>JAQPPZ010002123.1:0-1210551 GCA_028583015.1 Wollemia nobilis | reverse complement strand
AATATCCATAGCAACACATATTCGAGTAAATATAACATGATTTTGATCCTTAGTAGTTAGTCCTTCCTCGATGAATTTCCCTAGGGTATTTCCAATATTACTTCAGAATATTCTTATTTATAAGTTGATATGAAAGTCCAAAAAACCTAACCCAAACTGGAAGCTTCTTAATAGTTTATGTCTCAAAAAAAAAAATCATTCAATGGTCTCAAATAAAGTGCATCTCTTAGCCTAAACCATGGGCCACCAACCATTATTTGATCCCTATTTTTTGAACTAGAAAAGATGATGAGAAAAAACCTTTAGGAAGAAAAGTCAGAGAGTAATTTGAATTTATTCCCCACTTCCACTTGATCCAATTTTGAATCTCTAAAAATGCTAACCATGATCCATGGAACTTACATATTAACCCTCTAATTTTAAGAATCATTATATCATGCTCAATCATCTCATACTTGATACTCACTTTTGGTATAACATCTGCTACCTAGATCAAACTTGTCATGTATTCGCTCTTCTACTTATCTCCAACTTGGGCCTCCATACTTCCAACTAAGGCATCTTGAATTCATATTAGGGCTTTCAAATATGAATTTCCTTCGATATTAGCTAATGGAGCTTACTCTTGGCTTGCACTCGCTCTTGGCTCACCTTCCCTCTCGGCTTAAACTCTCTTCCAGATTGCACTCTTTCCTGCCTTGCACTCCATATTGGCTTGCAATAGCCCTTGTCTCTTTTTTTTCCTGGAGTTACTTCACTTTAGCAATTTTTAGGAAACAATATTCTATGCATTCATGGTAAGGGTTTGAAGTATTGATGCACTTCGGATGAACCCGTTGCTCTTTTGCCATGATTGAATCTTGGCTTGCACTCCCTCTTAGATCTAACTTCCTCCCAGATCACACTAGATTTTCTTCAATTGGATCATACTTTGCTTTCTACTTCTTGCTCACACTTCCTCCTCACTACCGGCTCGTGCTCATAGTCACTTCTAGTTACGCTTATTTTCAGCTTGCGCTTACACTCACTTTCGATTGCACTCACTCCCAACTCGTGCTCGCATTCTTTTCCAGCTCGCGCTCGCACTTTCGACTACACTCACTCTCAACTTGCTATCACACTCACTTTCAACTACACTCACTTCTAATTCATGCTCGTGCTTGCACTCACTTTCAACTACACTCACTTCTAATTCATGCTCGTGTTTGCACTCACTTCCAACTGTAATTGCTTTTGACTACACTCACTCCCAACTTGTGATCGCACTCGCTTTGCGATTACACTTGCTTTCGACTACACTCACTCTTGGCTCGTGCTCGCGCTCGCACTCACTTTCGATTGCACTTGCTTTCGGCTTGTGCTCTCACTCGTTTTTGGTCACACTCACTCCTTGCTCATGCTCGTAGTCATTTTTGACTGTACTCACTCTTGGCTTACGCTTGCACTCCTTTTTGGTTGCACTCACTCTCGACTTGTGCTTGCACTCATTGCTACACTCACTCTCACCTTGTGCTCATACTCGTTGTTGCACTCCCTCTCCAGTCACGCAAGCACTCGCTACTTTTTTAGTTAGTTAATTAGTTATTTTTTATTTTAGAGTGAAGACCCTATTTTTTTAATTATTTAATTAATATTTTTAATAGATTAATTAATTAGTTATTATTTTTTAACTTTAAAGCAAAGACTCAATAATTTTTTTAGTTACTTAATTAATTTTCTTAATTGATTAATTAATTAGTTATTTTTTTAACTTTAGAGCGAAGACCTAGTAAAGACTTAATTTATTTATTTATTTAATTAATTAGTTAATTAATTTTTTTAATTGATTAATTAATTAGTAATTTTTTTAATTAACTTTGGAGCCAAGACCTAGTAAGCAAACTTTATTTATTATTTATTTAATTAGTTAATTATTTTTTTCATTGATTAATTAATTAGTAATTTTTTAATTAACTAAGTTATTTTTAATTGATTGATTTAATTAATTAGTTAGTTAAATACTTAATTAAATTACGACTTACCCCTTGGTTTGTTGCAGGTTTTTAATTTTTCTAGTGGGGGAGGGAGAAAAATTAAATTTGAATTTGATCCAAATTTAGGCGGGAACCTAACAGTGCTTTGGTCCGTGCTTTGGTATGTTCCTACCTGCTGGGGATTTGTCCTCGAGAAGTTGCGGGGTATGGTTGTGATCTCTCTACAACGTTGGGCAAAAGGATGTTTGGTGGGACTTTCTAGCAGCTTTTTTATTGGTTTGGGGTTTGACCCTACGTGTCTATTATTGGAAGGATTTCATGTTGGTTGTTGGGTATCTGCTGTCTAGAGTTTTCAGAATCAGGATTCCTGCTATGGACAAGAAAGCCTAATTTTTATCTATGATTCAAACTCGAGCGCTCTTGGTGTTTGAGTGGATTTTTCAAAATTGAGTGCCCTTTATTTTTATTTTTAAATTCAAATTGACATCGGATAGCATTGTTGGTTGTAATGTTGGATCCATCAGTCAATTTCCCTAATTCTTGAGGCAATTAGTTCTTTGGCTTGGGTGGGAAGCTTCATTTCGATTTTATTTTTAAATCCTCCAAGTTAAGGCAAGAATGTTGTTTGTTTTGGATTCGTGGGATCCGGCTCAACTTGGTTTCTAGGTTCTCGAATGCAGGATTAGTTTATGTTGGATATAAGATCCAACTCTTAAAATTTGGTTACTTTCAGTTCAAGGTTGGGTAGGAGCCACCTGAGTTTGGTTTATTTTATCTGAAGTTTGGTCTCATTTTTTCTTAGGTGGATCAAACCTTTTGTGTTTTGCCTTGGTTTCTCTTTGGATGTTTTTATTGCTAGATCTTAGGTTGGGAGACCCTTTCAAAATCCTTTCAAAATTACTGCTTACCCAAGCTTTAATATTTATTGCATTCTCTCTACCAAATGGTTCTCCATAATGGAACGATTTAAAAAATCAATTGATTTAGTGATTAAAGGTTTAAGATGGGTAGTGGGAACTAGAGAAAAAAATTTATTTGGATGGATACTTGGTGTGATGAAAGATCCAGTTTTGGAGCAAATATCCAGGGCCCTAGTAAGCAGACTTAATTTTTTTAATTAATTATTTAAAAAATTTAATTGATTAATTAATTAGTTATTTTATCCACGTGTTTTAGGTGAGTTGGAGAGGGTAGGGCAATCCTCCAAGGGAGGTCCCTAGTTCGAATATCCACCCTACAAAACACACATTGGGTACCCAAAATTCAGTTGATAATGCTGGTGCGGTCAGGGTTGGACATGACTCTCGGGTGATTTTGATGGTGTAGAACCCCCTGGTCATGGTTTCTCAGACCAAGGCGGCCCTGTAAGGGTTTTTCACTAAATTAAAAAATTAATTAGTTATTTTTTTAATTAACTTTGGAGCGAAGACCAGACTTTATTTTTTTAATTATTTAATTTATTTAATTATTTTTATTTAATTAATTAGTTAGTTATTTTTTTTTTGTAGGTAAAATGATTTTATTGCTTTACAGGTTAAAAGGTTCTGTCCCTATTACATCAGTAGAAAAAAGTGACAATTTTGCCTTCTGGTGGCTACAAATAAAAACCAACTGAGGCTTAACCTTGTACAACATGACCCAGACAAGGCAAGAGCCTTCCAAGAAAGAAAAAAGATAGCTATTACAATATTTGACAAAAGAACAACCAACAACCCTGCTGCCCAGACACGAACTTTCCAAGTTACTGGGATTTCCTATTTTTTTCCTGTTGTGCACTGCCATCAAGGGTGAGGAGAGTCTTTATCAAGGCCGAGAACTCTCTGGGCTCTTCCATGGCACTAGACAACATGGCACACCCTTCCCTGTAGATATTGGCAGCCACCTACAGATGGCTAACAACTTCACTGGCTCTCTTGAGGGCTATGGAACACAATGAGTCCTTGGCGTTAACAATATGCTGATCTTCATCATCGCTGATGATTTTTGTATCCGGATGCTGATCCCTCAACATGGGGGATTTTAATATTTTGGATTTCTTGCACTTTTGAGGAGGCCAAACTGACTTCTGCTTGGGCCTGGGATGCTTACTAGAGCGAGCTTCCTCTTTCAGAGTAGTGGTTGGGGGCAAATATTCCTTACCCTAATTAGGGAGGGGGGAGTGCTCTAGGGGAGGGGAGATATTGGGGGACTAGGGGTGGTTGGGGACTTCGACATAGACAGAGCTGGAGGAACGAGCGAGACTGAAGGACCTAGAAGACATGGTCCCGGACACCTGGTGGGCTAGGGCATACTTGTACAAAACCAAAAAAAGCCCTTGGTGACGAGGAGGTTTTGAGGACTTACTTTCTCTATAATTGGTTATGACAAGGGTGATGGACCGAAAGAGGAAGTTCGAGATATTGATAGGATGAACGTTGCATAGGTGGTTTACTAGGGCAATATTATAAGATCGAAGGGGCTTATCAGGGTTTTCAATAGAGACATACTGAATAACGAGAACAATAGTCGTAGCCCACGGGCGAGGCAAGTAAGAACAAACAACTCCTTTATTCTCCCAAATGAGATTCTTTCCATTATCGAGGAACTGATCAGTTTCCTCTTTGAAATTATGCATGTCTTAGTGAACTACTCTACCTTCAATCGAAATGCCAAAAATTTGAGAAATGGAGTGGACACTTACCTTAAAACGGAGGCCACAAACCTGCACTTCCCATTTGTTCTATGTATCAATGAAAGCTCTGGTCACTTCCTCTTCAATACTATAGAAAATCTTGAAGAAATTGATGAAATGCTTGGCGTCAAGTAGGTTAGCGGTCCTAACATTAATTTTTAGGCTAGTAGGCTCAATGGTGGCCATGGAGCAAGCCATACCAAAGCTTACAAAGATCGCTAGGAGAATTCTAACAACAATTATAGAGGAAAGAGATAGAATAATATTAGTGAAAGCAAAGTGGAGGAGAACTAGCTGGATCGGGGTAAAAGAATGGTGAGCGAGGGTCTTGGGAAAAAACCCCAAAGTAGGAGAGTGGTAGCGGGAAAAATGGTGCAAGCGTGGCTCATGATGACAAGGCCACAACAGATGGGAGTGGAGAGATGAGTGCAAAAGGCAACGAATAGGGTAGAAGGGGGGAAAAAGAGGTGGCTTGAACACCCTAACTGCAAGGTCAGAGTCCAGCTAGGAAAATATGGGTGAAAAACATGAGCCATACTCTTTGCACAAAAAATCGTACAGGCAACTCTAGTGAGATTAATGTTTAGAAACACCTTAGGTGTTGATAGAACATCGATGGGGTGGTGAGAGCCACCTTTTATGGGGTACTTGTTGAGAGAAGTGAAGCAACTCCTGTCTGCCTTGGGTATTGAAAAAATACCATGATGTAGGTAGCACAAACTACCTAATAGGTCATGATCCCACATCCTGATTAGCTTGGATGATCACTTCTTGTAGGAAGTCTTCTTCCTAGACGTACAGGGTGGACTGATTGACTGCTTTGTTGGCAATAATATCAATCACATTATTAGCCTCCTTGAACACGTGATTGTTCTGAGAGACAGTTAATAGTCTTGGATGATGTTCTGGATATTCTTCCCCCCTATGCTCTTGTTGATGATATGGCCAATGATCACTGAAGAATATCCTTCAAATATTATTATCTTGGGGAAGAATTTGCTTATCTCAATGCTTCTCCATAAAGCTTTGGCTTTTGCATAGTTGTTGGTTTAGATCCTAAGATTCTCAAAGAAAGCCTTGATAATGTTGCTTGTGTGATCCCTAATGACTTCCCTTGCTCCAGATCTCCCTGTATTTCCTTTGGAGGCACCATCGAATTTGACCTTAAGCCATCCCTATGGAGGGGGGGACCATTTGGCCGTGGTTCAAGTGCTAAAGGAATTATGGATTTTTCTATAGTCTATGGGGATTCTGAGGGAAGCAAACAGGAAAGCTTCTAGCCCTTATATAGGGATATAGTCGCACGGGATGAGGCTACTATTTTTAATAACAAGCGATAGAGCTCCGTTGGTCACAACTTCAGGATTTTTGGTGGCCTCCATGAAGATGCAATTATTATGTTACAACCAGATATGCTATGCAGCATGGTGAACCAGGGAACTCTATAGGAATCTGAGTCTTGGATTATTGAAAGTTACTAGCCATTGAATGAATGTGTTCATAACTATATTGGGGTAGGTCCACACACCTAAAATATGCTGATTAAGGTAGAAAAATACTCTAAAAAAAGGGGCAATCCAAAAAAAGGTGCTGAGTGGATTCCCAGGCTTGAGAGCAAAGGTAGAACCTATTGGGAATCATTACTCCTCTTCGAATTAAGTTGTCGATGGTCAAGATTTTACTATGAGCAGCCAGCTAGTAGAAATGCACCACTTTTGGGATCAAGAACTTAAGCTAAATTCTTTTGTAAAGGGTCTGGTTTTCATCTCTTTTAAAGTCAATTTGGCATATATGACCACCTTCCAATCCTTCTTGGCTAGGAGGGCTTGATTTGTAATATTTATGTGATGAAGACCAAAGCCCCCTATCTTTAGGGATGCCAATTTTTCCCAGGCAACCAGATGGAACTTTCTTTGATTATCATTCCCAGACCAAAGGAAGTATTTCTACAATTTCTCAATAGCCTCTCCCATTGCAGTAGGGATTTTGAAGACTGAAGGAAAGTAGGTAGGTATACTTTGGAGGACCGACTTTACCAAAGTAGTTTTTCCCACGCTGGAGAGGAGGACTCCTTTCCAACCTGCCAGCTTCTTATGAATATTTTCTGTGACGTTGTTCACATCTCTTTAAGGGGTCTTCCTTTGAACATTGGTAGGCCAAGATAGGTGGTTGGGAAGTCAGCAATGGTGCATCCCAAAATGCCTGCAATCTTGGCCTGCATTCTAATGGGAGTGTTGATGAAGTAGAGTTTACTTTTGGTGTAATTGATCTTCTGACCAGCCACTTCCTCATATAGATTTAGGATGACATTGATGGCTTTGGCTTCAGAAACTGAAGCTTTAGTGGCCAAAAAGGTGTCATCCACAAATTGCTGGTGAGTGGAGGGGGGTAAGCTAGAAGCTTCCTTGATGCCAAAGATCAAGTTTCTGTTGTAGATATTTTTTATGGTTTGAACCAAACTCTCAGCCAGAATGATGAATAATATGGGGGACAAAGGATCCCGTTGTCTCAACACTTGGTGTTGGGAAAGTAGCCAGCAGTAGACCCATTCACTAGGACCGAGAACCAGGACGAAGAAACATAATTTAAAATTAGATTCATCTAAGATTAATGGAAACCATATTTGAGGATAATTTTGGACAAGAATTCTCGGTTCACTTTATCGAAGGCTTTGTTCATGTCAATATTCAGGAAGAAGGTTGTAGAGTTGGAAAAATGGGTAAAGTGAATCATATCATGGATGGTGATGACCCCATCAAGAATGTTTCGACCCTTAACTGTGCTTCCCTGATAGTGGTCAATGATTGTGGGTAGGATCTCAGTGAGCCTGTTGGCCAAATATTTAGACAATACTTTGTAGTTGACGTTACATAGGCTTATAGGGAAAAAATAAGATAGGGACTAGGAGTTAGTGCCTTTGGGGATCAGGGCCAGAAAGGTGGAGTTTACATCTCTAGAAATGCAATTGGACTTTTGCATGTCAGTGATGGCAAGGCATAGGTCAGGACCCATAATATCCTAGAAACATTGGAAGAATCTAGGGGAGAAACCATCTGACCTGGGGGCTTTATCGGGCGTCTTAGAAAAGAGGGCTTGATAGATTTCCTTGTGGGATAGGGGCCTGAGGAGGTATTTATTGGTGTTGTCAGAGATGGTCTGAGGAATGTTCTCCAAGAGGGAGTCCGTGGCGAAAGGGAGGAGGAGGGATGGGAGGCAAGAAGGCTTTTGAAGTGGCTTACAACTTCAACCCTAATATGATGGATATTCGAAGTGAAGTTCATGTCCTGCTTGATGAGGCATTTAATTTTGTTGACTCCCCTGTGCCTGAGATTGGAGATATAAAAATACTTAGAGTTGGAGTCGCTTTCCCTGAGCTAGAGTTGTCTAGACTTTTGGCACCAAAACATTTCATCTTTGCCCAAAGTGTTATAATATTTAGAGAGCAGAGTTCTCTCTTCAGCTCTAATATTGTCATCATCATGACCTTCCTAGAATCTATCCTCAATTTGCTCTAATCTGGTTTTGATGTTCTGTTTAGCTTCAAAAATATTCTCGAAGATTTCCTTGCTTTAGATTTTAAGATTTTCCTTGACCTGCTTGAGTTTTTGCATGAACCGATTATAAGTTGTCCTAGGAAACCTTGTCCCCCATAATTTTGCTATCTAGTTTATGAGATCTGGGTGGTGGGTCCACATTGAATCAAACCAAAAATAAGTCTTGAACTATGGCTTGCTAGTTATCTCGAATAGAAGTGGGCTATGATCTAACCCTATCTTCAGGAGAGCCTGTAAGGTGGTATCACCGAAGAGTGGAAGGGCTTCTTGGGATAACAAAAACCGATCAAGGTGTTCTTGGATAAGGTTATTTCCCAATCATCTATTACTCCAGGTGTACTTGGATCCCTACAGCGAAACATCCATGAGGGCATTGAAGTCCAAAAATTGCCTTAGGTCACTTGTATTCCTATGAGTTATCGAGTTTCCCCATTTTTATCAGAATAGTGCAGGGGGAATTGAAGTCCCCTACCAACACCCAAGGGATATTGACAAATGTTTGTCTCATCTGAGTAAGGGTTTTCCACAATATTAATCTTCCCTAGGCAGAGTTGGGAGCATAGACATTTGACATAATACAGGAGGTATAGGAGCTGAGATCGTGGAACAGAATGTTGGACAGTCTATGTTGACATGAGATAAACCTGCCTTCAACTTTGGTTGGGTTCCAGAGACACATGAGCCCTCCTGCAGTCCCCAAAGCCAAGGAGTAGACGAAGTCACAATTTTCCAAATGATCTTGGCTACCCTAGGAGAACACTAATCGTCTAATTTGGTTTCCTAAATGAAGAAGATAGTGGGTTTATAATATTTTCTCATGGCTATAGCCAATCTCTGCTTGGCTACCCCATTCAGTCCTCTCATAATCTAGGAGAGGACTTTCATTTGGAAATTTTGGATTGCTTTTTGCCCCCCTTGCCTTGTTGTTAGTCTCACAATGACACTGAGAGGGGGGGTGAATTAGTGTAGCTCTTTAAAACTTAAATATTAAACTCTTAAAACTGAAACAATGAGAACTTAAAACAAATAAAGTAAATGTAACAAGAGAGCATCACACAACACACGATGTAACGAGGTTCACCAATTTGGCTACTCCTCAAAAATGACTGCTTGGACTCCCGTACAAATCCAGCCTTTGCAAAATACCAATTTTATAATCAATTTACCAGCACCCATTGGAAGGAGCACCAACCCCTGATTTATCTGCACCAACAGAAAGGAGCACCAACCCCTAATTCCAAGCACCAACTTGGACTACAATTTTGAAACTATAAGTTTGACATAAAAAATGCCTTCGCTAATACAAGACCCTGACTGGTCTATTGCTAACCCAACCTCTCTTGCTATTCACCAAAATACCACACACAGTTACTGCTCTGCTTACTACACTTTTTCTACCCTCTTATAGCCCTCTTGCTACGCTTCTTTACTGCACTCTTACGGCTCTCACGACTCTGCTTAACGCTCACTTATGACACTCTTCCAACCCTCTTTCCGTAGCACTTTCACACTTTTTTAGCACACCCTAATTCTCCACGCAGACCTCCTTTTATAACAAATTTTTGACTCTATTTTTAACTTCCATATTTTTGCATGCAATTTATTAATAGAAACTTCTATATGTAACTCCATAACTGGCCCTGTAACTGTCGTTCTAACTTTAGTTCATTGTTCTTATTTTAGTTGCATGATTTTTCTCTATAACTGCACTTTGTAATCGTTGTCATCGACTTCAATTAACTCTTCTTATTTTAGCTGCATGATTTTATTCTACAACGGCCCCTGTAACTGTCGTATAACTTCAGTTAACTATCACATATCTTATTTCAACTAGGTTCTCTTCTTAGCTCACGCCAAAGTGACCTGTCGCGAAATCGTGACACTTCTGCCTCTTTGTCCTCTTCTCAGATTTTGCCTACAAAAACACATGTCGTGATATCGTGACACTTTTGCCTCCTTGCTTCTTTTCTTGGCTTGTACCTACGAAAACACAACATGTCGTGATATCGCGACACTTTCGCCTCCTTGCTTCTTTTCTTGGCTTGTACCTGTGAAAACACATGTCGCGATATCGCGACACTTTCGCCTCCTTGCTTCTTTTCTTGGCTTGTACCTGCAAAAACATAACATGTCGTGATATCGCAACACTTTCACTTCCTTGCTTCTTTTCTCGGCTTGAACCTGCGAAAACACATGTTGCGATATCGTGACACTTTCGCCTCCTTGCTTATTTTCTTGGCTTGTACCCACGAAAACACATGTCACGATATCATGACACTTTCGCCTCCGTACTCTTCCTCTTTACTTTTGTCGCGATATCATGACACTTCTGCCTTTTTACTTTCTCTCTCCTCATTTAGTCGTGAAAATGCGATATGTCGCGAAATCGTGACACTTTTTCTCCTGTGCTCTTTCTCTTACCTTCGGGTCACGAAAACGTGACATGTCGCGATATCGCGACACTTTTTCTCCTTTGCTCTTTCTCTTTCCTTCGGGTCATGAAAACGCGACATGTCGCAATATCGCGACACTTTTTCTCCTTTGCTCTTTCTCTTTCCTTCGGGTCGTGAAAACACGACATGTCGCGATATCGCAACACTTTTTATCCTTTGCTCTTTCTCTTGCCTTTGGGTCGTGAAAACGCGACATGTCGTGACATCGCGACACTTTTTCTCTCGGACTCTTTCTCTTGCAATATGTCGCAAAATCGTGACACTTTTTCTCCTTGCCTTTTTCTCTTCCAACATGTCATGAAATCGTGACACTTTTTCTTTCGTACTATCTCTCTTGCAATATGTCACGAAATCGCGACACTTTTTCTACTTACCTTTTTCTCTTCCAACATGTCACGAAATTGCGACACTTTTTCTTCCGTACTATCTCTCTTGCAATATGTCGTGAAATCGTGACACTTTTTCTACTTGCCTTTTTCTCTTCCAACATGTCGCGAAATCGTGACAGTTTTTCCTACTTGTGCTTTCTCTTCGAACATGTCGCGAAATCGTGATAGTTTTTCCTGCTTGCACTTTCTTTTTGAACATGTCACGAAATTGTGACAGTTTTTCTTTCTTCTCAACATGTCATGATATCGTGACAATTTTTCTTTCTTGCTCAACATGTCGCGATATCGCGACAATTTTCTTCCTTGTGATTTTCTTTTGATTTTTAGCATATGGGCCACTTGGAAAATCACTGTACATACTCTGAAGAACCTCTTAACTCCTATCCACTGCATCAACCGATCTGTATGACTATGTTGACAACAATGACAATACTGTTGTTGCACCTTGCTCGATAATCTCCCCCTTTGGAATTGTTGGCAACACACGTGCAATTTCTTGTAATTCTTCTCCCCCTTTGACAATAATACCAAAGGGCTGCTGCAGACTCCCCCTGAGTCAATGCACAACATTCTCAGGCACAAATTATTACAGTTAGAAAAAATTACAAACATGAGCAAAAAGATAATCAAATATATAAATGCTCCCCCTGAGAATGTGGCCCCGATAGCTAGTCAGTTCTTGCGTGACCACTCCCAATTTATTATGAAGGTACTCAAAAATTTCCTTGGGCAACGATTTTGTGAAGATATTCGCTACTTGCTCTGTAGTTGGGACAAAATCCAATTTAACCTCACCTTCCACAACTTTCTCCTTCAAAAAGTGATACCGGATAGCAATATGTTTTGTGCGAGAATGCATAACCAGATTCTTTGAGATGTTAATGGCACTGGTGTTATCACACTTAACTAAAATTGGCTCACTAAAGTTAATGCCAAGATCTTTCAGGGTTTATTTCATCCATAAGACTTGTGTACAACACGTTGTTGCTGTAATATATTCTGCCTCTGCTGTGGATAAGGAGACTGAATCTTGTTTCTTATTGTGCCATGCGACCAACCTGTCTCCAAGATAGAATGCACCTCCACTGGTACTCTTTCTGTCATCGACACATCCTACCCAATCTGCATCTAAATACGCAATAAGGGTGAAGTCCTTACCTTTTGGATACCATAACCCATACTCCATAGTACCCTTCAGATACCGAAGAATCCTCTTCATTGCTATCACATGAGTCTCCTTGGGACTAGCCTAAAATCATGCTACCATGCAAACTTCCTGCAAGATATCTGGTTTGGTAGCTATCAAATACAGTAGGATCCCAATCATAGATCTGTACATGGTTTGATCAATAGGTGGAGATTTGTCATCCTTGCTCAAATTGCAACCTGTTGTCATGGGAGTGCTAACAGGCTTACAATCCTCCATTGTGAACTTTTTTAGCATCTCTTTCACATATTTAACTTGAGAAATAAATATGCCCTTCTCATTTTGATTAACTTGCAGTCCGAGAAAATACAAAAGTTCACCAATCATTGACATTTCAAATTCTTTCTGCATCTTATTTGCTAAATCTTTACACTACTCATCTTTACTGTTGTCAAATATGATATCATCAACATATACAACAAGGACAATGAGATGGCCATTCTTTGTTTTGACATACAAATTGCTAAACACCATACATTTTTTGAACCCTTTTTGAGTAAGACAGTTGTCTAGCCTTGCATACCATGCTCTGGGTGCTTGTTTCAACCCATACAATGCTTTCTTCAACTTGCAGATGAATTTGGGATTATCATCGAGTTGGAAACCATCTGGCTGCTCAATATAGACCTCTTCTTCAAGTTTTCCATTTAGAAATGCTGATTTCACGTCCATTTGATAAACTTTGAAATTCTTGTGAATTGCTAAAGCCAAAAATATTCTAATTGCCTCTAGTCTAGCCACTGGTGCAAAGGTTTCCTCAAAGTCAATACCTTCAACTTGTGCATAGCCTTTACAGACCAATCTTGCTTTATTCTTGACTACCTATCCATATTCATTCAATTTGTTTTGAAAAATCCATTTAGTACCGATTATATTTTTATTTGCAGGTCTTGGTACTAACTCCCAGGTTTTGTTTTTCTTGATCTGATTTAATTCTTTATTTATTGCCATCATCCAACTTTCATATTTGCTTGCTTCAGCAACATTTTTTGGCTCAATGCTGGATAATAGAGAGTAGTTACTTACTACTATTCTTCTTGTCTGAACACCAACTGTGGGGTCTCCAATTATTTGCTCTCTAGGATGATTTTTCTGTCAGCTGTCTATTTTGAATTTCTTGTTTTCTTCCTCTTCTGAATCACTACTTAACTCATATGAGTTAATTTTTTGTTTCTTTTCCGTTTCCTTTTCCTCATCTCCTTCAATAACCTCTTCATAAATTGGGTAGTTTTCTTTATAGCTTATTTCTTGTTCCCTACCTTCATCAAATTTAACATCGACACTCTCCACAATTTTCTTTAGCCTCTTGTTGTAGCATGTGCAGGCTTTGCTTTTTGTCGAATAGCTAAGAAAAATACCTTCATCAGATCTATCTTCAAACTTACCAAAATTATCTTCAGTTCTTTTGATATAACACTTGCTGCCAAAAACTTTAAAGTATCTTGCCATTGCCTTTTTACCAAACCACAGCTCATACAGATTTTTTCTTTCATGTGTCCTCAACATGCACCTATTTTGGATGTATACCGCAGTATGGACTGCCTCTTTCCAAAATCTGTCTGCTATTTTACTCTCAGTCAACATAGTCCGTGCCATTTCCTGCACTGTCTTGTTCTTTCTTTCTACCACACCATTCTGCTGAGGTGTCCTTGATGCTGAAAACTATCTCCTAATCCCATATTTTTCACAGTACTCTGCAAACTCCTCTAAAATGAACTCTCCTCCTCTATCTGATCTTAAACATTTAATCCTTTTTCTGTTTGATTCTCAACTTGTTTTTTGAAAATCTTGAACATCTCAAAGGCATCTGATTTAAGCTTCAAAAATAGTACCCATGTCATCTTGGAGTAGTCATCTATGCACAACTTAAAGTATTTGTCACCATTTATGCTTTGCGTTCTCATGGGTCCACATAAATCAGTATGTATTAGTTCTAAAGGTTTGCTTGTGAAGTACTCTTTTGTTTTAAATGTGGCTCTAGTTTACTTCCCCTTTTGGCATGAAGCACAAATGCTATTTAATGGTTTGCCAATGGTGGGAATATCTCTTACTACCCTTTTTGAGCTGATTTTTACTAGATTGTCAAAGTTGATATGACCGAGCCTCTTGTGCCATAGCCAATTTTCTTCTTCCTGTCCAATCAAGCATGCTCCTTCTAAAGTCTCTGAGAGAGTATACGAGTTGCCGGATGTCCTTGATCCAGTTGCTATCAACTTTCCACGGTTCTTTGTTCGACTTCACATCTCTTCTTCTTGAAAATTACTTCATGACCTTTGTCACAAATCTGACTTACGCTTAATAAGTTATGCTTCAGACCAATCACAAACAAGACTTCTTTTGACTTGATTTTTTCGTCACTGATCTTAACTGATCCTTTGCCAATTATCTTAGCTCCATCATTATTTCAAAATTTTATAGAACCACCCTCATATTTTTGTAACTTCTCAAAATTTTGTTTGTCACCTGTCATATGACTGGAGCATCCACTATCAAGTATCCATGGTGCAGATTTGTTCTGTGCTATAAATGTTGTCTGTACGATCAAGGATTCCTTTTCTTCCTTGGGTCGATCCTTTTATTTCCACTTTGGTTTGATTACATTTTTGGTCACATGTTTTGACTTTTCTTTGTCAGTAGCCTGTGCATGTTTTTCGAGAAATTTTCTATTTTATCTCAAACCATTTGGTTGAAATTTTCTTCCCTGATGTTTATTTTCTGCAAATGTACTTTGACAATTTCTTGCAATGTGCCCAAAATTATGATAGTTATAACATTCTACTACATAATCCATCAACGGTGAAAAAAATAAAGTTCCTTTGTCCTACATTATACTTGCAATCTGAAATCTTATGTCCATAACCATTGCATTTAAAACAATAACCAGAAAAGGAATGAGTGAACCTGGGTGATGGTCTTTGCCATTTTTTAGTGGGAGCCATAAATCTTCTTCTCCTTTGATGAGTGACATTGTTGAATCCATCATTGTCAATACTCCTCTCATGCCTGGCATTATTGCTTTCTTTAGCATGATTCATTTTTTCTTGATCAACCATGATCTTATCTTCATTCTTTATGGGTTCTACAATTATGGCCTTTGATCCATTTGATGATTCTCCTTCGACGAAGCCTAAACCAAATTTGATGCCTGTAGTTCTTTGCTTGTTTATAATCTTATCTAGCTTCACAGAACTTTTTTCAAGTTTGTGATAACAACTCATTTTCGATTCATCTCTTCTAGCTGCATCCTTAAACCAACAATCTCTTCTTCTAGCTTGTTGCACTCATCTATTTTCATGGTTAATTATACTTCGATATCTTCAGATATTTTCTTAAATTCGTCTATCTGTACTTTCAAGATGGTTATGATTTCATTGGCATCCTCAAGCTTTCTTGAAATTTTCTTGTTCTTTTTCCTTTCTATACTTAGCTCTTTAAGTGCAGCGACCAACTCACCTTCCAGATCTACTTCAGCCTGAGCCTCAAGTTTTTTATCACATTCCTATTTTTCCTCTGTTTTTTATTCTTCGAATGCCATGAAAAGAGCTTCACCTATTTCTTCTTCAGAATCCTCACCGGAGATGTCTTTTGAACTACTGACATTCTTGGATATGAAACTTTTCTTCTTGAAGTTGCCTTTTCTAAAATTTGGTTTCTTCTTCCAGTCACTTATTTCTTGGTGTGAACCTTCATCACTTTTATTTTTCTCATTAAGTGGATATTTAGCTACAAAGTGCCCACGCCTCCATAGTTGAAACACTTAAATGATAGCTTTCCTCTGTATTTTCCTTTTCCCCTTATTAGTTTTCGAACAAAGTCTGCTTTCATTTCATCTGATGTCTCTTCTTCCTGAGATTCTTGTTTTTCTTTTATATTTTTATGTGCTTTAAAAGAAGCTTCTCTGTCTATGGGTTTAGTTTTTCCTATTCTCATCTCATATGCAGTCAAAGGACCATGCATCTCATCCATACTAAAAGTATTTAGATATTTAGCTTCTTCTATTGTTGAAACTTTAGAATCAAATCTTTGGGGAAGAGATCTTAGTACCTTTTTCACGAAGACAACATCTACCATTTCCTCAGCGAGTCCTCTAATCGTATTAATGATTCTATTAACTCTCAACATGTATGCCTCTATGTTCTCATCGTCATTCATCTTTAATGTTTTGAACTGAGCTCGATGCGTTTGTAACTTGGCCTCCTTGATCTTGTCGTCTCCTTCATGAATGCTCCTTAGTTTGTCCCACATGTCTTTTGCCATTTTACAACTCATAATATTTATCAATTCACTATCCACTAAACCTCTCATGATAGCATTCTTTGCTTTAGAGTTATTCTCAAACAGTTTTTTACCGACAGCATCGATTGGAGGAGTGGTGGGTATTGTGTATCCACTGTCTATTGACTCCCAAATTTTGTATCCCAAAGCACAGATATGTCTACATCTTGAGTCTCAAAAATATGTAATTAGTTCCGTCAAACAATGGTGCTTTGTTTGATGAAAATTCTTCACCACCTGCCATTGTCTCACTTCCAAGATCACCTTAGCCGAGTAAGCTTGTTCAAGAATCTGGCTCTGATACCAATTGTTAGTCTCACAATGACACTAAGAGGGGGGGTGAATCAGTGTAGCTCTTTAAAACTTAATCTTAAACTCTTAAAGCTGAAACAATGAGAACTTAAAACAAATAAAGCAAATGTAACAAGAGAGCATCACACAACACACGATGTAACGAGGTTCACCAATTTGGCTACTCCTCAAAAATAACTGCTTGGACTCCCGTCCAAATCCAACCTTTGCAAAATACCAATTTTATAATCAATTTACCAGCACCCATTGGAAGGAGCACCAACCCTTGATTTATCTGCATGAATAGAAAGGAGCACCAACCCCTAATTTATCTACACCAACAGAAAGGAGCACCAACCCCTAATTCCAAGCACCAACTTGGACTGCAATTTTGAAACTATAAGTTTGACATAAAAAATGCCTTCGCTAATACAAGACCCTGACTGGTCTATTGTTAACCCAACCTCTCTTGCTATTCACCAAAACACCACACACACTTACTGCTCTGCTTACTACACTTTTTTTGCCGTCTTACAACCCTCTTGCTACACTTCTTTACTGCACTCTTACGACTCTCATGGCTCTGCTTAACGCTCACTTATGACACTCTTCCAACCCTCTTTCCGCAGCACTTTCACACTTTTTTAGCACACCCTAATTCTCCACATAGATCTCCTTTTATAACAAAGTTCTGACTCTATTTTTAACTTCTATATTTTTACATGCAATTTATTAATAGAAACTTCTATATGTAACTCCGTAACTGGCCTTGTAACTGTCGTTATGACTTCAGTTCACTGTTCTTATTTTAGCTGCATGATTTTTCTCTGTAACTGCACCTATAACTGTTGTACTGAATTCAGTTAACTCTTCTTATTTTAGCTGCATGATTTTATTCTACAACGTCCCCTGTAACTGTCGTATAACTTTAGTTAACTATCACATATCTTATTTTGACTAGGTTATCTTCTTAGATCGCGCCAAAGCGACCTGTCATGAAATCGTGACACTTCTGCCTCTTTGTCCTCTTCTCAAATTTTGCCCACGAAAACACATGTCGCGATATCGTGACACTTTCGCCTCCTTGCTTCTTTTCTTGGCTTGTACCCGTGAAAACACAACATGTCGTGATATCGTGACACTTTCGCCTCCTTGCTTCTTTTCTTGGCTTGCACCTGCAAAAATACAACATGTCGCTATATCGCGACACTTTCGCCTCCTTGCTTCTTTTCTCGACTTGTACCCACAAAAACACAACATGTCGCGATATCGCGACACTTTCACCTCCTTGCTTCTTTTCTTGGCTTGTACCCGCAAAAACACATGTCGTGATATCGCGACACTTTTGCCTCCTTGCTTCTTTTCTTGGCTTATACCCGCGAAAACACATGTCGCGATATCGCGAAACTTTTGTCTTTGTACTTTTCCTCTTTAATTTTGTCGCGATATCGTGACACTTTTGCCTTCTTACTTTCTCTCTCCTCCTTTAGTCATGAAAATGCGACATGTCACGAAATCACGACACTTTTTCTCCTTTGCTCTTTCTCTTAACTTTGGGTCGCGAAAACGTGACATGTCACGATATCACGACACTTTTTATCCTTTGCTCTTTCTCTTTCCTTCGGGTCGCGAAAACGTGACATGTCACGATATCGTGACACTTTTTCTCCTTTGCTCTTTCTCTTTCCTTTGGGTTGCGAAAACGCGACATGTTGCGATATCGCGACACTTTTTCTCCTTTGCTCTTTCTCTTGCCTTCGGGTCGCGAAAACGTGACATGTCGCGATATCGCGACACTTTTTCTCCTTTGCTCTTTCTCTTGCCTTCGGGTCGCAAAAACGTGACATGTCCCGATATCGCGACACTTTTTCTCTCGGACTCTCTCTCTTGCAATATGTCACGAAATCGCGACACTTTTTCTACTTGCCTTTTTCTCTTCCAACATGTCACGAAATCGTGACACTTTTTCTTCCATACTATCTCTCTTGCAATATGTCGCGAAATTGTGACACTTTTTCTACTTGCCTTTTTCTCTTCCAACATGTCACGAAATCGTGACACTTTTTCTTCCGTACTATCTCTCTTGCAATATGTTGCGAAATCGTGACACTTTTTCTACTTGCATTTTTCTCTTCCAACATGTCACGAAATCGTGACACTTTTTCCTGCTTGCGCTTTCTCTTCGAACATGTCACGAAATCGTGATAGTTTTTCATGCTTGCACTTTCTTTTCGAACATGTCACGAAATCGCAATAGTTTTTCTTTCTTCTCAACATGTCGCGATATCGCAACAGTTTTTCTTTCTTGCTCAACATGTCACGATATCGCGATAATTTTCTTCCTTGTGATTTTCTTTTGATTTGCATATGGGCCACTTGGAAAATCACTGTACATAATCTAAAGAACCTCATAACTCCTGTCCACTACATCAACCGATCTGTCTGACTGTGTTGACAACAATGACAATACTGTTGCTGCACCTTGCTCAACACTTGTTGCATGAGGGGTTTGGATGTTCGGTTTTATTCCTTGATAGTGTTTATGATTTCATAAAAATAGGGTTTTATATGTTCCATTAGCTATATCCTTAGCTGTATCCCAGTTTCTCCTCTATGTGCCTAAAGGTCTACCCTTTTTCCTATCTACTCCCACATCAACTTGGGATTTTTTGAAGCTTCAATTTTGTTTGGGGCTCAAATGATCAAGGGAATCTTGGCTAGCCTCATCGCTATTGGAAATGCAAGCAATAGAGTTGGTCATGGAGGCAAGGGGAACAAACCTACCTTGAGGAGGTGACAAGGCTGGAGAAGATGGCGTTCGAAGGGGTTTTTGGGTGGGACTTTGGGGGCTACCATCGGTAGTGGGAATTTGACCCTGGTGAGGGGGAGGGGTCTTTCTGGGTAGAATTGGAAGCAAGGCTCTACTGGGAGGGAGTGTTAGGGGCTTGGGTAGGGATAACAGAGATTTCACCTTCCTCAAATTCTTCATTGTTTCCAAAATATTTAAGCAAATCAAATTTATTAGTAGTTATTATCGAGGTACTTACCTTTTTGGGAGCTTGAGTTGGAGGCGATCGAATCTACTATTTGTTCTTCAAGATTTGCCTTTGATTGATGTTGGTCCTCTAGCTGATGACAGGCTACGAGCACTCCAATGGATGCTCATCGGCCTTAGGGTTTTTGTGTTTAGGGTATTGATATGGGAGGTACCCCTAAGAATGGTACTTCGAATATAAAGTCGACTTGTTCTCAAAGATTAGCAGACCTGAAGTCCCCATAGATGAGATTGGGATGGTCTGGTAGTTGCGAATCTAGATTCAAATTTACACAAAAACGAGTCTAGGTTATGTGAGTTATGGCGTGAGTGGTTGGGTCAATGGCCACTAATTCCCCAAAATCCCTAGTCAGACCTCGAAGGGCATCCTCGTAGAAAAATGAGCAAGGAGATTGGGGAGCCGAACCCAAATGGGGGTAAAATTTATGCTTTGCGAGTCAGGTTTGAAATTTGGCTCCCACTTCTTCAAAAATAGACTTTGTCTCCCGAAGAACCATGGACCCCCAAATAGGATGTGCTCTACGTCCTCCCAAGTATTTAGTTGAATCATGAAAAAATCTTGGTCATCGTGGAAAGACCCAAGTTTCCCAAAATTTTCCATTTTGAAGATGCTCACCGGTGGATTGCATCCATGTCTAGGCGCCCCCTATAAATTTTCCCACAATTGAGAAGGAATCGCGAGAGTTGTACCCTTCCATGAGGGTTTGAGGGCATAAAACATCAAACCCTTGTGCAATGAAATCTTTCGAATCGTCTGAGGCCAGTCTGCGGTTATTCTGTAGATGGTATGCATACTAATGGAGGTTTTGATGGCTTCTTGAGCCTCCCACTTTGTCAAGTGGTTCTTTTTCCCGTTCGATATCACTTCAAAAATTCTCATGGTTGATAGAAGATGCATTCCATGCTTACCCTGTCACCGTTTAAGCTTTGGGAAATTTGTTGAGAGAGTCGAAAATGACTTCTTTCGTTCACGCTTTCTCCTTGTCTGATGGTTTACTATCGCCTAAAACTTCGTTCATCGAAACCTTAGTTGTTGCCATCTCACCCTTTTTCCACCAGTTAGTTATTTTTTAATTAATTAATTAGATATTTTTAATTAATTGATTGATTTAATTAATTAGTTAGTTAAATACTTAATTAAATCACTACTTACTCAAGCTTAATATTTACTTAATTCTCTCTACCAAATGGTTTTTGCATAATGGAACAATTTTAAAAAATCAATTGATCTAGTGATTAAAGGTTTAAGATGGGTAATGGAAACTAGAGAAAAAAATCGATTTGGATGGATACTTGGTGTGATAAAAAAACCGCTTAATCTAGATCCAATTTTGAAACCATGAATGAGATTACTTCAAGATAAATATGGTGATAGGGTTTCAAACATTTTTTACAAGGATCAAGGTAAGAAGATACAAATGGAAAGAAGATTTTTTTACCAAGTATACAAGATATTCATGCTAGGAGGCAATTGAGTAGAAAGATAGCAACAATTATTATTCTAAAGGGAGCCAAGGATAAGTTGATTTGGGAGTTGAATAGCTCAAGAGAATACACAACAAGTGGATATAATATTATAATATAAAGCACAATCAAAATAGGAATATCACAAGAATATAGAGAGATATTTGATATAGCTCGAGCATTCCTAAAGTTAAAATGTTTGTTTGGCTAGTAGGTCATAGAAGAATTTTATTTTGGGATAACCTTATGAAAATGGGTTTTCATGGCCCCTCAAAATGTGTAATTTGTAAATTAGAGGAGAATATATACCATAGTTTGATTAATTAATTAGTTATTTTTCTAATTAATTGATTGATTTAATTAATTAGTTAGTTAAATACTTAATTAAATTGCTGCTTACCCAAGCTTAATATTTGCTACATTCTCTTTACCAAATGGTTTTGCACAATGGAACGGTTTTAAAAAATCAATTGATCTAGTGATTAAAGGTTTAACATGGGTAGTGGAAACTAGAGAAAAAAATTCTATTTGGATGGATACTTGGTGTGATAAAAAACTACTCAATCAAAGACCCAATTTTGATTCCATATATGAGATTACTTCAAGATAAATATGGTGATAGGGTTTCAAACATTTTGTACAAGGATCGGGAAGGAAGATACAAATGAAAAGAAGTATTTTACAAGTATACAAGCCATTCATACTAAGAGGCAATTGAGTAGAAAGATAACAACAATGATTATTTTGAGGGGAGCAAAGGATAAGTTGATTTGGGAGTTGAATAGCTTTGGAGAGTACACAACAAGAAGTGGATATAATATAAAACACCATAAAATAGGAATATCACAAGAATATGGAGAGATATTTGGTATAGACCGAGCATTCCTAAATTCAAAGTGTTTGTTTGGATGGTAGGTCGTAGAAGAATTTTATCCTGGGATAACCTTATGAAAAGGTGTTTTCATGGCCCCTCAAAATGCCTTCTTTGTAAAATGGAGGAGGAGAGCATAGACCATCTCTTGATTAATTAATTAAATAGTTATTTTTTTAATTGATTAATTAATTATTTGTTTTTTAATTGATTAATTAATTAGTTATTTTTTAATTGATTAATTAATTAGTCTAGCTGGGAAAACATGGGTGAAAACACGAGCCATACTCTTCGTACAAAAAATCGTATAGGTAGCTCTAGTGAGATTAATGTTTAAAAACACCTCAGGTGTTGATAGAACACCGATGGGGTGGCAAGAGCCACCTTTGATGGGGTACTTGCTGAGAGAAGTGAAGCAACGCCCGTCCGCCTTGGGTATTGAAAAAATACCATGATGCATGTAGCACAAACTACCTAATAGGTCATGAGACCACATCTTGATTAGCTTGGATGATCACTTCTTGTAGGAAGTCTTCTTCCCAGATGTACATGGTGAAATGATTGACTGCTTTGTTGGCAATAATATCAACCACCTTATTAGCCTCCCTGAACACATGATTGATCTGACTTTGAGAGTTGTCGCTACAATTGATAGTATTGGATGATGTTCTGGATATTCTTCCCCCCCTGTACTCTTGTTTATGATGTGGCCAATGATCACTAAATAATCTCCTTCAAAGATGATTGGCTTGGGGAGGACTTTGCTTATCTCAATGCTTCTACATAAATCTTTGGCTTCTGCATAATTGTTGGTTTGGATCTCGAGATTCTCAAAGAAAGCCTTGATAATGTTGTCTGTGTGATCCTTGATGACTCCCCATACTCCAGCTCTCCTTGTATTTCCTTTGGAGGCACCATCGAAGTTGGCCTTAAGTCATCCCTGCAAAGGGGGGGACCATTTGGCCATGGTTCGAGTGTTAAAGGAATTTTGGATTTTGCTATAGTATGTGGGGATTCTGAGGGAAGCAAAAAAGAAAGCTTCCAGCCCGTATCTAGGGACATCATCACACGAGATGAGGCTGTTGTTTTCAATAGCAAGGTATAGAGCTTTGCTGGCCATAGCTTCAAGATTTTTGGTGGCCTTCGTGAAGATGTGATTATTACATTCCATCCAGATCTGCCAGGTGGCATGGTGAAGCAGGGAACCCCATAGGAATCTGAGTCTTGGATTATTGAAATTTATTGTCCATTAAATGAATGTTTCTATAACTATCTTGGGGCAGGTCCAACACACCTGGAATATGCTGATTAAGGTAGAAAAAACACTCTCGACAAAGTGGCAATCCAACAAAATGTGTTGAGTGGATTCCCATGCTTGAGAGCAGAGATAACACCTATTGGGAACCATTACTCCTCTTCGAATTAAGTTATCGATGGTCAGGATTTTATTGTGAGCAGCCAGAAAAAAAAAATGTACCACTTTCAAGATCAGGGACTTGAGCCAAATGCTTTTGGAAAGGGTTTGGTTGTCGTCTCTTTTAAAACCCTTGGGAGAGGTTTCCAACATTTGGGAAGCAGTTTTGATAGTGAAGCTACCATCATTGGAATTTTTCTAAAAGTGTTCATCCTTCTTCAGGGTCTGCAAGATGAAGTCTACTTTAAAAATATCCTAAAGATTTTCTAGGCCTTTGTTAATGATGTCATTCTTAATTATGAACTGGACCTGCTTCCATTTACAAACACCCTGGTTAGAAGTGATGAAATCAACAACTTGGCCTCCATACTTATTGTCGGTGAGATGCTTTATTGGAGTCAAATCGGGGTCATTGATGAGGGGGTCATTTCTGGCCCATGCATCTTTCCAGAAGTTGATATACTTACCATCCCCAAGCTTCCACCAATATCCCTTGTGAAAAAGCTGCTTGGTATGGCTGATGTATTTCCAGAAGTGGGAACCATTGCGGGGAGTCTCCAAGTCCAAAAAAGAGTGATGTTGTAGATATTTCCTTTTGACAATCGATACCCACTCCAATTTGGCATATGTGACCACCTTCCAAGCCTTCTTGGCCAGGAGGGCTTGATTTGTAATATTTATGCGGAGAAGACCCAAGCCCCCTATCTTTAGGGGTACAATTTTTTTCCCAGGAAACCAGATGGAAATTTCTTTGATTATCATTCCCAGATAAAAGGAACTATTTTTGCAAATTCTCAATAGCCTCTCCCACTGCAGTAGGGATTTTAAAGACCAAAAGAAAGTAGGTAGGTATACTTTGGAGGACCGAATTTACCAAAGTAGTTTTGCCTACATTGAAGAGGAGGGCTCCTTTCCATCCTTCCAACTTCTTGTGAATCTTTTATGTGACGTTGTTCACATCTCTTTGAGGGGTGTTCCTTTGAACATTGGTAGTCCCAGATAGGTGGTTGGGAAGTCAGCAATGGTGCATCCCAAAATGCCTGCAATATTGTTCTACCTTCTAATTGGAGTGTTGATGAAGTAGAGTTTACTTTTGGTGTATTTGATGACATTAATGGTTTTGGATTAAAAAACTAAATCTTTAGTGGCCAACAAGATATCATCCACAAATTACTGATGAGTGGAGGGGGTAAGCTAGAAGTTGCCTTGATACCAGATGTCAAGATTCTGTTGTAGGTATTTTTTATGGTTTGACCCAAACTCTCAGCCAAAATGATGAATAATATGGGGGATATAGGGTCCCCCTATCTCAACCCCTTGGTGCTGGGAAAGTAGCCAGCAGTAGACCCATTCACTAGAACCGAGAACCAGGATGAAGAAACACAATTTGAAATTAAATTAACCCAAGATTCATGGAAACCATATTTGAGGAGAATTTTGGACAAGAATTCCCGGTTCACTCTATCGAAGGCTTTGTTCATGTCAAGCTTCAAGAAGAAGGCTACAAAGTTGGATAAATGGGCAGAGTGAATCATCTCATGGATGGTGATGACCCCATCAAGAATATTTTGACCCTTAATTGTGCTTCCCTAACAGTGGTCAATGATTGTGGGTATGATATCAATGAGCCTATTGGCCAAAGCTTTGGACAACACTTTTTAGATGTTGCAAAGGTTGATGGGGTAGAAATAAGAGATGGACTAGGAGTTAGTGCCTTTGGGTATCAGGGATAGAAATGTGGAGTTTACATCTCTAGGAATGCAACTGGACTTCTGCATGTCAGTGATTGCAAGGCACAGGTCAGGGCCCACATTATCCTAGAAACATTGGAAGAATCTAGGGAAGAAGCCATCCGGTCTAGGGGCCTTATCAAAATTCATGGAAAAGAGGGCTTGATGGATTTCCTTGTGGGACAGGGCGCTGAGGAGGTATTTATTGATGTCATCAGAGATGGTCTGAGGAATGTTCTCCAAGAGGGAGTCCATGGTCAAAGGGGAGGAAGAGGGAGGGGAGGTAAGAAGGCTTTTGAAGTGGCTTACAACTTTGTCCCTGATCTGATGGATGTTCGAAGTGAAATTCCCATCCTGCTTGATGAGGCCTTTAATTCTGTTGACTCCCCTGTGCCTGAGAGTGGAGATATAAAAATACTTAGAGTTGGAGTCACCTTCCCTGAGCCAGAGTTGTCTAGACTTTTGGTACCAAAATGTTTCCTCTTTGCCCAAAGTGTAATGATATTTAGAGAGTAGAGTCCTCTCTTTAGCTCTAATATTGTCATCACCATGACTTTGACCTTACTAGAATCTATCCTCAATTTTCTCTAATCTAGTTTTGATGTTTTGTTTAGCTTCAATAATGTTCACAAAGATTTCCCTGTTCTAGACTTTAAGATTTTCCTTGACCCGCCTGAGTTTTTGCATGAATTGATTAGAATATGTTCTAGGAAACCTTGTCCTCCACCATTATACTATCTGATTTTTGAGATCCGGGTGGTGGGTCCACATTGAATCAAACTAGAAGGGAGTCTTGAACTATGGCTTGCTAGTTATCTCGAACAAAAGTGGGCTATGATCTGACCTTGTATTCGGGAGAGCCTGCATTGTGGCATCACCGAAGAGGGGAAGGGCTTCTTGGGATAATAGAAATTGATCAAGGTGTTCTTGGATAAGGTTATTTCCCAATCATCTATTACTCTAGGTGTACTTGGATCCCTATAGTAGAACATCCATGAGGGCATTGGAGTCCACAAACTGCTTTAGGTCATTTGTATTCCTATGAGTTATCGAGTTCCCCCTTTTTATCAAAAAAATGTAGGGGGAATTGAAGTCCCCTGCCAACACCCAAGGGATATTGATGAATGTCTGTCTCATATGAGTAAGGGTTTTCCACAAGATCAATATTCCCTGGGTAGAGTTGGGAGCGTAGACATTTAACATAATCCAGGAGGCCTGGGAGATGAGATCATGGAACAAAATGTTGGACAATCTATTTTGACCTGAGATAAACCTGCCTTCAACTTTGGTTGAGTTCCAGAGACATAGGATCCCTCCTGCAGTCCCCTAAGTTGGGGAGTAGACGAAGTCACAATTTTCCAAATGATCTTGGCTACCCTATGAGACCACTAATTATCTATTTTGGTTTCCTGAATGAAGAATATATTGGGGTTATAATCTTTTCTCATGGCTACAACCAATATCTGCTTGGCTACCCCATTCAGTCCTATCACATTCCAGGAGAGGACTTTCATTTAGAACTTTTGGAGGGCTTTTTTCCCCCCTTGCCTTGTTGCATGGGGGGTTTGGGTCTTTGGTTTTCTTCCTTGATAGTGTTTACAATTTCTTGAAACAAGGTTTTCTAAGTTCCATTAGCTATATCCTCGGATGTATCCCGATTTCTCCTCTCTGTGCCTGAAGGCCTACCCTTTTTCCTATCTACTCCCACATTGACTTGGGATTTTCTCAAGCTTCAAGTTTGTTTGGGGCTCCAATGATCATGGGAATCCTGGCTAACCTCATCGCTTTTGAAAATGGAAGCAATAGAGTTGGTCAGGGAGGCAAGGGGAACAAACCTACCCCAGGGAGGCGACGGGGCTTGAGAAGATGATGTCCGAAGGGTTTTTTGGGTGGGGCTTTGGGGGCTACCACTAGTAGTGGGAATTTGACCCTGGTGAGGGGGGGATGGGTCTTTCTTGGTAGAATTGGGAGTAGAGCTCAGCTGGGAGGGAGCGTTAGGGGCTTGGATAGGGATAATAGGGATTTCATCTTCCTCAAATTCCTCATTATTTATAGAATATTTACGCAAATTAAATTTATTAGTAGTGGTTATCGAGGTACTTGCCTTTTTGGGAGCTTGAGTTGGAGGTAATCAAATCTACTATTTTTTCTTCAAGATTTACATTTGACTGATGTTGGTCCTCTGGCTAATAATAGGCTTTGAGCTCTCCATTAGCTATTGATCGACCTTAGGGTTTCTATGTTTAGGGAATAGATATGGGAGGTGCCCCTGAGACTGGCATTCCGAATAGAAAGTTGACTTGTTCTCAAAGATTAATGGATGTTTCCACCTGAAGTCCTTGTAGATGAGATTAAGGTGAACTAGAAGTTGCGAGTCAAGATTCACATTAACACAGATAGGAGCCTGGGTTAGGCAAGTTTTGGAGTGAGTGGCCAGGTCAATGACCACTAATTTCCCAAAAGCCCTAGTCAGACCTCGAAGGGCATCCTCATAGAAAAAATGAGTAGGGAGATTGGGGAGCCAGACACAAATGGAGGTAAAATTTATGCTTTGCGAGTTAGGATCAAAATTTGGACCCCACTTCTTCAAAAATAGACTTCGTCTCCTGAAGAACCACGGACCCCTGGACAGGATGCACTCTGTGTCCTCTCGAGTATTTAGTTGAATCATGAAAAAAAATTTGGTCATCGTGGAAAGACCCAAGTTTCCCAAAATTTTCCATTTTGAAGATGCCCACCGATGGATTGCATCCATGTTTGGATGCCCCCTACAAATTTTCCCACAAGGGAGAAGGAATTGCAAGAGGCGTATCCTTCCATGAGGGTTTGAGGGCACAAAACATCAAACCCTTGCACAATGAAATCTTTCAAACCTTCTGAGGCCAGTCTATGATTATTCTATAGATGGTTTGCATGCGACATGAGGTTTCGATGGCTTCCTGAGACTCCCACTTTATCAGGTGGTTATTTTCCCCGTTCGACATTGCTTCAAAAATTCCCATGGTTGATAGTAGATGCATTCCAGGCTTGCCATGTCGCCGCTTGAGCTCTAGGAAATTCGTTGAGAGAGTCGAAAATGACTTCTTCCATTCGTGCTTTCTCCTTGTCCGATGGTTGACTATCGCCTAAAACTTCATTCGTCGAAACCATAGTTGTCGCCATATCGTCCTTTTTCCACCAATTAGTTATTTTTTAATTAATTAATTAATTAATTATTTTTAATTAATTGATTGATTTAATTAATTAGTTAGTTAAATACTTAATTAAATTACTACTTACTCAAGCTTAATATTTACTGCATTCTCTCTACCAAATGGTTTTGCATAATGGAACAATTTAAAAAAAACAATTGATCTAGTGATTAAAGGTTTAAGATGGGTAATGGAAACTGGAGAAATTTTTTGATTTGGATGGATACTTGGTATGATAAAAAAACCACTCAATATAGATCCAATTTTGAAACCATGAATGAGATTACTTCAAGATAAATATGGTGATAGGGTTTCAAACATTTTGTACAAGGATCAAGGTAAGAAGATACAAATGGAAAGAAGATTTTTTTACCAAGTATACAAGACATTCATGCTAGGAGGCAATTGAGTAGAAAGATAGCAACAATTATTATTCCAAAGGGAGCCAAGGATAAGTTGATTTGGGAGTTGAACAACTCAAGAGAATACACAAGTGGATATAATATTATAATATAAAGCACAATCAAAATAGGAATATCACAAGAATATGGAGAGATATTTGGTATTGCTCATCAAAATGTTTGTTTGGCTAGTAGGTCATAGAAGAATTTTATTTTGGGATAACCTTATGAAAAGGGGTTTTCATGGCCCCTCAAAAATGTGTAATTTGTAAAATAGAGGAGAGTATATACCATCTATTGATTAATTAATTAGTTATTTTTTAATTAATTAATTAATTAGTTATTTTTATAATTAATTTATTGATTGATTTAATTAATTAGTTAGTTAAATACTTAATTAAATTATTGCTTACCCAAGCTTAATATTTACTACATTCTCTTTACCAAATGGTTTTGCACAATGGAACGGTTTTAAAAAATCAATTGATCTAGTGATTAAAGGTTTAATATGGGTAGTGGAAACTAGAGAAAAAAATTCTATTTGGATGGATACTTGGTGTGATAAAAAACTACTCAATCAAAGACCCAATTTTGATTCCATATATGATATTACTTCAAGATAAATATAGTGATAGGGTTTCAAACATTTTGGACAAGGATCAGGAAGGAAGATACAAATGAAAAGAAGTATTTTACAAGTATACAAGACATTCATACTAGGAGGCAATTGAGTAGAAAGATAACAATAATGATTATTCCGAGGGGAGCAAAGGATAAGTTTATTTGGGAGTTGTATAGCTTTGGAGAGTACACAACAAGAAGTGGATATAATATAAAGCACCATAAAATAAAAATATCACAAGAATATGGAGAGATATTTGGTATATCCCGAGCATTCCTAAATTCAAAGTGTTTTTTTGGATAGTAGGTCGTAGAAGAATTTTATCCTGGGATAACCTTATGAAAAGGTGTTTTCATGGCCCCTCAAAATGTGTTCTTTGTAAAATAGAGGAGGAGAGCATAGACCATCTCTTGATAAATAATTAATTAGTTATTTTTTTAATTGATTAATTAATTAGTTATTTTTTAATTGATTAATTAATTAATCTAATTAGTTATTTAAATACTTAATTAAATTACTGCTTACCCAAGCTTAATATTTACTGCATTCTCTCTACCAAATGGTTCTGCATAATGGAACGGTTTTAAAAAATTATATGATCTAGTGATTAAAGGTTTAAGATGGGTAGTGGAAAATGGAGAAAAAAATTCTATTTGGATGGATACTTTGTATGATAAAAAACCACTCAATCTAGATCCAATTTTAAAACCATGGATGAGATTACTTCAAGAACAATATGGTGACAGGGTTCCAAACATTTTGTACAAGGATCAAGAAAGAAGATGCAAATGGAAAGAATAATTTTTTTACAAGTGTACAAGACATTCATGCTAGGAGACAATTTAGTAAAAATATAACCACAATTATAAGTTGATTTAGGAGTTGAATAGCTTTGGAGAGTACACAACAAGAAGTGGATATAATATAAAGCACCATCAAAATAGGAATATCACAAGAATATGGAGAGATATTTAGTATAGCCCGAGCATTCCTAAAGTCAAAGTGTTTGTTTGTTTGATTTGGATGGATACTTGGTATGATAAAAAAACCACTCAATATAGATCCAATTTTTAAACCATGAATGAGATTACTTCAAGATAAATGTGATGATAGGGTTTCAAACATTTTGTACAAGGATAAGGAAGGACGATACAAATGGAAAGAATATGTTTTTACAAGTATACAAGACATTCATGCTATGAGACAATTGAGTAGAAAGATAACAACAATGATTGTTCTAAGGAGAGCTAAGGATAAGTTGAATTAGGAGTTGAATAGATCAGGAGAATACACAAAAAGAATTGGATATAATATAAAGCACCATCAAAATAGGAATATTAGAAGAATATGGAAAAATATTTGGTATAGCCCAAGCATTCCTATAGTCAAAATGTTTGTTTGGCTAGTAGGTCATAGAAGAATTTTATCCTAGGATAACCTTATAAAAGCGGTTTTCATGGTCCCTCAAAATGTGCTCTTTGTAAAATGGAGGAGAGTATAGACCATCTCTTGGGACACTGCTCAGTAGTCTAGAAACTATGGCAATGGATTCTTAATATGTTTGGTAAATACATAGTGATGAATGGAAAAATTAAAGAATGGTTAAAGAAATGGAAGAACACTTTTAAAAGTAACGCTTTACAAACAATATAGGATATATCAAAAGATACAATAGAATGTAAAGGGATATTGTATGATGATAATTTTGGAGCAGAGAAGGATTGGCGATAGAGGAGCAAAAAATAACTGCTAGCTTGGTAGGTTTGGGGGTGGGAAAATCATGTCTGTTGCATTAACGTCACCTTGAGTCAGTGTTAGTTGACCATTTTTAATGGTTGCCACTCATACATTTGGCTTAGTTTCTTTTGATTTTGTTGGAGAGCTCAATGGTACTAAGGAAGCGTCTGCACAAGTTCATTTTGAAAGTGTATCATGAGGTAAAGGCCCTATCCCTAAAGTTGTTATTCCTTTGCATGAATATCATACATCTTGTGAATGGTTTGAAAGTCATACCTTGGTTGGTTATATTTTGGGTCGTATCCCATATGATACCCTTATTCGCTCCTGGGTCTAGCAAGTATAGGGCCCATATGGAGTCAAAGTGGAGAATGTACAAATCCTTACCAAAGGGTATTTTATTTTTCACTTTTTAGACCCATCTCAAGCACAAAATATTCCATCTAGGGTACCATGGACTATCCATAATTCTTCGTTAATTCTACAACCCTAATATAGGGATTTCCAAGTTAGTGACCAAGCTGCACTGGAAGTCTCGATATGGGTTGAATTCATCGGTCTTCATGTTCCCCTTTGGGATTTTTTTGCAAAATTTAGTTGTCCCCTTAGGTAAGTTTTCTTGTCTTGATCCAAGAAATTTCTTCTCCGCTCGATCCACTAGAAGGATATGTATCAAAGTTGACATTACCAAGGATTTGCAAGAGATTATTGATATAAAGATTAGGGACCAATCCTTTAGGCAAAGAATTGCATGTATCAATTTACCCAAAACTTGTTACTGGTGTCAATCTACAGCTCACAAAATTTAGGAGTGCCCTTTGATGGAGTGGAAATATAAGGTAAATCCCTCGCCCACTCCCACGACTCCTGCTAATGGCTCGCGAGGAAACATTGAAGAATGGACTACTATTTCTAGTAGGAAAACCCATGGAGCTAAGTAGTAGGAAGCTTCAATTTTTGTTGTGCAACCTACCCCTACTCCTTCTCGGGACATGCAAGCTTCTATTGAAGACGTTCAGGCTCCTGTTGATATGGCCTCTATGGTTTTTGGCATGCAACCCCTAGTTTCACCGATGTCTCAATCTCTTTGGTTGGGCCCTTATTTTACCTTAGTGGTGGTAGCTCTAGATAATTCTTTGATGGAGGAGGATAAGGATTTTAAGGTCCATCGCTCTCGTAGCCCTATTCAAAATGACAAACATTGATAGCTAAATAGTGATGATTTCCATATGTTCTCCAACTCGTATGGCTCGCTTAAAGGTTTGGGTGATGTAGAGGATGTCATGGAGATCATGCATACTAAAAAATCCCAATGATTTTCTTCTCATGAATATTTGGTCCAAAATGAGATGTCAAATGTTTCTCGAGTGCATGAAAGTCTCGATTTTAATATTTTTTATTTCAATCGATGATATGCATGTGAATTTTTGTGGCCATGAAGTGCCTATTTTACCATGAAGCATTTCCCAAAAAAGGGAGGAGTCATTGCTATCCTTGCACCTCGATTATAGAATAATGTTATGACCTGGGGTGTTGACCCATCCAATCAAGCTATCTAGATTTTGCTCAAGATCTGTAAAAAACCATTTGGGATGGTTAATGTGTATGCTTGGAAAATCACTCCTGATCGATGTGAGCTATGGAGAAGGCTTGCCATGAATCTACTATTTGCCACTTGGGTGCTTCGTGGAGATTTTAATATGGTGGAGAAAGCTTCTAACAAGGTTAGTCATACCTTGATGCAGTGGTGCTTAGGTGAAAGGGGATCTTGGTTTTTATATAAAAAATAAGCTTTTCCTTTATAACCCTAATTCTTGCTTCTCATCTTTTGACTTCCCTCAAGCTCTTTGGTACACCTGGTCCAATTTCCAAGCTGCTTCTGCCAGGGTTTTGGAAATATTAGACAAAGCCATGATTTCTAAGTGTGACAACTTTTAGTTCTCCCATATTTTGCCTTCTTCATTGTATGTGCTACCTTTCCCTGGTACTACACTATTTGATCATTCACCTATTTTATTATCGGTGGTAAAGTTAAACTTTCAACCCAAAGTGCTTTCTTCACAGTTTTACCTGAAATTTTCTTTTTTGCATAGCTTTAGCATGAAATCTCATATATGCTGCATTTGGAATTTGATTCCTAAACATGATGGTATTTTTAGAAGGATTGAGTTGTGGAATACTACCATTCAATGAACCACTAAGGTGTTGCAGACTTTGGGTGTTGAAGTTACAAAGCGATGGAAACAAGTTAAGTTTACCTTACAGAGTGAGCTATCCAAAGTCTGTCTTAGGCTTGAAGCCTCTCCTTTCATATCTCTTGCTTAGTCCCAAGTTTCTTCCATTTTACATGAGCTAAAAAAAAATTATTTGTATGAATCCAAGGGTGCTCAATTACGTGCTCGAATGCATTGGCTCAAAGTGGGGGACAAAGTGACCAAATATTTTTTTCAACACCTCAGACCTCCTACCCAGTATTCCTAGTTTCAAGTCATTCAAGTTGATGGGCAGAGATTCATAGACATTTCGAACATTGTCAAAGCCTTTGTTTCACATTATCAAGGTGTTTTTGCTTCTCAATCCCTTGATGATGCTAGAAGGTAAGCTCTTGCTAATTGTATCGCTATTTTCCCCAACAAGCTTTCTCTTGAGCAAATGATATTTTGTGAAACTCCTCTTTCTATGGAAGATCTAAAAAATGCCTTGTCACTCATGTCCAATGATAATGTATGTGGTCTTGATGGATCCCCATGTGAATTCTACAAAGAATTTTGGGATATACTTGGTTCTAATCTCCATAAAGTGTATCTTGAAGCCCTGCAATGTCGTTCACTGGGTTCCATTATTAACAAAGGTAATGTTAAATTTATTCCCAATTCTGAAGATCCTAAGCTCATCACTAATTGGAGGCTGATCATCTTGCTTAATGTGAGCTATAAGATTATTGCCAAAGCCCTTGCACTTAAACTTAAATCTCTCCTATCTTTGATTGTTAGACCTGAACAAATTGGCTTTGTTCAGGGAAGATACATTCTTGATAATGTTCTTGCTGTTTTGGAAGGTATGGAGTTGGCAAGAAATTTTGAACAAGATGCTTTATTCATTAAGATTGACTTTGATAAATCCTATGATAATATGGAGTGGTACTTCATCACTGCCATGCTTTAGGCTTTGGGCTTTGGGCTAGTGTTTGTGAGCACCATTCTTATGTTATTTTAATATGCTTCAACTATTTTGGCTTTGAATAATATTCAATCTTAGTCTATTTCTCTTGGTCGTTATATAATATAGGGGTGCCCTCTTGCTCCATCTCTTTTCATTCTTGCTGCAGAGGATTTTGGCTATTTTTTGGCCCATAAGGTGGATCAAGGATTAATTGGGGGTATTGCTCTCCCTAATTATGAACATCAGTTGGTCAATGGTCATTTTGCTGATGATTATTTTTAACGATTCAACAAGATGAGCAATCCCTTTCCTCGATTATTAGTTTCTTAGAGGTGTTCTGTTTAGCCTCTAGTTCTTCTATTCAATGGAAAAAAAACCTCCTATTTTTAGCAATATTGATCCCAAATGCCATGCTGGCTGTGTCATTTCCAATGGACTTGGATTCAGCCAGGTGAGGTGTTTAAATTTATTGGAATTTATTTTGTGTTTCATGGTTCCTCTGCTCAATTGTGGCAGTATGTTATTGAGAAAGTGGACAAGAAGCTTTCTTAATGGACTAGTAAAAAACTTTCTCTGGTAGGAAAATTTTAGAATTGTTATAAGGTTTTAGCCACTACCTATGTCTATTATTCGTCTTGTTGGGTTCCATTCAAAAATTTTTATAAAAAGCTGGATAAGCTTCTAAAAGACTTCTTGTGGACCAAAGACTATCAAACAAGGTTTTCATCGGGCAGCCTAGAAAATTTGTTGTTTACCCAAGGATTATGGAGGGATGGGTTTGTTTGATTTTCATCGATAAGATTTTGCCCTTTGTGATAAATGGATCACCCGATATTTAATTAGGGATGAATCTTGGAAAGTGTTGGTCAGGAATTTCATTTCTTCTGGTTTGCTTCAGGGGAGGAAAATTTGGAAAGGGGTGGGATTGCAATCCATTCTTATTGCCCTTGCCAATGTTAAAGCTAAAGGTTATTTTATAATTCAAGGTATTTGGAAAGCCTGGGAGGCCTTCAAACCCTGGCTCAATTGGAAAGGGAGTTTCCACAAATCAGGTGCTTCTTTGCCTTCCATGAATATTTGGTGGTCTCTTGTTATCACTTGGCGAGGCTCTCCCCGGCTCTAGTGTAGTGGGTTAGAGCGCAAAGGTTCTATAAGTGTGGTATTGCTTCCATTTTTTATTTCTTCTCCCGACATACCAGGAGTTGGATACCCTAAGAAAGTTTTCATCAAATTCACAAAGTAAATCCTTGTGATGGAGATACTTATGAGGTGGTTATTGATAGTATTCTATTTTATATTTGGTACAAACTACATAAGAATTTTTAAAAACCATGGTGGTTAGATTGGTGTTGGCCTTGGGAGATTCCTGTTTTGCAATATAAAGCTCATCTAGGTTACAAATGGCTCACCTCATAAGTTCTAATGGTTGATAAGCTCACTATGATATGAGACTTAGTATCTCTTCCCTCTCAATGGAATAAGAGGTTTTAGATTGCTTGGGCTACTTATATTGAATCTAAACAGAGTTTTTTGCTTGGACCCTCTTACACCAAGGGTTGCCTGTTGATAATAGGCTCAAGAATTTGGGTGTTCATAATACCATTTGCCCATTTTGTGTATAGGCAAAAGATTTATTGCATATTTTTTGGTTTTGTGATCGAGATCAGTCGGCCTCTAAGTGGTTTTTTGAAATTTTTAGACCTTTTATGCAAGAGGATTTTACCTGGGTGCATGTTATTTTGGGTTGCCCTATTGCTTTTTCTTTAAATTGGGTGTTGCTTGGAATATTTTTAGAATTGGTACCTTGTTTTATCTTTGGAAGTCCTAGAATAGAGCTATTTTTCTCAGTAAGATGTTGGGTGTGTCTTCTCTATTGCTGATAAATATGCTATATTCTTTGATTACTGGTTACAGATTCAAGTACAGGTTGAAAAAGTATATGTGGATTTGCAGTACTTACGTACCCTCATGGATCATTAGGGGAATGCACCTTATGCTATGAGTTGTGTGCCTCTTACTTCTCCTTCCAGGTCTCGATTGTTGATTCACCGAGGGACCCATTGTCGAAAAAAACCCTCTACTACTAGAAACTGGTCGCAGCCCCTCGTCGCACAAATGTAGAGAATCTAGAACTGGAGTTCCATCTCGCCCGACATATGGTTATTGGAAATATGAGCAATATTTTTTGTCATTGATGTCAAAGGAATACTACGTAGATATCAAAGGAATGTTAAGTAAATGATTCAAGGTTGATTTTATAAGAAGCAAGGATATAATATTTAATTCAAATATTATATGGCCGAAGAAGCAAAAAGATGAGCAAGAAGGATAACAATATTATCATATTTGGGTAAAAGAAAAATGTTGAAAAGATATCTCCGTTTTATGGTGGTTGAAAGAAAATAATAAGGTTATTTTTCTAAGGTGAAAATGGCAAAAAGTTTTTCTAAAAACATAAGGAAGATTTAAAAAGGCCCAAAGGACATTTAAATATTTAATTATAATATTAAATTCAGTCTAAATTTAAAATAATTATAATTAAATTATTATTTTCAAAATGCAAAGGATTCTCCTTGAAAAGAGCAAGAGAGCAAGTTTTAATTATATTATTAAAAGCAAAGGTTAAATAATTTTAATTAAAATATTTTAACCTTTTGATTAAAATTTTAATTCAAATTATTCTTGGTGCCAAAGTTCGTTTTGATAGATGGTGGCAAATCGAATAAGGGCCGACGCCTCCACATTTACCATATTGCATATAAAGAGGGGTACATTATTTTCTCAAATATTATTGCATTCATCGATTGGAAAAAGATATTTCATGCATGCGCTTCGAGGTAGAATCTTCGTGCTATTTGAAAAGGACAAAGAGTGTGTGTTGAAATCAAAGTCTGACCACCAAAACGGCCTCACACCTATGCTTCCTACTACGTAATTTAAATAAAAGATACAAAAGAAATGCATACAAAATTGACAACAAAATGAGAAAGAATAAGAACACTTTATTCCATTAAATGAGCCAATCTCGATTACAAATACGTCCCTCTTAGGGATACCAATTTGATACTCTTATTACAGTAGGAAAGCATGTGAAATCCCTCTCAAGGGCAAATGTGAGTTTCAGGCCATTCGGGGTGACACGAACTGCCTAGGGTGGAGTTGACCCTCTTCTTCGCGTTGAGGAAGGTATTTGATGGTTGAATCTCCTTTAGACCTGATTCCTTGCGGTCAAGAAACAACAGAGAAGCATTAAAAGCATTGGGAACCTCTCATGATGAGGTCCTTTGAGGAAATTGAACACAAAGATGCTATGAACATATAGAATCAAGAAAGCATACAAAATGTGTTAAACCTATGTTAAATTGATAAAGATTCCTAGATATGCATAAAGGAATAATACAACTAACTATCTAATGGCCTACTTATGTGAAATAAAGCATGAAAGCATGGAAAGAAGCCATTAATGTCCTAAATGCTATAATGAAGTAAATCTACTCAAATATTTAATACGGTCAATCAAAGTCTCTAAAATACCAAATAAAGCATTAGAATGACTAATCTAACCTAGATAAGCACACTACAAAAGGAACAATAAGGGGATCTTATACCTATTGCAAACCATAGCTCAGATGAGCGGTCTGCACTGTAAATCGTGGCTGACAGCCGCAACGAGCAACTCAGTAGTTTTGCCCTCCAATTCTAGGGCTATGGACTTGATCCTCCTTGTCAAATTGATGATCAAGGGTCACCTCAGTGTCCTATGATAGATTTGGTGGTTGAATTGCTCGATTGGGCCTCCATTTTCCCGAATTAGTATTTCTTGGCGTTCTAGCTCCTTAGGGCATCCATGGCACAATTCGTCATGATGCTCAATTGATTGGCAATTGATTAACAACACTCCCTCTCAATGCACTCAAGTGAGTCCACAATTCGGTAGGGCTTCACTGCTTCAATCTCCAATGCTTGCTTTATTCAATATTTCGACAACGCTTCGCTATCAAAATGCACTATATCATTGCCCTAATTTGAAGGGGTACTTATAGGACTACCCAAGGGCTAGGGGTGGCTTCATGGAGAAGCCAAGAACAAGAAGAGGTGGTTGGGATAGTTGGATTGGAAGCTTCCATCCTTTAACCACCTTCTTCTAGATCAAATGGTCGTTCAAACCGATTTGGCTCGGATGAAGGCCAACTGAACTTCAGTTAAGACCGTAGGTGACAACTGTAGTTTAGACTGTAGACCGTAGGTCTCAGTCGCGGTTCATATTGTAGACCATAGGTCTCAACCGCGGTTCAAACTGATTAGGCCAAGGAGCCCAAATTGAGTGGTTAGAACCACTGCTCTATCTTGGAGTCTGTCCAAGATCTTCCATATGGTCTTGTAGCATGTCCATATGAGTAGTCACCTTCGACATGACGTGTTTTAGGTGTCTACAGATGCCCCTTTTGAGATGCGTTGTGAGATCGAACAATGTTGAGCAAAAATAGACCTCCTAAAATGATGTCGAAGGTTCTATGATGATCATTAGTCGGATCAACATTAGATGCCCCAGGTCTTGCAAAAGGATGCGCATCCTAGAATCATTGCTTCCAACTGGGTGAAAGGCTTACATTTGAAAAGTCTATACTCATCATCTCATTCGGAGTGGCATCCATGTCCAGTAGGTATCTTCTAACCCATAGATCCGAAAGGTGGAGAACAACAAGCAAATTTCATATTTGCTATTTTCCCCAAGCAAAGGGGTAAGCTTATGATAGCTGTTGACAATGATTCGTAAGATGAACGCAATTTTGACAAGATCGAGGGATCTACGATTTCAGGGATCTTCTACTAATTTTGATTATGATTATGATATTATGACTACCCCCTCAAGCGACGAGTCGATGAGGGTAATGACAATGTATGAAGCGATGAGGTCGCTTGACCATAATGAATGATCTGAACAAATTTAGAATTGAGCATTTTAATTACTTGGCTAAGCCTAGTTCAGCTTATGATTCCAACTATTAATAGTAATTGCACATTTCTATCCCATGGAGCAATCGGGCTACAATAGCCATCTTAGGGAATCGAAATGATACAAATCCAATTAGTTTTGTGTTGAATCAATTTTGTCGATGATTTTTTGAAAAGATGTCATAGGAGAAATGACATGAAACGCCTCGTTCTCGTGGAGCGGTCCAACCTCGAAGGCCTTCTTCGGGATTGAAAAGAAGCATATCAAATCAATGATGACAATTTTACCCCAAATGTCCTTATGGTTATTTACTCATCTCGTCGGATTGCATGGATCGCAAGTCGTTGCAACCGCCAAGTGTATAGGGTAAATAACTGAATACGAGGTGCATTTGGCTTTTAATTATTTTAATTTTTTTTTGTTAATTTTGAATTTTTTTAATGGATCCTGGTGCTTGAACATCACCAAATTTACAAAATTGATTGCTCTTATTAAGATTTGATCCGTTAGGAGTCATTGATTTATCATTTAAGACCTTCCCATCCCATGGGGATTTTAGTGCATTTAATGCTAGTTTTGAACCATGGGTATGGTCTACGGTTGAAACTTTCAAAATTTGGGAACCGCAGGTCAGAGCTACGGGTGGAAAACCCTAATTCTGGGACCGTGGGTGTCAGCTACGGTCCATCAAAATTAGGAGAAACTATAAATAGTTTTCCCATTTTCAAAATTTCATTATTTTCTTGCAAGCAACTGCATTTCTAGAGAGCTCTAAGAGGTGAGAAGCATTTCCTGATTCGGAATGCTGCTAGACCTCTACCCGATATTGCACTCACACCCTGATGGCGGACCCTGGACAACCCTCCACTAGCAGAGGCCACGGTGTGGGCAAGGTAACTCGAAACCGAGTCCTCGCACTCATTTACCAATTAAAATGAACCACATTAATTAATGGGCTAATTAACTTCACTAAACTATTGGCAATGAACCTCACCTTAGACTAGGCTAGTTTAGGTTTAATTTTCTAGCTAGCTAGGCTAGGAAGTGACCCTGAATGGGTCTCATTCCTAGACCGTAGTTGGCAGTGGTGGTTCCCAATTTTCATATTGGGGACCATAGCTATCAGCTATGGTTGGAATTCAAATTCCAATGATCAATTTTTGACCGCATGCGGACCGCAGGGTTGACCCGCGGTTCGACAACTTTAGAAAAATTTATCAATTTTTTTATTTTTCTAAGGTTTTATGGCAATTAATGCCATTTATTGCACTTTTGAGATACTTTTTTGATGTTTTTGATTTTTATTGATCACTTTTGACATGTTTTTGTCATTTTTAGCAATTTTTAGATTTGTTTGACGTTTTTAAGGTCATTTTTAGCTATTTTTGGTTGTTTTTAGTTAGCTTTTTCCTTATGCCTTGTTTATTTTTAGAGGTTGACCTCTAGAGCCAGGGAGCCGGATATACTTTGCACCCTCCACATACAACTTACTAGTAGGGAGCGAGAGTGGTTTGGAGCCATCGACTTTGGCTACGTCTTGGATCTACCCACTATTAGGGTAGATCAAGCTTACTTGACTGCATTGGCCCGACGTTGGAATGCGTGGACCAATACATTTCACCTTTCGACAGGTGAAATGACCATTACTTTAGAGGATGTCTACCGGATCTTCAGGATCCCTATTGATGGTGAGGCCATCACCTCCTCCTCCTTCTAGAGTAAGGAGGATGTTTTTGATTCTATCTTTGGTGATTGGAGCCAGGAGGCCCAACGTAAGATCGATCATGGAGGTATTCACATTGGGTACTGGTAGAAGGAGAACATATTCTCTATCAAAGAGGTAGTGTTTATGCACCTGGTGGTGTAGATTGTGCTTCCAGACTCCTCGGGCGTGAGGATTCCCTAGAACCTTCTAGCCAGTGTTCGAAGGGTTGTTTAGAGCTCCATAGATCAGCCACTGCTCCTAGCCTAGGGGAGCACCTTATTGTGCCAGCTATACCATGAGTTGTACTAGATCACCAATCGGAGCCGGGTTGGGATCAGTTGTAGTCTTCTTCTCTAGATATGGGGTTGGTAGCACATCAAGATCGAGCGTCCTACGGAGCTGCCCCTTCTTATCACTTCTATTGATGATGTGCATCAGTGCTACATAGCTTGTTGGCCTCGTGAGGAGGAGGGGTTCTGGAGTAGGTCCCATGCAGGGGACGTAGACCACTACATTTCTAGATTTGTAGTGCTTGGGCTGGATGATATTGAGTGGCACTCATATATGGATTGCCCTGCATGGACAGAGGCTGGTGAGCGGCTACGCTAGGCTCATCGAGATAGGTGGCTACTCGACCACAAGGATGAGATCAGGGAGTATCAGTTTTACTCTCATGTCCTACGATAGTTTGGCTTAGTACAAGACATCCTAGAGTTACCTATCATCTACAGGTGGCTGGTACTGGAGACTCACTTGACATGGATTCAACCGACAACACTAGGGGATGCGGTTGATGATTTCTAGGAGACTAGAGTTGATAGGGTTGGGGCCACCCTAGTGTATGATACGTGGTGGTCCCTACTACAGTGGTAGGGATCGGGACCCCTCGGTAGGATAGATGACCAGGCAGAGGCTGAGGCTGACCTAGATGGGCATAGAGTGCACCAATGGATTGAGGGTGGATGGGGCACAGAGGTCCTAGCAGAGGAGGCTTCGCAGGTTGAGGTGGAGGAGGAGGCATCAGAGGAGGGTGAGGTGCCTCTTGATAGCGATGTAGGATAACTCCTAGCTCAGATTGCTACTTTGTAGAGTCAGGTGGGTATGCTTCAGACTCAGCTATGACATAGGGATACTAGCCTCACCATAGTAGAGGTGAAGCTCGCTCATGGGTAGAGATAGTGGTGGGAGTATGAGGAGGAGAGGCCTCTCCTCAAGGCCTAGATTACCATAGTAGGTATAGAGATCCAATGGCTTACTATAGAGCATGATTTGGCATGGACTCAGTTGGACCTGATGACCAGAGAGAGGGATTCACTGAGGGACTCGAGGGCTATTCCCTCATCCTCACAAGTAGTTATGGCACCACCTGCAGCTCCATCTCACCTATTACCCTCAGGTCGAGACCCCATGGTAGAGGTTAGGTGGCTCACTTCCCTCTTGGAGGAGGGAAATGCATGATCGGCTATGAGGGCAGCTCACATCTCCATGTTGGAGGATCACATTCAATTGATAGGTGGAGAGGTGCCAGAGGACACCCATACCATAGGTACTCATAGGAGTAGCTCTCGGACCAGGACCAGAGAGACCGGATAGTCTTCTGCTAGTTCGAGCCACCGGACCCATAGGACCGAGAGGACACACAGGTCCTCTAGTACGCATGGAGCCAGCTCTCACAGGAGCCACAGGGATGGTAGGGGTGATGGCGGTGACTCTCAGGCTAGGGGTGCAGGCCCTCCGTAGTACCTATCTATTGAGATATTTATTGTACCAATTTTGAGTGTAAGGTCGAGGACCTACACAGTTGTAGCCTACGGGTATTTTTGATGTACCCCCATGTACTCTTTTGACACACACACACACACACACACAAATCTATATATATATATATATATATATATGAGATTGATCATTTATGGCTCATTATGTGTACTTGTATATTTTTAATTTTATGTTTATGTAATGCACATGGATGCAATGCTTATATGTTATGTTTGTTTGATGCTATATGTAATGTGATGTATGGATGACATGCACTAGATAGCTATTTAATTTATGATGATGATGGTATGCAGTGATCTAGATGCTTAGATATGCTTTTTATGATGGATGCATATGGATGCGATGCTTTAATTTTTAAATGCATATTTAATTTTGCTTTATTGCATGCATTTAATTTTATGATGATATCACGATATGTTGATGCAATGTATGTAATGCATTATTTACATGATGGTAATCTAATGTAAATGAACCTGTATGCTTTAATCACTTAAAACATAAGGAATGAATGTGATATATGTTTAACAATCTAATGGACGACACCACAGAATGTGTAAAAATCATGAATGTAATTGAAAATCCTCATTACAAGAATTTAATCAATTAATCACCCATATATGAAATGCAATGGTATGAAGCGGTATGATGCGAATGATATAATGTGTCATTCTATTTTCTTTTGCAAGTTTGAAAAATATGCACAATATAGTCAGTGGTCATCTAGATATCATTTTTGATATCCATTTGGTATCTATCCTATATCTTGATTGTGCTTTATATAATGATGTATCATGGATTCGATACTTTTCAGTTTGATGATTTGCATGACTTGGTATTGTGTTGCTATTAGAGAAACTTTTGAGGTTTTCCATGAGACTCAAACACCCTAGTAGACTTCTCAAACATCACATACTAACTGTACAAGGCTTTTGTTGGATAAGGCTTTCGTCACGAATGACCCAACTATTCATTACCCCTGTGTGTGCACGTGAGTATTTTTAGATAGACCATAGGCATACCCCAGATGTCAGTCGAGACTCTTCCAACCCATATGTGAGATCGGGTTCCTCCTATGTTCGTATCATCCTTGTTTCAGACTTGATTGGACTATACTGCTAGACAACCCCAGGCACCTAGAGCTAGCTCATCTCGCAAATTGATCAGGACTACCCCTCCAAAAATAGTCGAGACTCTTTCAACCCATTGCTACATTTGGGGATCACCCAATAAAACTACTACTTCGAAAGACAACGAGACTCTTTCAACCCATTGCTGCACTCGGGGTTCATTCTATGGCTTTGAAATGGTGAACAATCTAGGGATTCAAGTTCTCACCCCATTTTGATTTTTGCTCATATGTAGTGATAAAAATCACTATTTTTCACGTATCGGGAAAAAACCCTTTTATTCTTTTTTCTTGAGCAAGGGATTTTGTATAGTGCTTTTAATTCACTATATCATTTTAGATTTGAACTTTGAACTTTGGGTTTGAAATTTAAACTTTGTATCTATGTATGAGTAGGGGAAATTCTTGTCCTTTTTCCAAGGTTCACCACTCTAGACCGAACTATTTGCAAGATAAGCAGGTAATAAAACCCATCTCTCTAAATACCCAGGACCACTTTCGTAACTTTCATCCTCCCTTATCTTAGCAGGATTTTAAATGTGTCAATTAGTGATGGGATCCTGATATGCCAAGCACTATCACAACTAATGACCTCATCTACAAAAGCAAAAACAACTTTCTATGACGTCTGAGAAACCCACTAGGTATGGTTGAGTGACCAGAAAACTTTGGTATACACACATATCTCATAGCAATAGGTGTTGTGTATGAATGAAATGGATTATGATAAATGCAAAGGTGCATGATTAAAACACAAACGTGGCATCATTTGTAAGATTGACAAACACAATCCCTCCTGACTACGAAATGCAATGGATGATGAATGCCTATATGCAATGCAATAATGAAATGAATGCATGTGTAAATGAACATGCATAATGCAAATGCAAATGTTTTTGGAATTTTATGCTTTACCAATTTTTTTGGATTTTATTGATTTTATAATTTTTATGGATTTTGAGCCTTTATATCTGACCAAACGGTGAGTACATGCCTTTGGAGCCTTTAGGAGTGACCAAATGGTGAGGAAATATCGTTGGAGCCTTTTGATTGACCAAACTACTCGTAAGAGAGCTTGGAGCTTTTTAGGATGACCGAGTGGTTTTAAGCAAACCCTTAGAGCCTTTTGGGATGACCAAGTGGTTATAAGCAAACCCTTGGGGCCTTTGAATGACATGACCAAGCGGTTTTAGGAACCCTTGGAGCTTTTTGGGATGATCGAGCGGTTTTAAGAAAATCCTTGAGGCTTTTTGGGATGATCGAGTGGTTTTAGAAACCCTTGGAGCCTTTGGGTTGACCAAGCGATTTCTCATAAACCCTTGGTGCCTTTTTGGGATGATCGAGTGGTTTTAAGAAAACCCTTGGGGCCTTTTATTGACATGACCAAGCGGTTTTAGGAACCCTTGGAGCCTTTTGGGGAGGGTATGCTACCCTATGTACCCCCAACGTGCATGCTATCCACTGAAATGTAATCAACTTGTTTAGGAAGAGTGATAGAAATCAACTCTCCCAACTGAGGAATGGACCTCAATGGAGTGCCTATGTTTTGGTAGGGTTGAATGAGTGAACCATCCTCGTGGATCGTGTCTCATTCTACTAGGTCTTGGATGACCCTCTTAAATGATTGACAATCTCGAATGTCATGTCCATGCGCTCGATGATACACACAAAAGGGACTCCCATCAGGTGACCTAGTCTTGGATGCCCTATGCTTGACTTCGGGTAATATGAATGCCTTTGCCTCGTGTAACTTTTGAAACAAAGTTAGAGTAGTCATCTGAAATGAAACTACTCGTTGCACTGGCTTATCGAGCTTACGAGGTGACTGACGACCTCGGGGTCACTCTTGAGGAGGTGTGACCTCCACTTCAACATGTTGTGGCACTATGAGATAACCATATACATTATAAACCCCCTTATCTATCGAGTTTTGCACCACACTCTTGAACTCATGATAATCTCGAATGCCATGACCCTCTATTCGATGATAGAGACAATAGTGATGCTCCCTGTAACCCATAGGTTTAGCTCTATTTGGGTCTAAAGAGATGATATCAGGCAAGGTGATGACCTTAGCCTCTTGCAGCTTCTAAAATATGTCAGACATAGACTCTTTTAAAGGAGTCCAAATGTGCTATGACTTTTTTGGGTGCTCGACCCACCTTGGTTTGCCTTGAGGACCCACTGGTTGGGTTGGCCGCATGGGCTCTTGCTTTTGCTGAGGTTTTTCCTACACTTGCATAGGAAGCGATTCGGCCTCAGATAAGGGTTGCTTTTATGATCCCAGGTTTTCAAACTGGTTCATGATAAAATGCAATGCCTTATCTTGCTCATCCATTCGATGCTCCATCCATTCTAGATGGCTTAGAATGGATTGCAAGACTAACAAAGAGTTCATATGTATTTCCAATGATTGATTTGAAATACCTTTGTCTATTGAAGGAAATAGAAAAGTGGATGCTATGGATCCATTAGGTAATTGCAAATCACCTATTTCCTTCATTTTGATTGATGTGGAAGCTTCTTGATGACCTGCTTCATTTACGCTATCCACATGCTCATGCCTATGACTCAGCTCAAGTTGTTGTTTCACTTCATTGTGTTGAACTGTGTCAGTTTTAGTACCCCCAATCTGATGTGAGGAACCTACTTGTTTGTGCTCTTGAGATGGCACCATGAGAAATGAGTCAGGAGTGACTAATTTCAAAGGTTCTAGCCCTGGAAATGTGGAAACACCATTGGATTACCCCATATCTATCCTCTATGTGATTAGGAATCACCTGATATTCTAGCCTAATGTCAACCATTCCCACAAACTCATGAGAAGACTCCACACCTGTATGAGTCACAGGTGACTCATCAACATACTAAGGCTATCTTATTTTAGTCATGATAACTGAACCTTCCTCATACTCATGTGATGCCTCCAGGATAGGATCCATAGGTAGAGACTTGACAAAAAGCTGACCTAAATCCTCAATGGACTCCATGGTGGGCAACATCATAATGCTGGCCTCTATAAGCTCTTCATATTCACCATCATCCTCATGAGGACTACCCTGTGACATGATGGATGAAGATGGTGTGATACACTCGGATGCATCCATGACCATGCTAGGTTCTTCTGCTTTGGTAGGAGTAAGAGGCTCCTCTAAAGACACATCAGAGATAGTTGTGAGCATCTCCATAACTACATTCATCAATCCTTCCCTGCTAAGAGGTGTCGAGGATGTAGGTGTGATGGGTGAAGCCACAAGGGACAGCGGTGGTGAAGGTAAATCCACCACAGTCTACGGGGTTGCATCCAAACTTTGGATAGACTCCTCAGGTTGAATGTTCAGATGCCTAGGCAACCCACAAGATTCTTGAGGGTGATCCTCAGGTTTATAATACTTGAAGGGATCTGGGTCCGCCTCAACTATATGGACTTCACTTCCATGGGTGTACTTAATGCACTGATGCACTATGGATGGTACACACTCCATGGCTCTTATCCACGGTCTTCCAAGCAGCAAGTTATACTATCTTGAACCCTCTAAAACGTAGCACAATGTAGGAATAATATTTTGTCCTACCTCGATGGGGAGGACTATTGTGCCTACTGTAGGGGATTCCACATCATTAAAGGCTTGCAGCATTAAAGTCATTTCCTTGATGTGGGATGGTGGAATTTTGAGATGTTTGAATGTTGAGGTGGTGATGATATTAATTGACGATCCTGTATCCACCAACACTCGCTTATACACAATCTGATTGATCCTCGCTATGATATGCAATGGAGGATCATATTCTTTGATAGGGACAGGTTTGACTTCCTGTTTATGGAAAGTAATCATAGGTTCCTTATATGGTGGAATAGACTATATATGCCCCAAGGATTGTGATAACTTTTGAGCATTGACATTGCTCACCTGTCTAACATGACTACTCTCAACCTCATGCTTACGCATGGGATCCTTAAAAATCTCTTTCTATTGTTCTTCGATAACCCTAGGCATGTCTATCCATCTAGAGGAATGGCTATCTACTTGCTTAAGTGGTAACTCTTGACGATGCATTGGGTGCATCGCGTTGACTTGTTGCCTAGGCACTCTAGGTATGAGCTTCTTTTTGGGAGTTACCTCACATGATTGTTCTTCACATAATTTCTATTGGTAAATCCTCTCTTCACATTGTTGGAGCTCATCCAACCTTTGTTGATGTGATCTCTTCCTCTCTATGCACTCATGCTCTAGACGCTTACGCTCAATGCATGCCTCCTCCAATTGGTCTTGGAGTAGTCACCTCTTATGGGCTGCATGAGACTCAGATTCCCTATATGACTGACTCGTGGAGTAAGATCCACAACTCTCTGTCCCACTAGGGGGAGACCTAATGATGTGGGTTCTCACTATGTGTGAAGAAACCCCATGATCTGTATGGGTGGACCCCCTGCGTGATGAAGGGGGTTCACGATGACTATCAGAGTGTCACGTTGGGAGGCTTAGATCCTCAGGTGCATGATGTGTGTGATGCCTAGCAAGGAGGCGTGCGAGGTCTGAAAGATCCTCAGGTGAATATCAGAGGCGTTTAGAGCCTCTCCATGAACATTCTGACTCATTAGCTCGTGATTGAGCTCTATCATGCCTAGTCGTCATGATGAACCAACTAAGCAAGACTTGAGAGGAAGCCTCTCTCACTAAGAATTTTGGCCTCAAGGAAGGCCTTATCTTGATGGATTAAGCAATAAAGAAGCATACAAAATGAACAATGTGATTATCTTCTTTACATTTTAAAAGTGAGCCCTAAATTGTTTGATGTGTTTCAATGATTTGTTGTGTCAGTAAAGAAACTCTTATCATGTTTTGCAAAGCTTGTTGAATGATATTCTTAGTTTAATGGCTTTCACCTGTATACTCATAGCTCGACAATCTGGATGTGACTTCCAAACCGTGTAATCCAACCTATAATGTGTGGTAATGAAGCCCACACACGGTCAGGGAGCACAGGTCCTCCCAGATCCTCACCCATTTTCCCCAGTCAATGTTATACCCTTCGAAGAGAATACATGCAAATTTTCTAGGGTACAAAAGGTTCTCAGATCCGGTATTGGTCTAGTATCCAAGGGTACGTAGGATTTGGGCCAACGGATGGAAATCACACCCACCGTCGTTGAACCCTACTAGTGGTTGGATGTGACTCCCAACTCACTAGCGTTTAAGTGAAACATGGTGTGTGTGGTTCCTTTTATTTTTTGCATAAAATGAAAATGCATAATATAGCATAAATGATTGTTTCCTACATGATATGCAAAAATAAATGTTTCATATTAAGAGAATGCATGCTATATCCTACATGATTTTTGACAATGCAATCTATGATGATATAGCCTTCGATTGGGCCTCAAGCATGCAAACCAACACACAATTTAAACCTAGCATGTTGTATTCTAGGGTGGACTGCACTCAGAGGTCCATTGTTCCTAGAAGTGCCTAGCTAAAGCATAAAATAATGAAACCCTAGGACCTAGTTCACTTTATCCTTTTTTAGTGTTATCCTAATTATATTTTATTTTATGCTCTCTAGAAAATATAGACAGTAAAAACAAAGACAAAGGCTAAAAATATGACCTACCTTAGATCCACATTCAAAATAGATTTGACTCCCTGCTACCTGTTGTGTCTGATGTGAACTGCAGGTCTGATGCACGATTCAGACTGTAGACCGTGTTTTGAAGTCGCGGGCCAACAATGAGACCACAACTGTAACTTGTGGTTTGCACCTGATATCAAAAAACATAAAATGTTAGAGATTAGATGCAATTGAAATTGCGGAGTCCCACCGTGATCGCCTTCTGTGACCACCAAAATGGCCTCACACCTATGCTTCCTACTGCATGATATAAACAAGAGATACAAAAGCAATGCATACAAAATTGACAACAAAATGAGAAAGAATAAGAACACTTTATTCCATTAAATGAGCCAATCCCGATTACAAATACGTCCCTCTTAGGGATACCAATTTGATACTCTTATTACAGTAGGAAAGCATGTGAAATCCCTCTCAAGGGCAAATGTGAGTTTCAGGCCATTCGGGGTGACACGAACTGCTCTAGGGTGGAGTTGACCCTCTTCTTCGCATTGAGGAAGGTATTTGATGGTTGAATCTCCTTTAGACCTGATTCCCTATGGTCAAGAAACAATAGAGAAGCATTAAAAGCATTGGGAACCTCTCATGATGAGGTCCTTTGAGGAAATTGAACACAAAGATGCTATGAACATATAGAATCAAGAAAGCATACAAAATGTGTTAAACCTATGTTAAATTGATAAATATTCCTAGATATGCATAAAGGAATAATACAACTAACTATCTAATGGCCTACTTATGTGAAATAAAGCATGAAAGCATGGAAAGAAGCCATTAATGTCCTAAATGCTATAATGAAGTAAATCTACTCAAATATTTAATACGATCAGTCAGAGTCTCTAAACTACCAAATAAACCATTAGAATGACTAATCTAACCTAGATAAGCACACTACAAAAGGAACAGTAAGGGGATCTTACACCTGTTGCAAACCATAGCTCGGATGAGCGGTCTGCACTGTAAACCATGGTTGACAGCCACGACGAGCAACTCAGTAGTTTTACCCTCCAATTCTAGGGCTATGGACTTGATCCTCCTTGTCAAATTGATGATCAAGGGTCACCTCAGTGTCCTCTGATAGATTTGGTGGTTGAATTGCTCGATTGGGCCTCCGTTTGCCCGAATTAGCGTTTCTTGGCGTTCTAGCTCCTTAGGGCATCCATGGCACAATTCGTCATGATGCTCAATTGATTGGCAAATTTATTAACAACACTCCCTCTCAATGCACTCAAGTGAGTCCACAATTCGACAGGGCTTCGTTGCTTCAATCTCCAATGCTTGCTCTCATTCACTATTTTGACAGCGCTTCGCTATCAAAATGCACTATATCTTTGTCTCTTTTGCCCTAATTTGGAGGGGGTACTTATAGGACTACCCAAGGGCTAGGGGTGGCTTCATGGAGAAGCCAAGAACAAGAAGAGGTGGTTGGGACAGTTGGATTGGAAGCTTCCATCCTTTAACCACCTTCTTCTAGAACAAATGGTCGTTCAAACCGATTTGGCTCGGATGAAGGCCAACTGAACTTTAGTTAAGACCGTAGGTGATAGCTGCGGTTCAGACTATAGACCACAGGTCTCAGCCATGGTTCATATTGTAGACCATAGGTCTCAGCTACGGTTCAGACTGATTAGGCCAAGGAGCCCAAATTGAGTGGTTAGAACCACTGCTCTATCTTGGAGTCTGTCCAAGATCTTCCATATGGTCTTGTAGCATGTCCATATGAGTAGTCACCTTCGACATGACGCGTTTTAGGTGTCTACACAAATTGAGCACATAGTTCCAACACGACACGTTGGGTAGCACAAACAACAGGTAAGGCAGAGTTAAGGTGTTTGTTGAGGATAGGTCGTGGGTTCAAGTCACAATCGCATTTTTTGTAAGGAATGAAGAAGATATTTTTGAATTTAACGTGTTTGGTGTAGAAGACAAGGAATAAAGGAACATCGTGTGCCCTTGGTCCCAACTGGGTGCATATCCCAAGCAGTAAACCTATCATTTTCTAGGATGCAACACTGGCAGTGAGGTTTTGGGTTCGAATTCATGTGGCAAAAGTTAGTGTGGTGCACAAAATATTTTGGTGCATGTTCTAAGGTATAAAAAATTAATTTAAATTTTGCATGGCCTATGTTATGATAAAGGGTGTTTTGAGGTATGCATATTATTAAGTGAGCAGTATTTTAAGTAGGGATATATAAGGATTAAAATAGTTTATTTTAATTCTTTGATGTATTGGAAATAAATTAGAGAGTGGAGTTAAAATGTGAAAAAAGAATTTACTTTTATCTTGCTTTATAAAAAGAAGAGAAAAATAATTTGTTAATACTTTGGGATATTTTGAAGTGGTGATTATTTTTCTATTAATACATTAAGATCTAGGAGTGATAAGGTGTATTTGTGACATCTAACCTTTGTGATTAGCAAAGAGAGTGGTTATAATTGAGACAGGTTTTTAAGGACAATTCTTCATAAAACAAAAGGTATGGGTACATCTTCCTTGTGAGTGATTGTTGAATGTTATGAATGCTAAGTTGGAGAGAAAAGGGTTGTTTGATAAGCATTTTTGAGTTTGGTTTTTTTGGAATGAAAGTTGATTCTAGGAACCTTGTTTGATAAGCATTGTTGGAAATATTGAGTAAGCTTTCATGTGCTTGAACTAGGGTTGTGAAAGAACATGAGTATCATTGTTATGTGAAGTTGTGAACTATCTTGAACTAGGGTTTGTAAAAGAACATGAGTATCATTATTATGTGATATTGGTTGATAAACATTGTTGGAAAATATTGAGTGAGTGTTCATATGCTTGGACTAGGGTTTGTAAGCAAGGAGTATGTCATTGAGTGATTGATTGAGTGAAGTGGATTGAGCCTAGTCAAGTGGAAGTGTTGAAGTGATAGTTCTAATTATGTGAAAAAAATTGTTCTACATCCTAAATTTATTTGTAAAAGTGATTGAGTGTTTGTGAGTGTGAAACATATTGAGTCTGTAACAATTCTCTATATGTTTCTATGGTAAAAATAAAGAGATTGAAAGTGACTGAAAGTGATTGAGAGGTGTGAGTGAAGCATATTGAGTCTCTAACAATTCTCTATATGTTTCTATGATAAAAAGAGAGAGTGAAAGTTTTTGAGCATTATTGTGAAGAATATTGAGTCTCTAACAATTCTCTATATGTTTCTATGGTAAAACGAGAGACTAAAAGTGATTGAGCATTATTGTGAGTGTGAAGCATATTGAGTCTCTAACGATTCTCTATATTTTTATATGAGATTGGACAAGTTCTAGTGAGGACTTGTTGAGTAGATTTGAGGTAAGTCTTTGAGAAGACTTGTGGATAGATTAGTGTGAGATTTTGTGGAAGCTTACAATATATATTTGAAGATAGATATTGAGTAGATTTGTGCTAGATCGAAGGACTGTGTTTAGTGCAGGTCAAAGATAGATATTGAATGGATTTGTGCTATATTGAAAGACTATGTTTAGTGCAGATTAGAGACAGAGATTGAGCAAATTTATGCTAGATCTAAGGACTATGTTTAGTTTAGATCAGAGATAGATATTGAGTATATTTGTGCTAGACCGAAGGACTGTGTTTAGTGCATATCAAAGATAGAGATTGAGCAGATTTGTGCTAGAATGAAGGATTGTTTTTAGTGCAAATTTGTGCTCGACTGAAGGATTGTGTTTAGTGCAGATTTGTGCTATACTGGAGGTGATAGAGTATAGAGGATGATAGTCTCCAGTGGATAGAGGTCCATTAGCTAGGGCAGTGATATAGGTCTTCTAAGTGATGGCAAGAGTATTTAGTGGATAGAGATCCATAAGCCAGTGCAGTGGAGGCAACAGTTCTTCTAGAAGATCACCAGCTAGAGTAGAGGATAAGGAGTTCTCCTATGGATAGAGATTAACAAACCAATTGATGGGATTGGTGTCTCTTGTGGATAGATATTCATGAACTTGATTAAGAGATTTGTATCTCCTTTGGACAGAGGTCCATAAATATTGTAATAGGGAAAGGATTTCCAAGAGATTTATTGAGAAAATTTTAGTGAAATATTTTCTTCGTGGAGTAGCCCACATTGAGTGAACCATGTTAAATTGGTGTCTCTATTATGTGTTGATTTGTGCATTGATTTGATTACTATTGTTGAAATTGCTATTGATACATTACATAATACAATGATCTTATACTGTTCACCCCCCCTCTCAGTATAAGCTTGTGTTCTTCAATTGGTATCAGAGCGGGTTCCTTTAGAAGTGTTTAACAACTTGAAGAAAAATCTTACAAAAACACAAATGGATTCTAAGAGTGGATCCTCAGATAATTCAACACCAGTGTTTTATGGAAGCTATTATATATTTTGGAGTATGAGAATGAAGATTCACCTTATGGCACTTGGAAATGAAATATGGGAAGCAGTTGAAAATGGATATACACCACTAGCTACTCCACCTACATATAAATATGGTAAGCTTATATATCATTACAATTCAAGAGAAATGAGTGCAATATTGAGACGTTTGCATAGAATAAAGTTTGTTAAGGTTATACATTGCAAATCAACAAAAGATATTTGGGATAAGTTGCAAAGCATATATGAAGAAGATAAAATGTCAAAAAGGCAAAGTTGTGAAATCTCAAGGGACAATTTGAAGATCTAAAAATAAAGGATGAGGAAAACATTAGTGTTTATCTAATTCATGTAGATGAGGTTGTTAACTCTATGCAAGGACTTGGAATTGAGGTTCAAGAATATGATGTTTGTGATAAGATCTTAAGATCTCTCCCAAAAAAGTTTAGTGAAAATATTTTAGCTATAGAGAAATCAAAATATGATGATCTTTTGACAAGGGATGAATTACTTTGCATTCTTACAACTTTTGAGATGAGAACAAAAGAGGAACCTAATCTCTAAAAAGAAGCAACCTTCAAAGCTACTAAGAAGACAAATGGTAAGAAGTTAGATTCAAGCAAATGAATCATCCAATTATGAAGAAGAAAATTATGGTAGAAGGAACACGGATCCAAGGAAGTTTAAAGGTACAAAATCAGCTAGACATTTTAATTATGGAAATTATGGTCACTATGCAACTGATTTTCAAGAATCTAGAAATAGCAATGATAAATAAAAACATGATCATAAGAATAGGGAATAAAAAAAACACAGGTACCAAAAGAAATACAGGGATGATCAAGGAAAGCAAGGAAAGAAGTTCTTTCAAATATAGAAGAAGAGTTACTATGAGGACAAGGCAAGTAAGTACTAAGCGATAGTGATAATAGCTACTCAGATAATGATAAATATGAAGCTTTATTTCTAGCAAAAGAAAAGGAAACGGTTAGGAAAAGGTCACCAATAATCCTCAAGTGTTTTAGATATGGTAACTTTGGTCATCTTGAAGATAGTTGTGCAAAGAGTGGTTTTAGTTTTAGTTATGATGAATATGAATATGCCCTTGAAGTACTAGAAGAGAATCTTCTAATGGCATTAGCAGGAGAAGAAAGTGATCCTATAGAAAACAAGTAAAAAAAAATGAAGATGTTTTCAAAGGAAAACAAATAGAGTAAGAATTAGAAACATGAGAAGTTGATCTTGAAGGTGAAATTATTCATGCCCTTGATGCATTAAAGAAGGTAAGAAAGCAAAACTCCCAACTTAAGCTTCAGTTTCAAGAATATGATGAAGAAAAAGGAAAGCTTATAGAGGATCTAAATGAGTCAATGGCTAAGACAAGGAAGCTCAAATATAAGTTAGAAGCAAAGGTATTAGAATGTGAAATGTTAGAACATGAAGTGGCTCTACTAAAGGGAGAAGTAAAATAGTCCAAGTATAGGTTACACAGGTTTGGAAGAAGCTCAAATAATTTGGATAATATTATCAAGACACAAAAGCCTACATCAAGCAATACAGGTCTTGGTTTTGAATAGGTACAAAAGAAACAAGGCGATGAGTCAATATCAAGTTTTGAAGAAGAAGAAACTTCAGAAGAAGAGAGTGTAAGAGAAAGTGAGAATTTTGAGGATAATTTGGGCAACAGAAAGTTCAACAAGGAAAGAAATAATTCACAAGAGAGGAACAAAAGGAATAGGAACCAACACAAGGTAAAAGATACTAAGAGACCAATGAGGTCAAGGCAAGGTAGTTTCAATGGAATATGCTTCTCATGTCACAGGTTTGGGCACAAAGCTTCACAATGTAGGACACATGGAAAACAAGAATATGGAAGGTTCAACAACAGGTAGATTTTTCAAGGGTATTGCTACTCTTGTAATCAGTTTGGTCACAAGGCAATGAATTGTAGGGTTCATGACATGAATAGATATGGCTTCACCAGGAGAAATCCCAAGACATTTGCACCTCCAAGGAATAACAATATTAAGTGTTATATGTGCAATAATTATGGACATACAATAAAATAGTGTAGATCAAAAATTCCAAAGACAAGTAAGAACAAAAATGGTCAGAGGAATCAGAAGAATCAGATAAGAAGGAAAGTTGACAAAGGTAAAGATCAGTGCTTGCGAGGAGTAGAAATACTCCCACCCTAGAATTAACCACCTCAAGAGGAGGTGGAGGAGGGGCTAAGCTAAGAGTTTCATTCTTAGCCCTAAACCCCAAAGGTGACCATTTGCCATTGATGACAAAGGGGAGATATTTGAGTAAGGGGGAGAGATTTGAGTTAGGAGGAAAGCATTCAGTTAGGGGGAGCAGTTTCCTAGGGGGAGCAAAATAGAAAGAGGTGAAATAAATGATAAAAGGTAAATGGGTTGCCATCAATGACAAAGGGGAATATTGTTGGAAATATGAGCAGGATTTGTTGTCAGAGATGTCAAAGGAATACTAGCATATGTCAAAGGAATGTTAAGTAAATGATTCATGGTTGATTTTCTAAGAAGTAAGGATATAATATTTAATTCAAATATTATATGGCCGAAGCAACAAAAAGAGAAGCAAGAAGGATAGCAATATTATAATATTTGGGCAAAAGAAAAAGGTTGAAAAGATATCTCCATTCCATGGTGGTTGAAAGAAAATAATAAGGTTATTTTGCTAAGGTGAAAATGGCAAAAGGTTTTTCTAAAAACCTAAGGAAAATTTAGAAAGGTCCAAAGGACATTTAAATATTTAATTATAATATTTAATTCATTCTAAATTTAAAATAATTATAATTAAATTATTATTTTCGAAATGCAAAGCATTCTCCTTGAAAAGAGCAAGTTTTAATAATATTAAAGGAAGCAAAGGTTAAATAATTTTAATTAAAGTATTTTAACCTTTTGGTTAAAATTTTAATTCAAATTATTTTTGGTGCCAAAGTTTGTTTTGATAGATGGTGTAAAATCGAATAAGGGTCGACGTCTCCACATTTACCATATTGCATATAAAGAGGGGTAAATTATTTCCCCAAATATTATTGCATTCGTTGATTGAAAAAATACATATTTCGTGCATGTGCTTCGAGGGAGAATATTCGTGTTATTCGAAAAGGACAAAGAGTGTGTGTTGAAATCAAAGTGAGTGCAAAGTTCCAACACGATGCACTAGGTAGCACAAACGATAGGCAAAGCAAATTTAAGGCGTTTGTTGAGGACAGGTTGTAGGTTCAAGTCACGATCGTGTTTTTTGCAAGGAAGAAGAGGTTATTGAATTTAACATGTTTGGCATGAAAGACAAGGAATAAAGGGACAGTGTGTGCCCTTGGTCCCAATCGGGCGTGTAGCCCAGGTGATAAGCCTAGCGTTTTCTAGGGCATAGTGTTGGCAGTGAGGTTTCAGATTCAAATTTGTGCAGCGATAGTTTGTGTGGTGCGCAAAATATTTTGGTGCATGTTCTAAGGTATGAAAAATTAATTCAATTTTTGCATTGCCTATGTCATGATAAAGGGTGTTTTGAAGCATACATATTATTAAGTGGGTAGTGTTTGAAGTAGGGAGATATAAGGATTAAAATAGTTTATTTTAATTCTTTTATGCATTGGAAATTGTAGACACCTAAAATGCGTCATGTCGAAGGTGACTACTCATATGGGACATGCTATAAGACCATATGGAAGATCTTAGATAGATTCCAAGATAGAGCAGTGGTTCTAACCACTCAATTTGGGCTTCTTGGCCTAATCAGTTTGAATCACATCTGAGACTTGTAGTCTATAGTCTAAACCACTGCTGACACCTGTGGTTCACATTCTAGGCCGCAACTGTGACTTGTGGTCTAAACTAAATTTTAGTTGGCCTTCATCCGAGCCAAATCGGTTGGAATGGCCAGTTGATCTAGAAGAAGGTAGTTGAAGGATGAAATATTTTAGAGGCTTCCAATCCAATTTTCCCAACTACCTCTTCTTTTTCTTGGCTTCTCCATGAAGCCAATCCTAGCCCTTGGGTAGTCCAATAAGTATCCCTTAGAATTAGGGCAAACTATGAAGTAAGTATTGGAGATAAAAGCATCGAAGCCTTTTCGAATTGTGGACTCACTTGAGTTTATTGAGAGGGAGTTTTGTTGTTATTCAATTGCCAACTAATTGAGCATCATTTCAATTCATGCCATGGATGCCCTAAGGAGCTAGAACACCAAGAAATGCTAATTCGGGCAAAGGGAGACCCTATCAAGAAACTCAACCACCAAACCTATTAGAGGAAACTGAGGTGACCCTTGATCATCAATTTGACAAGGAGGATCAAGCCCAAAACCCTAGAATTGGAGGGAAAAACCACTTAATTATTTGCCATGGCTGAAAGTCGTGGTGTACAGTGCAGACCGCTCATCAGAGCTGCGGTTTGCAATAGGTGACAAATCTCCTTACTATTTCTGTTTCAGTATGCTTAATTAGGTTAGATTAGTCATTTTAATGATTTCTTTGGTAGTTTAGAGACTCTGAACAACCTAATTAGGGATTATAATAAGTTTACTTCATCATAGCAAGTAGGACATTATTGGTTTATTTTCATGCTATCTTGATTCATTCCATGTAATTGATTCAATAGATAGATAGCTGCACTTTCTACTTTCATGTTTCTAACAATATTTATGAATATTGCACAAGTTTAATATGTTTTATCCATATTCTTTATTTCATAGTTGGCATGGCATGTTTATGCATATTTTCCTCAAAGGGCCTCATTATGAGAGGCTACCTATTCGTTTAATGTTTTTGTGTTGTTTCTTGATCGTAGGAAACAGATTCGAAGGAGATTCAATCATCTAATTTCTCCCTCAACGTGAAGAAGAGGGTCAACTACACCCTAGAGCAGTTTGTGACTATTGAGAAAGCCTTAGTATTGTGCCTACCCCATTGGGGGCTTTGGAATTGTATCAATTGTATCAACATTTGGGTGACCCTAAGAGGGGCATGATTGTAACCTAGATTCGTTTCCAATATTAATAAAAGAAACATCCATTTTATTGTTATGTGCAATATTATTTATTATTATATGCTTTTATGTTGATTTTGATTGATGCAGTAGATAGGTGCATGCTTTTTGGACAGGTCAGAAGGCGATCACGGTAGAACTCCACAATTCAGATGTAGCCTTGCAGACTATGGTGGAGTTACCATCACCACCGCTATCACTTGTGGAGTCACCTGCGACTCCTGCATCTTTGACCTTTCCTAGAAGGGAAGGATTGATGAATGCCATCACAAAGATGCTCACAACTACCATGGATGTGTCATTAGAGGACCCTTGTACTCCTATCAAGGGGGAAGTATTTGGCATGATCATGGATACACCCAAGTGTGTCATACCCTCATCATCCATCATGTCACAAGGTAGACCTCATGATGATGATGGTGAATACACAGAGCATATATAGGCAGACACCATAGTGTCACCCATCACAGATATCATTGAGGCTCTAGGTTAGCTTCTTGTTGAGTCTCTACCTGGTGACCCTATCCTTGATGCATCATTTGAGCATGAGGAAGAGTCAGTCGTTGCAATTGAGATGATACAACCCCAATAGGTTGATGAGTCACCTATGACTCATGTAATGGTGGAGTCATTTTCTCACGAGTTTTTTGGAATGGTTGACATTAAATTAGAAGATCAAGTGACTCCAGAGAAAATAGAGCAGGAGATAGGGCAATCAAACATTTCTTCCACATTGAAGGGGTTCGAACCTTTAAAATTAGTCACTCCTGACTCTTTTCTTGTGCCACCCTCTCATGGAAAAGAGCAAATGTGTACCCCATATCAGGTTGGGGGTACTAAATTTGACACAGTTTAATTTTTTCAAGTCGATCAGAAGCATGAACTAAGTCATGCACATGAGCATGTGGATAACACTGACAAAGTGTATCATCAAGAAGCATCCACAACAACCCAAATGAAGGAAATAGGTGATTTGCAATTACCTGATGGATCTCTAGCATCCACTTTTCTATTTCCTTCAATAGGCAAAGGTATTTCGAATCAATCATTGGAAATACATATGAACTCTTTGTCAGTCTTGCGAGGCATTCTAAGTCATCTGGAATAGATGGAACATCAAATGGATGAGCAAGATAAGGCGTTGCATTTTATCATGGACCAATTTAGAAAATTGGGATCGCAAAAACATCCCTTGTCTAAGGTTGAACCACTTCTGGTGCAAGTATAGGAAAAACCTCAGCAAAAATGGGAGCTCATGCGGCCAACCCAACCATTGGGTCCTCAAAGCAAACCAATGCGGGTTGAGCACCCAAAAAAGTTGCATCGCATTTAGAATATTTTAAAAGAGTCTATGTTTGACATATTTCAAAAGCTACAAGAGGCTAAGGTCATCACCTTACCTAAAATCATCCATTTAGACCCAAATAGAGCTAAGCCTATGGGTTACAAGGAGCATCACTATTGTCTCTATCATCGAATAGAGGGTCAAGGAATTCGAGATTGTCGTGAATTCAAGTGTGGTACAAATTTTCATAGATAAGGGGGTTTATCAGGAAGATGGTTCTCTTATAGTGTCCCAACATGCTTAAGTGGAGGTCACACCTCCTCATGTGTGACCCCAAGGTCGTCAGTCGCCTCGTAGATCCACTGGTCTAGTGCAACGAGTAGTTTCATTTCAGATGACTACTTTAACTTTGTTCCAAAATTTCCACGAGGTGAAAGAATTTGTATTGCCCAAAGTCAAGCAAAGGGCATCCAAGACTGGATCACCTTATGAGAGTCCCTTTTGTGTGTATCATAGAGCACATGGACATGATATTTAGGATTGTCAATCATTTAAGAGGGTCATCCAAGACCTAGTAGAATGAGATGCGGTCCATGAGGATAGTTCACTCATTCAACCCCACCAAGACATAGGCACTCCGCTGAGGTCCGTTCCTTAGTTGGGAGAGTTGATTTCTTTCACTCTTCCTAAACAAGTTGATTACATTTTAGTGAATAGCATGCACGTTGGGGGTCTCCAAGGTAGCATACCTTCCCCACCATCCATGCCAAATTTGATAAGGTAAAGCGAGGGGTCTAGAGGTATCACACCTCCCTCATTGTCATCGAGTGGCACGTACATTGGGGGTACATAGGGTAGCATACCCTCCCCAAAATGCTCCAAGGGTTCCAAAAACCACTTTGTCATGTCAGTAAAAGGCTTAGAGGGTTTTCTTAAAACCACTCGGTCAATCCCAAAAATCTCCAAAGGTATTTCAAACCTTTGGTCAAACCCAAAAGGCTCTGAGGGTTTTGCTTATAACCGCTCGGTCATCCTAAAAAGCTCTAAGGATTTTCTAAAAAATTGTTTGGTCAAGTTAAAATCTCCAAAGGTATTTCAAACCTTTGGTCAACCCCAAAAGGCTCCGAGGGTTTTGCTTATAACCGCTCGGTCATCCTAAAAAGCTCCAAGGATTTTTTGAAAAATTGCTTGGTCAAGTTAAAGGCTCCAATGACATTTCCTCACCGTTTGGTCACTCCTAAAGGCTCCAAAGGCATGTAATCGACGTTTGGTCAAATATAAAGGCTCAAAATAAATAAAAATTTAAAAATCAATAAAATCCAAAAAAAGGGATAAAATATAAAACCCAAAAATATTTGCATTTGCATTATGCATTTTCATTTATACATGCATTCATTTCATTATTGCATTTCATATAGGCATTCTGCATCCATTGCATTCTATAGTGATGTATTTGTGTTTGTCAGTCTTACAAATGATGCCACGTGTTTCAATCATGCATCCCTGCATTTATCATAATTCATCATTCATATGAGTAATTATGTTTTTCAACACAACCCATAATGTTTCTATGAAGAATATACTAGGGTTTTTTGGTTATTCAACCATACCTAGAGGTCTTCTCAAGAGTTGATAGAAAGCTTGTTTTGCTTTTGTAGTTGAGTTCTAGTTAGTATAACCCTTAGCATATCAGAATTCTATCACTAATCAACAAATTAAACAATCCTAATAAGGACTAGGGGAATATGAAAGCCACAAAGCAGGACCAGGTATCCTGAGGTGAAAAGATTTATTCTTGATTATCCCCCTGTACGAACGGTATGAGAAATATTGGTAATTGGCAAAAGGACAAGATCGTTCCCTACCCAGAATCCCTTAATTACGATAAAATGAGCAATATCCTAGAGTAATATTCCACATCAATCCTCACGATAGGTACCCTAGATCGATATCATAGATCAACTTCCTAGATTGATATTCCATTTTGATAACATAAGATCGATATCCTCAATCGATATACCAAAAGCAGTTCTCCAAAGTAAAATCCCCAAAGGGAAGTTTCTGAAGAAAATTATCAAATGTAGATTCCAGAAAGTGAATATTAGAAATCAAAGTTCAAATGAAGATCAAATAAAGTTCAAATTCAAAGTAGAATCAAATCCCTTGCACTTTATATGAGCAAGTATCCCAAAAAATTGAATAAAAGAAGGGAGTGAACTTGAATCCATGGAATTGACAGCACTACTGTACCTTATGCATGACAATATGTCCGATGCATTAGCACCTATATTATGTACATACCAATGTTTGAATGTGGAAGAGCTAGCTTCAGGTGTCCTGTATTGCCTAGTGGTCTAGTCCAACCGAAATCTAAAACTAGGATTGGATAAACATTTGTGGACCCCCTATCTTAGCAATGGTCTGAAAGAATCCCACCTGACATTGGGGTATGCTTATGCTTTATCTTAAAATATTTATTTGCACACACAAGGATAATGAAGAGTTAGGGCCTCTCCTAGCAAAAACCTTACATTTCAAAAGTCTAGTTTGGTCAGTATACAACTTTTGATTGGTCAATTAGGGTGTTTGAGTCTCACGGTAAATCTCAAAAATTTCCAAATAGCAACAATCCAATTTTCAAATGCAATCATCAAACATCAATTTCTTTTTATAAGAGTTTTTTATTAGAATTATGTGTATTATATGATTAGATACCGGATGGATGTTAGAAATGATATTTATATGGTCACTGATTATATCATACATATTATTTTAATTTACAAAAGCTTATGAACAAAAAATCATACATCATTATATCTCACATATGGGTGTATTATATTTCACAAAGAGATAAAGCAATTACAATCCATGATCGTTATACATTCTGTGGCGTCGCCCATTAGACTGTTAAACATATATCGCATTCATTCCTTATGTTTTAAGTGATTAAAGCATACAGGTTCATTTACATTATATTACCATCATGTAAATAATGCATGACATACATTTGCACCAACACATCGTGACATCGTCATAAATTAAATGCATACAATAAAACAAAATTAAATATGTGTTTAAAAGTAAACATCGTATCCATATGCATCCATCATAAATAGCATATCTAAGCATCTAGATCACTGCATACCATCATCATCATAAATTAAATAGTTATCAAGTGCATGTCATCCATACATCACATCATATAAGCATAACATCAATATAAACATCTACATCCACGTGCATAACAAAACATAAAATTAAAATTACACAAGTACACATAATGATCCAAAATGATCAATATCATACATATATATATATATGTGTGTGTGTGTGTGTGTGTGTGTGTGTGTGTGTGTGTCCATCATGAGTATATCAGGGGTACATCAAAAATGCCCGCAGGCTACAACTGTGTAGGTCCTCGACCTTACACTCAAAATAGTACAATAAAATATCTTTGCAATATGTACTAAGAGTCTGTGCCCCCATACTGTGAGGCACATCCATCACCTTCGCCATCCCTATGGCCCCTTTGTGAGCTATATCTGTGAGTGCTAGAGGACCTGTGTGTCCTCTTAGTCCTATGACTAGAGCTAGCAGAGGAATACCCTGTCTCCCTGGTCTTGGTCTTGGAGCTGCTCCTATGGGTCCCTGTAGAATAGGTGTCCTTTGGAACCTCTCCACCTATCATCCTGATGTGGCCCTCCAACTAAGAAATGTGATCTGCCCTCGCATTATGAATATTTTTACCCTCCTCAATGAGGGAAATGAGCCGCTTGATCTCGACCATGGGGTCACGACCTCTTGGTAATGAAGAGAATTGTGCTATAGGAGGCACCATGATAACCTATGTAGACGAGGGATCTCCCCTCGATGCCCTCAATAGATCTAGTTGTGTCCATGTGAGATCACGCTTGGTAGTGAGCCTCTAGATCTCTGAATTAGTTGTAGTTAGTTGTGCCTTGATGAGAGGCCTCTCCTTTTCATATATGCACCACTAGCTTTGTCCATGTGCAAGTTTCGCCTTTGTCATGGTGAGTGAAGTATCCCTCTGTCACAACTAGATCTGTAGCCTACCAACCTGACTTTGAATATTAGAAACTTGAGCTAGTAGCTACCCCACCTCACTTTTAAGAGGTGCCTCACCCTCCTCTGATATGTCCTACTCGGTCTCAACCTGTAGAGCATATCCTACTATGACCTCTACACCCCATCTGCCCTCGGTCTGTTGGCACATATTCCACCCATCTAGATCAGCCTCAACATCATCATACATCTAGTCGAGGGGCCCCTCTCCTTGCCACTGTAGTATATACCACCAAGTATCATATGTTGGAGTGGTGCCAGCTCTAGCAACACTTGAATCCTAGAAGTCATCAGCCTCATCCCCTAGTGGTGTCAACTGAATCTAAGGTAAATGCATCTTCAGTACTAGATGCCTATAGATGGTGGGTAGCTCCAAAATATCTTAAACCATACCAAACTATTGTAAGACATGAGAGTAGTACTGATACTCACAGATCTCGTTCTTGTGGCCGAGTAGCCACCTATATCTCCTAGCCCAATGTAGTTGCTCGTCAATCTCATCCCATGCAGGGTAATCCATATACGGATGCCACTCTATGTCATCCTCTCAAAGATGTATAAATCTACCAATATAGTAGTCCAGGTCCCCCGTGTGAGACCTACTCCAGAATCCCTCCTCCTCATGAGGTCAACATGCCGCATAGCACTAGCACGCGATAGGTATAAAATTAATGGTAAGTGGCAGGTCCTTAGGCCGCTTGATCTTGATATGCTTCCAGCACCATATTTGAAGTAGTAAGATACATGTGATCCCAACCTGGCTTCTGTGGATAACCTGGTATAGATTATAGTATAGCTAGCATAGTAGAGTGCTCCCCCAAGCAAGAAGCAGTGGCTGCTTTGCGAAGCTCTATGTGACCCTCTTGACACTAGCAAGAAGATTCCAAGGGATCCTCACACCCGAGGAGTCTGGAAGTACTACCTGTATGATGAGGTGCATGAAGATGACCTTGCAGATTGAGAAGATGTCCTTCCCCTTCTATTTTTTGATGTGGACGCCTCCATGATCAATCCGGCCCTACGCGTCCTCGTTGCGATCATCAAAGATGGTGTCAAAGACATCCTCCTTACTCTAGAAAGGAGAGGAGGTGATGGGCCCACCATCGATAGGGATCCTAAATATCTTGTAGATGTCCACCAAAGTAATAGTCATTTCACTTGTTAGTAGGTGAAATGTGTTGGTCCGTGCATCCCAGCACCAGGCCAACGCAGTCACATAAGCCTAATATACCCTAATAGTGGGCAGATCACGCACATAACCGAATCCAACTACACCAAACCACTACCTATCTAGGTCAATCAACTACCTATGGAGGGTGCATAGGATATCTGGATCTCTAGATCTAGAAGTCAATTTCTAAAAAGAAACAAGTGTATAGGAAAAAAGATAATTAAAAACATCCAAAAATAGCTAAAAACGACCTTAAAAACATCAAACAAATCTAAAAATTTCTAAAAATATAGAAACATGCAAAAAGTGATCAAAAAATTTCACAAAAAATAAAAATGTACTTCAAAAGTGCAATAAACGACATTAATTACCAATTTAAAAAAAAATCAATAAAACTAAATTTTTTTCTAAATGCTAACTGCGGGTCAAAACTGCGGTCTGCATGCAGTCAAAAATTGACCATTGGGATTTGAATCCCATCGCGTCTGATAGTTGCAGTCCCCAATTGGATAATTGGGAACCACATCTTCTAGTTGTGGTCTAGGAATGTGACCCTTTTAGGGTCACTTCCTAGCCTGGCAAGACAAAAATTAAATCCTAAATCTAGCCTAGTCTAAGGTGAGGTAAATTGCCAATAGTTTAGTGAGATTGTTTTAAACCATTAATTAATGTGGTTCATTTTAAGTTGGTAGAGAGTGCAAGGTCTCGGTTTCAAGTTACCTTGCCTGCTATGAGGCCTCTGCTAGTAGATGGCTACCCAGGGTCTACCATCAGGATGTGCATGAGGTATCAGGTTGTGGTTTTAGCAGCACTTCATGTTGAATTTGCTTGCTCACCTCTCAAAGCTCTCCAGTTGCAATCACTTTCAAGGAATGACAATGAAATTTTTCAAATGAGAAAATTATATAATTTGCCTAATTTTTTTGGACCGTAACTGACAATCGCGATCCTGCAATTAGGGTTTTTCGATCGCAGGTTTGAGCTGCGATTCCCAAATTTGAAATTGTTAACTGCAACCCATAAGTACGGTTTGCAATTGGCATTAAATGCACTAAGATCCCATCGTAGGAAGGTCCTAAATGGTGAATTAATTAATCCTAACGGATCAAAAACTAAATAAGAGCAATAAATTTAACAAATTTGGTGATTTTCAAGCAAAAAGATCAATAAAAATTTCAAAAAGTCAAAAAAAAATTAAACAAATCAAAAAGCCAAATGCATCTCGTATTCAGTTATTTACCCTAGACACTTGGAGGTTGTAGCGATTGACGCTCCATGCAATCCGATGAGATGGGTAAATAACCATAAGGAAATTTGGGACACAAATATCATCATTGATTTGACATGCTTCTTTTCAATACCGAAGACGACCTTCGAGGCTAGACCGCTCCATGGGAATGAGGCGTTTCATGTCATTTTTCCTATGACATCTTTTCAGCAGATCATTGAAAATTTGACTCAACATAACTCTATTTGGAATTGTATTATTTTCATTCCCTAAGAAGGCTTTTGCATCCTAACTGCTCCATGGGATAGGAATGTGCAATTACTATTAATAGTTGTAATCATACGCTAAACTAGGCCTAGCCACGTAATTAAATGCTCAAATCTAAGTTTGTGCAGATCATTCATTGTGGTCAAGTGACATTGTTTCTTTATTCATTGTCATTACCCTCATCGACTCATCAATTGAGGGGGTAGTTATATTATCATTATCATAATAAAAATCAACAAAAGATCCCTGAAATCGTAGATCCCTTGATCTTGTCAAATTGCATTTGTATTACGAATCATTGTCAACAACTATCATAAGCTTACCCCTTTTCTTGGGGTAAATATCAAATATGACGGTTAGTTTGTAGCTCCCCTCCTTTCGGTTATATAGTCCCAACTCCTATTGTAGCACCAAAGCTACCCGAACGTCTGATGACGAGTGCAAAATCTTTTCAAATTTAATCCTTTCACCCAGTTTGAACTAATGATTCTAGGATGCGCGTCCTTTTGTAGGACCTGGAGCATCTAATTTTGATCCGACTAATTATCATCATGGAACCTTTAACATCATTTTAGGAGGTGTATTTTTGCTCAATGTTTTTTGATCTCACAGCGCATCTCAAAATGGGTATTTGTAGACACCTAAAACATGTCATGTTGAAGGCGACTACTCATATGGGACATGCTACAAGACCATATGGAGGATCTTGGACATATTCCAAGATAGAGCAGTCGTTCTAACCACTCAATTTGGGATCCTTGGCCTAATCAGTCTGAACCACATCTGAGACTTGCGATCTACAGTCTGAATCGTTGCTGACACCTGTGGTTCATAGTCTGGGCCACAGTTGTGACCTATAGTCTAAACTAAAGTTTAGTTGACCTTCATCCGCACCAAATCGGTTGGAACGACCATTTTATCTAGAAGAAGATAGTTGAAGAACAAAATATTCTAGATGCTTCCAATCCAACTGTCCCAACTACCTCTTCTTGTTCTTGGCTTCTCCATGAATCCACCCCTAGCCCTTGGGTAGTCCTATAAGTACCCCTCAGAATTAGGGTAAACTATGAAGTAAGCATTGGAGATCGAAGCAGCGAAGCCCTGTTGAATTGTGGACTTACTTGAGTGCATTGAGAGGGAGTGTTGTTATTCAATTGCCAACTAATTGAGCATCATGTCAATTCATGTCATGGATGCCCTAAGGAGCTAGAATGCCAAGAAAAGCTAATTTGGGCAAAGGGATGCCCTATCGAGAAATTCAATCGCCAAATCTATAAGAGGACATCGAGGCAATCCTTGATCATAAATTTGATGAGTATCAAGCCCACAGCCCTAGAATTGGAGGGAAAAACTACTTAATTGTTCACCGCAACTGAAATCCATTGTGTACAGTGCAGATCGCTCATCAGAGTTATGGTTTGCAATAGGTGATATATCTCCTTATTTTTTATGTTTCAGTATGCTTAATTAGGTTATATTAGTCATTTTAATGGTTTATTTGGTAGTTTAGAGACTCTAACCAACCTAATTAGGGATTATAATAAGTTTACTTCATCATAGCAAGTAGGACATTATTGGTTTATTTTCATGCTATCTTGCTTCATTCCATGTAATTGATTCAATAGATAGATAGTTGCACTTTCTACTTTCATGTTTCTAAGAATCTTTATGAATATTGCACAAGTTTAATATGTTTTATCCATATTATTGATTTCATAGTTATCATGGCATCTATATGCATATTTTCCTCAAAGGGCCTCATTATGAGAGGCTGCCTATTCGTTTAATGTTTTTGTGTTGTTTTTTGATCGCAGAAAATAGATTCTAAGGAGATTCAATCATCTAATTCCTTCCTCAACATGAAGAAGAGGGTCAACTCCACCCTAGAGCAGTTTGTGACTATTGAGAAAGCCTTAGTATTGTGCCTACCTCGTTGGGGGATTTGGAATTGTATCAATTGTATCAACATTTGGGTGACCCTAAGAGGGGCATGATTGTAATCGAGATTCACTTCCAATATTAATAAAAGAAACATCCATTTTATTGTTATGTGCAATCTTGTTTATTATTATATGCTTTTATGTTGATTCTGATTGATGCAGTAGATAGGTGCATTCTTTTTGGATAGGTCAAAAATAAATTAGAGAGTGGAGTTAAAAGATGAAAAAGGAATTTATTTTGATCTTGCTTTATAAAAAGAAGAGAAAAATAATTTGTCAATGCTTTGGGATATTTTGAAGTGGTGATTATTTTTTTGTTAATGCATTAAGATCTAGGAGTAATAAGGTGTATTTGTGACATCTTACCTTTGTGATTGGAAAAGAGAGTGGTTATAATTGAGATAAATTTTTAAGGATAATTCTTCATCAAACAAAAGGTATGGGCACATCTTCCTTGTGAGTGATTGTTGAATGTTGTGAATGCTAAGTTGGAGAGAAAAGGGTTGTTTGATAAGCATTGTTGAGTTTGTTTTTTCTAGAATGAAAGTTGATTCAAGAAACCTTTTTTGATAAGCATTGTTGGAAATATTGAGTAAGATTTCATATGCTTGAACTAGGGTTGTGAAAGAACATGAGTATCATTGTTATATGAAGTTGTGAACTATCTTGAACTAGAGTTTGTAAAAGAACATGAGTATCATTGTTATGTGAGATTGGTTGATAAGCATTGTTGGAAATATTTGAGTGAGTGTTCATATGCTTGGACTAGGGTTTGTAAGCATGGAGTATGTCATTGAGTGATTGATTGAGTAAAGTGGATTGAGCTTAGTCAAGTGGAAGTGTTAAAGTGATAGTTCTAATTACGTGAAACAAATTGTTCTACATCCTAAATTGATTTGTAAAAGTGATTGAGTGTTTGTGAGTGTGAAACATATTGTCTGTAACAATTCTCTATATGTTTTTGTGGTAAAAAGAAAGAAATTAAAAGTGATTGAGAGTTGTGAGTGAAGCATATTGAGTCTCTAAAAATTCTCTATATGTTTTTATGATACAAAAAGAGAGAGTGAAAGTGTTTGAGCATTATTGTGAAGCATATTGGGTCTCTAAAAATTCTCTATATGTTTCTGTGGTAAAAATAGAGATTGAAAGTGATTGAGCATTGTTGTGAGTGTGAATTATATTGAGTCTCTAACAATTCTATATATGTTTCTATGAGATTGGACAAGTTCTAGTGAGGACTTGTTGAGTATATTTGAGGTAAGTCTTTGAGAAGACTTGTGGACAAATTGGTGTGAGCTTTTGTAGAAGCTTACAATACAGATTTGAAGATAGATATTGAGCAAATTTATGCTATATCGAAGGACTGTGTTTAGTGCAAATCAAAGATAGAGATTGAGAATATTTGTGCTAGATCAAAGGACTGTGTTTAGTGCAGATCAGAGATAGAGATTGAGAAGATTTATGCTAGATTGAAGGATTGTGTTTAGTGCAGATAAAAGACAGAGATTGAGCATATTTGTGGTAGATTGAAGGACTGTGTTTAGTGTAGATCAGAGATAGAGATTGAGCATATTTGTGCTAGACTGAAGTACTGTGTTTAGTGTAGATCAAAGATAGATATTGAGTAGATTTATGCTAGACCGAAGGATTTTTTTTAGTGCAGATTTGAGACAGAGTTGAGAGCAAGCTTTGGAGGTGACAGAGTATAGATGATGATAGTCTCTAGTGGATAGAGGCCCATTAGCCAAGGTAGTGAAGATAGGTATTCTGAGTGAGGGTATGAGTCTTCAGTGGATAGATATCCATAAGATAGTGTAGTGGAGGTAGCAGTTCTTCTAGAATATCACCAGCTAGAGCAGAGGAGAAGGAGTTCTCCTGTGGATAGAGATCCACACACCAATTGAGGGGATTGGTGTCTCATGTGGATAGAGATCCATGAAATTGATTAGGGGATTGGTATCTCCTTTGGACATAGTTCCATAAACATTTTAATAGGGAAAGGATTCCCAAGATATTGATTGAGAAAATTTTAGTGAAATATTTTCTCCATGGAGTAGCCCCACATTGGGTGAACCACAATAAATTTGTGTCTCTACTATGTGTGGTGATTTGTGCATTACTTTGATTACTACTGTTGATATTGCTATTGATACATTGCATAATATTTATTGGGAAATAAAAAGTAAAAAGTGGTCTTATACTGTTCACCCCCCTCTTAGTATAAGCTTGTGTTCTTCATTGGTTGGGATGTTTGGCCTCCTAAGCAAGATGATACCCCTGGTTGGGGTGAAATTGTACCAAATGCACAAACTTATACTGTTAATGGTACTACTACTGATGTCTATGGGGCTTTAGCTTCTTCAACTATTGGATGGACTTATGACATTATGGATAAACACTTCAGGCCTTCCACTTGGTAGTGATTTCTTGGATCCTTTATTTTTGAATGTATATTTGACACTGTTTTAGCAATTGCTATATGACTTTTTGTGGACTATTTTTGACACTCTTGTGTACTCCTAACCTTAGTGGTTAGTATGTTGGTTTACGAGGTGTGCTAATCCCACCCACCCTTTTTTGTATGATTAGACATTATTTTATTAATATAATGGTTTTTCATCCAAAAACAAAAATATACAATACTTTGGACTGTATAGCTAAAAATGAATAGAAGAATGTTTAATGAAAGGAAAGTAATTTAGAGGTAATGAAAAAAAATATTTATTTAGCCATAAAGGAGTCTAAAACAACCCTATCAACTCACCCAATCCCTAATTTATAAGCAAAGAGCCTTGATAAATGGAGTTAAGTCATCAAATGGAATTATGATGTTGGGGAAAAGAAAAGAAAAAAACACAAATAATATAAAGTGGAAACCACCATATGTGTAGTTGGTCAAATTGAATTTTGATGGAGCATATAAATGAAATCCAAGACCAATAGGAGGAAGAGGAATAATTAGAAATAATAGAGGAGATATTTTGTCTCATTATGCTTTCAATAGTAGATTTAAAATAAATAATGAAGTTGAAGCTTGTGCGGATTTTGAAGTGTTAAAAATATGCAAAAAAAAAAAAACTTGAATAAAGTATAGATGGAAGGCGATTCACTCATAGTAATAAATGATATTTTGAGGAAAGCAAAGGCTCCATGGAACATATAAGAGATAATTATGGAAATTCAAGACTTTGCTATAGAGTTTGAAGAAATCAGGTTTACACATACATTAAGGGAAGAAAAAAATGTGCAGATAGGCTAGCCAATAGAGGGGTTTTCATTGAGGATTGTGAAGTTAAATTCTATTTTCCTTGGTTAGAGGAAGTAGTAATTTTATTTGAAGTTAACAAGAAAATGTTGATTGCTTGAGTCAAATAATGATTAAGATTTACTCTAATGTTTTATATTGGTAATATCTGCTTTATTTTATAACATCAATGCGCTTTCATATAAACTATTTATTACAATTTTTGTGGTTGTACTTGTGCTTTAGGAAGGAAACTAGAAATCTAGATTTGGTAAAGCGGGCTATAATAGTGCGATGTTTTGAAAATATTACTCTACTAAGATGCAATGCATAATTATTAGAGGTGAAGTTTTGGTATTGTGAATGCTATTGTAGGAAAATGTCAAAAAGGATGTTGAATTCTGGAATATTTGTATTCACATAGAAAATTGAAAAGTTTAAAAAAAAGAAAATCAAGAATTCAAAAATTTTATGTAAAATGATATAACAACTTAATTAAGAAAAGAATTTAATTTATTTGTAAACTCTCATGCTCTAAAGAAGAGAGTTGTGATTTTTCAAGGGTGGGGGACTCGAGTACAACCCCTTGTTCTCCAGCCAAAAAAAATAAGTTACTACTTCTAAGGTATGTTGTTTAATTTGTTTTTGAAATTATTCAAGTTGTTATTGTAAAATTGTTTTTGAAAGGAAACGACCCAAAATTTTTATCCTATTTTTGTGCAAATTGTATAAGGTAAGGTTAAGTATTTTTTATACCTCTAGCCCACACTTATAGGTAATGTTGTCATAATTAGGCTACTACATTTAATGCCAAAAATAGCTGCAACAACAACGTTTGGGATCTATCCCTATAAATCATCGAGGAGAAATAAGGAAAGTCTATTTTATTATTTTTTCACTCCATTATTCCCTAATCGCTATTGTTGCTAGGCGTAAATATTGATATGAGGTTTATCCAAAGTATTTTTGACTTCTCGTCTTAGATATTCTTCGCTCCTTTTTGTATAAGGTTTGGGGACCTTTCAACAACCTTTCTTATATATAATCAAATATATATATAGGAGAAGTTATAGCCCACGTATGTGGATATCCTTCTAAGTAGGTGAACAAAATAAAGTGATTCCCTTTCAGTATAGCCTATGTACAACTTATCATTCTACTTTTAGTACCTTAAGGTCCTCACGTACAATCGTGTATTTCGAGAGGATTAGCTTATTCCACATATCGACGGGTATTTAGGAAGGGCAGATATATCAAAAGGTTCGATATAAATGCCTACTAGTATAAAGAAAGGGAATCCATTTGGAGATATAAGAAACCCTCATAATGTCTATCCCAAAGGTCTATCTCATAGAATCTCAACTCTTCAAAAGTTTGAACTTTGCACCATGGAAGATAAAGATGCGGACCATATTGTAGGTTAAAAATCTATGAGACATCATGATTGACAAAGTCACATGACCTAAAGTTTGTTATGAGGCAAGAGAAACATATGATGATGCAAATGCAAAAGCCCTTATGATCATCACACTTGCCACAATTGATGAGATTCAACTACATATTTGTGAAGCAAAAAGTGCCAAAGATGCATGGGATAAAATTACCATAATTTATGAAGGGAAGAATCAAGCAACTATTCAACCTTCAATCCTAGTTTTACACTTTGAGCATGAAAAATAGAGAAAATATAGAAGTTTTTCTTTGCAGAGTTGTCAACTTAAAAGTAAAGTTGAATGTAATGGGTGAGAAAGTGGAAGACAAGCTCCTAGTACCCATTATACTTAGAGCTTTACTAGATTCTTTTAGAGTGCTCATCACTTCCCTCCAAGTGTCAAATAGACAAGTCTCTTTTGAGGAGTTGGTCAATTTGTTGCAACAAGAAGAAGCCACCAACAACTTGAGAGACCAATTGGCTAATAGTGCACTCATTTCCAAGAAATTTGGCCTTAAGAAACAACCATCAAGTTCTTTTCAAAAAATTTCTTCATATAATGGTTCTATCACCTCAACCTTCACTCAAAAGAAACCTCAAAACCCAAAGAGGTACTGGCATATTTTTGAGAAATAGGGCCATGATACCAAATAATATTGGTATAATTCATCAACTAAAGGTGATAAGAACCATCAACCACAAAATAAAAAGGCACAATACAAACCACATCCTAAATATAAAAAACAAAAAGGAATGTTGCTATTGAAGAATCAGATTCAGATTCAGAGCAACCACATAAGGTGTTAATAACGTAGGCTAAATCCAAACAAAAGAATAATGTTTGGTACATTGATTCATGTACTAGCAAGCACATAGCAGGAGACAAGGAGTGGTTTGATTCTTTTGAAGCCAAAGAAAGGAAACCTGTGAAAATTTATGATGATAAGACCTATCAAGTCAAAGATATAGGTGATATCTCAGTTACTCTTTCTGATGGATAGTGTCGCATTGAAAAGGTATTCTATGTACCAGGACTTGCCAACAATTTGTTGTTAGTTTCACAATTTTAGATAAAAATATGGTGATTGATTATAGAGTTGTTGATGGACAAAATCATTTACCAAAAATGGTAAACATATAGAAATTACTTCATACAAGCATGGTGTGTTTTCTTTATATACCCTCACTTCACCTCATATTGTCTTGGATGCCATAGCCAAAGAAGCAACCTCTTTATGACACAAGTGTTATGGGTATCTAAGTTTTGGATATTTACTCCAATTAAGTAAACATGAAATGGTGTTAGGATTACCCAACCTATCATCAACATTGTCAGTATTCTCAGATTGCTTAGTAGGGAAGCAACATTGGGTACATTTTGAATTGATTACTTCTAAATCTAAAGCCCCGTTAGAGTTAATACACACCAATCTGTGTAGACCCATGCCAAACAATTTTGGTGGAAAGAGATATTTTCAATTGTTTGTGGATGATTACTCCAATAAAATGTGGGTGTCCTTTTTATAATTGAAGTATTATGCATTCTTGTATTTTTAGTAGTTCAAGTACCATGTTGAAAAAGAGTTAGGATGCTCAAACAAGATCCTCTACTCAAATCAAAGGGGAGGAATATACCTCCAATTATTTTTCAAGGTTTCTTGTACATCATGGGATAAAGAGACAACTTACAACAACTTATACTCCATAACCAAATGGGGTTGCTAAATGAAGAAATCATTCCATAGTGGATATGGTTTAATGAATGCTCATTGAAGTTCATCTTGGGAAAAAATATTAGGTTGAAGTGGTCACCACTATAGTGTATCTCCTCAATACAACACCGACAAAAGCACTTCAAGGAGTTACAACTGAAGAAGCCCGTTCTATAAGGAAACCATAAATTTCTCATCTAAGGATATTTGGAATCAAAACGATTATGCACATTCCTAAGAAGAAAAGGATCAAGCTAGATGAGAAGTCCCTGTAATGTATATTTCTTGGTTATGATGAAAAAGTCCAAAGGATATCATTTGATTGACCCCACCACCAAGAAAATACATATCAGTAGAGATGTGGTATTTTATGAAGGAATTGCTCCCAAGTCTAATACAGTAGATTCTAAAGAGTCTAGCAAGAATACGTCTCCTATTGTACAATTAGAATTTGATGAATTCCAAGGTGATATTCATACCCTTGTTGATGATCCTAAAGTGGTTGCTCCCCCACAACAAAGAAAAAGTCCAAAGTGGTACACAAGTACAATGAGAGATGCTAAACTTGATGCACCTCCTAACCTCACTTCCACTCGACCACATACTCAAATTATGTCATACCAAAAATAAAATGGGGGATTGATGTCTTTAGTGATGGAGCATACAAAACCTACATAGTTGAAGGATGCACTTAGCTTACCTCAATGGAAGGAAGCTATGGAAGTTGAATATAAGTCTCTAATAAAAATAATACATGGAAGCTGGTTGATCTATATGATAGAAAGAAACCCATAGGCTGCAAGTGGGTATTCAAAATAAAATATAAGGCAAATGGATTAATTTATGAGCACAAATTCCAACTTGTTTCAAAGGTCTATGCTAAAAAAGAAGGCATTGACTATGATAAAAAATTTACACCAACAACAAAGATAATAATCGTCTGTGTTCTCTATGCAATGGCATCTCAGCTTGGTTGGAAGCTACATCATGTGGATGTCAAGAGTGCCTTCTTGAATGGTGATATCAAGGAAGATGTGTACATGGTTTAACTTGAAGGTTTTATTTTTTAAGGGTAAGATACAAAAATTTACAAATTGATAAAATATATGTATGGATTAAAGCAAGCTCTCAAAGCTTGGTACATAAATATTGATAATCACCTATTACAATATGGATTAAAAGAAGTATCTTAGATGCAAATCTCTATTTTAAGAGGGTTGGTTCTAAAATAGTGATACATGTATTGTATATGGATGATCTGATCATCACTAGTAGTTTAGATGATATGGTGGACGCTGTGAAAAGTGACCTGAAAAAGTATTTTGATATGGAAAACTTGGAGCTTCTACATTATTTTCTTTGCTTAGAAGTCTAGCAAAAGATGAATCACATCATGATCTCATAGAAAAAATATGCCAAGGCACTAATAGAAAAATTTCACATGACAAAATGTAAAATCCAAGGAAACTCCAATGGAATTAGGGTTACAATTATCTAGATATAATAAATCTCCTCATATATATAGAACTCTCTATCAACAATTGATTGTCAATCTCATATATCTGGAAAATACTAGGCTAGATATCAACTTTATTGTAAGCTATCTTTCAAGGTTCATGTAGGAGCCTAAGGTCAATCATTGGAAAGCAATGAAATGAGTTTTGCATTATGTTTATGAAATAGTATACTGTGGTCTAGAATACAAGAAGAATGATAGGTTCTTCTTGCAAGGATACATAGACTCAGATTATGTAGGATCACTAGATGACAAAAAACAACATTTGGATACATATTTCATCTAGGATCTAGACCTGTCTCATGGCATAAAAAGAAGCAATAGGTAATTGCACTATAATAGATATAGACAAAATATCATGTTGCACAAGGAACAATGTACAAAATGATATGGTTGTCATATTATTTCAAGTATGGATCTTCATAAGAATCTACCAATACACTTGAAATGCAATAATCAAGGTGTTATAAAATTAGTCAAGAATCCAATGCTCCATGGAAGAACAAAGCACATTGAAGCTCAGAGTCACTTCATTTGAGATGAAGTTCAGAATTACAAGATCCAACTCCAATACATTCCCACTGACAAACATGTTGTGGATATTTTCATGAAGGCACTTGTATGTGTCAATTTTGAGTTGTTTTGCAACTCTCTTTATATTTCAAATAATGTAATAAGGGGGGATGTTAGGATAATTTAATTTATTTTATTATTTATATGAATCCTAACATGTAATCTAGAAGATAAAATAGATTAGTGCTATATTAGTTGACATCCTAGAAGCCAACGTGCATATCATATTGTTAGAAAATAATATTGTTTGAGCTATAGTTAGATGGGTTGTTATAATTATATTCCAATTGTTACAAGTTAATCTTAGCCTATGTTGTTGTATAATAGTTTATATTTCACTCTCTAATACACATTTTTCATCATATTTTTGCTTATCTTCTATCTCCTTAGGACAAGTTTCAACACCAATAATAATATCATAGGGTTTTTCAACCATTAGTATTGTTCTCATTTGTATTTTCCATGGTGCAAAATTCAAACCCTTTAGCTATTGAGATTCTATAAGAAATATTTTTTATATAGGCATGGTGAAGGTTCCTTATATCTTCCAAAATGATCCCCATCTCTATATACCATTAGTCTCATATACCATTCCTTTTGATATACATGTCATTCTGATATAACTTTTGGTACATGGAAGAAGCTAGTCCTCTTAATATATGTAGTTGTACATGAGAGAGACCTTCAGGTACGTGAAAGAAAATAATACGTGGCACCAATATAGTATTGAAAAGGATATATTTTATCTATGATAACTTCTTAAAGAGAAATATTTATATGTTGGCATAACTTTCCTATATACTTGGATTTTCTCGATTTTAGGATTTACGTTTAATGATAATAATAAATGGGGTAAAATATGGAGTGAAACAAAAATATCACAATTTTGTGTTCTTTTTCATCCCTGAAAATTTATAGGGTTGATGCCTAGATATCATTATGGTATTTATGTTAGACCTTAGATGTACTAACTTAACATGACAATATTACTTGTAAATTCAAGTCAGAGGCATCATTTATACCAAATGTTGTAATTATGCAAAGCACATGTTTTGGATTTTATATATAAAATTATTTTTTATGCAAACATTTGTTTGAAAGAATAAGGTGCCAGACTCTATCGAAAATGCACCTTTTTACAAAAAAATACTATCTTAAGAAATATTCAATCCAGACTAAATAACGTTCTTCTTTAAAAATTTACTCTCTTTATTAAAAATATGACTTAAAAAAGGTCATTAAAAAATGCACCTATACGCTTTTTATCTCCCTAAATGCACAAATATATTTTCTTTTTAAATACTTCAATTTTTCTTTCAAATATTTATTTCTCCTATTTCTAAAAAAAAATCAACTTCCACTTTTCATTTCAAAAATAAACACTTAATACTAGTAATACTCCTATGCACCTTTCTTTATTTGACCCCCTTAACTATGTCATTTAGCTCTCTAATTAATTCCTTTAAAAAAATAAACTTTTTCTTTTGAAAAAATAGCCCTATGAATTTAATTTATAACCCTTTAATTAAAAACTTTATACTATCTTTCAAATGTTAACTCCTATACTCAGCTATATGTGCAATGAAAGAGAAGTATATTAGTTTTGTACCATATTCCTTTGCTATGTCCATAATTTCGTCACATCCACAAACTTGCTTTGCTTTTATATTCAACCAAATTAATTTCATCACTCGTATGGTCTTTGAGATAGAGATTTTGTATTTATTCTATGTATGTCTACTATTTTATCAAATGCACTCCATCGACACAACAACCTCCTACCCATACATCAATTGGAATGGTGTATGGTGTACTATTGGCTTAAATTTTGTTTTGTATACCCACTGAATTGTTGGAAATATCTCCTCCTAGTCAACATATTCAATACCACATGTTTTATTTATTATAGACACCATGAACTTAGTTGTTACCTCTATTTATCCATTTGACTTGGGGTAATACAAAGTGCCCTCTATAATCACTTGTCAATTGCAATGGTATGTCATATATTGTGATCACCCGCTCATATAAGAAGTGTGTCATACTTGTAGAAGTGTCCGAAAAAGATCTTGCCTCAACCTACTTTATTAGATACTTAATTGCTACAATGATGTATCTACATCTCCTTCTACTATTTTTAATGGTCCAACAAAATCAAGACCTCATCTCTCAAACAACTCTTGTAGCTATGATAGGTGTAATGGCATGAAGTTCTTCAACGACCTCTCAGGTGTCTAACATGTATCACATGCCTTCACAAACTCATTTACATAGCAATATAGTATGGGCCACCATAGCCCTGCTAGAAGCACTTTTCTTATCATCATGCTTGGCCCCATATGCCCTCCTACCATCCCCTCATGAGTTTTTTCAATGTTGTGTTCATTTCCTCGTCTATTAGACACCTGAATACTCCATCTAGTCTAATTTTGTATAGTAAATAAACTATCAACTGAAATGGTGTTGATTTGATGATGATTCTCTTTATCCTAGCTATTTTCATATCCCTTGTTTGCTTCCCCATAAACAATTATTATCCAATGTACTTATACCACAATGGTAGCACAATGATTACAAACAAATGAGCATCCCAAAATTCATCTGACACTCCTATAGTTTCTCTTGAGTGAATCCTTGATAGTTGATCAATTATGATGTGTTTCTTCCCTAGTCTCACCACCATTTGAAACACAAACTCCTGTAATATGATGAGCCACTTGCTAAACCATCCATGAATAGTTAGTTTATTAATAAAATCCAATAATGCTTGATGATCTACGTACAAGGAAAATGAGTTGGCAAATAAATAATGTCTAAATTTCTAAACTTTGTATACCATTCCTAAAGCCTCTCTCCATTGTGATGTAATTTTTATCTACTCTTGATAACAACCAACTCAAAAATTAAATGGGATAATCTAGCCCAAACTATCCCTTATGGGCTAATCCACATCCAATTGCAAAACTAGATGCATCCACATGAACATGAAATTATTTGTCCTAATTTGAAAACACCAAAATGGGCTTACAAACCAGCTTCACCTTTAACTCCTTGAAGGCCTTTTGATGCTCCTTCATCCATCTAAAAGGAATATTCTTGCATATCAATACATCAATTTTTTTACGAACCATTTAGAATACTTGACATGTCTAAAAATAACTTTAACGAGCTAACGTCGTATGACTCTTCCATGCTCATCATGACTCCAATCTTGTTGGAATATGTCTTAAATACCTCTTTGTATACCACATATCCCAATAACCTACACTTATTCAAATATAATGACAATCGAGCATTCATGCACAACCTCATACATTCCTCCAATGCTTTCAAATGCTTGTCCTTTCTTCCATACAAGGGCCAATCATCCAATAATACTTTGAACTTTCCTATGGATATCTATTCAAAAATATACATAATAATTTTTTGAAACATGGCCAAAGCATTCCATAAACTAAATGGCATTTTATTATATGCATAAATGTCATTATTTACTACAAATATGGTCTTCAACTTGTCTTCCTCAACTATACTTATCTGGTTATAGCTACAAAATCCATTCAAAAATGAATAGATTTCGTATCTAGCTACCTCATTTATAATTGAATCAGTGAATGATATGGGAAAGGGATATTTTATAGTTACTGCATTTAGGCTTTTGAAGCATATATATATGCAAGTTTAGTTTCCTTCTTTCTTCACGGTAATCACAATTGGTGAAACCTACTAACTCATCGTAACCTTGAAGATAATTCTAATGTCCAACATTTTTTGTATCTCTGCATTTATCAAACCTACATACTTTGCATTCATCATGTATGGCCTTCTCTTAATTGGATATGCACCTAGTATTAACTGAATCTTATGCACACATAATTATAGCAAAATTCTTATATGTACATGCAAAGGCATCCTTGAACTGCATGAAAATCTTCAAAGCTGCTACTTTTAACACTAGATCCTAGTTATCCTCACAATAGATCATTTTCTCTTCATTCTTTTCATTCTCTTCTCTAAGGTTAACTTGTATCATTCTTGGTCCTTCATACTCTATGGTATTAGGTTCTCTTATTGATTTGGCCATGTCAACCTAGTTTGCTAGTTTTTCATTGATCACAACATCATCGACAATATATTCTACAAAATTCTTCAAAAATATCCACTTTCTTCCTTTGGTGTAGATTTAAAATTTTTATCATACTCATTGACCTCATATACACTATTTATTTACTTATCATAGTCCTTTCGACTGTATGCATAAGCAATTTGATAGAAATACTTCATAGTCCTCCATATTTCAATGAAGAAGTATGTCATGTGAGTTCTCTTTATCCTTTATCCACTTATCTAGTTCCAACATGCCTTATTCGTTTTGTTCTCGTTCATTTATGATATTTCTAATTAATCCACCTATTTTTTTTTTTAGTACTAAATGAAGGCCTTTTAGATGATGATTATAATGATAATAAAGATTTTAATCTTAGTCTTATATTTATATTTAATTCCTTGAGCACTTAACGTTGGTTGTCTTTACAAATTCCTTACATTTATCTTTCTTGATAGCTTAAGCCTTTACTTGTTAAAAAATTATGCATGTATATAGTGGGAAAAATCATCTTGTTTGCATAGAAGCAAAAAGGATCGGGGATCATAAATTCTAATAATTTTTTCCTCACGAGATACGCTCGTGCCCATGTGAGAATTAGCATGAAACACCTAATCCACTTCCTTTGAGGATTATTTTCTAGCCTAATATACTTGTAGGATTACACATAGATGCCTATAGGCTTACATAGAAAAATCTTGATAGGGTTACATAGAAAAAGTTTGTAGATTTACATATAGAATGCTTGTAGGCTTACATCAAGATAACTGAAGGCTTACATATAAATTTCTTGTAGGCTACATCAGGAGCACCCATAGGTTCTTCATCATTATCGACCATGGCCTAATAAAGTTAGATTGCAAATATTTCAATACCCCCTATAATCTAAACTAATGTACCAAGGAGAGAAGTTATTAGAGATGATATATCTCACCCCCTAATGAATACTCACATAGGCCAATAGATCCTACTATCTTCTCTTGCCAAAGGTACATGAATTGAGTCAAACCTCTACTCAAACATGAAATTGTAGCTCCACCTCCTGAATCAAGATGTTGAGCTTCCCATGAGAAGATCTTCAACATGCACTATAATGACCACAATTTATCCTCCAATGTTAAGAGAAAATAATTGAATTATGAAGCAATAGAAAGGTCTCTAAATAACCAACCCCATTGTCTAGAAATAACCCATAGAAACAAGGCACACCTTGTACTAATCATCCAAAACCTACTCTTGTTGAAGCCCAAAAAAATACCAATTACCACACCAAATGGTTGTTGGAGTTAAAGCAAATATTCACTATGAAAGAAGAGAAGGATAAAACATAGAAAAATTAAAATATCTCAAATATAGTATAGCTAACCAACCACTACACCAACAAGCTTTGTTGGAGTTATGTGTTTGATGCTACATGAAGACACCAAAATTACTATGATGAAAGAAATAAGGAAAATAGTGTTAAACTTATGATCTTCTTGTAGAAGAAGAATTTTAAATCATGAATGAATTGGATGATGCAAATAAGTTTACCGATTGTTATGCCAATAGACTGTTGGAGTTAAAATCACAACAAAAAGAAGAATGCCACCTAGATCCATATTGTATTAAAAATGTCCCATAAAATATACTAATAGGTCCTTGAACTGATATCACGAATTTGTAGGGCTTGATAAATCATGAAATTTAAAAAAAAAGCCCAAAATGCTTTCATATGTAAAAGTTATGGCCTCAAGAAGTTTGGGCATATTAGAGTTGAAAAGAAAGCAAAATAATAAATGATATACCTTAAAAAATTACTAACCAGACACTGCAACTTGTCACCTCCAGGTGTTAACTTTGTTGACATGAGTTATTGATAGGACTACCAACTAGTATGATGAACAAAAATTAGGTGTTGATATTTGGTGGATGTTTAGTGGCTAAATTGGTATGTGCATGTGTGTAAAATTTAATTTTAAAATACCCAAAAAATTGGGCTCCTTTGGCCACTGGCCAAGATTTGAACTTAAGTCTTTATGTTGTTGAGTGTACTATGCTCACTCATCTAGCCAAGTGTGCCTAGATGCATTTGAAAGAAAAGACAACTTGTTAATATTTGAGTTAAAAGTATAACCCATGAAAAGTAAAAAAAAAAAATAGGATTCAAACTTTGATCCTTGTGCACGAGTAATTTTGATCCTTGCATACGAGAATCCCTTAGGCTTATGCACCTTATCCACACACCCTCATGTTAAAATTGAAATAAAGGTGTTCTCCAACTAATTTGACCTTCTTACACATCTTAAAAATATAGCATGTCTCAAGCTCGATATCTCTATCAAGTTGCCCAAAAACATTACCGCTACGACATAATGGTAGATATTCGTAGAAAGGATATTCCTTCTTACCAACTAGGGCACGCTACAAAGTAGTAAAAAATATCAATGCTAAAAAATGAACATAGAACCTTTACCTTTTAATTGAGCATTATTACAATTGGACCATCACCTACAAATGTTATGACTAGTACATAGGAAATGTTTTTGGCAACTTAGGAAAAAAATATGTTTTCGAATTGCAAACTTCCTCTTTGAGGACTTAAATTCTTACCACTATGCTATCACCATGACAATGCTTTTAACCTCTTGTCAATTAGTTATTTAAAATTGCATTTATGCCAAAATTCAACGTGCCTCCACTTTGAAAACAAAATATTCTATTGAATATTCCAGATTCAAATTTTGGAGGGAAAGAATGAATTCTTCACAAGCAAAAAGGAGACAGTATATGAAAAAACCACTAAGAGTGTTGAATTGGGACCCCTCCTAAATTTTGTAATAAACCCAATTAAACTGACAGTTCCTCCATAACTACTATGATATGCCTTGCACAAGATTTTTATGAGATTGACTGAAGTGACTTAATTTTGGCTCTAATACCATGTTGGAATTCACAATATTTTCCAAAATATCCTACAATATACATTTACCACAATCATATACAAAAAAAGGAATAAGAGCAAAATAAAAGAGCATATAAACAAAAAACAGAGAAAGAGATAAATGACACAAAAAAAATAAGGAATAAAAGGTGGGTGTGCATAGGCACCTTAGAATTTCAACTATCACAAATTAATACAACAAAGTAGTTATTGAGGGTATTTACAATGATACCAAAACCCCAATTAATCTCAAGCCAACATTAACATGACTTTGAGGTTAAATTACAATAATACACCAATAATATTATAACAAATTATACCCTTTAATCAAGGTTATCCATAAAGGTGAATTAACCAATATCACTAAGCATGAATATATGAAATATGCCCTTAGGCTTACATTAAGATGCTCGTAGGCTTACATAAAAAGATGTCCATATGCTTACATATAGAATACTTGAAGACTTACATATCACTTTCTCATAGGGTACATTAAGAGCACTCGTAGGTACTTTAAAATTATCGACCTTGGCCTAAGAAGGTCAGATTACAAATATTTGAACAACAACTACAATATAGAAGTTGAAGTGTCTTCATGGTCAACTTCATCACTATAACAAAGTTAATGCACAAGTACCATACCAAGTGAACCACATTTTAGCAATCGTCTCTAAATTCAACATAGTTATAGAGATTGCAAAGAAGAAGACTTGTACTATCATGACATCCTCTAACAATCTTGGCAAAAGATTCTTTAATTGTAATAAGAAATAAGTATTTGGTTTTAACTATAGTTAGTACATGCTATGGTAGTTACAATATATCTCTAAGTTATCGCTTATGGAATTTGTAATTGGTCCATCTATTCTTGTTTTTTAGTACTAAATGAAAACCTTTTAATTAATAATAATAATACAAATTTAGATCTTATCTTATATTTGTATCTTTAATCTTGGGTGTTTATTTATATATCTCTTAAATTTTGGTTGTCTTTGTAAATTCTTTACATTTATACTTCTTTTCCCGTAAATTTAGGTATATTTTAAATATTCAAGTGTCTTGATATTTTTATTATATATAAAAATCAATTATATATAAAATTGAAAGAGTCTTATATTGCATTAAGACCAACTTCATCTTTTTTACATCATAACCATATAATAATATTACAATTATGAACTTATATTGTATTAGACCAAGTTCATCTCTATTACAACATAACATATAATAATATTACTATTATGAACTTATATTGCATTAAGACCAAGTTCATCTCTATTACACCATAACCATTACATTAAGACAAAGTTCATCTTTATTACATCCTAACCAAATAATAATATTACAATTATGAAGTTATATTACATTAAAACCAAGTTCATCTCTATTACATCTTAACTATATCATAATATTACAATTATAAACTTATATTACATTAAGACCAAGTTCATACCTATTATAATATTACAATTATAAACTTATATTACATTAAGACCAAGTTCATTCCTAATTATAATATTAAAATTATAAACTTATATTGCATTAAAACCAAGTTCATCCCTATCACATCAAATTATAAATGTATATCGTCGGCAATACCGTCTTGGTTGCGTGAAAGCGGAAAGGATAGTGGATCGCAGCTTGCAATAATTTTCTCCTACACGAGATACGCCCTTGTCCACGTGACAATTGGCGTGCGCCGCCCAATTCACTTCCTTGGACGATGCTTCGCTAGCCATATAATAGTATTCATTTGTAATAGTATTCCTTTATTTCTCCCTCTTGGAGTCGCATTTGACGGCAGATGCTTGGTAGACTTTGACTCAATGGCCTTTGTACTCGCATACTTTAATCCATTGTCTACCAACCAAAGCTCAAAGCTATGCTATAAATAGCATACCTCCCCTTGGGGTTTCTTCACTGCAATCTCTGTTTTCATAATCACAGGGGTTTCGCAGCAGCCAGCATTTTCTTTCTTTCTTCTGCCCACGGAAGTTTATTGTAATACCTAGCATTTACGTGTTCCTCGATTAAAAGCGAATCCAATGGAGGAGAGCAAGGTCGATGTTGAGAACATGAAAGCTAGTATTAGCACTAGTCGTACAGAAGGAGAATTACTGAGACAAGTGTGCAGACCGTCAACTCTGCCGCTGCCAATGGGTGCAAATGTAAGTAGAAGCGGAATCGGAAATCATCCAATCCAGGTGGATGGGAAGGTAGGACATGTCAACAATACTTTTCCTACTCCATCCCACTGGCGGAAGGCGGCGGAGGCGATGCAGTGCAGCCACTTCGAGGAAGTGAAAACGATGATGGAGGAGTTCAAGGGAGCTCACAAGGTGGTTCTGCGCGGGACCACGCTCACGGTGGCTCAAGTCACGGCGATAACGCGGCGGGCCGAGGTGAAGGTGGTGTTGGACGAGGCGACGGCCAAGGAGAGAGTAGAGCGGAGCGCCGAGTGGGTGGCCAACAATATCGCCAAAGGAACCGACACTTACGGGGTCACAACGGGCTTCGGGGCCACATCTCACCGGCGGACGAGCAAAGCCGTGGATCTGCAGAGAGAGCTGATCCGCTTCCTCAACGCGGGAGTGTTGTCGGGGATGGGCAAGGGCACGGAGTGCCTGCAGCTGCAGCTGCCCAGCGAGTACACCAAGGCCGCCATGTTGGTGCGAACAAACACTTTAATGCAGGGCTACTCGGGCATCCGGTGGGAAATCCTCGAGGCTCTACAAAAACTGATGGACTCCAACATTACGCCCAAAGTGCCTCTGAGAGGGACAATCTCGGCCTCGGGTGATCTGGTGCCTCTCTCCTACATTGCAGGGTTGCTCACGGGACGACCCAACTCGAGAGCGGTGACGGCGGATGGTGAGGAGGTGGACGCCCTGCAGGCGCTGGCCAGAGTGGGCATTGCGGAGCCCTTCGAATTGCAGCCCAAGGAGGGGCTGGCTCTTGTCAACGGCACCGCCGTCGGCTCGGCTGTGGCTTCATCTGTGTGTTTCGACGCCAACGTGCTGGCCCTCCTGGCAGAGATTCTGTCGGCGCTCTTCTGCGAGGTAATGCAGGGCAAGCCCGAGTTTACAGACCCTCTGACCCACCAGTTAAAGCATCATCCCGGTCAAATAGAGGCGGCGGCCGTGATGGAATATCTGCTGGAGGGGAGCGACTACGTCAAGGAAGCGAACCTCCTGCATGAGACGGACCCGCTGAGCAAGCCCAAGCAGGACCGCTATGCCCTGCGCACGTCCCCCCAATGGCTAGGCCCCCAGGTGGAAGTCATCCGCTCCGCCACGCACTCCATCGAGCGAGAGATCAACTCCGTCAATGACAACCCCCTCATCGACGTGAAGCGTGACATGGCACTCCACGGCGGGAACTTTCAGGGTACACCCATCGGGGTGTCCATGGACAACACCAGAATTGCGCTGGCGGCCATGGGAAAGCTCATGTTCGCGCAGTTCTCGGAGCTGGTGTGTGACTACTACAACAACGGCCTGCCCTCCAATCTGAGCGGCGGGCCCAATCCCAGCCTGGACTACGGCTTCAAGGGCGCCGAGATCGCCATGGCTTCCTACACGTCGGAGCTTCAGTATCTGGCCAACCCCGTCACCACTCACGTCCAGAGCGCCGAGCAGCACAACCAGGACGTCAATTCGCTGGGCCTCATTTCCGCCAGGAAGACCGCGGAGGCCATGCAAATACTGAAGCTCATGTCTGCCACCTATCTGGTGGCCCTCTGCCAGGCCGTGGACCTCCGTCATTTGGAGGAAAACATGCGAGCGGTGGTGAAGCACATCGTTCTACAGACGGCCAGAAAGACCCTCTACACCGCAGACGATGGAGTTACGCTGCTTCCCACTCGTTTCTGCGAGAAGGAGCTCCTGCAGATGGTCGATCACCTCCCTGTTTTCTCCTACATCGACGACCCCTCCAATCCCTCCTACTCGCTCATGCTTCAGCTCCAACAAGTTCTTGTCGATCACGCTTTTAAATCTTCGTGCTCCCTCGACGAAGAACAGAAAGCAGTCGGTGGAATGCTTTTCCGCAAGATTCCCATATTCCAGGAGGAGCTCAAGGCTCGGCTGGACGAAGAGATCCCCAAGGCCAGGGAGAGATTCGACAAAGGGGACTTCCCCATTCCCAACAGAATAAAGAAATGCAGGACCTACCCCATTTACAGATTCGTGAGATCGGCCATGGGAACGTATCTGCTCAGCGGAACCAAGCACCGGAGCCCTGGAGAAGACATCGAGAAAGTTTTTGACGGCATGTGTGATCCGGAGAAAGCGTTTGGAGACGTTCTCCTCAAATGTCTGGAGATGTGGCGTGGATCGCCGGGACCATTCACTCCCCGGCCACATCCTCCTCCTTCTCCCGCGCCTTTCAATGCTTCGTATTGGTCTTGCTTCGACGACGCCAAGTCCCCCTCTTACAGAAACTATAGCAACACCCAAATAATCCTCTAATTCTCCCTCCTCGTCATCAACATCTCGTTTCATTTAGTGACTGACTGATAAAATAAAACTACAATATATCGTTGTATTCGACATGTGTCAGATTCGATTCGATGGTATTCGCAAAGTCGTTCTGTCCAAGAAAAAGAAAAGGTTTGAGCAGGTATAAGGAAAATTTTGTTAATTGTACAATTGCAACTTTCCCAGTTTGACGGAAGGTCAGCTCGACGTGCATAAGCCAGCACCGATTGAATGACCAGGGTTAATGTAACGTCCAATATACTACTTTTAATGTTATGTAGTTCGATATCTGATTTTCTAATAAGTTTATTATAATATTTTTCTTATTTTTAGTGAGATATTTGATTAATAAAATTTCTTTTGCATTCAGTGTTTTGTTCGGAACACAACACTGCTGATATTTTCATGTAAGATTAAGTTGCCATCAACAATAAAGATGTGATATGGAAAGGACTGATCCTCTTTCTATATTTTCGAATTAATAAGGTGTTTCTCATATTAATAAATGAGACGAACACCACGACTAATTCAGACTCTTGTGTGTTATATCAATAGCACACCGCCATAGTTGCTCTTTGAGCTCATTTAATAAATTCTTCATTTTAATAATAAACAACACTATATTCTATTCTATGCTATAGATAAGAACAAATTAAATGTTTATAATGAAAGTTTTGTTAGGATAAAGTCTAGACAACAATGCTTTACCTATTCTATGCCATAGATAAGAACAAATTAAATGTTTATAATAAAATTTTTGTTAGGATAAAGTTTAAATAACAATGTTTTGTTAGGATAATTTTTTTTGTAAGGAGTCTCCTCTTAACCATGATTCTTTTTATAGTTGAGAGGGATACTTATTAATAAAAAATTTAACACAAAGTCACCATACACCCACCCTCTCATACACCCGTCTACACTCACCCTCTCATACACCCGTCTACACCGTGGTTTGAACCTTGGACCTCCCGAGAACAAAACCTGAACTGTTGCGTTACACCCCAACAAATAATCTTTTAACTATTACTTTAAAAAACAAATGAACTACAAAAATACAAAAGTAATGTATGCATAGCATGCTAAAGTTACAATGACTTTTGTTTGTAGTAGTAATAATTCAACAATTTTTTTTTTTTCCATGAAGAGGGTTTTAAAATATACTCAATACTTTATTATATAAATTTATACTAAAGTAATTAAAGATAATATATTATTGACATAAATTTAAGTGATATGTATAGATAGTATATAATACTTTATATATAAGTATATATATTTTATAATTTTATTAAGAAACGTTTATAAGTTGATGACAAATATGTTTATGATGTGTTTTGGTCTTTATTTTACTTGAATGATATTGATAGTTCATATTAAGGTACTTATACTATCCTTTAATATTGATAATCTTGTTTGTCTTCTCACAATGATATAAGGTATTTGGTTGTATTTTATATAAAGTTTATCTATATTTTTTTATCTTATTATTATTTCAATAAGTAAAATTAATTTAAACTAAAACACAATCCAACAACGATTAAAACAGAACAAAGGCATGTTCTCGATGGATGATCGAACAAGAAGGGGGCTAGGGCGATTTTCTCCTTTGAACCAGGGTTTCTGAATCTTTGAATTTTCTTGGGCATCTAGTGGGTTGCCGTAGTGTTTTTCTGGTTACTGTGGATCTGAACGCAAGTCTGCTGTCCCAGGAGGGTCCAATGGGGACTCCTTCGGATCCTCTCACAGGGAGAAAGAGCTCTTATGCTGAAATGCTAAAATATAATTCTCCTTATTCTAATGACGAAGCTCAGAGAAATGCTCTTCATATGCTCTTCAAGAACGCTGGAAAGAGATCATCAGGCCAATGAGTCAATGGATGCCTTTCGCAGTCCGAGTCAAGGCCCAAGATTGTCATTGAGCCAAAGATGGTCGAAGACACAATCTTATATAGAGCCAACCATGATCTGATTTGTAAATTCATGGGTATTCGCCCTACCCTTAATTTCTTGCACACCTGGGTCAGGCAAAACTAGGAGCCTCACGATGAGTACTCCTTGTGGTTTATTAGCAACGGGTATTTCATTGTTAGTTTTTCTTCTTTGTCTGATAGAAATAGGGCTTTTGAATCAAAAAAGAGGAACCATGGCCCGGTAGGGCTATTTGTTCAACCTTGGAGAGTGGGTTTCGATCCTCGTATTGAACCCACGGTTGTCCCGATTTGGATCCGTCTGTATGCTCTTCCAATGGAGTTTTGGGGTGAGCAGGTTCTGGAAATGATCGGGAACTCCCTTGGAAGACATTTGGGTGTCTCCAAAGACACCATAGAAGGAAACACAAATTGTTTTTGCAAGAATTTATGTGGAAATGGATATTAGCCAGCCTCTACCGACTGAGGTGGAACTTGAACTAGCAGGACTTTCTTGGATTCAACGGCTAGATTATGAGGCTCTGCCCTTCAGATGCAGAGTTTGTCACAAATATGGGCATTTGGCTTGGTTTTGTCCAAATAATTTGAACACAAAAATGGAGGCCCCGCTTGGAATGCCAAATCGTCCCAAGGAGGGTAGGTCAACTCTAGCCAAAGAACCAACCAGTACCCCTCAAGGTAATGATGTTCAGAAAGATGGCTTTGAACAGCCCAAAAGAAGGAGAAAGCAAAAGAAAAATGGTAAGGAGTAAGCACAACTCAAGCCAGCTAATAGATACGAAATATTTAAGACATTAGTGGACCAAGAGGATCAAGTTATGGAAGGTGAGGATGCGAACACTGAAGCCATTAACATCCCCGCTCAAGCTTCTCCTTCATCTCCCATCGCCACAGAACAGGTCATTGAGTACACTAAGTTATCGCTGTCAGAGAATGCAGCGGCATTGATACTGCACACCCAAGCGCAGCCAACAATCAAGGATGTCAGCATGGGAGTAGCATAAAAGAACATAGAAAGGCCAACCCTAGGGATAACTCAGGTGGAAAAGCGATCAAAAAATAACATTTCTCAAGGAGTGGGTAGAAAATCAAATAAGGACCTGCTAGCAGCTCAAGGAGACAAGTCGATCCATTGGAGGATCGGTGAGGACAATTGATTCTTCTTCGCTCTCAAGGTTTTCAATGATTATTCAATCTTGGAATGTTAGGGGTTTAAACAAGTAGAACCCATCAATCCGTTGTTCAACGACTCTTAGGAAAATGTAAAACAGATTTTTTGCTTATCCGAGGAGACAAAAATGTCTTTAGATCTTATATGTAAAACGAGTTAATAGAATCCGGAGGGGCGCTGGTCATATGGATGTGGCTGCCCAAGGTGCCTCGGGGGGATTGTTACTCTTTGGAACCCTCCGGAATGGACTGCAATAGAACATATAGCTTGGAGGGGTGTTCTCACATCTCATTTTAGGAATAATGTCACATGTGAACATGTTTTAATCACAATTTTTTATGGGGCTCAAAACCTTGATGGCCAGAGGCTCCAATGAAAAGTTGTACATAACATGAGGTCCTCAAGGGAAGATTTAGATTGGATTATTCGTTGGGGATTTTAATGCTAAATTATCTTCTCGAGATCAGGAAGGTGGAATCCCAATTTTGGATCCAGGGGATCGACTTCTGATTGCCCAAGTCCAGGCCTTTCACTTAGTGGATATTAAAGGCCCTAGAACCTACTTTACTTGGACTAACAAGAGGAGGGAGCCACATAGCAAGAAGGTAAAGCTAGACCATTTTCTGGTCTCAGAGGAGGCATTTGTAAAGTGGAATACTAAATTCCAGATTTTGGAGGGTCCAATTTTAGATCACTTTCCCATTTTGTTGGAGGGAGGGACTATGATAGGGCAGCATCACAAACCTTTTAAATTTGAGAATTTTTGGTTACAAAAAGAGGATCTTCGAAAGAAAATTTTGCAGTGGTGGGAAGAAGGTCGTCTACCTTTTGGGACAACAATGTTTATATTCCACAAACAGCTTCATTTTGTCAAAGTTCAACTGAAACAATGGAGGCAAGCTAACAAGTCAGATTTCCAACTCCAAAGAGCTCCCTTGGTGGCCGGATGGGATGAGGTTCAAAAACACTTTAGGGAAGGAATAATTACAGAGCAGCTCAAAACCGAGGATGATGCCTTGCGTAAAGTGGTTGAGGACATTGATAACCAAGGGGAGACTTACTGGAAACAGAGAGCAAGAACCACTTGGTTATTAGAAGGTGATAGAAATACCAAATTTTTCCATCGATCAGCTTGTGCAAGGAAACAGATGAATAACATGGAAGCCCTTCAAGATGAGAATGGACACTCCTTTGATACTCTTCCTGGTATCCATTCCCATTCAATGGATTATTTTTCTAAACTTTTTAAGGGAAGTATGGAGCAAGATGTAGAGGCTCAAAATGAAGTTATTGATGTCATACCCTCTGTTATCTTTGAAGAAGAAAATTAGACCCTTCTTAGACCCATTGATAGAGATGAACTGAAGAATGTGATCTTTGGAATGAGCACTGGAAAATCTCTAGGACCAGATGGCTTTCCTATTGAGTTTTTTCAGGCCTTTTGGGATACTTTGGAGGAGGATGTTTTGGCTATCGCAGAGGAGTCCAGAGGTAATAAAAGAATGCTTAAGGCATTAAATCATACCTTCATCACTTTAATTCCAAAAGGGGAGGAGGAGGCTCATATTTTTGATTTCAGACCTATTGCCTTATGCAACGTGATTTATAAAATAATCACAAAGATAATGGCTGAATGGCTAAAACCTCTCCTTCATAACATTATATCCTCAGAGCAAGGGGGTTTTGTAAAGGGTAGACAGATCTTGGATGGGGTGGTTCTCGCTCAGGAGGCAATCCATACAATGCAAAAATCTGGTAATAAAGGAATGTTCATTAAATTGGATATGTCAAAGGCTTATGATAGGGTGGAGTGAAGTTTCTTGTCAAAGATGATGGTAGCCTTTGGTTTCTCTTAGGACTGGATAGATTGGGTCATGAGTTGTGTTTCTACGTCGTCTTATTCTATTTTAATCAAGGGTCTTCCCTCGCAACCTTTTGGAGCCACATGTGGTCTTCGTCAAGGGGACCCTTGCTCTCCCTATCTTTTCCTCATTTTTGCTAAAGGATTAGGTAGACTTTTCTTGAGGAGAAGACATCAAGGCTTGCTAACAGGTATCAAGGTGGGTGAGAAAGTTTTGACTCACTTACAGTTTGTGGATGATATAGGATTGGTTGAAGTGGCCAGCTTCAGGGAAGCTAGAGTAATCAGAGATACTCTTAATGTCTACCTTAGGGCTTCAAACCAAGTCATCAATGATAAAAAATCCAAAGTGGTCTTTTTCAATCTTGACCAAAGGCTACGGGACGAGTTATAGAGATCTTGGGATTCACAAGGACTTCTCTTCTAGTGGTTTACTTGGGGGTTCCTTTGCATTTCAAAAAATTAAAAATAGATATCTGGAAGGATCTTTTGGATGGTATCAAAGATAGAATGAATCATTGGTCTCATAAATGGTTAAGCTATGGGGGTAGATTAACTTTCTTACAGTCAGTCATTCAGGCCATGCCAATTTATAAATTCTCTATCCTGGCTGCCCCACATACTATATGGAAAGAGCTGGACAAAATGGCTAGAAGATTTTTATGGGAAGGAGTAAAAGGGGAGAGGAAATGGGCCTTAGTTGGTTGGGATAAAGTTACCCGACCCAAGGAAAAAGGAGGGTTGGGACTGAGAAGATCCAAGCTAAATAATAAAGCTTTGGTTGGAAAGTCAGCATCTGGAGGTGGATTTCCCAACCAACCTCCTTATTCGATGAGAATCCTAACTAGTAAATATTTGGGTCATGTTCACCCCAATGAGGTGGGCCGTTTCCCTCGGATGGTATTGGATCCTTAGTGTGGCAGGCTCTCAAGCTTGGATCTCAGGTTATTAAAGACCAATTATTTTGGAAAGTGGGGAGAGGGGAGAAGGCATGTTTTTGGACTAATTCATGGGACCAGTACCCACCCATCATTGCTGAGTTCCCCAAATTATAACCAATTAAATTCGCCATAGAAGCCAAGGGTTGGGTCCAAATTGAAAGTTATTTCAACACTAGTCAAATGGGGGAGTATAAGTTTAAGAAGTTTAAGAGGTTGGAGGAGTGGCCAATTTCAATCCCTTCGGAGCTGGCACCCATCTTGACCAAAATCTTGACGGAAAGGTTTCTCACAGGGAGAGACGAGGAGGATGAATTAGCTTGGGGCTATGGGAACCTTGGTGTATATACAATGAAGGACGGATACGACAAGATCCTCCCAGAGCCTCCTCCACATTCATTTCTGATTGAGGATTGGAGAAAGATTTGGCACTCAAAGGGCTGGCCGAAAGTAAACTTCTTTGCCTGGCAGTTTATGCACAATAGAATTCTCACTTTTGACAATCTCAGATGTAGAGGAATCATCGGTCCATCTCAATGTTTTTTATGCCATAAGAACGAGGAAATCGTTGATCACCTGATGTTTGAGTGCCCTTTCACGCGTCAGATTTGGAAGCGATGGTTTTCTCACTATAAACTCCAGGTTAATGGTGACCTGAATCAGACCAATATTTGGGAAATATGGAAGAGGGGTAGATTTAAATCCAAAGCTCTTCGAATTGGTTGGGAGCTTGGCTTATTCTTCATTTGGTGGCAAGTGTGGTTGGAGAGAAATGCCCAAATTTTTAGAGAAACTTTCTCCTCGCTAGATGGAGTTTGGCAGGTCATCTGGAGCAAAGCCATAGAAACTATTGCCGTCTATGCTAAAGAGGAAATTTAGGTTGGTCCTGGGCCAATGGAAGAGGGAGTTGAAGAGCAAGAGAGACAAGACAGAGCTAGTTGGAAACCACCCCCAGAAGGTTGGATTAAAATCAATACTGATGGAGCTGCAAAGGGCAATCCGGGTAGTGCCAAAATTGGAGTGGTTTGTCGGGATCATGCTGGTTCGGTGCTCTATTGGGAACTGCAAGGCTTGGGAAGAGCCACAAACAATGAAGCAGAAGCCATTGCTATCAAATCTGCTTCCATCTGGGTAGTTAATCAGGGCCACGGGAGGATAATTCTCGAATCGATTCTCAAATTCTGGTTGGAGCTCTAGACCGCATGAGGAACTTTGCTTCGAAAGCATGGAGGTTGAGGATTCTGGTCTCTCAAATCAAGGAATTATGGAGGGAATTAGATGATGTGATCCCCGTTTATGTGAGTAGAGATTTAAATAAAGCGGTTGATTTTCTAGCGAAGATGGATGCTGAGAAAGAGGTAGGGGTGTAGCTGCACAGTGACATGCCTTTGGAGGATGAGGTGATTAGGCAAGGTCTTGAAAGATCCTTGAGATAATGAGCAAAGAAAATGCTAAGGGTGGTTTTTGTCGCGATATCGCGACCTGTTGCGTCATCGCTTAAGTGAATTTAAAAATAGAACCACTTAAATGAATTTAAAAATAGAAAATCACTTAAGTGAATTACAAAATAGAATCAATTAAGTGAATTTCAAAATAGAAAATCACTTAAGTGAATTTTAAAATAGAATCACTTTTGACAATCTCAGATGTAGAGGAATCATCGGTCCATCTCAATGTGTTTTATGCCATAAGAACGAGGAAATCGTTGATCACCTGATGTTTGAGTGCCCTTTCACGCGTCAGATTTGGAAGCGATGGTTTTCTCACTATAAACTCCAGGTTAATGGTGACCTGAATCGGACCAATATTTGGGAAATATGGAAGAGGGGTAGATTTAAATCTAAAGCTCTTCGAATTGGTTGGGAGCTTGGCTTATTCTTCATTTGGTGGCAAGTGTGGTTGGAGAGAAATGCTCAAATTTTTAGAGAAACTTTCTCCTCGCTAGATGGAGTTTGGCAGGTCATCTGGAGCAAAGCCATAGAAACTATTGCCGTCTATGCTAAAGAGGAAATTTAGGTTGGTCCTGGGCCAATGGAAGAGGGAGTTGAAGAGCAAGAGAGACAAGACAGAGCTAGCTGGAAACCACCCCCAGAAGGTTGGATTAAAATCAATACTGATGGAGCTGCAAAGGGCAATCCGGGTAGTGCCAAAATTGGAGTGGTTTGTCGGGATCATGCTGGTTCAGTGCTCTATTGGGAACTGCAAGGCTTGGGAAGAGCCACAAACAATGAAGCGAAGCCATTGCTATCAAATCTGCTTCCATCCGGGTAGTTAATCGGGGCCACGGGGAGGATAATTCTCGAATCCGATTCTCAAATTCTGGTTGGAGCTCTAGAATGCATGAGGAACTTTGCTTCGAAAGCATGGAGGTTGAGGATTCTGGTCTCTCAAATCAAGGAATTATGGAGGGAATTAGATGATGTGATCCCCGTTTATGTGAGTAGAGATTTAAATAAAGCGGTTGATTTTCTAGCGAAGATGGGTGCTGAGAAAGAGGTAGGGGTGTAGCTGCACAGTGACATGCCTTTGGAGGATGAGGTGATTAGGCAAGGTCTTGAAAGATCCTTGAGATAATGAGCAAAGAAAATGCTAAGGGTGGTTTTTGTCACGATATCGCGACCTGTTGCGTCATCGCGGCCTTTGGAGGGAAGCTGTCGTGATTTCGTGACATGTTGTACCATCACGACCTTTGGAGGGAAGTTGTCACGATATCATGACATGTTGCACCGTCGCGGAATTTAGAGGGAAGCTATCACGATATCGTGACATGTTGCGTCGTTGTGACCTTTGGAGGGAAGTTGTTGCGATATCACGACCTATTGCGCCATCGCGGCCTTTGGAGGGAAGCTGTCGCGATATCGCGACATGTTGCGCCATCACGGCCTTTGGTGGGAAGCTGTAGAGATATCGCGACATGTTGCGCCATCGCGGCATTTGGTGGGAAGCTGTCGCGATATCGCGACATGTTGCGCTGTCGCGGCATTTGGTGGGAAGCTATCGCGATATCGTAACATGTTGTGCTGTCGTGGCCTTTGGAGGAAAGTTGTCACGATATCACGACATGTTTCGTCATCGCGGCCATTGGAGGAAAGTTGTCACGATATCGTGACATGTTGCACCGTTGCGACCATTGGAGGAAAGATGTCGCGATATCGCGACATGTTGCGTTGTCGCGGTCTCCTGAGGAAAGTTGTCGCAATATCGTGACATGTTGCGTCGTCGCGGACACTGGAGGAAAGTTGTCACAATTTCGCGACATGTTGCTCTATCGCAGCCGAGGAAGGATAATTGTCACGATATCGCGACATGTTGCTCTGTCGCGGCCAAGGAAGGATAGTTGTCGTGATATCGCGACATGTCACGATTTCGTGACTTGTTGCCCCGTTGTGGCCAAGGTTGGTTAGTTGTCGCGAAATCGCGACATGTCGCTCCGTCACGGTCAAGGATGGTTAGTTGTCGTGATATCGCGACTTGTTGACTTTTTACGGTCAGAGGTGAATTGTGTCATGTTTTCGCACCTTGTAATCTTGTGTTTTCTTTGTTTTCGGCTGGGAAGGGTCTTCTCCCTTGTGTAACTGATCTTTGTTTTAATACAAGTTTTTTTCAATTTAAAAAAAAAAACAACAATTAAAACATAATAATAGTTTTTTTTCTTTCCTTTTCATACTTTTAAGCTCTTAAAATTAATGAAAAATAAATAATATTTAATATCCAAAAGTAATCTACTACTATAAACCCTCATGTAAAAGTATGAAACCCTCAACTGCTTGTTTTTAGTATCCAACAGTAATGTATTACTATAAACCCTTAATCTCAATCACAAAACCTAGCTTTGATACCATGTAAATTTTCCTAACCCTAGATAATTGTTGCCCTAATTATTGTCCTATATTTCTAAATAAAAACATATCTGAGATGAATTTATTTTAATATCCAACAATCACACAAATGGTTGGAAAAATTAATAGAATGAACAATGGAAAATATACTACAAAACCTGCATATTTTATATAATGGAGGAGGTTACAGTTACATCAGGACAACTTGCTCTCTTGCAGCCTTTCTGGCCAGTAAATCACTCTTCACCTCTGCACAATAGCCTTTTAGTTCTCCTTCAGTAATTTGTTCACCTTCTTTTCTTTCTCTATGTAAAACACTCTTGACCTTTTTTATCCTTAAACAAGTAACCCTAATCTCTCTAACCCTAAGATTAGATCTTATCTCATCTTGAGATGTATGGTTAAAAATAGAAAATCACTTAAGTGAATTACAAAATAGAAGCACTTAAATGAATTTAAAAATAGAAAATCACTTAAGTGAATTACAAAATAGAATCACTTAAGTGAATTTCAAAATAGAAAATCACTTAAGTGAATTTTAAAATAGAATCACTTGATTGAATTACAAAATAGAATTTTAAATGTCTCGAACCACTTCTAGCACATTCATACTGAAGCATGTGCAAGATGTTCATGTCCGAGCTACATTTCTCAACAGTTTTTGCATAGAATTGCAAGGCTTGAGATTTGAAATATTTGTGGAAAATATTTTGGGAAAGAAGTATGGGCTTATTTTCTTTGTGATTGCATGAGTTCATGTAGATTGCATTCATACATACATATGAGCTTTTTTGATCCCCTCCTTACTATCAACTACCATGGAGGCCAACGAAAGAAGGTGTTAGATCATGATAAACAAGTTCTTCAATTAATCAAATAAATGTTGAAAATCTCTCTTATTGAAAGAGGATTTATTGTAATTAGAAGCAAAGACCATTATTTTGATAGTTCGAGACCTTTTATTGGATAAAATTTATGATACCATAATGTTGAATGGAATTATGTCTCCTTATCCATGCTTTTGCTTTGATCTAAAGGTTTTGATGGATTTAATTCACAAGCTTGAATGATTAGATTTGCTTACTTCATAGAAGATGCTTTTTCTTTAGTGCTTGTAGAGAGAGAGATTTACTCTTGGCTTAGGGGTTTTTATTTGGGAAGGGCTCTAAAGTTGACCTTGTCTAAACTCTCCCTTTTAACTTGGGTTGTTGTGGGGTAGCAACACCTAGTTTTTGTGTCCATGAGAAGTCAATCACACAATGATTGGTGCTTAAGGACCCATCACGAAGATGGAGAGGTAAAGCATGAAGTTTAAGAGATCATCATGGAGGTGCAGTTAAACTAGACTAAGATACTACGCCTAATGGACTCAACATAGACTGAATTATGACTGGAAATAGGAATTGACATCCCCTCTTCTCTAAATATTTAGAAGGAATAATCCTAATGCTAGGGTCAAAAGGTTTGCATTCGTGGAGAATGTAAAAAAGTGGGGAGACCTTGTAAAATTATCCTCTATATCATGGAGGCATAGAGGTAAACCCTAGTTGCCTACGAGAGCTTGGCCTCTCCTGTCCACTTGAGTGATGTTTGCAACATCTTCGACTTAAAATGTGGCTATGTCTAGTCAATGTATGTATTCCATGGATACTCTTATGAACCTCGTTAGTTAAAAAAAGGTCTCTCTTAGGTTGGCTAGCTTTTGGGGTTGTTATAGTTATGGCCTCAAGAATTTTGGGCATATTATAGTTGAAAAGAAAGCAAAAGAATAAATGGTATACCTTAAAAAAATTTACCAACCAAACATTGCCACTTGTCACCTCTAAGTGCTAGCTTTGTTGACATGAATCATTAATAGGACTAGAAACTGGGATAATGAACAATAAATCAGGTTTTGATATTTGGTGGATGTGGACTGGCTAAATTAGTATGTGTGTGTGTGTGAAATCCGATTTTAAAATACCCAAAAAATTGGGCTCCTTTGGCCACTAGCCAAGATTTGAACTCAAATCTTTATGTTGTTGAGTATACTATGCTCACTCATCTAGACAAGTGTACCTAGATGCATTTGAGAGCAAAGTCAACTTGTTAATATTAGAATTAAAAGTATAACCCATGAAAAGTAAAAAAAAATGGGATTCAAACTTTGATTTTTGTGCACGAGTAACTTTGATCCTTGCACACGAGAAGCCCTTAAGCTTATGCACCTTAGCCACACACCCTCATGTCAAACTTGAAATAAAGGTGTTCTACAACTATTTTGACCTTCTTACACGGCTTAAAAAAATAGCATGTCTCAAACTTAAGACGTCTATCAGGTTGCCCAAAAACCTTACCGCTATGACATAATGACAGACATCCATAGAAAGAATATTTCTTCTTACCAACTAGGGCACACTACAAAGTAGCAAAAAATATCAATGCTACAAAATGAACATAGAACCTTTACCCTCTAATTGAGCATTATTACCATTGGGTCATCACCTACAAATGTTATGACTAGTAGATATGTTAGGGAATTTTTTTGGCAACTTAGGAAAAAATATGTTTTCGAACTACAAACTTCCTCTTTGAGGACTTAGAGTCTTACCACTACGCTATCACTAGAATAATGCATTTAACCTCTTGTCAATTAGTTCTTTAAAACTTGCATTTATGCCAAAATTCAACATGCCTCCACTTTGCAAACAAAATATTCTATGGAATATTCCATATTCAAATTTCGGAGGGAAAGAATAAATTCTTCATAAGCAAAAAGGAGGGAGTATATGGAAAAATCACTAAGAGTGTTGAAGTAGGACTCCTAAAATTTTGTAAGAAACCCAATTAAACTCATAGTTCCTCTATAACTACCCTGATATGCCTTATACAATATTTTTATGAGATTGACTGAAGTGAATTTATTTTGGCTCTAATACCATGTTAGAATTCACAATATTTTCCAAAACATCCCAAAATATACATTTACCACAATTATATGCAGAAAAAGGAAGAAGAGCAAAATAAAAGAGCATACAGATAAAAAACAGAGAAAGGGATAAATGACACAAAATGAAAGAAGTAATAAAAGGTGGGTGTGCATAGACACTTTTTTTTTTTAATTTACATGGTGGAATCAGTAGCCGCCTTGAATTCGGGTAGACTTTTCAGCTTTTTATGGTCGCCATAGTATTTTGCATTGTCTGCCCCAAAAGCTGCCCCAAAAGCTGCCACACGGTTCTTCTTGTAGTCCACCCTTATAACCATCATACCACAATTATTTTAAACCTTTTATGCCACTGAAAGCACCATGAAAGGACAAGCGTTCAATCCGAAGAGGCCTTAGATTTGAACCTTGGGCCTCTGCCCCCTTATGGGGTTTGGTCGAACCAATTGGTCTATACCTTGGACATGTCCATATGCACCTTAGAATCTCAACTATCACAAACCAATATAATGGATTAGTTATTGGTGATATTTACAATGATATCAAAACCCCAATTAACCTCAAGCCAACATTATTAACATGACTTTGAGGTTAAATTACAATAATATTATAACAAATTACACCCTTTAATCAATGTTATCCATAAATGTGAATTAACCAATATCACTAAGTATGAATATATGAAATATACCCTTAACCTTACATCAAGATGCTAGTAGGCTTACATAAAAAGATGGTCATCTGCTTACATATAAAATGCTTTAAGGCTTACATATCACTTTCTCATAGGCTACATTAAGAACACCTGCAGGTACTTTATAATTGTCGCCCTTGACCTATTAAGGTGAGATTATAAATATTTTAACAACTACAATAAAGAAGTTGAAGTGTCTTGATAGTCAGCTTCATCACTATAATAAAGTTAATGCACAAGTTCTAGACCAAGTGAGCCACCTTTTAACAACTTTCTCTAAATTCAAAATAGTTATGGAGATTGCAAAGAAGAAGACTTGTGCTATCATGGCATCCTCTAACAATCTTAGCAAAATATTCTTTAATTATAATAAGAAATAAATATTTTGTTTTAACTATAATTAGTACATGTTGTAGTAGTTATAATATAACTCTAATTTGTTTCTTATGATATTTGTAACTGGTCCATCTATTTTGTTTTTTAGTACTAAATAAAAACCTTTTAATTAATAATAATACAAATTTTGATTTTAGTCTTATATTTGTATCTTTAATCTTGGGTATATATAAAATTTTGGTTGTCTTTGTAAATTCCTTACATTTATATTTCTTTCCCCACAAATTTAGGTATATATTAGATGTTTGGGTGTCTCTATATTTTTATTATATATAAAAATATAGAATTGAAAGGATCAACTTATATTACATTAAGACCAAGTTCATCTCTATTACATCATAACCATATAATAGTATTATATATAGAATTGAAAGGGTCATCTTATATTACATTATATAACATTTCATCTCTATAAAAATCAATTATATATAAAATTGAAAGGGTCAACTTATATTACAAATAATACTATTATATATAGAATTGAAAAGATCATCTTATATTACATTAAGACCAAGTTCATCTCTATAAAAATCAATTATATATAAAATTGAAAGGGTCAACTTATATTAAATATAATAGTATTATATATAAAATTGAAAGGGTCATCTTATATTACATTAAGACCAAGTTCATTTCTATAAAAACAATTATATATGAAATTGAAAGGGTCAACTTATATTAAATATAATAGTATTATATATAAAATTGAAAATGATCATCTTATATTACATTAAGACGAAGTTCATCTCTATAAAAATTAATTATATATAAAATTGAAAATATCAAACTTATATTACATTAAAACCAAATTTATTTCTATTACATCGTATTAAACAATCATATAGGCAATGTCTTGTTGGTTGCGTGAAAGCAGAAAGGACGCGGATCACACCTTCTAATAATTTTCTCCTACACGAGATACGTCCCTGACCACGTGACAATTGGCGTGCGCCGGCCAATCCAGTTCCTGCGAGGATGCTTCGCTAGTTATACATATTTCTTTATTTTTCTCTATTGGCCTTCGCATTCGACGGCCCATTCGTGGTAGACTTTTACTGAATGGCCTTTGTACTCACATACTTTAATCTATTGTCTACCAATCAAGCTCAAAGCTACGGTATAAATAGCATACCTCGCCTTGGGGTTTCTTCACTGCAATCTCTGTTTTCAGAGTGACACGGGTTTCGCAGCAGCTAGCATTTTTCTTTCCTTCTTCTGCCCACGGAAGTTTATTGTAATACCTAGCATTTACGTGTTCCTCGATTTAAAGCGAATCAAATGGATGAGAGCAAGGTCGATGTTAAGAACATGAAAGCTAGTATTAGCACTAGTCGTACAGAAGTAGAATTACCGAGACAAGTGTGCAGACCGGCAACTCTGCCGCTGCCAATGGGTGCAAATGTAAGTAGAAGCGGAATCGGAAATCATCCAATCCAGGTGGATGGGAAGGTAGGCCATGTCAACAATACTTTTCCTACTCCATCTCACTGGCGGAAGGCGGCGGAGGCGATGCAGTGCAGCCACTTCGAGGAAGTGAAAACGATGATGGAGGAGTTCAAGGCAGCTCACAAGGTGGTTCTGCGCGGGACCACGCTCACGGTGGCTCAAGTCACGGCGATAACGCGGCGGGCCGAGGTGAAGGTGGTGTTGGATGAGGCGACGGCCAAGGAGAGAGTAGAGCGGAGCGCCGAGTGGGTGGCCAACAACATCGCCAAAGGAACCGACACTTACGGGGTCACAATGGGCTTCGGGGCCACATCTCACCGGCGGACGAGCAAAGCCGTGGATCTGCAGAGAGAGCTGATCCGCTTCCTCAACGCGGGAGTGTTGTCGGGGATGGGCAAGGTCAAGGAGTGCCTGCAGCTGCAGCTGCCCAGCGAGTACACCAAGGCCGCCATGTTGGTGCGAACAAACACTTTAATGCAGGGCTACTCGGGCATCCGGTGGGAAATCCTCGAGGCTCTACAAAAACTGATGGACTCCAACATTACGCCCAAAGTGCCTCTGAGAGGGACAATCTCGGCCTCGGGTGATCTGGTGCCTCTCTCCTACATTGCAGGGCTGCTCACGGGACGACCCAACTCGAGAGCGGTGACGGCGGATGGTGAGGAGGTGGACGCCCTGCAGGCGCTGGCCAGAGTGGGCATTGCGGAGCCCTTCGAATTGCAGCCCAAGGAGGGGCTGGCTCTTGTCAATGGCACCGCCGTCGGCTCGGCTGTGGCTTCATCTGTGTGTTTCGACGCCAACGTGCTGGCCCTCCTGGCAGAAATTCTGTCGGCGCTCTTCTGCGAGGTAATGCAGGGCAAGCCCGAGTTTACAGACACTCTGACCCACCAGTTAAAGCATCATCCCGGTCAAATAGAGGCGGCGGCCGTGATGGAATATCTGCTGGAGGGGAGCGACTACGTCAAGGAAGCGAATCTCCTGCATGAGACGGACCCGCTGAGCAAGCCCAAGCAGGACCGCTATGCCCTGCGCACGTCTCCCCAATGGCTAGGCCCCCAGGTGGAAGTCATCCGCGCCGCCACGCACTCCATCGAGCGAGAGATCAACTCCGTCAATGACAACCCCCTCATCGACGTGAAGCGTGACATGGCACTCCACGGCGGCAACTTCCAGGGTACACCCATCGGGGTGTCCATGGACAACACCAGAATTGCGCTGGCGGCCATGGGAAAGCTCATGTTCGCGCAGTTCTCGGAGCTGGTGTGTGACTACTACAACAACGGCCTGCCCTCCAATCTGAGCGGCGGGCCCAATCCCAGCCTGGACTACGGCTTCAAGGGCGCCGAGATCGCCATGGCTTCCTACACGTCGGAGCTTCAGTATCTGGCCTCCCCTGTCACCACTCACGTCCAGAGCGCCGAGCAGCACAACCAGGACGTCAATTCGCTGGGCCTCATTTCTGCCAGGAAGACCGCGGAGGCCATGCAAATACTGAAGCTCATGTCGGCCACCTATCTGGTGGCCCTGTGCCAGGCCGTGGACCTCCGTCATTTGGAGGAAAACATGCGAGCGGTGGTGAAGCACATCGTCCTACAGACGGCCAGAAAGACCCTCTACACCGCAGACGACGGAGTTACCCTGCTTCCCACTCGTATCTGCGAGAAGGAGCTCCTGCAGATGGTCGATCACCTCCCTGTTTTCTCCTACATCGACGACCCCTCCAATCCCTCCTACTCGCTCATGCTTCAGCTCCAACAAGTTCTTGTCGATCACGCTTTTAAATCTTCGTGCTCCCTCGACGAAGAACAGAAAGCAGTCGGTGGAATGCTTTTCCGCAAGATTCCCATATTCCAGGAGGAGCTCAAGGCTCGGCTGGACAAAGAGATCCCCAAGGCCAGGGAGAGATTCGACAAAGGGGACTTCCCCATTCCCAACAGAATAAAGAAATGCAGGACCTACCCCATTTACAGATTCGTGAGATCGGCCATGGGAACGGATCTGCTCAGCGGAACCAAGCAGCGGAGCCCTGGCGAAGACATCGAGAAAGTTTTTGACGGCATGTGTGATCCGGAGAAAGCGTTTGGAGACGTTCTCCTCAAATGTCTGGAGATGTGGCGTGGATCGCCGGGACCATTCACTCCCCGGCCACATCCTCCTCCTTCTCCCGCGCCTTTCAATGCTTCGTATTGGTCTTGCTTCGACGACGCCAAGTCCCCCTCTTATAGAAACTATAGCAACACCCAAATAATCCTCTAATTCTCCCTCCACGTCAGCAACATCTCGTTTCATTTATTGACTGACTGATAAAATAAAACTACAATATATCGTTGTATTTGACATGTTACATATTCGATTCGATGGTATTCGAAAAGTCCAAGAAAAAGAAAAGGTTTGAGTAGGAATAAGGAAAATTCGTTAATTGTCCAATTGCAACTTTTCCAGTTTGACGCAAGGTCAGCTCTCCGTGCATAACGCAGCACCGATTCAACGAGCAGAGTTAATGTAACGTCCAAAATACTTCCTTTAAGGTTATATAGTTCGATATCTGCTTTTATAATCTGTTTATTATAATATTTTTCTTGCTTTTAGTAAGATATTTGATTAATAATATTTATTTCCATGGAGTATTTTGTTCGGAACACAACACTGGCTGATGTTTTTATATAATATTAAGCGGCCATCGACAAAGTTGTGATATGGAAAGGACTCTAGCCTCTTTCTATATCTTCGAATTCATGCATACGGTATTTTGCATATTAACAAGTGAGACGAAGACCACGACTAATTCAACCTTTTCCACACTCTTGTATTAGTGTGTTATATAAATAGCACACCACCATAGTTGCTCTTTTGAGCTCATTTAATAAATTCTAATTCTATTCATTTTAATAATAAACAACACTATATTCTATTTTATGCTATTGATAATAAATTAAATGCATATGATGAAAGTTTTTTTTGTTATGATAAAAGTCTAAACAACAATGTTTTACTTTTTATTTCGAAATATTTAAATGGACATGTTTTTTGAATTTTTATCAAGAAAATTTAAATTAAAATCACAAAAAAATAACCTTGTTATGCCTTAATTATACTTTACATCTTACTTTAAAAATAATTATTACTATGTAAAAAAAAAGCAAATGAACTATAACAATACAAAAGTACCTTCCAAGTGTATGCATAACATGGTAACATTACAATGACTTTTGTTTAAGATTTATCAACCCTATAAAGGTAATAGTAATAATTTAAAAAAAAAATGCCATGAAGAGGGTTTTTTAATAAACTCAATATTATATTATATATATATATATATATATATATATTTTGAATGTAAAGTTCTAACTTTTAATTAATTTATAAAATACAAGTTTTTACAATAAAAAAAAAGTGGATCGACACATCCTAATAGGTAGTTATACTAACTCGGATTGAGTTAGGAAGCGGTTACTCAAAACAACAAAAATAGGGTTAAATCCATCACCAACCACAACACCAAAAAATATGCATTAAATCATGTCAATCATGGGAGGTATGCTCACGAGGTGAAAGTCCATCACCCTCTATATGCTGCCAACCGGTATTATAAGGAATGGAAATGGGCCACCCTTCCTCCCCAAGCGAGTAAACATTATCACCTGTACCAGAGAGCCATCAATGCCATCAAATACACCCCAACCCACCACATTATCTAAAGTGATTGGGCACGTGGGAAAAGGATCTTCCCAACCAACAACTAGGTTTGGATCCACGTGGTGAACCTCCCATCCACTGCCATGATGAGATGTACTAGCGCCAATGTTGCCCTGAGGTCATCGAACATGAGACGACTAAGATTAATGACTTTCTACAGACTAGGAGGGAAGTCATTAGTAAGAGCGTGATCTGAAAACTTTACGAGATTGAGAAGGCTCTGTAGAAGGCACTCGACTGACCGTACATGGGGTATTACCCTAATGCTGCATAAGAGCGCAAAGATGCTCCACCTCCATATGAACTTTCTCCACTTGAACTAAAATATGAAGCCAAAAATCAAAATAAACTGTGCATTTATCAGTAATTGAAAATTCAACTAAACTATGCTACTGAGAAAAGAGAATTCTGTTATGAGTTTTCCAAATATGAAAGAGCACATTGATGCAAAGAATGTTCCACACTTCCAACAAGGGCAAGGAAAAATTTGGTGGGTCGCCAAGCAAAGCATGATGCCAGGTGAATGAACTAGCCATATGAGACCGAAAAGACTCAAACCAATCTCAGGCTATTCGAGCTTTCTTGCACTGCTAAAAAAGATGAAGGGGATCCTTTGGAGCACCGTAAAAATGATAGGTAGGATTCTCTATTCCAAGGTAATTTAATCTTTGTCCAATAGGAAGACCATAGGATAATAAGCATGGTTATGCATAAGGAGTGGTACCGAAAAATAATTATAAAATTGGGGTGAATCTAGTTGTACGATGTATAAACTTCGGGGTGAATTTTTCAAAATTTTACAGAAAATTTATCAAATAATGGTGATTTTTTGAAAATTTTGCACTAAAATTTTCAAAATTTTAAAATGACGACTATTAAAAGTGATTATCACAAGGCGACTGACAAAAGCAATTATCACAAGGCGATTGATAAAAGCAACTATCAAAAGGCGACTATCATAATGTGACTAGAAGAAGTGACTGTCATGAGGCGACTACCACAAGGAGACTGTCTCAAAGCAACTGGTATATGGTGAATGCCACAAGGCGACTGTTACAAGGCGACTATCACAAGGTGACTGGAACAAGGCGACTGACATATGGTGGCTGTCATAAGACGATTGTCATATGGTGACTACCACAATGCGATTGGCATATGGTGACTGTCACAACGCGACTGTCACAAGACGACTATCATAAGGCAACTGGAAGATGGCGATCGCCAAATATCATTAATAAAATGCTACCACATGTCCTCTCCTCTACCATGTATCACACATCCATCGAATTCAGCCATGCAGACTTCTATAAATAGAATAACAAGGTCAATTTTCATCTTTCCCACAACGATTTCCAGAGCAATTTTAGAGCATTTTCCACAACGGTTTCAAAGCTTTTTCAAATGGTTTTAAGAGCATTTTCAAAGCATTTTGAGATATTTTTCAAAGCATTTTTAGAGCTTTTTCAGAGGGTTTTTGGAACGTTTTCCCAACATTTTCAAAGTGCTTTTAGAGGGTTTTTAGAGCTTTTTTAGAGGGTTTTAAAAATGGCTAGTTCTTCCTCTCCTCTGCCTTCCTCTCCTCTCCTGGGAAGGCTTATTCTGCAAAGGTGACCTACAAAAATATCATTTTGGGCATTATCATTATTGATTCGATGTATTGATGGAGGTAGATATGATTGGTCCACACACATTTCCAACCACTTGAAACAGGACCTTCTTAGTGCCCAAAAAATTCAATCTACATATATAGTAACATCCAACAACTTTATTCTTTGTCTTTTTAATGAAGCATACTACAATCTTCAACAAAACATCCTCCAACTACATTGCACCTAGATTTGTTGGCTATTGGAATCCCTGAGAATGAAATATAGGTAAAATTATTTATTGGAATAATCTCTCTTTTCTTTCTTTTCAATCAATCTTGTTATTTTCTAATTTTCTTTTGAAAACAAAGAAGAGCAACTCATTCATCCAATAAAAGGGATGTCACCTTTAGGATTCAAGAAGTATCTACCGATTCTGACACGCAATTACAATCATCACCAGTAACTCCTACCACTAAACGTACAAGGTCTCATGTTCAAAAACATACACGTATGACTCTTGTTACTTTTGGACATGCATCTGTTGCAGTCGACGTTGAAGAAGTAACCTCCAACTCACAAGGTAACCTTATTATTCAAAAGTACTATTTTAAATAATGTATTTTAATGATATAAAATTATATTTAGTTTGAGAAAATATTTTAACTATTTTCAGAGCAAAGGCAAATGCTTCCATCATCAACGACAATGATTGCAGAGTCTGAGTCTAGTATGTTTAGTTAAAATTAATCTCTTTTAATGGCATTGTTTTTAACACTAGTTTTAATTTATATTTTTCATGTGAAATTTTGTAGAGGGATCGGTTAGATTTAAAAGACTCAAAAAATAGATGCCTCCATCGGGTGCACAATAGCAAATGCAACAAGTCCATCCATAACAAGTTCATCCATAGCAAGTCCATCCACAGCAAGTCTATACATGCAAGTCCATCCACAACAAGTTCGTCAAACTTCATAGCAGGCACCACCGATGAGGAACCAATATCGCATGCATGGGAAATAGTTCCTCACACCACCGCCTTCGGGAACCAATAGTCAGGCTGAGACACACACTCATACTGTGTCTCAATCTCTTGTTTTAGCGATGACATTCCCATTTTTAACCCTTGATAATTTATCAAATGTAGAGAGCGTGTCTCAGATGCCCTTTGTCACTACGAATCTTGATGATGATTTTCTTTATCAGGATATGAATAATTTCCCACTAAAGGCAAGTGATGTGCTTTAGGGTCTAGAGATCGATGATGAAGTAGAGGAGAATGTTGAAGCAGATGCCACCGTAGTTTCCTCTTCCCCCACCAACAAGTCGACACCCATCATCATCCGAACGATGATGATAAAGTTAATTTTTTAGAAACTATTTTATTAGCCAATAGATGTAAGGCTACAGTTACGAATAATCTTCTTGTAGATATTGATACATTAAGAGAATGGGAATATCGAGCCAAGGTTTTGATCAAAGCAATAAACGACCGATACAAGAATTTTACACATAGAAAGGAGTTGTTTTCAAAGGTGGAGAATGAGCCACAAAAGCTCGATGCTCTATTACGTAAAGCTGAATCTGGCACCGTGCAGGTTGAGTCTAAATATAGTGATGAAGTTCTAGCCATTATGTTGGATCAATTAGAAAACCTCAATGTCAAGGCCCAGGCATATTTCAATGAATGGGCACTAGATATGAAAAAAGTAGCAGTTGTAGAAACTGCAAGACTTACCACTGATGTAAGTTTTACCTAACTAAAAATCATTTTTTCTTAAATTTATTTTGTTTATAAATATTAACCTTTTTCTCTTCTATTTTGTAGTCTAATTATCAACACTTAAAGTAGCAAGTCAGTGCCATGAAAATGTTGATTAAGACTGCAAAAATTAGTGTGATGAATGCTATTGAAGTGAAGAAAATATTGCAACACATTGTTAGAGAAAACAATTGGTTGAGGAAGTTTATCAAAGATAAGGGCCTGGATGTGGAGGTTGTATTAAAAGAAAATGAGAAAGAACTGAATGCACCATTTAGAGAAGATCCAGTGAAGGAAGAAGGTTTATTGCTATCAGGGATAAACACTACAGCTAAAACTTTGGTAAGGGCTGGTGCATTGGAAGCAAAGGATATTGAGGTAGATGCAACTGAAACTTCAGGCACCATATAGCAAGAAAAGTAGAACTATTTATTTTTAATTTGAGGAGAAACCAAACAATACATGTTGCATATATTTTTTAAATTGTCAAAGAATGGTATCTTTTTTAAATCAATGAAAGAGACAATTTCCATAAATTTTGTATTAGCTTTTTGATATTTTGTTTTCAATATTGTGATGTTTTGATTAGTTGTGTGGATGCAATAAATAATGAAATTATTGGTATAATATTATCATATTTGTTGAAGTTTCTTTGTGTGAATTATTGCTATGTTGTTGTGTGAATAGATGGTGAATGAAAGCAATAAAATCGTTGGTGTAACACTACCATGTTATTAGATGTAATTTTGTATTAGCTTTTTGATATTTTATTTTCAATATTGTGATGTTTTGATTAGTTGTGTGGATGCAATAAATAATGAAATTGTTGGTATAATATTGCCATATTTGTTGAAGTTTTATTGTGTGAATTATTGCTATGTTGTTGTGTGAATAGATGGTGAATGAAAGCAATAAAATCGTTGGTATAACACTACCATGTTAGTAGACGTAATTTTGAATTATGTGGATGCAATAAAATGTTCTTTTATGTTTTATGAAATAATTTGAAATGATTGAAATGTAGCACAAATATTTAGTTTGTCATACATGGTTTATAATCAATATTCTATTGAAAACTGATAGCATAATATGTGAAATCAAAATACATGTGAAAATCAATAATATATGTAATCAATATTCTGTTTAAAACTAATAGCAGATCTATAATCAATATTCTATTGAAAACTGATAGCATAATATGTGAAATCAAAATACATGTGAAAATCAATAATATATGTAATCAATATTCTATTTAAAACTGATAGCAAATCTGTAATCAATATTCTATTAAAAATTGATAGCATAATATGTGAAATCAAAATACATGTGAAAATCAATAATATATGTAATCAATATTCTGTTTAAAATTGATAGCATATCTGTAATCAATATTCTATTGAAAATTGATAGCATTATATGTGAATTTGAAATCAAAATATCGTGTTCCAAAATACATGTCTCAAAATATAATCAAATCTCAATATTCTGTTGAAAACTGGTAGCATAATATGTGAAATCAAATCAAATGAAAGCATCAAATCTCAATATTTTGTTGAAAACTGATAACATAAGATGTGAAATCAAATCAAATGAAAGCATCTTTGCATCATAATGTTGGAAGCTAGAACAAACTCTTTTCAGATTGTACAAAATCTTCTGCACTCATACCAAAAATTTTTGTCATCACAACCTGATCAGTGTTACCATTATCCTCATCATCCTGAGTATTCGTGACACCTCTTCTATCTGCCAAAGATTTCCAATATGACAAAGCTCTTTCATAAGGAAACTTCTCTACCTCATAGGTCGACACATATACTCTCAAACAATTTTCCAAATTTTTGTCCAACCTATTTCGAACTTTAGATTTTACATAAGATAATGCACTAAATACCCTTTCATCTTCCACAGATCCTAAAATCATCGTTTGACATAATTCATATAAACAAAAATATTCACTCATAGTATGTTGTAAGATACTACTGGGATGTAATTGTTTCCACAAACGTGAAATAGAACTTGTTTCATGATGGTTAGTGAGTTGTGAAACTTGAGCAGACATTGTTGTTCCAAAATAGTTTGATTGTTTTGTCAAAAGATCTTTGTTGAGAATGCCATTGATTTCAATACCATTGACTACCACACGTTTAGTGAAATGGCTAGCAAGAGTGCCCATGTATTTGAGAAACAAACCATTTAAAATCTGGTATTCATTACAAGGATCCCAAAACATCGGGTTAACCACACCCATAGCCTCAAGCAATTCATCTCTTTGAAAATGGTCTCTGATTTCTTTTGTCAATGATTCTGCTATTTGTTTTAGTTTAATTTTTGTATCTGTTACAACTACATGAAATCTGTTGTATGTTATGGGCATTTGTTCAACTTCATTTGTAGCTATATCCATTCACTGACCAAAATAATATAAAGGAATTTTCTTTTCGTGGACATTAATACATAGATGATCGTTTATATTGAACTTCAAAAAGTTCTGAGGATCATTCACGTTTGTCAATAATATCCAACTCTCAAACATGGGATCCATAAAACTTTGACCAGATGCGTACATTGTATCAATATGTATGCAAATTTGTTTTCTCACCCTAATGAAATCCATAATATAAATCGATATTTCTTGTGCAATTTTGATCAAAGTATTCATTTCTTCCAACATTGGAAGAATACCACACAATGTGAGAAGTGTTTCAAAGTCACTCATTCGAAATAGAAAATATTTAGCCTTATCAACTGCCCTACGATTTGCATACATAAACCCTGCCAAGGATTGATATTCTTTGAAAACTCTATATGCCGGTTGATACATCGAAATCCACCTAGTATCTACATATTTTAAGAGTTTTTTACCTTCAGTAACTCCTAGTGCAAACTGCTGAAACTCTGAAAATATTTTTGGACTACGCAAAAAATAATCATGAATTTCATGGACAAGCTCTTCCACTCTCGCTACATTTGTAAATGTATCCACAATTTTGTATGCAAGATTCATTCTATGAGCCATGCAATGAATATGGATCAAATATGGGGTAACAAATGTTTGTAGTCTAACACAAAGACCATTCATGTGTCCTTGCATTGTAGCAGCACCATCAGCTCCAACACATATTAACTTAGTGGCTATTTCCATTTCATTCATTCCTGCTATTTCCTTTAAACTAGAAACAACAACATTGTAAATGTTTTTTGCATTGCAATTTTCCACCATCTTGCATAATGCAAGTAAATGAGGTTGCCTTAAATGATTTTCCAATGTGTAAACATGCATGCAAATCCAATATGTGTTGTCAACAATAGTCACCTCATCAATTGAAAGTGAAATGAATTTGGCCTTTTTTACTTTCTCTTTGAGGTCATCTTGCTCAACCAATGATAGACATTTTACCATTTTCCAACCACTTCGATCTGACCAATGGACGCTGGGTAAGTTCTGCACATCAGCTAGTCAAAATAGAGATTTATAATCAATGAAATCAGACATAGGTCTACCCTTTTTAAGAATAGTGAGTACAATAGCAAACTATAAAAATTTTGAAGCTAAAGTGAACTTATTCATTTTTTGAAATTGGGCTTGAATCGTTGCACCTTTCTCAACCAAAGTTTGCTTTTGTTTCATTGCTTTATCATATTCTTGTGCATATCTGATATGTGCACACTCTGATGCATCCTTCCACCTATAATTTTTTGGTTTTTTCCATCACCATCACTTTTGTTTGTTTTTATATAAACCTTTCCAATATGTTTTTCTATTGTATCTTTCTTAACTTGCAATCTATGATCCTTTTCGTGTTTCCAACTGCAAATTATGTATCTCAATTATGTTATTACCTCATTACTATTCTCTAGCAGCATTGGCTCAACAAATGGAAAATATGAAACCCAATCAGGCTGAAATGATCTGTTAATTGTCCACCTAGATGACCTTGCACGTTTATGTTTTTTAGAAGAAGATTCTCCGAAAGTAGGGACTGCATAAGAACTATTATTTTGTTTTCCATTTGGTGTGTTAGTTTCAGGAATCTCTTCATGTTGTTGTTCCATTTCATTAAGAAAATTTTCATCTGTGGACTTTTCATTATCGTGGATATGTGGAAGTGGAGGCATACCAGGGTCAACAATGTTTTCTGTAGAGATAATAATAGGGTCATGTTGTACCCCATTGTTACAACTTAGTTTTCACCCCATTGTTTTTGAAAAAATTCATCAAATTGATGTCTATGTGAGCTTAGGATGCAAGGCCAATTTTCGATGATTCCAGAAAAATTAAGGCTTGGGTTTAATCTAAATTTTTGGCTTGCAAAAGTGCTGAGATTTGTGTATCTTGAAGATTAGGATCTAGTGGCAATGGTTTGGATTGAGCATTTTTTATTTTTTTCAAAGGTCTTAAAGGTCGCATGATTTCGTGCGCCCCATTTTTCTATGGAGCGCATGAAGGTCTTAAACTTGCGCACGCTGATTTACATAAAAATTTTAAGGGGTATATCTCATGAACCGGGAAGAATTTTTTGATGATCTCAACTGATTTGAGTATCCATTTGGCCCATTTAGACCCTTGAGAAATTTCATCAAATTCTGAGAACTTCGATTTTTGCTCTAATTTTGGAGCACACGAAATTTTGAGGGGTGCACAAGTTTGTGTGCCCCATTTTAGATTCATGCATCCCATTTTCCTATGGAGTGCACTAAGGTCTTGAAGGGCACACGATTTTGTGCGCTCCATTAACTCGTGCGCGCAGATTTATGTCAAACTTTGAAGGGATATATCTCACAAAAATGGAAGAATTTTTTGATGATCTCAACTAATTTGAGTACCCATTTGGCCTATTTAGACCCCTAAGAAATTTCATCAAATTCTGAGAACTTTGCTTTTTGCTCTAATTTTGGAGCGCCCGAAAATCTGAGGGGCGCACGAACCATGTTAATTTTGTGTGCCCCATTTTATTATGGATCACACAAAGATCTTAAAGGGCACATGATTTCATGCGTCCCATTTTTTTATGGAGTGCACGAAGGTCTTAAATTCACGCGTGCTCATTTATGTCAAAATTTGAAGGGGTATATCTTATGAACCGAGAAGAATTTTTTGATGATCTCAATTGATTCGAGTACCCATTTGGCCCATTTAGACACCTAATAAATTTCATAAATTTTTGAGAACTTTGATTTTTTCCCTAATTTTGGAGCGCAAAAATCTTAGGGGCGCGCGAGTTCGTGCGCCCCATTTTCCTATGGAGCGCACGAAGGTCTTAACCTCGCGCGTTGATTTACATCAAACTTTGAAGGGGTATATATCATGAACCGGGAAGAATTTTTTGATGATATCAACTGATTTGAGTACCCATTTGACCCATTTAGACCCTTGAGAAATTTTGTCAAATTTTGAGAACTTTGATTTTTGCCCTAATTTTGGAGCACACAAAAATCTGAGGAACATGCAAGTTCATGCATCCCATGTTAAATTTGTGCGCCCCATTTAATATGGAGTGCACAAATATCTTAAAGGGTGCACGATTTTGTGTGCCCCATTTTAAAGTCGTGCACCCCATGTTTTAAGAAAGAGGTAGGTGGGCGGTCTGTCTTGTAGAGGCTCCCATAAAAAAATGAATAGGTTTAGTAACCCTCCTCAACCAAGTATTAAAATAAAGCAAATATATATTTTTATATATGTATACTTACTTATATGTGAGAAACATGGTACTGTTGATGGCATCTGTGAGTGCAGGATAGTTACAAAAAGATAAAGAAAGGTGACAAGTTAGTAGAAGGGCTATGTTTTATTGCTGCATCAAGGATGGAAAGGTTGGCAGAATCAAAAGGAGAATGAACAAAATAGAGTGGGGCCCAACTTAGCAAAGGAAGCCCATGAGCAAAGCACAACACAACCGCCTGCTCAGGATAGCGAGAAAGACAACACACAACCTCAACCACCATCCATCTAAAGAGAAGAACGTGGGCCACATGCCCATTTTTTATTATATCATACTTTTGGAGGAAGCGAGATCAGGCCAGTTGGAGGGCCGATGAAGAAACGGTTACAACTTCGCTCGAGTGATCAACACTATATATTGAAGACCATTGCAGTAGAAATTTTTTTTATCAAACCTCTGAGAGAGAAAACTGAAGTCTAGGTATAGCCATGTTTTAAGTGTTATTCGTATTCCCCTTTCTGTATTGATCCCTATGTCTCTTACACCATATTTTATTTTATCATTTATCCAAGAACTGCCTAGGATTCTTTGTCTACCGAGATCATTTCCTATAGACGAGCTAGAGTTAGAGGCTCTTACATCACTGCAATCAGGATGGAGAGAAGTAACCCAATGTTACGACATTCAAACTGGGGTTTTATTGTAATCACTGTCATATAAGAGCCAAGCATTCTACCGGTCTCCTCATATGTAAATCATTTCCATATTAATATAAACTCCAACTCTGTTCCTAGATTTCTTTGTGTGTATGGTTTATGTGTCTTGCTCATTTATGTATTACAATATTCTGAATGTATAAATGACGCTTTCTCTCGCTAGTTAATCATTTTTATTTATTACATAATTTGAATGAATGTGGGCGAACTAGTTTCTCTTTGCTACTCTTTTCTTGGTTCATAAAATTTAACTTGCTACGACTACCCAATGGACATGGCACCGGTCTGGTCTTAGTATGTTTTAATAATGTTTGGTTTGGTCACTAAATAAAATAACACATTATCATTTAATCTAGAAATATATGAGTGGATGCATCATAATGGCAAATATAAGAGTCCACTGTCTGGGGTTTCCTTACTCGGCCTGGTCTGTCTAGAGTCACTTTGATAATCTATTCCTGGGTCAAAGCGGTAGATCTTCTAGAGTCTATAATACTCGTGATTTTTGAGTTTCCTGTGACGTGACAAATCTTAAGGAGGTAAGCAGGAAATATCCACAATAGTTTTTTATGCTTTTGCTGAGGAGGATCCTTTAAAAATTTCTATTGTTTTACTCCCCATGATATGTCCTCATTGGCCTGATAAGCCTATGCCACTGTATTTAGCACTATGATATTTAAAACATTGGGTTGAGCAATCTTGGCCAGAGAGCACCTCTTATTTTTGCACACTTGTTGGCAACTCTGAAGAACCCATCATCAACAAGAAGCTGATCTGGCGGCCATAAGAAGCAATGAAAAGGAACTCTACCCTAAAATTCTAGATCCATAAGTACTTTTTTGTCCACGTAAGATTATAAAGGAACTTTCACTCTCTGTTCCTTTAGATAAGCATCATAACAACAATACTAGTTTTATTTCTAAAAGTCCCCATCTATCAAGTACTGTTTTGTCTACTGTACCTCATGTGCTAAGGGGCTCAGTTACACAAATGATCAATCCTCTTTTAAACAACTGGAGTACAAATAGATACATGCCTTTTATATAACCCCCTGCCTTAAACCCATTACCCCTAAGGCCCACAAGTACATACCCAAATTCTTGGGGGATAACACTGTAACTAGGGAAGACCACATTCAAGATTTTTTGTATGCCATGGACAGGTTGGAAGTTGAAGAAGAAGATGTGGCTCGTAGGCTATTTTGGTAAACCCTAGAGAAATATGCTTTAAATTGGTTCAATAGTCTTCCCCCACATTGCATATTGGGTTTCCAGGAAATGGAAGAAGCCTTTTTAGAAAGGTATGGTGAGGAGAGGAATATAAATTCGCTCATAACTGAATTGGCTATAATAAAAAATAGAAAAATGAACCAATTAATACCAGGGTCATTATCATTATTCTATTTAAAAGCATACCTTCTATTAAAAAATACAGATAAATAATGGACAAAGCGATCAACCAAAAAACACCCTTCTTAATGAATGAATGAAGACATTATATATAAAATTGACAATGTACAAAAATTAACTGGTTAGTAGGTAAAGGCATTCATACCTCCAATTTGTGCAGATGTTTATGGCTGACTGGATTTCAAAATATTATGAAAGTATTTTAGGATACTCCTTTTATCGAAATACTGACCTCCCTTATTTCCACTACCAACAAGTGTTATTTTACCTATATAAATAGAAGAGTACCATAAACATCATTTTGAAAGTAAAAGAGAGAACTACTATTCAAGACAACAAAATATCTGACCCAAGCAGGCTTGAGATTGGTGCCCAATAAATATGAAAACCTCCTTATTGAGTGTCAATGAACAAAAATGTATAAAAAAATGAACATAAATGGTAAAATAAACTTACCGGTAAATGGTTATTACTGTATGTCACTCACCTTGTATTAGTAGCCTTATATCAGTTGCCTTGCATCAGTAGCCTTGTGTCTGTCGCCTTGTGTCAGTTGCCTTGTATCAGTTACCTTGTGTTAGTCGCCTTGTGTCAATCACCTTGTGTCAGTTACCTTGCATTAGTTACCTTACGTCAATCGCCTTGTGTTAGTCGCCTTGTGTCAGTCACCTTACATTTGTCGATGTTAGTCGCCTTGTGTCAGTCGCCTCCTGCCTGTCACCTTATGAAAACCATATTGTGTCAGTCGCCTAGTATAAGTCACATTCTGCCAAGCCTCTTATGTCAGTCACCTTTTGTTTATCGTGTTGTATCAATCACTTACTTTGTATCATTCGCTATCAAAGAAAATTAATGTTTTAATTGTATGCGTGTCACTGTCAGGGTTACCTATATATAGTGGGGTACAAGAGGCGAATTAGGCGAGATAATTTTAAGGAAAAAATTAGGCAAGAAACCTTATTGTACCGGGGTGAATTTACCCTAAAAAAATTGATCTCGTAATTTTTGGGCGAATGGACCGACCTCTAGGGTCCCAAAATTAGCAAAATAAAAATTGTAAAAATTCTAAAATTCGCTCTAAATTGTGAAATTCATCCCCGTGCATAACCTTGATAATAAGCTCTAGGTAAAGAAAACATGTTTGGGTTTAATATGCCCTACCCAAGCCATTTTAAATCTTAGAATCCAATGAGTCTGAGTGAACTCATTAATTCATTAAACCATAGGGACATTGGAAGTAAGCCAAACATACCCTAACTTAGGTTTGTAATTAAGAAGTGGGGTTTTCTTAAACCATCCCTAAGACCACCAAGGCTTTTGATAATGTCTACAGATCATGAAACAAAAGGAAAAATGGATATAATTCAAAAAAATATCATAAGTATTCTTATCATCTGATCGCTCTTGAAATCATCCCATGGGATCCAATCCTTGGAATATCTCGAAAAAAATTCTATCACTATTGAAATCCCTTTCTTAAAGAACTTTTGAGCATGAATCCATTGCACAAAAGAAAGAGGGGAACATTTGAAAAGTAATAAGAGGTGACCACCAAATATTATAAGTGGAAATAGAAGCACCTTTTTGATCCCCATCCCCTAGCCAACACAACTGATGCATTGTCGTTAAGCACATCATTAAATCTCAAAGATCTTATCAATCCGGGGTGGTGTCCAAGGCTATCTACGATAGAAGGCTAGGGCAGAGTACAATTCAGGCATTCAGATTTCAAGCATTTATTGGTGAAGCAGATTTTGGTTTAGCCTTTTGGTGTCACACTAAACCTAGTCTGTAGAATGGAAACTAAAATAAATTACAAGAATTGAAAACTAAATCTAAATTGCAGAATTTAACAATTAACTACAATTGCATGAATTGAAATTGCTAAATTGAAATCTAATCTACTTTTGCAGAATTGAAATCTAGTTACTCTTGCATAATTGAAATGATGCTTGTAAATGAAACTTATTCTAAAACACTTGTCAATGCCCTGCCACAAAAGGTCGTCAAGCTTCTGCTACAAGAAATTGACAGCAAAATGAAATATGTTGAAAATGGAAAGTTGCTAAAATAGAAAGCAAGGAAAACATGGAAAGCAAAGGAAAAATGCTTAATATAATTTTTCAGCTGACATACACACAAATGTTGTACACAAACATAATAGAAAACATAAATCACATAATACAAAATAAAAACAAGAAAATGAAATCTGGCAAGCAATCTATTAATTCTACTATAACAAAATTACAGATTAAAACCTGCCATAAAATCCCTCCTTCTAGATCTGAAAGTGGGCCCATACTTCCTGATCTAGAAGGAGGTGAAAAGCACTCCTTAACTAATTAACACTCGGAACAGAAAATGATAAAATAGCTGCACTTTTATTGATGACAGAACATGCTGAAAACTATTACAAAAAATTGTTGTACAGTCCTAATTGCTGCTATTGAAAACTCTCCTCTATTCTAATTCCTAACTGCCCAACCAAGGAGGGAGCTATGTTATTTATATAAATATTTACAATATATCCCATGCTCAAATCAGCCTATGTGCTGCTCTACAGTGATTTGCCAATAATTTTGGATCTGAAATAAATGCAAATCTGGACAGTTTGTGTTGCAGTAGTAGTCATTGGCCCTTAGAAAGCATCTTCAGTGGTGGGAGTACGTGGGAGAAGTCTAGAAATATCTCACACATATTTCTTCACTTCAGAATATGCCATTTCTATCTTGCAAACAACTTCCTATTATGCTGCAATTATTTCTGTGTTTATCCTAGAAGAGGATCAAAATTGATCTTTTCCATGAATGGTGGCTTTGGATGGCAAGGACGAAAAAATCATATGGGAGATATTTTCCCTTAACCTTCTCAACCTTCTTTCCCTTTTTCCACCATCAAAAATAGTCAAAAAGTCAAAAAGCACTTTTCTGTTCTCATTTCGAAGATAAGTGGCTCATTCCGAAGAGACTGTATTTCTCATTTCGAAGATGTCTTGTTCATTTCGAAGATCTTCGGAATGAACAACTGTGTGCTCTTCAAATTATTTTAGCTGCATTTCTCAGGTGGATTAGCCCTCAGGATCAGATTGCAATAGCCTTCATTCCTCTCCATGTGTGAATTCCATGCCTTGCCATTCATTGGTAGCTTGCTAGAATTTACATGGTAAATTACTGCATTTTCCAGTTCTATTGCACAGTTGTAAAATATTGGCATTTCTTGCAAATTCAAACAAATTAGAACATGGAAAAATTATTCAAATATCAACATGAAGGAGTACATCAAGTTGCTACTGAATTTATACACTTCATTCACCAAGTAACCATGTTGAAATAGTGCAACAGTGCTGCACAATTGCCCCTGCTCTGTTATACCATGTTGCTGCCTATTTAGACCATGTGGGAATGCTTCTAAATAGGTCAGATGTCTTCTGTAGTCCTTCTGAACTCATTCCATCCATATCCTCATGCTTTTCTTGACAACTTCAAGGTGTTCCTATAAAGTGACAGCTTGCTGATTTTTATATGGCTATTTTTTTCAGATTTTCAGATTTATGACAGTCCTAAACTTTTGGCTTCAATGTGGATTTGAAACAAGTTGAAGGGCAGGAAAACATTCAAAAACCATTGAGAAGTTAATGGATATCAGCATACCACATTTGGTTAATTGAAATGCATGTTCTTACTTGCTACTTAATCAAGCAAAATCAGTCACAAAATGCTGAAAATAGTCAAAAATAGAGATATAGTATTCCTAACATAAAATCATGCAAACACTTAACAAATAGTATATTTTAGTCAACTATTTGGCAATTAACTTATCATATGGTAGTCAAACATTGTGCAATAATGAGGCACTTTTGGGCCTCATCATCCCCCCCAACTTGAACTGATGCATGCCCTCATGCATCTTAGTAGGCCATAGTAATATGCAGGTTTTATTCTTGTGAACAACATCCTTTGCTACCTGCTAACTGAGAAATTCCTCCTTGTTGCACTATATCAAGTATTTTGCAATTAAGCACATGTATGATTCTTTTTCTGTCTTTCTACAAGTTTTAGTGTTGCAAGGTACCTCTTAAAGGCTTGATATCATGTGATTCATCTTGCAATAGTCTTATTGTGGAACCATATTTGGCAGATGCACTACTACTGATGGAATTTTCTGTTCTTAACAACATTTCAGCCTGAATGCTTATTTTTGTTGTTTGCATATTTTGAACAAAATTGATAAAATTTTTGGATTTGAAATGCTTGAGGGATGTACTTACTTGTGGTAGAGCCTTATAAACCTCAATATTTGATGTACCCTACTCTTTTTGCTATTCTGTAGCATTTTCAACAATTCTGGTACAGTTTCTGCTCATTTCAAAGATATCCTGCTCATTTCGAAGAGACTGTATTTCTCATTTCGAAGATGTCTGCTCATTTCGAAGAGACTGTATTTCTCATTCTGAAGATGTCTGCTCATTTCAGTGTATTTCTATTAAGATGTCTGCTCATTCCAAAGAGAGTATTTCTCATTCGAAGATGTTTGTTCATTCCGAAGATCTTCAAAAAAAATGTAGAAATGACCTCTTATGCAAAAGTTAGCTACAGATTCTATTGTGGGCCCATCTCTAGAGTGTATAAGCCTTCCATAACATCAAAAATCCCTTCTTCATCCTTTTGTTTAGATGTTATTCTTTGTTTTGTATGTTGTTGTTTTATTCTAGTAGTACTAAAATAGAACCTTCAGGTGCATTTTGTTGATTATCCTCCTTCAATTTATCAGACAATTGTGAGATATAAACTTGCAGTTCTCCTTCTAAAATTTGCCCTACAAATTGAAATAGAATTGCTGCCATGTCTGTCCCAAAATCAGGTTTTTGCATAGTTTTGGAATTTCCATGCAATTAAGGGCATAAGGGGGTGTTTCTTGACATCTTGAACATGTTCCTTTTTCAACTTGTCAATATTGTATGAATAGTTTATGCCAAATACCGACTATCATACACTAAATGCTAAATGTTTACTATGAATTAAATGCAAGAAACACATACCTTACTGTCCTGAAAATTGGTCATGCACCTTACAAGCTGCTTTTGATGATTGTTAGCAGGCTATCTGAAAACATAAACAAACATAACACATGTGCAGTGTGAGATTTGTACAATGGTGGAACAATGATGGGTAGATCAACAAGGCAATGCATGCCAAAAAATCGGTTTTCATGCAAGCCAACTCAGTAGCGCCTCCAAGAAGGTTTTCACTACTGAATTATTCATTTTTTTTTTAATTTTTTTTCATCATTTTTTTTCATCTCCTTTTTTTCATTTTTTTCATCAAAAGAGGCTGCCATTTCTGGTTTTCAACCAACTTCTGTCCTCTTTTTTTTTTTCAAGTGCTTCAATGAGAGAGAACATCTCTCACTCTTATTTGGATAAGACCAATCCTTATTCTGCAAAAACATGTCAATTGTTGTATGAAAACACCATCTCTTTCTATTGAAACCTGCAACATTGATGCAACCTTCCTTTCTAGATGAGCAGTAAGAATCTTCTTACATCATAATTGCCTCCTTATTGCTGGAAATGAAGTATTGGCTCCATTGTTCCTCTTCCTTGCTGAAATTGATGCTTGTCCTCATGTATCCCCATTTTGTGGGACATGCCTTTGCTGCAATTTTTTCTCTTTTTTTTCTTTTTTTTTTTCAATTTTTCTTGTCTTGCTTGTACCCAAAAAGGAAGTTCACAAACAAGACTATTCTTCTTTTTGCTTTTCTTGTATTTTTTTCTTTTTGTCAAACTTTTTATCATCACTCTGAATCTGATATTGAAGAGAAATTCTCTTCCATTATGTGTACATCCAATGGAATCTCCTTCAAGAACTCCTCCTTAGTTAATGGTGCATGGTATACCCGAAGGCAATATCCATTCACCACTAACATCCTCCATGAATTACCAATGGAAGAAAGAAGCACTGCTCCATATCTGAAAACTTCTTCAATCAAGTGTTGTCAATGCCTCCTAGTCTGCAAAATCTTGTCAATCTGTACTTGAAACAATTAAATACCAATTCCCAAAAGATGTTAAGTTCTTACATCAAGATAAAATATTGATATACCCTTGTAATTCCATGTAAAGGGATTGAAATATTGTTTCAAAATAGCAACAATTTTACTTTTTGTTTATAAGTCAACCAACTAATAATGTTCAAGAATTTTCTTGGCTGCACTTCAATTTGTTTCATTCCTAGGAGGACATAATTTACCCCTTTGTAATTTCTTACTAAGGAGTTCAATGGAAGTAAATTTTCTATGTGCAATTTTTCTAGTTTTTCTCCTTTATCCAAGGCTAATTTCTGTGTGTTTGGACTAAAGGTTTTCTGTGTATCTCCATTGATTTTTATCTCTTCAAGCTCAGGTAAGTTCTTGTTTGAGCACAATTGGATGTTGCTGCAGTCAATAACATTTCTTGCAGTTTTTTTTTTTTTTTACCAGATTCAGCTACATAGATAGGGGATGCCTATCCTGTATTATTCAGACTGATCATAGGTTGGGCTAAAAAAAGAAATATTTTTGGTTTGCACAATAAGACAAGAAGTGTACAACTTTAGCAGATCAACTACTTGTCAGGTAGGATCACCTCTAATGAGATCAACTATTGTCTATGTAGGCTAAGAATTGCTAGGTTGCGGTTTAGCATGGTAAAATCCTAACAATATTTAAGTAATAATGGAAAACTCTAGGATCATCATTAAGTTGTAAACTCCTATTTTGATTGTGCAAAAGTTTTTGTGATTTTTTTTTTAATAGATTCAGCTTACATAGACAGGGGTTGCCTGTCCTCGTATTATTCATATTGGCCACAGGTTGGGCTGAAGGTGGTGGTTGATTTACTTGCCCTATTTGTTGTTGTTGGGATCTCTCTTTGAGAAGAATTCAGACTAGGCAACAGATTTTGCATCTCTAAGTTATGGAAGTAAATGGCATTCATCAATGATATGTCCCTGTGAACAAATGCTATAGGTAGCTGATATGGCTATTTTGTTCAAGGGATAGTCTTGTATATCTACCATGATATCTTTCCAACACCTAGTACAAATTTGTTTATACTACCCTGATGATATGGATATAAAAATGGTAGTACTAGCAGATGGCTCCTCTAAGAGATCTTATGTTTCTTGATAATGAGGATGATGAATTCTTTCAATTTTTATCAAGAATTTCAAACATAAGCAATTTAACCCCCAAGTGTGAAGATCACCTCCCTGTGGTTGCTTGTTTTCTAAATGGACTGAAATGCAACTATCAATAATTATTATTTATACCAACTATTACATTCAGATTTAACTCTGAACTTCATAACTTAGCACAATAATAATTATTTGACTACTTTTACCCTCTAACAACACCATGTTCCCCGAAAATGATGCCAAAATGATGAGTTGTCGTTAAGCACATCATTAAATCTCAAAGATCTTATCAATCCGGGGTGGTGTCCAAGGTTGTCTACGATAGAAGGCTAGGGCAGAGTACAATTCAGGCATTCATATTTCAAGCATTTATTGGTGAAGCAGATTTTGGTTTAGCCTTTTGGTGTCACACTAAACCTAGTCTACAGAATGGAAACTAAAATAAATTACAGGAATTGAAAACTAAATCTAAATTGCAGAATTTAACAATTAACTACAATTGCATGAATTGAAATTGCTAAATTGAAATCTAATCTACTTTTGTAGAATTGAAATCTAGTTACTCTTGCATAATTGAAATGATGCTTGTAAATGAAACTTATTCTAAAACACCTGTCAATGCCCTACCACAAAAGGTCGTCAAGCTTCTGCTACAGGAATTGACAACAAAATGAAATATGCTGAAAATGGAAAGTTGCTAAAATAGAAAGCAGGGAAAACATGGAAAGCAAAGGAAAAATGCTTAATATAATTTTTCAGCTGACATACACACAAATGTTGTACACAAACATAATAGAAAACATAAATCACATAATACAAAATAAAAACAAGAAAATGAAATCTGGCAAGCAATCTATTAATTCTACTATAGCAAAATTATAGATTAAAACCTGCCATAAAATCCCTCCTTCTAGATCTGAAAGTGGGCCCATACTTCCTGATCTAGAAGGAGGTGAAAAGCACTCCTTAACTAATTAACACTCAGAATAAAAAATGATAAAATAGCTGCACTTTTATTGATGACAGAACATGCTGAAAACTGTTACAAAAAATTGTTGTACAGTCCTAATTGTTGCTATTGAAAACTCTCCTCTATTCTAATTCCTAACTGCCCAACCAAGGAGGGAGCTATGTTATTTATATAAATATTTACAATATATCCCATGCTCAAATCAGCCTATGTGTTGCTCTACAGTGATTTGCCAATAATTTTGGATCTAAAATAAATGCAAATCTGGACAGTTTGTGTTGCAGTAGTAGTCATTGGCCCTTAGAAAGCATCTTCAGTGGTGGGAGTACGTGGGAGAAGTCTAGAAATATCTCACACATATTTCTTCACTTCAGAATATGCCATTTCTATCTTGCAAACAACTTCCTATTATGCTGCAATTATTTCTGTGTTTATCCTAGAAGAGGATCAAAATTGATCTTTTCCATGAATGGTGGCTTTGGATGGCAAGGACGACAAAATCATATGGGAGATATTTTCCCTTAACCTTCTCAACCTTCTTTCCCTTTTTCCACCATCAAAAATAGTCAAAAAGTCAAAAAGCACTTTTCTGTTCTCATTTCAAAGATAAGTGGCTCATTCCGAAGAGACTGTATTTCTCATTTCGAAGATGTCTTGTTCATTTCGAAGATCTTCGGAATGAACAACTGTGTGCTCTTCAAATGATTTTAGCTGCATTTCTCAGGTGGATTAGCCCTCAGGATCAGATTGCAATAGCCTTCATTCCTCTCCATGTGTGAATTCCATGCCTTGCCATTCATTGGTAGCTTGCTAGAATTTACATGGTAAATTACTGCATTTTCCAGTTCTGCTGCACAGTTGTAAAATATTGGCATTTCTTGCAAATTCAAACAAATTAGAACATGGAAAAATTATTCAAATATCAACATGAAGGATTACATCAAGTTGCTACTGAATTTATACACTTCATTCACCAAGTAACCATGCTGAAATAGTGCAACAGTCTTGCACAATTGCCCCTGCTCTGTTATACCCTATTGCTGCCTATTTAGACCATGTGGGAATGCTTCTAAATAGGTCAGATGTCTTCTGTAGTCCTTCTGAACTCATTCCATCCATATCCTCATGCTTTGCTTGACAACTTCAAGGTGTTCCTATAAAGTGACAGCTTGCTGATTTTTATATGGCTATTTTTTTCAGATTTTCAGATTTATGACAGTCCTAAACTTTTGGCTTCAATGTGGATTTGAAACAAGTTGAAGGGCAGGAAAACATTCAAAAACCATTGAGAAGTTAATGGATATCAGCATACCACATTTGGTTAATTGAAATGCATGTTCTTACTTGCTACTTAATCAAGCAAAATCAGTCACAAAATGCTGAAAATAGTCAAAAACAGAGATATAGTATTCCTAACATAAAATCATGCAAACACTTAACAAATAGTATATTTTAGTCAACTATTTGGCAATTAACTTATCATATGGTAGTCAAACATTGTGCAATAATGAGGCACTTTTGGGCCTCATCAACAACCAGGGCTTAATTTTATCCCAAGCCCACTATATGCTCTGAATGACAAAAGAGCCTTGAATTTTAACTGGGATAGGAGCAATTAGGAAGGGTTGAAAATTCATGCCTTTCCAAGCCTTCCTACCAAGATGTAAACCGGTGGAAATGCAATACCGAATTAGAACTTTCCAAGATTCAGAACCACTTAAGGCTCAAAGAATTCATTTAGCAAATAAAGAAAAACCTTGTCTTTGACAATCATGTAGTCCTATACCTCCTGATTTTTTGGGAAGAAAACAAATATCCCAGGCAACTCGTTATATTATATAAATTTATATATAAGTAAGTAAAGATAATATATCATTAACTTAAATTTAAGTGATATGTATGGATAGAATATAATTTTTTTTATTAATGGTGAAAAACAAAGTTTTGAAAGGTCCCAAAACCTTTTACATTAGAGGAGTTAAAGAAAGATAAGGTCAATTAAGCACAAGCCAACCTCCAAGACCAAAAGAAACAAAAATTAAACCAAAATAGCCAATAAAAAGCAAAGACTAGCCCACCATCGAAAAGAAAAGACTAGCCCACCACCCAAAAGGGCATAAAGGAGAATTTTTATTTACTTTACATACATGTACATATATTTTAATGAAAATGATTTGTAATTTGTATTACGAGGCATTTATAAGTTTATGACAAACATGTCCATGATGTGTTTTGGTCTTTTTTGTACTTGAATGACATTGATGGTTCATATTAATCCATTTATACTATCCTTTAATATAGATAATCTTGCTTATATTCTCACAATGATATAAAGTATTTGGTTTTATTTTACTTAAAGTTTAGAGACTTTTTTATCTTGTTACTATTATTATTTCAACAAGAAAAAATAAGTTAAACTAAAACATAAAAAATCCAACAACATTTAAAATATAATAATAGTTTAAGTTGATTTTCTTCCTTTTTCATACTTCTAAGCTCTTATAATTAATGAAAATAAATTAAAGAAAAATAAAAAATATTTTTTTAAATGGGTTATATGGGATTGAAACTGCCTCACTCATCGAAAACATGTCAAACAGAGTGGGGACGATGGCGGGAGCAGCAGCAGGACCGGTAGCTGGAGCGCAGTTTGGAGCAAAAGCGGAGGTAGGGCCAGGATCGGATCTAAAATAGAGCGCTGGATCCTAGGCGGGCCTAGATCTAGGAGGTTCAGGTGCATCCAGGCCCTGGTTGGGCCCAGGTGGATCCACGGTGGGATCGGACGAGGGTCTCGAGCAGTGCGATGGGTTTGGTGGGGTCGGGATTCTGGGCCCGCGCCCCCTGCCTGGCCTTGTCGCGTCGGATGGCCTTGGGAAGGCATCCCCCGATCCGGGGCTAGGGCGGGCCCCGGAGGCCATAAACCCTCCTACCAACAGGTTTTGGCGGGCTCCAGGACCCCTGCGCGGGCCCTGGGTGTCGGGCTTTCCCTCCAAGGCACCCACATTTCCATCCAGGAGGAGGTTTACTCATCCCTGGTTTCTGATTCTTCTTCCTCCTTGGTTGGGAAGTTCCTAGGCGGGCGCCCAGACATGGAGACGATCCGCAAATGGGCGGCCACCAAATGGAAGGTCTCCGGCCATATCCAGCTGGTTGCCCTATCCAGAGGCTTTTTCATTATCAAACTCAACAACAACGAGGATGCTGAGAAGATCCTGTCGGGCGGGCCCTGGTTCTTGGGTCGCAAGAGCCTTTTTCTCAGACGTTATGGTGCAGATTTTCACCCCAGCACCCAAAGCATCAACTTTGCCCCGATCTGGGTTCGCCTCTCGGACCTCCCCTTCCATCTGTGGCGCGAAGACGTTCTTAAGCTCATCGCCCAGTCGGTTGGAGATCTGGTGGCTTTTGATCCTGCGACCAAGGCTGGCTCTCGCATGGTGCATGCAAGGTTCTGTGCCAATGCCAACCTCGAATCTGAGCTCCCCTCCTCGGTGACCATCTCTTCTGGGTCCTTCTTCTGGCGCCAAACCCTTATCTACGAAAACAAACCTGCCTTCTGCACCTCTTGCAGCTCTCAAGGCCACCTCCCTCACCAGTGCCCGGCTTCCAGGAAGGCGGAAGGCCCTAATCCCAAACCCCCGCCCAGCTCTGGTCGGGCCCCCTCCCAGGATCCTTCTCGTCCCAACCCTAGCACTCCCCTCAAGGAGGTTTCCCCTTCGGGCCCCCAGGCCCTCGAGCCCAGTTCGGAGGGCGTCCCCCCCAGCGACCCCTCCGGGGACCCGATCCCAGATCCCCCCCGCATCCCATTCTGTCGCAAGCCCCGGCTGCTATCGGGATCCAACCCTCCCCCCCCCACCCCCTTCTGACCCCGGCCCCCCAGGATCCCTTCCCGGAACCTACCCCCTTGGTGTGTGGGTCCGAGCGATCTAATGATGAGACCGAAGGCAGCTCTCCATCCGAGTCCGACGAAGTCAGCCCCAAAATGACCCGGAGTAGATCCTTTGCCACAGATTTTGGCAACAAAGGTAAATGAGGGCGGCCCACCCTCTGCGAACAACGGTCAAGGATCACCGAGGACGACATTGCTAGCGGTTCCCAGACTACGCTACCCGACGTTGGCACGAGCTTTCGCAAGGCGGACGACGCCCGATCCAAACCTCCCGCCCAGGCTGGAAAGGGGGGCAGGCGACCCCAAAAGGGTGCCAAATGAAGCTAATCTCCTGGAACATCAGGGGGACTCAATGGGGTCCCCAAGAAAAGGATCCTCGGCCAACTCCACGGGGACCACCGCCCGTCCTTCATCCTCCTCCAGGGAGACCAAGATAGATGACGTCGTTGCCCGAAGAATAGCCCATGCTACCTGGCGCAGCTGCGAACTTCTCTCCACCCCCGCGGCGGCTCAGCCGGGGGCCTCATGTGCATGTGGGACCCTCGATCTTACGAGGGAAGGCTCATTTCTTCGTCGCCCAGGATCATGAACATTCTGGTCCACTGCCTCAACTCTAAGCGATCGTGGATCCTATCCAACGTCTACGCTCCCAACAGTCCCATTGAGAAAGCAAGGCTCTGGCAGGAAATCAGCTCGATGAGAGAAGCCTTCGCTCCCCTGCCCTGGATCCTGTCCGGGGATTTCAACAGCCCCCTGTTTTCCTCTGACAAATGCGGGGGCTCGGAGGTCAGAACCAAAAGCATGGACGACTTTGGGGCCTTTACCGCCCACAATGAGCTCATGGATGTCAGTTTGAAGGGAGCCCGGTTCACGTGGTCCAACAAGAGAGCGGGACCCAACCACATTCAGGTAAGGTTAGATAGAGTGTTCTTGTCTAAGGAAGCCCTCCCCATTTTTGTTGACGCCTCCCTTTTGGCCCTCCCCAAAATTGGGTCCGATCACAGCCCCCTCCTCCTCGAGACTGATCATCGCCCCCCCAGGAGACCCTTCCGGTTTGAGTCCATGTGGCTTCACCACCCCGACCTCCGGGCCCAGGTCGGCTGCTGGTGGGCTCCCCCTATCCCTGGCCGCCCCGTCGAATAGGTCTTCCACAAGTTGAGACGCCTCAAGGAGCACCTCAAGACTTGGAACAAAGAAGTGTTCGGTAATATCTTTGAAAGCAAGGAGGCTATCAAAAATAAACTCGATGAGATTGAGTCCAGATTCCAAGCTGGCTCTCAAGAGCCCGGCCTCAGGGAAGAGGAACGCACTGCCCTCAGCGAGTACCACAATATCCTAGCCAGGGAAGAAACCTTTTGGAGGCAGAAGTCACGTGCTCTATGGATCCAAGATGGCGATGCAAACACCAAGTTCTTTCATGCATCGACCCTCCGAAATAGGGGCTCCAACAGAATTGTCGAGCTGGTTGATAGCAATGGCAGTATCATCAACAAGGAAGAGGACATCCAAGCCGAGGCAGTCCACTTCTTCCAAGAGCTCCTGGGCGATGGACCTCCTATGTCCTCTGAGGCGGCCGACTCCCTTCTGGATCACATCCCGACGTCCGTCCCGGCCATGGCTAATGCAAAGCTGGTTCAAGCCCTGTCGGACTCAAAAATCCATGCTGCCACCTTTTCCATGAAGGCTGAGGCGGCCCCGGGCCCGGACGGGTTTCCTCCCCGCTTCTTCCAGACTTTCTGGGACATCGTGGGCCTTGATGTGTGCGCTGCCATCCGGGACCTGCAGTTTGCCAGATCCATCCCCAGAGGCATCAACACCACCTTCATAGCCCTGATCCCGAAGACCCAGGCTGCTAGGTCCCTGTCAGACTTCCGCCCCATCAGCTTGTGCAACGTCCTCTATAAAATTTTGACTAAAGCCATGACAACCCGCCTCAAAGACATTCTTCCCCTGATCATTTCCCCCTGCCAGGGAAGCTTCGTCAAAGGCAGGCTGATCACAGACGGGGTCATAATCATGCATGAGGCCATTCACTCAGCTGTCCTATCCAGAAAGGCCCATTTCCTGCTCAAGCTCGATATGAACAAGGCTTTTGACAGGGTCGATTGGAGCTTCCTGTCCAAGGTCCTCCTCAAATTTGGGTTTCACCCCTCCTGGGTCCATCTCATCAACAAGTGCGTGTCCTCCCCCTGGTTCTCTATCCTGGTCAATGGTTCCCCGACCGGGTTCTTCCCCAGTTCCAGAGGTCTCCGCCAAGGTGATCCCCTATCCCCGATTCTCTTTATTATCCTGGCCGAGGCCCTGGGACGCACCATTTCGAACGCTGTAACTCGCGGTCTTATCTCGGGCATCAGGCCGGCGCAGGACCTCCCCCCCGTGTCCCATCAGCAGTTTGTGGATGACACCATTCTTGCCTCCTCGGCCTCGGTCCCTCAAGCTAAGGCCCTCAAGAGCATCCTTACCCTGTACGAGGAGGCGGCTGGGCAAAATATTAACCTGCGAAAAAGCAAGATTTACTTCATCAACACCCCCGTGGCTAGGCAAATCAAAATCGGGCGGATCCTGGGCTGCTCCCCCGGCTCCCTCCCTTCCTCCTACCTCGGGCTTCCTCTGTTCACAGGGGCGTCTTCCAAGGTGTTGTGGAATGGGGTGATTGAGCGGATTCAAAGAAAACTTGCCCCCTGGAAAGGCCACCTTCTCTCTCAGGCCGGCAGAGCCACTCTCTTGGCGTCCGTTCTCCAAAGCATTCCAATATACTTCATGTCGGTCTTCAGAATTTCGGCCTCCATTGCTACTCTCATTGAGCAAATTCAGAAACGTTTTCTCTGGTCGGGAGGTGAAGACAAAAAAAGGATTCCCCTGGTCTCCTGGCCCCTGGTCTGCCGCCCCAAAGATGAGGGAGGGATCGGGCTTAGACGGGTGGTTCCCATGAATAAGGCCCTTCTGTCCAAACATGCCTGGAAGGTTCATACCAATACCCCCGACGAATGGGTTTGCATTGTGCGTAGGAAGTACTGCCACAGTCACCCCTTCCTCGGGGATACCCAGCCTCGTGATGGATCTGCCTTTTGGAAGGCCCTGCTTTCCACCAGAGATATTGTTCAGCAAGGGACCAGATGGATCCTTGGAGACGGTGCCAAGATTGACTTTTGGGAGGACAGATGGATCCTCGACGAGGCCCTGAGCTCCGACCGAGAACTCCTTCTTCTCAAGCCTGGGCTAGCGGACCGTGGGCCCAGAGTGTCCGACTACATGACCCTGTGTTAGGGGCAGACCACCTGGAAGCCCATCCTGAACCCCAGGTTCCCGCTTCAAGCTGCCAGACTTCAGCGCATCCTCAGTGCGACAGTCATCCCTTCTTTTGGTGACAGTGATAGATGCGTGTGGCATGGCTCTCCCAGCGGCATCTTTTTAGTCAAGTCTGCTTACCATATTCAGAGAACCCCCGGGGCTACCACCTTCCCGACCCAGCTGGTCTGGGCCAAGAAATTGATCCCCAAAATTAGCCATTTCGTTTGGGCGGCCGTCCAAAACAAAATCCTCACGATCAAAAATCTGATCAAGCGAGGTTTCCAAATCCCCAACAGATGTTTCCTCTGCTGTGCCGCTTGGGAGTCTACCAACCACCTTTTCTTAAACTGCCCCTTCTCTTTCGAAGTCCTGGGCCTCATCCTCTCCCTTTTTTCCGTTCAGTGGGTGGCCCCCAATTCCATTTCTGACCTCTTGTCTCAGTGGCCCACCCCCTTTGCCCATCCCTTCCTCCGCTTCCTCTGGAAGGCCTGCCTTCCCCACTTGCTCTGGAAAATTTGGCTCGAGCGTAACCGGCGAGCCTTTTCCTCCCCGACCTGCTCCCCCCAGAGGTTGGCGACCAAAGCAGTCTCCTTTGCCACCGAGAATTCTCGCTTCATTCCCCTTTCTGCGGAACCCAGGCGGTCGAGCGAAGCTTCCCTCCTCTCCTCCCTCGGCTTCCAGATCACCCCCCCTGCTTCCCCTCCCGCCCCTTCCCGCCGATCCCTGATCAGATGGACTCCCCCCCGGGTGGCTCAAGCTCAATTTTGACGGTGCTTCCAAAGGCAACCCCGGGCCCTCTGGGGCTGGCGGGGTTATCAGAGACGGTTTCGGGAATCTGGTCTCTGCCTTCGCGGTCCCGCTGGGCAGGCAAACTAACAACTTTGTCGAAGCTGCCGGCCTGCTCAGTGGGCTGTCGGCTCTCAGGGGCTCCTCCCCAAAAATTATTATCGAAGGCGACTCCCAAGTCATTATCAGAGGCGCCAGCAAGCCCGAGTCCTGCTCCTGGCGATTCCAGAACTCCATCCGGGAGGCCCTCTTCCTGCTCCAGGGCTTCCCCGATCACACCTTCCAGCATGTTCTCAGAGAAGGCAACAGGGCTGCTGACTTCATGGCTAATCTAGGCATCACCGTTGGAGAATTCACCACCTGGACCTCGCACTTCCCTGCAGGCCTAGTCCAAATTGCGATGCAGGACCATCCCGATCATGATGTTTTCTCGGGCGTCTAGTCTTCCCCGTGGCTGGGCGACGAAGTCCCCCCGGCGTGTGCATCCGCTGTCCAGTGCTTCCCGCCCCCGTGTCAACCCGTCGGCTCGCCACCCTGTCCGTGCGAGGATCACCCGGGTCCTCCCCGCGGTGGCCCGCGCCCCCTGCCTTGTCAGCTGCCCGCGCTGGCCAGCTGGCAGCCCTGGCAGCCCCATTTTTTTGTGCATGGTGGACCTCCCCGTCATTCCCGCTTTGATCTCTATGTCGCTTGATTCCCGTGCCATGCCCACCCATTCGAGGTCAACTCCGGTGTGGCTCTCTCCCGGCGCTCCTCCGCTCAGCGTCCGCCAACTGGCGCTTTGGCAGTGGGCCTGCCCCATCCTCGCGTGTCAGCAGCTTGGTGCGCCCCCTCACCCCCCTCCCCGTCGTGTCGATCCCAGACGCGTGTGCTACTTTCCAAAGTTGGCGGCGCTTCCCCTTCTCAAGCCCCCGCACGGCCTTTATATTCCCCTCGCTGTCCCATCCCGCTGTCGCATTCCCCTTCCCCTGCTCTTTCTTCCCCGGTCTGGCATTCTCTGCCCCCTGTGTCCCCACCTTGCCAGCTCATCCCCCATGGCGTCCAAAGCTGTTTTTCTGGAGCCCCCTGTCCTCGAGTTGAGCGGTCCTGCTCGCTTATTCTCCGATGCCAAGAAATTTACGCCATTTTTTAGCAAATTCGTCGGCCATGACGACGAGATCACCCAGGGGTTCCTGGAGACGTGGAACGACGGAGAAGTTACAGTCAAGGGTTTGCACTTCAAAATCTCCAAGGACTTCCTCACAGAAGTCATCGGGCTGCACCACGAGGAGAAAGGCCGAGTCGTCAGACGGGATAAACACAACTGGGAAGAGGAGCTTTCCCGCTTCCCAGACCACCAGTGGGACAAGGCCAACTTGCTCCGCTCCCACCTCCCGACGTCGTTCGACGATGCCATTGTCCCGGTTATGCAGTATATAACCTGTGACGATCCCGAGCAGTGGTTGTATAGCTTCCATCTCAGTTATTTTAACCACCTCCGCGGAGCTACCCTCATCAGCACCCCCCACTTCCTCCTCTACTCTTTGGGTCTGACCATCGAGCGTGCCCGCAAGAACCATTCCCGGCCCTTGCACCAGGGGCTCATGGCTGTCCTCTATAGACATGCCCTGGCCAACCAGCCCCAGCTTCACAGCATTCCCCCCCTCTCTTCTGTCCCGCCCCCGAAACTGGCGTTTCTCCCCCGGGTTCCCCTGCTGCCAAAGGCTCCCCCGCTCCTGACGTTTCTTCTTCCCTGAAGCGCCGCAGGCCCACGCGCAAGTGCAGGGCGTCGAGCAAAGGCCCTGACGGGGCCCTTCCTCCAAGTTTAGGCCGCAAAAGGGCCTCCCCCGGACCCAGCCGGGCTGCAGAAAGTCCCAAGAATGCCAAACCAGAGAACCCGGAGCCCACTGTGATCAGCTCTGAGTCAGATGATGCGTTGCAGAAGCTGGCACTCCATGGCCTCCTGGATACTGCGGTCAGTTCTCTCAACACAGCTGCCCAAGCCGCGTCTCATGCCGCCAAGGCGTTGTCCGAGCTCCGTCGCATGCTGGAGGAAAGCGCTGCCAAGGGTCAGCGACAGACTGAGCGGGCCGAGGACGGGTCAGGGCCCAGTTAGCTAGGCCCCCTGGCATTTGCCGTTTCAATATGTCTTGTTTTTGGGATTGTTTTTGGAGATTCTCGGTTGCGAATGGTTTTTTTGGGCATTTTGTTTTCTGTAGTTTCCAGGGCCCCGAGGCGGGGACCCTATTTCTGTTTTCTGTCTCCTGGGCCCCGGGCGGGGACGTTAATTTTGTTTTTATGTTTCACTGCTTCGGCCACTACTGTAATTAAGGTTTTGGGATCCTATTTAAAAAACCCGCTGTAAATATACTGTTACCTATCAAAAAAAAAAGAAACTGCCTCACTCATACTACATCATGCCCACATAATAGTATTACAATAGCTTGACAATTACACATGTATCTTTTGGCAAGATTTGAACCTTGGTCTCCTCCTTAAAAGTTGAGTAATCTAATCGATTGAGTATATATATATATATAATAATAATAATAGTTTAAGTTGATTTTCTTCCTTTTTCATACTTCTAAGCCCTTATAATTAATGAAAATAAATTAAAGAAAAAAAAAAAATGTTTCTAAATGGGTTATATGGGATTGAAACTACCTCACTCAAACTACATCATGACCACATAATAGTATTACAATAGCTTGAAAATTATACATGTATCTCTTGGCAATATTTGAACCTTGGTCTCCTCCTTAAAATTTGAGGAATCTAATCGATTGAGTATATATATTTATTAAACACAAGCCAACCTCCAAGACCAAAAGAAATAAAAATTAAACCAAAATAACCATCCCAATATAAATAAATAAATAAATATATATATATATATATATATATATATAAAAGAGGAATCTAATCGATTGAGTATATATATAAAAAATATAAATAAATATATTTATTTATTTATATTATATATATATATATATATATATATATATATATATATATATATATATATATATATATATATATATATATATATATATATATATATATATGCAATTGATTAAATTCCTCAACTTTTAAGGAGAGACCAAAGTTCAAATCTTGCCAAGAGATACATGTGTATTTGTCAAGCTATTATAATACTATTATGTACATATAACAAAGTTTTGAAAGGTTCCAAAACCTTTTACATTAGAGGAGTTAAAGAAAGATAAGGCCAATTAAGCACAAGCCAACCTCTAAGACCAAAAGAAACAAAAATTAAACCAAAATAGTCATCCAAAAGACTAGCCCACCACCCAACAGGGCATAAAGGAGAATTTTTATTCACTTTACATACATGTAGATATATTTTAATGAATATGATTTGTAATTTGTATTACAAAGCGTTTATAAGTTGATGACAAACATGTCCATGATGTGTTTTGGTCTTTGTTCTACTTGAATGACATTGATGGTTCATATTAAGGCATTTATACTATCCTTTAATATAGATAATCTAGCTTGTCTTCTCATAATGATATAAAGTATTTGGTTTTATTTTACTTAAATTATAGAGATTTTTTTTTTCTTTTCGGAGAACGTTTACAAATTACATCAACAACCACCCTCAAGGGGTTTGAACACAAGATCACTTAAGAAACAACCACCATATTTAGCCACTAGGGAAACTGCCTATCGGCAAGAGACTTTTTGATCTTGTTATTATTATTATTTCAACAAGAAAAAATAAGTTAAACTAAAACATAAAAAATCCAACAACAATTAAAATATAATAATAGTTTAAGTTGATTTTCTTCCCTTTTCATACTTCTAAGCTTTTATAATTAATGAAAATAAATTACAGAAAAAAAAATATTTTTTTAAATGGGTTATATGGGTTGAAAATACCTCACTCATACTACATCATGCCCACATAATAGTATTACAATAGCTTGACAATTACACATGTATCTCTTGGCAAGATTTGAACCTTGGTCTCCTCCTTAAAAGTTGAGGAATCTAATCGATTGAGTGTATATATATTTCTTATACACATCTTCCGTGGGGATTGAACTCGGGTCATATCACTGATAATGCAAGTAACGTCCTTGTCGATAGACCACACTCATGCGAATAATAATAAAGAATATTAATATGATCATAATCTAAAAATAATTTCTTAATTGTTCTGGTATTAAGACCAAACAAAGAATTTTTATTCCTGACAAGTTATTTTTCACAACTCATTTTTCAAAATAATTTGTCTTCCCATACATATGCCATTAGTTTGAAAGATAAAATGATTTTCAGTTAAAAATTGTAAATACCAAAACATAATAAAAAATAAAAACAAACAATACAACAAAAACTATTAATAAGTTTCTGCCTCTAATATGTTTTTGATTAGTGGAAAGGGTTTTGAAAGGATCCCTAAACATTTTACAAAGTGAACAAGGGTGGAAAACAAATGTTTTTTACCACAAAAAACAATTAACAAGTGCAAAAAACCAGGACAGGATAGAGAAACAAAACTTGATACAAAAAAGCATCAAGATATAGGAGACCAGGCCAAGGCAAACAAACCATAGAAGAAACAAAGGTAGGATGCCCAATATGACTATATCATTTTTTCACGCTATCTTCTCCCTGACTGACAACTTTGAAGGATTCACTGCGACAGGTAGTAATCGTCTTGGACACACGTATAACGTGTTGTAGGCTTGAATTAATCTTACAATGAGATTCACATATGTTTTACAACATTTCAATAAATATTTTCGAAGGATCACATTTGGCTCTGGCCATAATATTAGTATCCTTCAAAGGTTGATCAAGATCAGTGCTCTCAGTCATGGTGGATAGATTTTCAATGGGTTCCTTGGTTTTACTTAAATTCTTTCTTTTGAAAGTCGAGGATATGGGAGAGCAGTGATGGTTGCTAAAGCTACGCCTATTTATCAACTTATCGATCGGTTTCTTCTCCTCATCATCGAAGACCATGATAATGTTGTTGAAGGACATGTTGGAAGCCACTTTTTGTAACACATGTTTGTAAATAATAAGGAGCAGGGCTTGATGCTTGACATGAGGAGTGGACCCCTTTCTGACTCCCTCAATAGAGATCTCAATAGACCTTATGAAATACTTAGGAATGTTAATTTATTTGACATCCCTAAGATGATTTAGGAACACCAAATAGAAACTTCTTAGTAGCTCGTCAATCTTACCCACTGTGCAGTATTGCATTCACAGGAATTAAAACACTAAGCTGCCTCTAATATGAAAAATTAATATGATATAAAACAACATATATAAAAAATGAGTATAATTGAAAATATTTTGTATATGGATATTATATTATTTATGTTTACTTTTAATTTATTTTCAAATTTAAAATCCTATACAACTTCTATTAGGTTCAACCTCATTAGAATATCAAAATACTGCATTTTTTGTTAGGTTAGTTAGGCCATACTCAAACACCAATTTTATTAACCATTTGAAGCTTACTTTTTTATCAAAGATATTTTTCAAATCCCTTAAATCACTACTTCTCATTGTCAAATATTTGATTTCATTATTATTTAAAGATAGAATCTCTCTTGCCATTTACTTTCTAAAATTTAAATTTTACTAAAACAAAGATTATCACCACAAATTCTAAAATTATCTGCCATTTTGTTTCCTTCTCTAAAAATATGCTAATATTTTTGTGATATTAACTTTACGAATACTTGATTTAAATTAAGAATAATATAATTGTTGATCTAATCTCCACATAAATTTTTATAACATTAATAACAATATCTATAAGTCTCCGCAATTGAAATACATCTCCATCCTCTTTCACTAACAATCTTGATCCTCGTAAGAAGTTCACTAGCCTCCACATAGTTGTTCATGAAGTTTCTTATGATTTTTATTAGGTAATTTGACCTTTATTATTCCCCCAAAAAACTTTTGCCATCTTTATTAAGTTCTTTCAAAGCACCATCAATATTGAGTTTAATGAGCCCAACTTTAGGTAATTTTATTTTATCTTGGATCAATACAAATCCTTTGTTCCAACACCACTATCACATATCACCTCTACATGTATATCAAATCACATAACCAAGATTCTATCATGTTATTTTTTACTTCCAACCCTTCCCATGATGAAACACATCAACATGGTTGAGGCTTTATGGAAGCAAGGAAGTTATTACTATGCAACTTGGTGGTAATGGAGAGGTTGTCATCATGTTTATGTGTTGGTAGATGATTATTTTGTTGTGGCAATGAGGCTCATCATTAGGATATACACCATTCATGAAAATTGTCTAATTGGATGACACAATAGTGTCTTTAGTGAGTTTGCATGCAAGCATAATATTTAAACAATTCTTCTAATTTTAGGTATGTGCTCAAAGGTCAACAAAATTTGGGCAATAAATAGGTCTTCTTAATTCTTTGAATTTTCAAAGCATTTTAAAATTCTTTGAATTTTATGGGTCAATTATTTTTTATCATTTTTCTTTTTTTTTTGTAATTTTTCAAAATTGTCACTCTAAGATCATTTTGGAGGATAAACTTTTGGATCCATAATGTTTACACATGGAAGGACTTTGAGACCTTTTTTAAATTACATGTTTTTTGATATCTTCACATTGGTGGTATTTTTTAAGAATTTTCTTCATGTGGAGGGAAGTTCAATTGTGTGATGGTATTGAATACTTATATCGCCCATTTAATGAGGTAAAATTATCAGATAAGGACCAATTGAAGTGTATTTATTACAACAAGTCAAAACATATAAAGGATTAATATGCCTCAAGAAGTTAAAGGTTCTTGAGGTAAATTTTGAAGACCCTCAAGCTATGGAGGGATGACAATTTAAATGAGGATTATTCCAATGCTAGGAGTTTATCTACCTGTACTTCAAGTGACAAGGTAGTATCTTGGATTGATAATGATTTTTCATCTTCTAATGACTGTTTTATATATTTAGATTCTTAGAAGATGAAAAATTATTATCAATCCAAGATACTACCTTTTCACTTGAAGTACGGGTATATAAACTCCTAGCATTGGAATAATCATATTTAAATTGTGGCCATATTTGTAGGATATTATAGATATTTCAAAGGTTATACATGACCATCATAAAAGGAGTCCTTTTGTGACCATAAGTTTGAAAAATGATGGAATGATCATTTAGACAACAAAGAGGGATAAAAAATATGATGCATAAAGGGGGCCATATAGGGGATGTCTTCTATGTTCTAAATATGGGTATGATTTTTCTCTATATCTACCAATTGGATCATAAAAGGAATATGCATTTAGGTTTTGATGATGAAAAGGTCTACATCAAGCAAAAATAATATAGATACAAAGTGGTCGTTATAGGGATTATAGATAATGAGGCGAAGATACGCAAGTTTGATAAATTTATTGAGTCAAAGAAATGGAAAGATTTGGTTGCTAGATTTGATGATAGATAAAGGATTTAACACTTATTATCGGGATATGTGAACTATATGTCATTGAATTTCATGTACAAAAAAGGGTTCATAGAAAAATTTTCTTCATCTCTTTCTCCTCCTAGTGGTGTGTATGATGGATGTATCCTTGTAAAAGATCATAGAGATATAGTTTAAAATGGGCAAAACCTATCAAGCTTCAACATTACTAGAGTTGATCCATTCAAACTTGTATAGTCCTATAAGTGTGTTTTTATACTATATCTCAAGATACATTCCCATCTTCATTGATGACTACTCTAGAAATGTATGATTCTACTTATTAAGGTCAATAAATAAATTTTTAGAGTATTTTAGGGTCTTTGAGACAATAGTTCATAAAGGATGTGGGAAATTTATCAAAGATCTAAGGATCCACAATGTTGGAGGGTACATGATTAATGAATTTAATAATTATTGTAAGGCACATGGTATCCTCCATCGTAGTATTACATCTTATACTCCCCATCAAAATTGTGTGTCTGAAGTGAAGAATAAATAACTTGTGGAGATAGTTAGGTGCATGTTGTATGATATGAGTCTTGATTTGAATTTGTTGGGAAAAGTAATTAATTGTGCATGTTATATAATTAATCACTTAACAACTAAGACATTGAAGGACATAAAGTAGATTGATGTGAAGTCTAGTATGGAGTGCTTGCATTATTTAAATTTAAATATTTAGTCCATATTCAAGATGAAAAGAGGATAAAGCTTGATTCCAAAATTAAAAAATACATATTTGTAGGATATTATAGATATTTCAAAGGTTATATATTTTATATTCTAACACAAATAAGGTCAATAAAAGTAGAGATGTCATGTTTGAAGAGGAAATACCTACTATCATGGATGGATCTTCTTCTACATTTTTAGTTTTGCTTGATGAGAAGAATTGTTCTTCTACCACTTTAGAAAATAGTTTTTTGTCCTATTATAACCTTGATTTTAGGGATGATAATTATAAGACATATTATACTTATAATTGACATGATGGAGCACGTTTTGAGGATCTTCATTATGAACATATTGATCATGTTGAGATGGAGAAGGATGTAAATGATCACCCTCTTGATGATATTATAACTATTTTTGGTTCTTCCATGGCACACAGCTCAAAAGGATCCTTTTGAGAATATCCCTAGGAATTTATTAGATCTTCATGGAGTGGATGAGAAGATATGAATAAAATTCCATAGTGAACATGGACCTCATAGCTAAGATTGATGGAGGGAATGATCCTTGTACATATAATCAAGATCATGGGAAACCATAGTGGGAAGCTATAATGAGAAAGAAATATGAGAGCTTTTGGGAGCAATGCATGAGAAATTGATTTCCAATCCCCATGGAAATAATATGTTGAAGAATAATTTTGAGATGACATACTTGGTTCTTCCACATTTCTTTTTGAGTTTACAAATTTAACAATTAAATGAGAGTATTTATTAGGTCTATAGAAAGGATTCAAAATTGAGGAGAATAATCCATCTAAGACTCCTATAACTTTAGGCATGAAGTTAATTCAGAATAATCTTGATGATTCAAGAAAAGATGCTATTATGGGTAGTTTATTATATTTTACTAATATTACATTTGCCATTTTTTATTTGGCTTGATTCATGGTAGACCCATGGAAAATCCACTTTAATATAGCCAAGAGGATTTATAGATATATGCATATGACACTTTGCCTATGGAAGTATCTTATGGGAGGGATATGACACCCAAATTGGTTATATACTTAAATTTTGATGATGTTACAAATGAGTAATATAAAAATTAGCTTTGAGATACATCTTCACATATAGTGGTTGTCCAATTACATGGATGACAAAGAAGCAAAGGTGTTATTTTCAAGTCTTCTATGGAGGTAGATCACCAAAGTGTAGTTCAAGAGATAAGACATTTTACATGGTCACATTATCTTATTAGGGATCTTGTATTTGATTAAGATAGGTCATATAATATTTGGGTAGATAATTAGAGTGCTATGTAAAATGACAATGAATTTAGTGTTACATTATAGGTCCCAATACATTGATATTGACATTCACTTTATCTAAGAGAAAGCACAACATGACAAGATTTAAATATAGAATATTCTAATAGAGGATCAAGTGACAATCATCTTCATCAAACCATTCATAGAGGATATATTTATTTATATTTGATAAATAATCAAGATGTGGGATGTTTGATTGATGATACCTTTAATTCCCTAAGACAATCTTAAGGGAGGGTCTTGAGGGTTAGGATCAACTTGTGTATTATATTTGTTTAAACTTCATATGGGTCATCACTTAACTCTCATTCACATTGAATATTTTATCATGAACGATCTTGATTCACCCTAACAATTGGGTAATCTATTATTGACATTAATTTTTGTACCTCCATATGGAGTCATGCCTTGGTTGAGCTGGTCATAAGTACACCAATCACACAAACATTTGTATCATCTTGTGTTATTTCATTTATTATGTTATCAAAATCTATGCTATAACATATGATATCCATGTATCTCATTTCCTTATTTGTTTCTTTTAGTTTCTTTTGGTGTTTGCTAAGGTGTTAATTCTTATGAGAAATTATGGCTAATTTCTTCAAAGAGAGGAAACAATACAAATTCAAACTTGTATATAACTATACGATTTATTTAAACATTATATTATTCTTTTTAAACTATAACTTCCAACATATAATGGAAGGACTAATCCTCCATAGAATGATTAATGATTTATCTTTGAAATAATTAATCCATAATTTTATCAACTCTTCCAATGTAAATGGAATAACTCACCAGATTCTTACTTAAAAAAAAAAAACTCCAAGTGGTGAAAATAAAAGGACAACAAAGAAGTAGATGATTTGATTTTTCTAGCTCATGCTCACACAAAATATATTTAAAATATCCATGATGTTATCTTCTTTATAAACTATAATCCATATGAAATTCACTTTGAACTACTATATAAAGGAATGCATAATACTTAAGAGAATATATTAGGTGATCAAATAATATTCAAAACAAAATCCTCAAAATCAAGAATTTTTTATAACATAAAATACTTATATCCTAGCTTGAACATGAAAATCTACCATAATTTGATAGATTCTAAAAAAAATCATCCTTTAATGTATTCTTGAAGTATGTTTTGGATCTCTTATATTTCTTGATTGACTCCTTTTCCTCAATTACATTTCTAATGATAATGCAAGGTCTTGGAATGGTTGATCACATAAATATGGTTTTTGAATTATGAACCTCTACAAGCCAAGGATACCCAAATTAGTGGTTTCCATTTTCTCGTAAAAAATAGGATAAGAAATTATCTAAACATAAAAAAATGCAAAATTCCCCTCATTTACCAAATATATAGTATGTTTCTTATGTTGGAGGTATTACATTATTTTGTACCTTGCAATTTTAATGCAAGGGCCTTGTAAATAATTTATACTATGGAATGTTTAATATTTGAGTATATGGTAGGTTTCACGTTATTAAGTACGAGTTATATGTCATGTAAATAAGTGTGGAGTTATGTAGGTGAGATGTCATGTTAGTAAGTGTGAGTTATGTAAGTTAAGTGTTACGTTTATAAGTGAGGAGTTATGAGTTATGTGCAATCATAAGAGTCCTTATCTTTATGTAAATATCTAAGAAATATGAAGACATAGGTCTCCTATGAGTATAATAAGATGAAAAGTTTATGTAAGTATAAAGGTCAAGAGTCTTGTTAATAGTTGATCGAATAAGCATTACATTTATACATTTATTAAAGTATAAATTATCAATAATATTTTGTGAGTTATTGTTCATTGTTTTTTATTGGTGGAAGGGGTTTTGAAAGGGCCTTGAACCTTTTACAATGAGAGAATCAAATGAGACAATATCCAAAATATATTCAAATTTAAATATTCTCACCCAATAAATATTACCATTCAGACAAGAAATTAAAAAAAGAACAACTCATGTTGAAGTAGGGGATTCCTACCCAAACAAGCAAAATTAAAAATTTGAAAAAAAACTTCTCTTTGAGGGGTCTCTCGAGGATGAGCACACAGGGCAAGGACCCTCCGCACAGGAAGGCCCACGTAAATTACAACCAAAACTCATATTGGATAAAGTCTTTGCATAGGAAAGGACCAAATAGGGGCAGGAAAACCAACGAGATTCAAACATGAGAAACACTTTCATGGAGAAAGAGTTTCCCACTTATAGAGAAAATTTACAACAAAAATTCTACTCAAGAGAAATAAAATGAGTTTCCCACTTGGAAGAAACTACACAAGTAAGGAAAACTTGCGCATAAGGGCCTTTAGAAGACTTGGAAATTGGAACAACAAAACGAGGAGGTCTCCACAGGCCACGAGATCTCCCTGTAAAAAGAAAAGGAATGCATAGCTTAAAAATGGATGGACCCAACAAACACAACTATGCCCCCAAAACCTCAAGTAGATTTAATCCAAATATAGTCCTCAAGAACCCATCCTCTATAGCTAATGAGCACACACATGGCCTCCCCTCAAAGACCAAAAAAAATTGCAGATAGGGCCCCTTGAACAATTATATGTAACTTACCAAAAAGAAAAACCAACCCCACCAACAGTCTAACTAGGATGTAATCACTAGAAACCTTCTACTATGGTTGAGTAACAAAGTATAGGGTCCCCATCCCAAAGACCATAAAAATCTGTAAAGAAAGGTTCCATCAGAAAACCCCTAAAACAAACAAGCATAGGACCTTTTGAAAGCCAAAGCGAAAAGCCCAACACCTGCCACTAAAATATTGACCCAAAATAAGCCACATGATTCTATCATATACAAAAATTAAAAATGTGGTCCCCCATCCAAAGACCATAAAAAACATAGAGAAACAAACCCCCAAACCACTTCACCCATTGAACAAACAAGAAGCCAAACCCACAACTAGAAGCTAGGATCAGGAGAAGGGAAGAGAAACCCACCACTATGGAAAACAAAAGCCTAAGGTCCCCTATCCAAAGGCTAGAAAACTCGTAGGAAATATCTCCACATAATCATCTCCCAAATAGAACAAAATTAGAAGTCTCCCAATACCAACCCGCATCAAAGAAAGAAACACCATGTCCACCTGATCAGGCAAAAGCACCCGTGGAGGAAATGAAAAGAAAACTTCTTGGGAGGCCCTAAGAAGACATAAATAAGTCCCAAAACACTAGGCAAAAAATGGAAAGGTCTGATAGGCATACAAAGACAACAAATCCGCTTGAGAAATCCTCAAAATTGGGGCCAGGGAGGGAGAAATATTTTTGAAACGATGACCTCTTGCCCAAAGCGGGAGGTCTCCCTGCTCTCAATTATTATTCATTGTTATGTGCATATTTGTTCTTGAGATATTATGAGATCCTGAAAGAATATTAATAGCTAACAATGGTAACCACATTTGGAGTGTTGGGATGAGACGAGAAATAGTTGTGATAGAAGAAAGAATCATGAGCAGAAAAATCCATATTGTTAGAGGAAAATATTATGAGAAAGTAGCATTTGAAGAGTAACCATCAGGGGAGTCATGTTCGATGTGCATAGTAAAATTTATGCTTGTGCAAAGGTGTTGCTGAGCAGAAAGAGCAATATTTAGAATACTATGGAGAGAGAGAGCAATGTTTACATAGGGATACCAAGGCTAGAAAACATCACAATCGAGAAATATTTAAGTGCCTATTACAGGAGACCATAGTGAGGAAGAAGAGTATGAATACCACAAAGTCACATAAGAGAGCTCTATGTTGGAAGCTAAGGCCTGAGCATCATAAAGGAGAAACTAGGGAGGTCTTAAGTGGAAGTATTGATAAACAAAAAATACTTAAAGCAAGCGAAATATGAGCCAAGTTGAATTGTAAAATGTAGAGTTGATAGAAGTCAGGCCAAGTGTAGAAAAAACCCTGAGCAACCATTACACATATGCAAAATAAAGATACCCTAATTTGGAGGAGATGCACCATATCTAAATTGCCAAAGATACATTCAAATTACTGCTAATAATTATTATTCAATGGCTGCATAAGGTACATAGAAATATTAAACAAATATTATAATGTAAAGAAGATTTGATTTATTGAAGGTGCATTTTTTATATTGGGGAAAATAATATTTTATAATTAATGAGAGTTATAAAAAGAAATTATTATATTGAAGGAAATAAATATTTGAAGAACAAATTGAAGAAGAAAATTTATTGAAGATTGAAGAAGAATAAAAATTTGAAGAAGATTGAAGGAAGAAAATATTTGAAGAAATAAATTGAATATTGGAAAATTGAATTGAAAGAAATATTTGAAGAAATAAATTAATGATTGAAGAAAACTATTGAATTCAAGAAGAGTCTTGAAATTGAAGAGATTATATTTGATTATTTAAATATTGAATAATTTAATTAAAGATGAAGATAAAAATTGGAGATTGAAAGAAAATGATTTTATTTGAAGAATATTAAAGTTAAAGAAAGTGATAATTATTTGAAGGAAGAATAAGATTGAGGAAATTGTTAAATTTGAAGTAATAAGGAATTCTACAACAAAGCAAATTATTAATAACCTTATATTATGACAAATACAAAGATCTTCCTTTCCAAATCCCAACTACCAAAAGGACCTAACTTTACTCCATGGAAAAATAAAATGAAATCAATACTTATATTTGACAACTTTGGGAAGTAGTCAATGGTATACAATTGAAAGACTGTTAGGATCCTATCCTAACACTAAATTTATTAATGATAATATAATATATATTTAATATACTAAGGTTAGTATATAATATAATAATTAATTATTAAATTAATTATTATATTATTATTAGTGTTAGATAGTCCTATAGTCATAATAATTAAATACATTAATTATTATGAAAAGACACATTGAAATGACGTGAGGATTAGGGTTAGGTCAATATATATATTTGTTCAATTCATTCATTCCAGATATGGATGAAATATAAAATATATAATTTATTGAAGGGACTTCCCGAACAATACAAAAGCGATTCTTTTAGTCTAGGTTTATTTATTTAATTATTTATTTATCAATTTATTGTGCTAGGAACCCTAGGTTCCTACCATATGGTATCAGAGCCTTATGGATCCAACCATATGGGACATAAATATCAAAGGAATGAAAAATGACATCGCAAAAATTATAAGAATAAATGAACAATACCATAATAAACAAATGGAATGTTTTGATCGTATAGAGTATTTAATAAAAATGCAAGAGGAGGAGACCCTAGCCATGGAATCCCAGGTAGAGGAGGAGCCCATAGGCATGAAATCCCAGGTGGAGGAGGATTCCATAGCCATGGAATCCCGGGGGGTACCCATTGCACTCCCTAAGAAAGAAAAAGATGATTCACACCCTAAATTTTTTTTGAAAGAGCTTGAAGCCATAAAAGAAAATTATGCAAACCCTAAAAATACAATTTTTTTTTAAAGAAATAAATGAAAAAGAGGTCTTTTCGAGCAACAGTGCAAAATTTTCCATAGAAAAAAACCTACTGGAAATTCCACAGAAAATATTCCATGGTTTACTGCTTTATTCCCTTGCATTTTACCTGTTGAATTATAAAAATTTCTATAACTTTAACACCAATTGGAAAATTGAAACAACACCATCTGCACACAAATCTCATCCGTGCGACCTCCTCCATGGCCTCCATGGCCACCTCTTTCTCCGCTCACTCACGTGACATGTGCATCATCCAAATAGATCTAGTAAGGTGTGAGTGTAAACTAGCATATGCATTAAATAAGATGAATACATCTATGAATAAAGCATTACTATCATACTTATTATTACTCAAATTGTTTGACAAATTGTTGACATAGAAAGTGATTTTAGAAACCTTATAATATTAGACATGTAATCCAGATGTAATCCTTGATAGATGAAAACAACTACCACTTCATGATAAATTGTGGTTGACATCCAGACGATGTGGTCAAGCTTTTGCCTTTTGAGTTACCTAAAGCAGGTACCAATTATAATACTATTATGTTCTTCCACCATTTCAATTAGTTTCTGACACAGTGGCTTGAAAATAGCTGCATTTTAATGAATATTCTGGGCTACCCAATGCTATTCTAGAGTGGAACAGGCCACTATGCCAATGCATGGGAGCTTAGATCATGCCAAGACTTCCTTCCACTCAAAGCATAATTGTGATTATGATCACTTACAACAACTGATATCACCACTGGATGATTCACTTTACGATTGTGAGGAGAACAAAAGACAATACTGACAAAAATGGAAGACCCTTTCTTGTTCTTCCACCAACTGATGTGGTATTATAAAATACTCAAAAATTTAGAAGTTATACCACTAATAACAATGTTTTTGCAATCTCAATATGGACATCACCATGAAATATTAACATTATTTTGGGATATTAAACGTCTCGAAGATATTTGAAAAGTCATTGATGCAAAGCCAGGTTGGCGTAGGGAAAATGCAATTGTATAAGGTATGCCTCGTAACATGTCATGACCTTGCACAATAGAAGGAAAGCATAAGACACTTGAGTTCTGGCCAAATGTTATAATCACCTGAGCAACCTGGTGCCAAGTGGGAGATAGAAATGGTTGAAGAAGCAACGTTAGAAGAAAAGTGCCAACAAGTATCCTATAAGAAAAAGGAGCCAAGATGCAGTGCATGCATGAAGGGTTCATATAATTTCATAACAGGTCACATGCTCGTAGGGAGACATTTTTAATATTGCTAAGATTACCCCTCTTCAACGATCGCAGTAGGAGCCTGCACATACTAAATCAGAACACCAAAAATCAAAGTAATATGATCAATATTGAAACCTAAGAGCTGTTGTAGCCTGAATTACCTGAGAAATCCAATGCAATACCATGATAGATATGCATATGCGAATTCTATTACGTAGGTATCATGATAGGAAGGCTCTTATAATTCCATGACTGAATATATTAACATATTGTAGACATTGAAGTTGCCTATCCACGCAGATAAAAATTTAAATGATCAAGCTACAAAAAAAAATAGAACTCGAAAAGATGACGAACTCTTGCGGGTAACGCTTGTTATCAAGAGATGATGGATTAACCAAATTTTATTACAATTAATAGAGCCCTTCCTAGAATTATATCCACCATGTTGAATTAAAAAAAAAAATGGATACAGATTTAGATTTACGTGGAAATTTTAGTTGTCCCATAGAATAGCTATCAGTCAATAAAAATATTTGTCTTTATTCTGGTGAAATAAGCCTCAACATAGAAAATGGAATAGCTATTTATGTCTTATTTGTTTCCATAATGGAACTAGTCCAATACTTGCTACTCGATGTGTGATTTTGGCCCTGCAGTTTTCACATGAGGGGGAATATGTCCAACAGTGGAAATATTTCCATATACCCAACTCCAATTCTAATCCGTTCTCATTGGCTTTTGGTTCTCTTTTTTATACTTGGAAGGTGGGATTTTGCAGCAATTATTGTCTAGAGTATTGCCACTACAGTTTGAAGCTAAAGGGTAGCTTTGTAACTCTTTCGCTATGCTGGAAAATACATATTTATCTCCACTATTGGCTGCATTGCGTTTGCATTAATGTCATGTCCAGTAGAGACATTGGCCACAAATATAACTTGGAGATCACATGGAATTCTTAAGAGATATTGCTAATCCTTTGGGTCTCAAAAATTATGCTGGCATCACTTACACCAAACAAAGTGATCAAACACAGTACAACAGAGAAGACAAGTGCTCTTTGGAAGCATCAATGAAGTTCTATCCTTAACATGCACATTAATTAGAGATGAAACGTTGATTAAGAGAAGTTTATTCAAAATAGAGTCTTCAAGCCAACGTATTAGCATGTGAAATATATATTGGAGCTAAGGTCACAACTTTGAAACCGTCGAGCTCAATTAATTCCACAAGGATATATACATCTCAATTTTGAATCGCATGAAACAAAGCTTTAGAAAGTGACCATACAACCATACTTCCGCCATCATCTAATTACAACAAACACAATATTCAAAGACCTAAATCTTCTAAAACTATATTTATATAATTAATTAAAAAAATATCGATTTCAAGTAAGGCAACGCTACAAAAAAATACGGATGCTGGTGCTAAATAATTTTTCTCAGGTTGAATGAACAGGAAAAGAAAAAATTGACACTTTGGTAAAAGCACTGCTAGGCAGTGAAAAGTGTCTTTGGTCTTGATAAGACACTTTTATTTTAGAAGTAATAAATACCCCTACATATGGTCTTAAGTTGTTTAATATGGTTGAATGATGTTGGTATATTTTGAAAACTATGCTGCAAATGACATACACCTTAAAAAATTCAAAAGTTTTTTAAAAGAGAACTTATATTAGAATTTTCGTGGAGGATGCAATTTGGTTGCAAATTTGATCGTGCAAAAAAAACAAAACAAAACAAAAAGACTTACAAAATTTGTTTCGTCTTGATTTAACAACTACCCCACTCTAGAGGAAATTAAATGTATGCTTCATAAACTTTTGGCCACACTCACTAGTTTTCTTAAGATACATTGTTTTTTCCCTTATTGAAGTGAAATGGCTCCTATGAATTATCTCGTGAGTGATGTGAACTAGGAGTGTGATTTATAGCACATGCTTCTCAATTCTATTTTCATAGACCGTCCACAAATCCTCAACTTTGTTTTTCTTTTCCCTTTGTGTTTGTCCATTCATAAATAAAACGTTGTTAATTTCTACCATTTGGAGGAAGTGAAGTATTAAGACATTCGACGTACTACCTCGGAGGATATTTACTTGGTCTAATTAAAGTAAATTAGGAGTTCTAAGGTGAATAGTAAATCAATTCATCAAGGACTCAGACCAGTGCAACTCTATCAAAGGGAAACACAAACAACAAAGAGTTTATAAATCAAGTTATAGAACACATCCACCAGTAAGGCAAAAGCTCAGAGCAAAGCAATGCATAGGATATCACACTCATTAAGGAGATAAGACGCTCAAAAACATTAGAAGAATCACACGTAGATTTGAATATCACCAGTAATGGAAGCACGTAGTGAAGAGAGTGCACAATGAAATAAAGAAGCAACAATATACATTTGAGAGGAAAAATCTCATCGTCTATGCCAAGTCCAAAAATTCCAGAAGGCAAGTTGAGGAGCACCATTTACACAACTCTTTCCTCTATAGGAACACCATTGATGGTTTCATCTCCCCATATCATCATACAACTTGGTAGCATTTGAACATCGATGCAAGACAAAGGTTCCAGATTTGAGGACAAAGTTATTTCCAAGAGGGGTGGAATGTTAGGATCCTATCCTAACACTAAATTTATTAATGATAATATAATATATATTTAATATACTAAGGTTAGTATATAATATAATAATTAATTATTATATTATTATTAGTGTTAGATAGTCCTATAGTCATAATAATTAAATACATTAATTATTATGAAAAGACACATTGAAATGACGTGAGGATTAGGGTTAGGTCAATATATATATTTGTTCAATTCATTCATTCCAGATATGGATGATATATAAAATATACAATTTATTGAAGGGACTTCCCGAAAAATACAAAAGTGATTCTTTTAGTCTAGGTTTATTTATTTAATTAATTATTTATCAATTTATTGTGGTAGGAACCCTAGGTTCCTACCAAAGACAAATATTTAAAGATGAAGATGCAAAAGATCTTATGCTAATAACATTTGGTATATGATATGAGATTCAAGTAGATATAAGTGAGGTTGAAACTTTGAAGCAAGATTGGGAAACATTGTGCACACTATTTAAAGAAAAAATGAAGCTACTATTTTAAACTTGTAATCACAACTATATTCACTAAAATTCCATGATGGATAAAACATAGAAAATTTTCTTTGAATGGTAGCAAAATTAAAATCTAAACAAAAAATATAGTAGATAAAGTGGAAGAAAAATTTCTTGCTCAAGCTACACTAAGAGCACTTCCATAAGCATTTAGGACATTAGTCACCTCTCTAAACAAAATTGTATCCTTTGATGAATTGGTCAACATACTTCAATAATATGAAATAGAAAACCAAGCTAGAGATGAAATGATAAACAATGCTCTTATTTCAAAGAAAATTTGTGTCAAATAATATTGCTTCATTATCACAATGTCAACCTGAATGGAGATAAAAATATTGCCACATATGTAACAATGTCGTAATACTAGTTATTATAGATACAATTCTTTAAATCAATGAATCAAATATATAGACCTTTTCAAAGATACCAATGGAGACAATATCAACCTAATCAACAAAAATACACATCAACACAACAACGATATCCAAAATGGAAAAATCAAAGAGGAAACATGGTCCAAGAAGTACAAGAAACAAAGAACATCAATGAGGAAGAAAATGAAACAATTCATAGAGCCCTCATGGGAAGAATTATAGATCTCTCCATCCTTGACAATACAGGTTCAAAAAATAAATGTATGGATCAAATTGAGAAGCAATGTGACAAAGATAGTAATGATACAAGCCACTCAAAAATTCTCAATAGTAATGGCATTGATAGTATTGACAACAAAACAATAATTATTGAAAAGGAAACAAAGAAAAATATAAAAAGCATGAACCAAAACAAAATCAATGGATGCTCCAAAATTATAAAATTTGTGAAAAGAACAAACAAAAGTCTTGTCAAGAAAAGAAAATTAAAGTACACTATGGATGGATAAATAGAACATAATGGAATAAAATTATGGAAATGCTAAAATATTTTTACAAGAAGAAACAAGCCTAATAAGCGTAAGTTATGAAAAAAGAGAAGATACGGGTAATAACTTAGTGGGATATATACAATACCATAACCTAAGTAGTACCAAAGTCAAAGCAGGAAGACCAATACAAGAATGAAAGACTAAGAGCACAAATCTGTCATACCAAAATATGTAATACAAGGGGGTGCTGGAGGTATTACGTTATTTTGTACCTTGCAAGCAATATTAATGCAAGGACCTTGTTAATAATTTAGAATAGGGTATGACTAATAGTTGAGTATATAGTAGGTGTCATGCTATTAAGTGTGAGTTATATGTCATATAAATAAGTGTGAGTTATGTCTCATATAAATAAGTGTGAAGTTATGTAGGTGAGATGTCATGTTAATAAGTGTGAGTTATGTAAGTGAAGTGTCATGTTTATAAGTGAGGAGTTATGAGTTATGTGCAATCATGAGAGTCTTTATCTTTATGTAAATATGTGAGATTTATGAAGAGATAGATCTCCCATGAGTATGAGGAGATGAAAAGTTTATGTAAGTGTAAAGGTCAAGAGTCTTGTAAATATGAAGAGTCTCATGTATGTATATATTGAAGATACAACTTTGTAATAGTTGATTGAATGAGCATTGCATTTATGCATTGCTTAAAGTGGATATTATCAATAATATTATGAGTTATTGTTTATTGTTATGTGCATTTTTGTTCTTGGGATATTGTGATATCCTAGAAGAGTGTAAAATTGCTAAGATCTTGATTATTGCAAACTATTTGATATGAAGTTCTATGTTTTCCATTTTCTAAGAAAGGCCTATTTCTTTAACAATTTTATCATAGCCTTGAATCTTATATATTGTTTACCATACATTTTCTGGATCTTTGAATAATATCCAACCTATTTTTTAAAATAATACTAAACTAAAAACTATGTAGTTCTATAAGCATACCCCAATAATAATATTTCCGTTGCAAACCCTATCCCATGTATAAAAGAGAAACCTAAACTTCTTTTTACATCATTTACAATGATAATATCTTTAAATTTTATCAAATTTGAAGGCTGTACCTCTAAATAATCTTGAAAGTGATATCATATATATAGGGATAGGTTGTAACATAGCATTTATAGGTTTTCAATATTTAAGCAATTGTTATTAAGTTAATTTTCTAACACATAAAATAAGTTTTTATTCTATGCAAAATTGGGCCCCATAACTCCTTATTCTTTCTTTTATCAAATAAGAAAATACCTAGATAGTTTCACAATTTTCTAAATTAAAACCCTAAATCTCTACAAACATCCATTGTAAATGAACTAAAGTGTTGATGAAAATTTCACAAACTATATTATATTAAGAAATTTTTAAATAACCTTATCATAACCACATAAGGTTGATTTCCATGGCCTTGTTTCCCAAGGATGACCTCAAAGAACAATTTCGTCATTTAACTAGAGATGATGTTTTAAAGAATCATTTTTTTTTCTTTTTTATTCTTTTATATAGCTTCATTGAATGCCTCAAAATAAATTTAAGAGATTTGGAGAGAGTGGATCATCCATGATATGATTCAAAGTATCCAATGGGGTGATCCATTGATCAAAATAATATATTTTTTAGAGTTTAGTAATGACAACTAATCCATTTACACCAAAATTCATCAAAAAAACTTTGTTTGAGAATATCATATAGAAAAATCTAATAAAAACTATTAGATGCTTTGCTCATATCTAATTTTATAATCATATATTTTTTTATAGACTAAAGAGAATTCATACGACTTATTTAATAGAATCAAGGAATTGCTTATTGTCCCTTTGATATAACATTATATAGAATGCCTTTCCATTTGTATGCTACAAATTTTAAACTTACTTTAGGAATCATGTTAGAAAGGTTTAATGGATATTTAGTCCCGCTTTTCTTGAAAAAAACATAGACTTATTATATCCTTCTTTTTCCTATCCTCTTTTAACACAACCAAAATATCATATTTTCAACATTTACCATTATTTTTGAAAAAAAAGTATAGAACATTGCTTAGGACAAGGTTCCTTATAAACATGAAAAGAGAAAATTACCTCATTTTGGTCATCCATCAAGATGTTCCTCATTAGAATTTGATTCTATATCCATGTGATAATTGATGGAATATTTTATAGAAACTAACTCTTAGCTTCCTCATCCCATCCAAATTTTGATAGAATATCTTTGAAATAATTGATTACTTTTATTTTATCTCTTCTTATTCCTTAATATTTCTTCCATATGGAGTTGAAACATTTTGGATACAATGGAAAGGCAGATCTGATTTTACCGTAGCATGAAAAAATAGGTATTTATTTTACATTTTTTAAGCCACCTTCTTAGTATTTGGTCCCAACATGACTCATCATTTTATAATATGCTATAATAATAAGCAAGCAAATATTATTTTTTCCCATACATATATTTACTCATTATTTACTTGAACTACATTATAAATATTTGTAGTACCTTGGCACTACCTTTGCTAATATTTGTTTATTTTGGAAGCAATATATAGTGGTAGGAGGTCAGACAGTAGAAAAATACCTAACAATCCTAAAAATTTACTCATTTTAGTAAAGTACTGATTCCTCTACAAACCCTAATACTTGGTTTGGAGGAGTGATTTGCTCAACAATAGTGTCGATTCACTCAAGGAAGGATTTTCTCAATAGAGGTATTCATTTTTCTTGCTAAAGCAAGTTAATATCTTTCAAAATTAAGTGAACCACTTAATAAAACTAAGCAAATTGCTTGAACAATATGTAGAAATGAAAATCAGCACAAACTATGAGAAAAATCTTCAAAACATTGATTTTTTTAGTGATTTTATGATGCACCAAGAATTTTTGGAGCTTGCTAAGCCTGTTAGAGGTATAATTATAGGTATATAACATTTAGAGGTGCAATATTTTAGCTAAAATGGCCCCTTGATCTTTACTTTCACTAAGAGTAATTATTTTTCACCCTAAGTAAAATAGGGATAAACTTTTGCTATAAAGAGTGGCCTAGGGCCCTCATTGTAACTATCTTTTGGCCACAAGAATGTAGAGATACACTCTAGTAAATACATATAATGCTTTGTATTTATGAGGTTGTAGGAAATTGACAAGTCCTTATAAATCACATCAATGACATTGCCCTCTTGGTTTGCTATGTATGTAGTGGTTGGATATGACCTTTCTAGTCCATCTTGTCATTCACTTATCATTTTCATAATCAAATAAATGAGTGGACATTGATGTTATTTGATTTCTCATGTGTTGATTGATCACATGATATACTTAGTGCAATGTAAACAATTGTATTTGTTTTTCTCTTTCACTCTAAACTTCATAATTTTACTTTTTGTATTACACTTTCATGTATTTCTTTTCACACATTTGAATTCCATGCAAAGTAGTTAGTTTATATTAGAGGTTCATGTAAGGACAAAAGGTATCAAACCTTAATACAAAGGTTGAGGCAAGCCTTTAGCAAACTTGTCCAACCTTGTTGAAACTTTGATTTGAGGGAGCAACACTTTAATTAGACATCAAGACAATTTTTTGGATCAATATAGTTTTTGGCATGCTTGGTGGGACCAATCCTATTTTTATGCATTTTTGTTGAAACTTATTAATTTTCATGCCTAAAAATGCATTTTTTATAAACAAAGCAATTGGATCAAAATCAAAGAATTTTTTTCACAAAGTCTAATTTTACAAGTGACTCACTCATGAAAGTGAGAGATTCACTTGATTTGTGGGCATGCTTTCATTTTGCTGGAAGAAAGTGATTCGCTTGAATTACCAAGTGAATCATCCAATCTGGCTTGCACTTTCATACGTTAAAGTTAGAGCAATTCTCTTGATTTTTAGATCCGAATCCAATTTTCCTTAAAATTTGATTTTTTTTTTAAATTTTTTGTGCTTGAATTTTGTAGGTAATTTATGAATGGTGACTTTGACTCAAACTTCAAAAAACTATTTTTTTTCAAATATGGCTCTAACAAGATTCAAGTGATCCATAATCTTAAATCTAACCTTGTATGTACATTTTCCATGGGAAAAAACACTTAAGGTAGATTCTAAGTCAAATTTTGCATGAGTCCAAGACAATAAGCGATTTACTTGATAAAGCAAGCGATTCACTCCAAAAAGGGTGAAATTTTTTCAAGTTAGATCCATCCAGTGATTTGCTCCAAGTGATTCACTTTGACAATATTTTCTTTCTACAATTTTTTATGAAGTTTAGATAGACAACTAAATTACTCATTAAAGCAGGTAAATTGCTCGACTTTTTGACTAGATCACTCAATTTTTTGGTTTATTAGAAAATGCATTCTAATAGTCAATAATTTGATATTGTAAGAGAATCACTCCAATTTTTAAGTGAATTGCATAAAATGATAGTTTACAAAAAACTACATTTTGGTAATGAATCATCTAAAATTGTGAGTGAATCACTACAATTTATAAATGATAGGTATATTTTTAAATTTTGACCATAGAATTCGTTTTGTATAGGTACAAGCCTATGAATACATGATCTAAGGATTAGAAAGTAAGAAAAAAAAACCAAAGATCAAACATTAATGCTTTTAATTGAAGGGACGCTAAAGGAAAGAAAAAGTAATAAAATTTCATGTGGGTGCATCAAGAAGACAAGTTTGAAGAGGCCTTGGTATCTAATTCTGCCTCATCAAAAGGCAAAACCCCAATGGTTAATCAAGTTAGCCAAGGATTCATGTTTCAACAAATACATTACCATAGTTAGCAAATGATTTATTTGATAGCCCTAGTAAACTCTACTTGGGTTATTACAGGCTCCTATGATGACTCACACCAATCCCTTATACCAAGTACCAATTTATGTAATCAACCTAACAAATAGAACACTCTTCATACATCAACTCTACAACAAACCTACGACTTCTAGTACATAAAATTTACCTCCTACAAGTACCTCTCTAATACAAAGCCCACCTAGATCCAGTCTATCTAATACCTCTAATGTTCCTCTAGTTTAGTCCTTGGCCCCCATAGGATAATTAGGATTAAATTTGAACCTTACCCATAATACATAAGCAAAAATTGGACAAATGGGGTTACAAGTGTCCTAGGAAAAAACCTAGGGATTAAAACTACCTCCAACCAACCAAGTGCAATAAAATATGCAAGGTCCACCTCCTCAAAACCAATAAATCCCATAGATAAGGCTATACTATAAGCTTTCATAATAGAACATTCAACCACCTTCCAATTAATAGTGGGCTTATCAAAATCCATTGTCTCAATATCCTCCTTTTTACCCTTTATATTTATACCCTTCATATCATCCATACCCACCTCCTAGATATGCTATGTATCCTCCTACTTACCAACAATACGAATCTACGATCATATAGCTCCATATTCGAATAAATTAGAATCACTTGTTAGAACCTAAAACTAATTTCCTGATTGGACCTATCAGGGACCTTTGAACCTCTTGGTCTATTCTCCTATTCTCCTAGCAGCTATGAAGATTTTACCTACCTTTGATGAGAATGAAAACAAGATGAAATTAGATCACCTTAGTGAGCTATCGACACTCAATTCAAACCACTACATTTAAGAGGAGGACATGAAGGTATGTTTACTGACATACTCTGTATAATAAGGCTGCTTTATGGTATAGGATATTGCCAAATAATTTTGTGACTAGTTGTACATCAATAGTTGAACCATTAATGCATAGGCTTGGAAGCTTAGGAAGTGGGTATATAGTTTTTTTTTTAATTACATACAATACAAAGGGCCCCTCAAAAAGAGAGTCATGATTTCAATACTAGATTATTTATAACTCTAAACATAATTATGTAAAATATTAGGCTAAATGAAAAACAAGTGTTACAATATTACATCAAAGGATTTGCAATCTTATTTAGTGCCAATAATTTGTAATGCTAACCATCATACACTACTTGCAACATTCAAATAAGCATCTAAAGACAAAGATGTTCTCATAAGGGTAGGGAAAATACCTCTTGGCCCACTAATGGCCTATGTAGCCCAAATTATTTTTATTTCTGTTCTTTTCAATTTTACTCATACATCCTTAGGCTACCTTGGCTATATGATATAGCACATAGCTAAATAATAATCTTTATTTTATAATTTTACTTCAACTACTACAACATATAATTACTAACTATACCTATCCAAATTAGATGAATATCACAAGTTTTATGTATTTTTTATTGGCTTAAACATTATTCCTTTGCAAGGAATAATTATTCTTATTTTTATGGAATTCTTTAGTTGACTCTATTGAATTGTCCTCCCTATAATATTTTTTCAACAAAGGTCTATGACATACGCTACTCTTCCCACAAGCTATTGTTTTTAGTGGCATATTATTATGATTATTTTAATACCTCTTTTCTAAAGTACATTCATGAATAATATGGGATAAAACAAACTCTCCTGAAATTATTTTTAACCATGATGGTTGGTCCCTTTGTCTAGTTTTTTTTACTAGTATTATTCCAATTTTACTATTTATTTTCTTTCTTGACCTAATTTTTCACCATCCTCTTATACAAAGGTTATAGATTAGAAAAAAGAAAATTCTTATTAAACACAAATAAATAACAAATATTTTTTTTCTTGGTGCTTCCAAAAACTCAAATTGAATGCACTACACTTCTATATATTCTCTTTTGGATTTCAATATGAAACGACATGACTCAAATCATGAGAAAATTTAACATGATTTCATTTTGCATGAAATTATTAATTCTAGAATTAAATGCCTTTCAATATGATTTTTGTTTCATGGAAAAATCTCACTCTCCCTAATTTCCTCCTCTTTGGTCCATTGACATGATGCTAAAACATCATTGTTAAGTAACATATCACATTTGACAACATACATATACATATCCTTTGAGGAATCTTTTTAAAGGTTGTTTTGTACTTTATACACACGTGATATATATAGATGGAATCATAATAATATATCCATTTAAATAGATATGGAATACTGCAGCTAATATACTTTAAATTGATTTTATCTGTGTGGAATTTCCAATGTATTTTGAAATAATCAAATTTGCTATCGGTCATCTTGACTAATGCATTTCTTTCAGATTTATGGGAAAATATTTGTAACTCGTGATGAAAGTTATAGTGCCATGAATAGCCTCATAGGTTAAAAATTTATCATCTTTCCATACACATCATTATCGAATCTAATCATGTTGTAATTCATGCACATGTCATGGTCTATGAAAGACTTTAAACATTGTATATTTTTGTATTACTTAGACTTTGTTTTGACATATATTAGTTTCTATATCAATATGCTTTAATATTTAATAGTAAGACTTTCAATATTTTATATATTTATTATTGCTTATAAAATATAAATTTTTATAATATTTATTCAAGAATAATTATAAATATTATTACAATAATTTTTAAGATTAATTAATAACAAGTATCACAGGAAATAAACAAAAAAAATAGCATAGACTATTACAATAAAAATATTTTTCCCTTACCTATTAGCCTAATTTAAAAGCTTATACAACATTATATTAATACAAAAAAATTATCCTTGAAATGAATTGAATTGCCTATAATTGTTTCCTAAATTTAATCTTTAAAGTTTTCTTGAATTGGTCTCATAACTCCATTTAAAAAATTTTGTTAGTATTCATATTATTTTAATTTTATTTTCAATTCCACTTATAGCCACTTAGGATACTATTGCTATAATCTCTAAAAAAATTAACTTTTTTATTTGATGATTTCATTTTAACCACCACAATGATACAACCTATAATCACTAAGTATGCTTATCTAACTTAGATGAATATGTATGATTCTTCACAATGCCATTATTAAGAAAATATTTTTATTTTAAGAAATATTTTAATTGAATTTGGTATATGAATCTACTGAACTATTCTTCAAGTGGCATATTTCTGTGATCATTTTAATTCCTTTCTCCTCAACCACATTCATAAACTGTAAATGCTAAAGTGAATTATATTGAATATATTTTCCACCACACTATCTAGTCCAAGTATTTGGTTTTTTGCACCATTATTAGTTTAGATGTATTTTTGGTTTTCTTATATTGACCTGATTGTTTATCTTTGACTTATACACATATTATATATTAGGTACAATCCAATAATTGTTGAACAAAATTATATAATAAATATTTCTCTACTTGGGGCTTCCACCAACTTAAATTCAATGTTCTCTAATTTTATATTCTCTTTTGGATTTTAATATAAAGTTACATAACTCAAATTCACTAGAAAATTTAACGAGTTTAGTATGCATGAAAGTATTGATTTTAAAATTAAATATCATTTAATATGAATTTCATTCTATGGAATAGTTTCATAGTCCCCACTTCTTTCCTCTTTAGTTTGATGCAATGACAATGGTGGGGTATATTGATTTTCAAACAACACCTTCCATCAATAGTATTTTTTAGTTGGTGACAACAATATTACATTGAGTATTCCAGACAAATACTCCAAATGATATATTTAGGTTGATGATGATGACTTCTAATTATGATGGCAATCAATAGTTGACACTCTCACAATGTCAATAATAGTCTTGATAATAGGGCTAAGAAAAAATCAATAGTTTCTTGGCAACTATCTTGTTTAGTCAGTAGACTCCTTAACGAATGGCTTCATGACAACATATAATTAACCTTGGTCAACTAGTGACTCTCCTATGATGACAGTATTGTAATTCTTTGTCAAAAATACCCTAAAGACACTCTCCAAATAAAAATCATAAGATAAAGTTTAGATTTCCTAACCATGTCAACCTACAAAATAATTTGGAAATGTACAAATCTAATATCCTAGCATACATAATATTCAACATGATGATTGGAAATGAGTTTGCATTAGAATATGATTTCAAGCTGATAAAATTTATAATATTGCACATATGTTTAATCGTTTAGTCTATCTTAGCATCCTCTCTTCTAATATCTCTATCACCTCTTTCTTGCTCCTTGTTCACCTCTTCTCTCCAATCTCTTTTGCTACTTAAAAGCCATTCAATTTATAGGCACAAGAAATAATGACCATCTAGTTATCCCAAATAGTTAACCTTCCAATTTTTGTGTCCATACCTCTTGTCTGGTCTTCACCTAGATGCTCCTGCATCATACTCATTGGGTAACAAAATTTTTTTTTATGATCATTGCTAGAACCTTCAATTGATACTTAGTATTTAGTGATCTCTGAAGCATTCATCCACGTTGTGGCATCAATATCTTGGTTATTCCATTTAACCAAATATTCATAATATGTCTTACATATTTCCTTCTTTCCACTTAGAATATATGATTAATTTCATCTCATTCCTTATTTGGTAGTTATGCTATCCATTTCTCTATCGAGATATAAATTGTATGATCTTCATCATCATCCCTAGGTTGATCATAACATGGATACAAGTTGGTTGCTTTTAATATTGATAAAATTTTGATGCCCTTTGGAAGCTCAAATTCATTGGCATTGGTGGTAAACTTCGTCAAGACCTTAAAAGGCTTAATCTTCTTCTAGTTTAACTTGTTATACATGCCTTTTGAAAATTGCTCTTTCTACAAATGTGTCAAAACCAAATAACCAACTTGAAACTCCTACGTTATGTTTGGGATCAACATGTTGTTTGTATTTCATGGCACTCTTTTCCAAATCTATTTTCACTTTACAATGTAAATATTGCATATATTTAGCAAGATCCTTTGCCATAGCACTAGGTTTTTATAAATCAATTGTACTCTACAACTTATCTACTCCTCTATGATGAGTTCTATACACAAATTTAAATGGAATTTTGGTTGTACATTATCCCTATTATACTTATTATATGCAAATTCAACCTATGCTAGTACAATATCCCACAACTTTGATTTCTTGCCAACTAGACACCATAGTAGATTCCTAAGGTTTATGTTTATAACTTTGGTTTATCCATCTATTTGCAGGTGATAAGTTGAACTTAAGCACAATTTGATACCCAAATTCTTCCACAAGGTCCACCAAAAGTGACCTATAAACTTCATATCTCTATCTGAGATAATACTTTTTTGCAAACCATGTAATATTACAACTTCTCAAAAGAAAAAAATCAACAATATGAGTGGCATCATTCATTTTCTTGCAAGGTATGAAATGTGTCATCTTTGAGAGTCTATCAATAACAACAAAAATAGAATCGTTACCTTTGGGGTAATGAGAATCAACATTTTCTAGTACTGGTAATGGTTGATACAACTTGGTATTTTGACTTCTTCCCTTTGCATGTTGATAAACTTAACAATATTGCACAAATTTTCTTACATCCATGTTAATTCTTGGACAATAGTAACTTGCACAAAGTTATCCCATCATTTTTTCTACTCCAAAATGTCCAACTAGTCCTCCACTAAGTTTCTCTCTTATCAGGTTCTTCCTCATTAAACTTCATAGTATGCACAAATTTTATCCCTTGAACAATAATATCTCTTGGATGAAACATTCAGTCTATGACATCCAATCTCTTGCAGTAGGATTACCGCATGCTACCCAAGCTTCCTTGAAGTCTAAATCATCAGTATAAAGCTCCTTCATAGCATAAAAACCAATGACTTTGATTTACATCATGTTCACCAACATATTTCTTCTACTCAAGGCATCAACTACTTGATTTGAAAAACCACTTCTATGCTTCAAGACAAATGAATATCTATGCAAAAATTCCACCCACTTCATATGCCTTTGATTCAACTTACTCTAGTTGTTAATAAACTGCAAAGCATGATTATCTATAAATAATACCTCCATTTCTTTAGAGATTGAACAATTGGCATAAAAAAATTGGTCGTACACTAATTATTTCCTCTTTACCTCATTTAGATTCTCTTGAAATAGTTAATGGGCTTGCCCTCTTGGCTCAAAGACTCCTCCTATCACTTTCCCCCTTGCATCACAATCCACTCAAAATAATTTGTTGAAATTTGACAAAGCTAGAATGAATTATTCTATTATCTTCTCCTTCAAGATTCAAAAAATTCTTTCTACTACAATCATCCACTTAAACTCATACTTTTCTCCTTTCATCATTTTTATGATTAGAGCACAAATCCCACTAAATTTTGGATAAAATTTCTATAAAAACTTATTAGATCATGAAAACTCCTAGCCTCAAACATACTTATTTGGGATGGCCAATGCACAATGGCCTTGAAATTTTTAGGGTCCATTTGTAACCCCTCTTGGAAAATATTAAAACTCAAGTATACCAATTTCTCTTTCATAAAACTACATTTCTCCAAATTGACTAGCAACTTTTCTTCTTATAGTCTTTGTAAGACCAATCTCAAATGTTCTTGTTGTTGTCTCTAATTTTCCCTAATTAGAACAATAATACCTCATGGGGAGCAACACAACATGACTACAACCAAGAACATGGGGTTTGGATCAAACGAGGGCCTTTGAGAGTTTTGACAAGGATGGCTCCTTGATAGGATGTGATCTTAAAAGCACACTTGTTGCTCACCTAAGGGAAAAGGATGCAAGAAAGTAAAATAAAAAACCCATAAAAAGCAAAGGGGGAAATGTTCCACCCCACTCTATATGAGGGGACCATGAAACCTCATAAAAGCATGTGTAAACTCATTGAAAAGTTAAGTGGCATTAGCTCAACTGGTTAAATTCATCAATATTTAAATAGGAGACCAAGGTTCAAATCTTGCCAAGTGATACATGGATAATATACAAGCTTTGTTGTAATACCACTATGTGGTGATGATGTAATATGGGTGGGGCCCATTTCAATCCCATATAACCAATTGAAAAAAATGGGTGATGCACCAAGAGATCCGCTAAGATTTTTCTATGAATTAGGCTTGAATGCTATGTGTTAGCAATGAACACTTCCTCTCCTCGACACAATGAAGTAAAAATAAGAGTTACTAGTTATACACATGCATAAGAAGGCAAGTCCCACTAGAGAGCCAAGCAAGTGACTTGGTCCAAAAATAGACGTAGGACCCTCACAAACACATACACTTAATAAAATCCAATATTCAAGAAAAAGGTCATAAGTAAATACATACACACAAAAATGAGTCTGCAGACTATACTAAATATAGGATCCTATGAATATATATAAGAAATATTTTACATAAATTATTCTAGAAGTGGGGGCTTGATAATCCCACAATCCACTCAAGAGCCAACTATTTTTATAGAAAGAAATGAAAGGAAATCCTACAAATGTATACAATTATAAACTTGTTGATCCCATTACAGTCTAAACATACAACTATTTATAACTTATAAAAGGAGAAATTTCCCTCCAAAATAATCTACATATGGATTTGACAATCCCATCTACTTTTCCTAGGAATTTTTAGTTATTGAATGACATACTTCCCTGATCATAATAACTGATCAACTTGGGATTTTCAGCATAAAAATTCATTCTAAATGAGTGTCTAAGACATTTATTGAAGTTATGCTCTAGTAGATGGTCTTTGTCTCCAAAATTGAGGAAGCATTAACTCATCCTATCCACCTTTTTTGCTTCTGATTTGACTTAGGAATCCATGTCTGCGTGGCTTTCTAGCATCTCTCATAGACTGGTAAGGAGTTTTATTATTGGCACTTCATCATAGATTGCAAGATCTCCGATATCAGGACTTATCCCGAAGGACGGGCTTCTTTAGCTCTCGTTTGATTATCTATCAGGATCTTTTCCAAATGAATTTTTCCATAAGTCCTGATTGTCAAGAATTATTTTAGCTTGTATTTCGTGAGCTAGATAAAAATCTAATCATTGGTGATCAAGGTTTTGCTTTAGTTACAAGTGGGTAGTGGGTAACAACTACAGTTTGGCGGTTCACAGGGGACTTCTAGCTCGCTTGAAGGAGAACTCAAAATTACCTTTATCCGTGGGATCATAGTCAAAACCTTGTCTATATACAAAACAAACAAAAGAAAGAAAAATATAAATATTAGGTTTGTTAGATCAATTATGCACTTTCTAGATTGCTCAAACTTTGACAGTGTTTTTTATTTGTTAGCCTAGTGTCCAGGGTTTAACATTTTCAGGGGTAGATCTTCAGGAGAATTCCATTCACTGGTATATGAAGAACATCTCCTAGGGTTTTGAACTTAAATATTTTGCCCTCTTTATAGTTGGAAATAATATATGGTCCTTACGAGAATGTGTCAAACTTAGTATGGTTTTCAGACTCTTTTTTATGTTCATCCCATTTGAGGATCATGTCGCCCACTTTAAAGGTTTGTGGGGTAACCCTTTTATTAAATGATATTTTGATTTTATTTTGGTGTCTTTGTAGATGCTCCCTAGCCCCTTTTCTTTGCTCTACAAGTTTTAGGAGTTCTTCCATTCTTACTATCATCAGATCATTTTCTTATAGTTCTTGTTGGTGTAATAGTTGGAGCATAGGAAGCTTTGTTGGAAATATGAGCAGGATTTGTTGTCATTGATGTCAAGAGTCAGTTTTAGTGAGCAGGACAAAAGGAAGGATGTCAAGGAGTCAGTTATGCAAGAAAAATATTGCTTCTAGACCTAAGGAAAATAATATTATAATGTCCCTAATTATAATATTCAAGGTGGTCAGATGAGGTCTAAAGAGCAACAGGAAGGCCCAAGAAAAATAATATTATAATATTTTATTATAATATTAGAGGTCTAAGGTTGAGACCTAAAGATTAAATTAATTATAATAATTTCATTATAAATTAATTTATAATTTAATTTGATTAACTCTAAAGAGTTATTAAATTAATTATAATTTAATTATAAGTTAGTTTATAACTTAATTTAATAAACCCTAGAGTTAGGGTTATAAAGGGCATATGCAAAGCATCGACGTCATATTCTATCTCCTCCGTCGACGTCAACAATTTCCAAAGAATGGGTATAAATACCCTAAGCCTAAAAGGCTTCAAACTCATCCACGATTTTAATAATCTCCTAAGCAAAAATTGTGTGCACAATTTTCGTAAGCAAGAGAGGGAAGAAGTCCCCGTTTGACCCTTTTTGGTAGGTAGCGAAGGAATAAAAGGCACAAGGCACGAAGGCCTTGTCACCACCTAGCCAGGTGGGCTAGCGGTAAGTGGAAGCACCTTGGGAATGTGAGGTTCCACGTTCGACTCGTAGCAGGGTTGGTTGTGCAGTGTTTTTGGGCACCAATGATGCCAAAGCCTTTTGGCTTTGGGCATCGAAGTAGAAGATAAAGCATCGTGGGTACTTTTGCCTTCCACGTGAGCGCTTAGCTCACGCGGCTTGGCAGTCACAGCTAAGGCATTGGAGGCACTGTGTTGTGGGATCGAATCCCATCGGGAGCACTTTGTGAGGTAATAAATTTTTTGTTATAAATTGATTTGTGCTTCTAAGGTTGTATGGTGTATTTTTGAGCTTAGGGAGATATAAGGTTGATGAAATTAAATAATTTTTTATTTAATTATTTGGTGGTTTGAGTTGTTTAAGAGTGGAGTTATAAGGTTTAATAAAAGATTTATTTTTATATGTTTTGGTGAATGCTTATTTCAAAGGAGTAATAAGGTGTATTTGAGTTTAATTATTTTTGTAATTGTGAAATATCTTGAGGGAGTGTTAGAGTGATATTTTTGTCATCTAACCTTTGAAATTGGCAAAGAGGGAAATTGTGTTTGAGACAGGTTTTGAGGTCAATTCTTCAACAAACAAAAGGTATGGGCACATCTTCCTTGTGAGTGATTGTTGGATGTTGTGAATGCTAAGTTGGAGAGAAAAGGGTTGTTTGATAAGCATTGTTGAGTTTGATTGTTAAAGGTTTTTTGAGTGAGAGTTGTTGATAAAAACCTTGTTTGATAAGCATTGTTGGAAATATTGAATGAAACCTTCATATGCATAACTAGGGTTTGTGCAAGATCATGAGTATCATTGTTATGTGAAGTTGAGAACTATCTTGAAACTAGGGTTTGTGCAAGATCATGAGTATCATTGTTATGTGAGATTGTTTGATAAGCATTGTTGGAAATAATTGAGTGAGTGTTCATATGCTTGGACTAGGGTTTGTAAGCAAGAAGTGTTTTATTGAGTGATTGGTTAAGTGGAGTTGATTAAGCCTAGTCAAGTGGAAGTGTTGAAGTGATAGTTCAAGTTCTATGAAACAAATTGTTCTATATTCTAATTTGATTTGAGAAAGAGATTGAAAGTGATTGAGCATTGTTGTGAGTGTGAAGCATATTGAGTCTCTAACAATTCTCTATATGTTTTTGTGAGATTGGAAGAAGTATTTTGTGTGATTGAAGAGGTTTATTGAGTAAGATTGAGTTGAGATTGGATAAGTTCTAGTGAGGACTTGTTAAGTAGATTTGAGGTAAGTCTTGGTGAAGACTTGTTGAGCAGATTGGACAAGTTCTAGTGAGGACTTGTTGAGCAGATTTGAGGTAAGTCTTGGTGAAGACTTGTTGAGCAGATTGGACAAGTTCTAGTGAAGACTTGTTGAGTAGATTGGATAAGTTCTAGAGAGGACTTGTGGATAGATTAGTGTGAGATTTTGTGGAAGATTACAAGGTATATTTGAGATAAGTCTTTGAGAAGACTTGAGAGTAGAGTTGATTGATTGATTTGTTCAAACCTTGGGTTAAGGTTTGGAGTAGATCTAGCAGAGTTGATTTGTGATTGAGTCAAGATTTGTGTTAAGGCTTGAGGATAGATATTGAGGATATATTTGTGCTAGATCGAAGGATTATGTTTAGTGCAGATTTGAGGATAGATATTGAGGATATATTTGTGCTAGATCGAAGGACTATGTTTAGTGTAGATTTGAGGATAAGTTGAGGGGAAATTTGTGCTAGAAAGGATTGTTTAGTGAATTGAGGATAGATATTGAGAATTTGTGCTAGACCAAAGGACCATGTTTAGTGTAGATTTGAGATAGAGCTAAGAGTAAGATTTGGAGGTGATAGAGTATAGAGGATGATAGTCTCTAGTGGATAGAGGTCCATTAGCTAGGGCAGTGAAGATAGGTCTTCTGAGTGAGGGTAGGAGTCTTAAGTGGATAGAGATCCATAAGCCAGTGTAGTGGAGGTAATAGTTCTTCTAGAAGATCACCAACTAGAGAAGAGGGATTGGTGTCTCCTATGGATAGAGATCCATGAACTTGATTAGGGGATTGGTGTCTCCTTTGGATAGAGGTCCATAAACATTGTAATAGGGAAGGATTCCCAAAGATATTTGTTGAGAAAATATTAGTGAAATATTTTCTTCGTGGAGTAGCCCACATTGGGTGAACCACGTTAAATTGGTGTCTCTATTGTGTGTGGTGATTTGTGCATTGCTTTGATTACTATTGTTGATATTGCCATTGATATATTGCATAATATTGATTGGGAAAGAAAAGTAAAAAGTGATCTTATACTGTTCACCCCCCTCTCAGTATAAGCTTGTGTTCTTCAATTGGTATCAGAGCGGGTTCCTTCGGAAGAGTTTAACAACTTGAAGGAAAATCTTACAAGAACACAAATGGATTCTAAGAGTGGATCCTCAGATAATTCAGCACCAGTATTTTATGGGAGTGATTATGTATTTTGGAGTATGAGAATGAAGATTCACCTGATGGCACTTGGAAATGAAATATGGGAAGTAGTTGAAAATGGATACACACCACCAGCTACTCCACCTACAGATAAATATGGTAAGCTTCTACATCATTACAATTCAAGAGCAATGAATGCAATTTTGAGAGGTTTGCATAGAATAGAGTTTGTTAAGGTTATGCACTACAAGTCAGCAAAAGAAATTTGGGATAAGTTGCAAGGCATATATGAAGGAGATAAAAAGGTCAAAAAGGTAAAGTTGTGAAATCTCAAGGGACAATTTGAAGATCTAAAAATGAAGGATGAGGAAAACATTAGTGCTTATCTACTTCATGTAGATGAGGTTGTTAACTCCATGCAAGGACTTGGACTTGAGGTTCAAGAATCTGATGTTTGTGATAAGATCTTAAGATCACTCCCAAAAAGGTTTAGTGAAAATATTTCAGCTATAGAGGAATCAAAATATGGTGATATTTTGACAAGGGATGAATTACTTGGCATTCTTACAACTTTTGAGATGAGAACAAAAGAGGAACCTAATCTCCAGAAAGAAGCAACCTTCAAAGCTACTAAGAAGATTAAGGGTAAGAAGTCAGATTCAAGCAATGAGTCATCCAGTGATGAAGAAGCAAATTATGGTAGAAGGAACAAGGATCCAAGAAAGTTTAAAGGTACAAAATCAGTTAGATGTTTCAATTGTGGAAAGTATGGTCACTATGCAACTGATTGTCAAGAAGCTAGAAATAGCAATGATGATGAAAAATAGGATCATAAGAATAGGGAAACAGAAAAATATAGGTACCAAAAGAAAAGCAGGGATGGACAAGGCAAGCAAGGAAAGAAGTTCTTTCAAAGACATAAGAAGAGTTTCTATGCAGACAAGGCAAGTAAGTACTCAACTGATATTGATGATAGTTCCTCAGATAATGATAAAGATGAAGTTCTATTTTTGGAAAAAGAAAAATAAGAGGTTAAGAAAATGTCACCAATAATTCTCAAGTGTTTTAGATGTGGTAACTTTGGTCATCTTGAAGATAGTTGTACAAGGAATGGTTTCAGTTTTAGTGATGATGAATATGAAGATACACTTGAAGGACTAGAAGAGAATCTTCTAATGGCATTAGAAGAAGAAGGAGGTGATCCTATAAAAGATGAGTCAAAAAAGAATGAAGATGTTTTCAAAGGTAAACAAATAGAGGAAGAATCAGAGGAAGGAGAAGTTGATCTTGAGGGAGAGCTTATTCATGCCCTTGATGCATTAAAGAAGGTAAGAAAGCAAAACTCCCAACTTAAGCTTCAGTTTCAAGAATGTGATGAAGAGAAAGGAAAGCTTATAGAGGATCTAAATAAGTCAATGGCTAAGACAAGAAAGTTCAAAGATAAGTTAGAAGCAAAGGTCTTAGAATGTGAAAGGTTAGAGCATGAAGTAGCTTCACTAAGGAAGGAAGTAAAAGAGTCTAAGGATAGGTTACACAGGTTTGGAAAGAGCTCAAAAATCATAGATAAGATGATCAAGGTACAAAGATGATCAACAAACAAGATAGGTCTTGGTTTTGAATAGGTACAAAAGAAACAAGGAGAGGAGTCAACCTCAAGTTCTGAAGAAGAAGAAACTTTAGAAGAAGAGAGTGTAAGAGAGAGTGAGACTTCTGAGGATGAGTTGGACAATAGAAAGTTCAACAAGGAAAGGAACAATGCACAAAAGAGGAACAGATGGAACAGGAACCAACATAGGGTAAAAGAGACTAAAAGACCCATGGGGTCAAGGCAAGGTAATTTCAATGGATGATGCTTCTCATGTCACAGGTTTGGGCACAAAGCTTCTCAGTGCAGGACACATGAAAGACAAGAATATGGGAACTTCAGAAACAGGCAACTATTTCAAGGGTATTGCTACTCTTGTAATCAGTTTGGTCACAAGGCAATGAATTGTAGGGTTCATGATAGGAATAGATATGGCTTCACCAGGAGAAATCCCAAGATATTTGCACCTCCAAGGAATAATAACATTAAGTGTTATAAGTGCAATAATGATGGACATACAACAAAGTGGTGTAGAGCAAAAATTCCAGAGACAAGCAAGAACATGAATAGTCAGAGGAATCAAAAGGATCAGATGAGAAGGAAAGTGGACAAAGGTAAAGATCAATGCATGTTGGGAGTAGAAATACTCCCACCCCAGAATTAACCACCTCAAGAGGAGGTGGGGGAGGGGCTAAGCTAAGAGTCTCATTCTTAGCCCCGAGCCCCAAAGGTGACCCTTTGCCATTGATGACAAAGGGAGAGAGATATTTGAGTTAGGAGGAGAGCATTCAGTCAGGGGAGTAGTTTCTCAGGGGGAGCAGAATAGGAAAAGGTAAAAGGAATGGTAAAAATAAAGTGGGTTGCCATCAATGACAAAGGGGGATATTGTTGGAAATATGAGCAGGATTTGTTGTCATTGATGTCAAGAGTCAGTTTTAGTGAGCAGGACAAAAGGAAGGATGTCAAGGAGTCAGTTATGCAAGAAAAATATTGCTTCTAGACCTAAGGAAAATAATATTATAATGTCCCTAATTATAATATTCAAGGTGGTCATATGAGGTCTAAAGAGCAACAGGAAGGCCCAAGAAAAATAATATTATAATATTTTATTATAATATTAGAGGTCTAAGGTTGAGACCTAAAGATTAAATTAATTATAATAATTTCATTATAAATTAATTTATAATTTAATTTTATTAACTCTAAAGAGTTATTAAATTAATTATAAGTTAATTATAATTTAATTATAAGTTAGTTTATAACTTAATTTAATAAACCCTAAAGTTAGGGTTATAAAGGGCATATACAAAGCGTCGACGTCATATTCTATCTCCTCCATTGACGTCAACAATTTCCAAAGAATGGGTATAAATACCCTAAGCCTAAAAGGCTTCAAACCTCATCCACGATTTTAATAATCTCCTAAGAAAAAATCATGTGTGCAATTTTCATAAGCAAGAGAGGGAAGAAGTCCCCGTTTGACCCTTTTCGGTAGGTAGCGAAGGAATAAAAGGCACAAGGCATGAAGGCCTTGTCACCACCTAGCCAGGTGGGCTAGCGGTAAGTGGAAGCACCTTGGGAATGCGAGGTTCTATGTTCGACTCATAGCAGGGTTGGTTGTGTAGTGTTTTTGGGCATCAAAGATGCCAAAGCCTTTTGGCTTTGGGTACTGAAGTAGAAGATAAAGCATCATGGGTGCTTTTGCCTTCCACGTGAGCGCTTAGCTCACGCGGCTTGGCAACCATGGCTAAGGCATTGGAGGCACTGTGTTGTGGGATCGAATCCCATCGGGAGCACTTTGTGAGGTAATAAATTTTTTGTTATAAATTGATTTGTGCTTCTAAGGTTGTATGGTGTATTTTTGAGCTTAGGGAGATATAAGGTTGATGAAATTAAATAATTTTTTATTTAATTATTTGGTGGTTTGAGTTGTTTAAGAGTGGAGTTATAAGGTTTAATAAAAGATTTATTTTTATATATTTTGGTGAATGCTTATTTCAAAGGAGTAATAAGGTGTATTTGAGTTTAATTATTTTTGTAATTGTGAAATATCTTGAGGGAGTGTTAGAGTGATATTTTTTTCATCTAACCTTTGAAATTAGCAAAGAGGGAAATTGTGTTTGAGATAGGTTTTGAGGTCAATTCTTCAACAAACAAAAGGTATGGGCACATCTTCCTTGTGAGTGATTGTTGGATGTTGTGAATGCTAAGTTGGAGAGAAAAGGGTTGTTTGATAAGCATTATTGAGTTTGATTGTTAAAGGTTTTTCTGAGTGAGATTTGTTGATAAAAACCTTGTTTGATAAGCATTGTTGGAAATATTGAATGAACCTTCATATGCATAACTAGGGTTTGTGCAAGATCATGAGTATCATTGTTATGTGAAGTTGAGAACTATCTTGAAACTAGGGTTTGTGCAAGATCATGAGTATCATTGTTATGTGAGATTGTTTGATAAGCATTGTTGGAAATAATTGAGTGAGTGTTCATATGCTTGGACTAGGGTTTGTGAGCAAGAAGTGTTTTATTGAGTGATTGGTTAAGTGGAGTTGATTAAGCCTAGTCAAGTGGAAGTGTTGAAGTGATAGTTCAAGTTCTGTGAAACAAATTGTTCTATATTCTAATTTGATTTGAGAAAGAGATTGAAAGTGATTGAGCATTGTTGTGAGTGTGAAACATATTGAGTCTCTAACAATTCTCTATATGTTTCTGTGGTAAAAGAAGATTTATGTGAATACTTGTTTTGTGATTGAAGAGGATTATTGTGTTAGTGGTGAGTTAGTATAGTTGGAGTTTAACAATATTTAGGTATGTTTTGTGAGATTGGACAAGTTCTAGTGAGGACTTGTTGAGCAGATTTGAGGTAAGTCTTGGTGAAGACTTGTTGAGCAGATTGGACAAGTTCTAGTGAGTTTTTGTTGAGCATATTTGAGGTAAGTTTGGTGAAGACTTGTTGAGTATATTGGACAAGTTCTAGAGAGGACTTGTGGATAGATTAGTGTGAGATTTTGTGGAAGCTTACAAGGTATATTTGAGATAAGTCTTTGAGAAGACTTGAGAGTAGAGTTGATTGATTGATTTGTTCAAACCTTGGGTTAAGGTTTGGGGTAGATCTAGTAGAGTTGATTTGTGATTGAGTCAAGCTTTGTGTTAAGGCTTGAGGATATAGATTGAGAGATTTGTGCTAGATGAAGGACTATGTTTAGTGTAATTTGAGGATAGAGATTGAGAAGATTTGTGCTAGATCGAAAGGACTATGTTTAGTGTATATTTGAGGATAGATATTGAGGATAGATTTGTGCTAGATCGAAGGACTATGTTTAGTGTAAATTTGAGGATAGAGATTGAGTAGATTTGTGCTAGATGAAGGACCATGTTTAGTGCATATTTGAGATAGAGCTAAGAGCAAGCTTTGGAGGTGATAGAGTATAGAGGATGATAGTCTCTAGTGGATAGAGGTCCATTAGCCAAGTGTAAGGTGAGGATAGGAGTCTTCAGGTGGATAGAGATCCATTAGCCGTAGTAGTGGAGGCAATAGGTTCTTCTAGAAGATCACCAACTAGAGGAGGATTGGTGTCTCCTGTGGATAGAGATCCATGAACTTGATTAGGGGATTGGTGTCTCCTTTGGATAGAGGTCCATAAACATTGTAATAGGGAAAGGATTCCCAAAGATATTTGTTGAGAAAATATTAGTGAAATATTTTCTCCGTGGAGTAGCCCACATTGGGTGAACCACGTTAAATTGGTGTCTCTATTGTGTGTGGTGATTTGTGCATTGCTTTGATTACCATTGTTGATATTGCCATTGATATATTGCATAATATTGATTGGGAAAGAAAAGTAAAAAGTGGTCTTATACTGTTCACCCCCTCTCAGTATAAGCTTGTGTTCTTCAAGCTTTATGGAAATGTGCAATCTAGCTTCCTTTCCATAGACCAAATTGTGAGGCAAATAACCTAGTACCCTTTTTGGAGTGATACGGTTAGCCCAAAGAGCCTTTTTTATATGAAGATGCCATTGCTATTGATTTTTTGATCCTATATTTTTTAGGATTCTTAATAAATTTTTGTTTTTTGATTCGGCCAAACCATTACCCTAGGGATAATAATTAGAAGAGGCTTTTAGATAGATACCATGTTGGAATGTAAATTGAATGATTTTTGAACCTATGAATGCCTTGGCATTGTCTATTATTATTGTATTTGGAACACCAAATCTAGTTATAATATCTTCTAGGAACTCTATGATTACTTTTCCTATGGCTTCCTTCAAAGGGACTACTTCAACCCACCTAGTAAAGTAGTCAGTAGTTGTTAAAATCCATTTGTGTCCTTTGTTGGATGGTGGATTAATCATTCCAATAAAATCTAGTCCCCATTGTGCAAAAGGTTCCTCTATCGTTATGGGTTTCAAAGGCATGGAGGCATTTCTTTTTCTCCCTATGTAGAACTTACATCTTTCATAGTTCCTAACCCATTTATGAGCATCTGAAAACATGTTGGGCTAGTAATATCCTATTCTCATGATTTTGTTTGTAGTTGTTTGGGCTAAAAAATGTCCACCAGCCAATCCTTGATGAAATTTCTATAGTAAGCTTTGGGTTTCTCCTTTTCTAACACATCTAAGTAATACCCTATCAATATTTCTCCAAAACAAGACTGCTATTATTGTATAATGAATATTTTGAAAGCAAAAAGCTCTTCTTTGAGCTTTGTCTAGGTTTGAGGGGTATTTTCCTATTTGTATATATATTCAATTCTTTGTTCTACCCAATATGGTTCCTCCTCTTCCTTATTCATTAAGAACTCTTGTGGATTTATTCCCTTGTTTTCTTCTCTTGAATCATTCCCTTTCATTACTACATCTTCAGCCATCTATTGGAAAAGTGCTCTTCCTCTGACTAGTTTGGTTGCCTTGATCTCTATATCATATTCCAAAATTTTGGTAATCCATTAGGCCCTTTTCTCACTCATTTCTCCACCCATTATATAATCTCTAATGCTAGAATGTATGACAAAAGTAATGATTTTGTCATTGAAGATCATATGTTTGAAGTGCTTCAGTCCCCTCCTCAAGGCATACACCCGTTTCTCTATATTATATATATTTTTGTATTATTAGAGGGTTTGACTAATAAATGCCATTGGGAACTCCTGCTAGTCCTTATTATTTTGTCATCAGAGTTGCTATACTAAGATCTCCTCCATATGCATAGATAATAAAATATTTATTAAAATATAGATTTATGAGCACTGGAGCATTTGCAATAGCTTCTTTTATTTTTTGGAAAGCCTATTTTCCTTCTTCCATCCATATAAAGGGATGATCATTTTTAAGCATGAGTGTCATGGGCCTAACTATTGTTGCAAAATCAGACACAAATTTTTTGATAAAATTGATCTGTCCAAAAAAATATTGCAATCCTTTCTTGTGCCTTGGTAATGAAAGGTTCATAACTACTTCAATTCTATTAGGATCTATAGCAATACCATCTTTAGATACCACATGTCCCAACAATTTTCCTTGTGGCACACATAAAACACATTTCTTTGGGTTCAAGCATACCCCAAATTCTTGGCATCGTTGGAAAATTTTCTTAAGGTGCTCCAAATGGTCTTCCTTCCTTTTTGAGAATATTGTGAGGTCATCCAAATAGATTAGTATTATTTTATTTATTAGATCATGAAAGGCAATATCCATGGCCCTTTGGAATTTTTCTCCAACATTAGATAACCCAAAAGGCATTCATTGGCATGTGTATGTTCCCCATTTTGTGGTGAAGGTCATCTTATGTTGATCTTCATCTCTCACCCAAACCTAATTAAAACTAGAGAAGTCATCCAACAACGAAAATCTCTTAGACCCTACTACCGTTTGAAGGATTTTCTCCATTGAAGGTAGAGGATAATGATCTTTTAAAGAAGCCTTGTTTAGATCTCTAAAATCTATGCATAACTTGATTTCACCATTCTTTTTTCTTATAAGTACCAGGTTAGAAACCCAACTGGTATGCTTAATTGGGTATATGATTTTTTATTCTATTAGCTTCTCCAACTCCTTTTGCATAAGAGGTTCAATATTTGGATTGACTGGTCTTTGTTTTTGCCTAATTATTTTGGCTCTAGGATCCAATTCTATTGTGTGTTGGATGACACTTTTATCATATCCTTTGAGGTCTTGATAAGTCCAGGCCATTACATCTTTGTACCTTTGGCATAATTTGATAAGTTGTTCCTTTTCTTCCTGCATGGCAACTTTTCCTACCTTTAATGTCTTCCTAGGTGATACTTCTATTTCTTGATAATCTTCTCTTTTCATGGTAAACCCCTTCCTTCCCTTGAATCCATCATCTAGGCTAAAAAGGGATTCTAGGGTGATTAGTCCTTTTGGAATTTTATTTGAACTTAATTGAATAATTTGATCTTCATATATCTCCTCTATTTTGAGGGTAATTTCTTTGGCAAATTCATCTGCCTATTGCAGGAATCAAACAATTTACTCCTCATTCTCAAACACCTACCAATTTTCTTGGTTGTTAGGTACTATTGGCCTCACTATTATCTTTATAAGTTGATGGTTTTTCCATAGTTCATTGACTAGGTCAAATTGTGAACCGATAGTTGCCATTCTATCTGCATCTATATTTTGTTCTCTTGGAATTACTTTTATGTTGATAACATCAAAATATTCCATCAAATCCCAAATTCTATTTCTGTAAGATTTCATCAACCTATTTTTGGCTAACCATTGGGCTCTGACTTGTCTAACAATTAATTCAACATCACCAAAAATTTGAAGCATCTTGATTCCCTTTTTCTACCATTTGGAGCCCTAGAGCTAGGGCTTCATATTCTACTCTATTGTTGGAACAAGCAAACTACAGCCTATATGCTTAAAAATATTTTGTCCCTTCTAGGGAAATAAGACATATTCCTACCCCTACTCCTATCCTACTTCTAGCACCATCAAAATATAACTTCTAGATTCCTATTGGATTTTCTTTTTCTTGAGAGATTCTTGGAATAAGAGTTTCTTCCTCCTAGATTATATATGTTCCCATACATGTTTGACTATAATAGGATTTATATTTTTGGATATCGACCCATTGTTCTATTTGTACTCCTATATTTTGATGTGAGTCTCTACCAATTTCTCTCATCTTTGTTTGTTTTATCTCTTGATATGAACTCTGCTTCTCTAAAGTCAACATATCCCAAAGTGGCATGGCTATGATGGCCCTCTTGCAATATTCTACTATATTAAAAGGTTCAGGCCAATTTTTTCTTATGGTAGCCTCTTGAATTTTAACATTTTCCCTATTTTCTATTGTTGATGGTTGGTAGTATCCTATTATGGCCTCATTCATGATTTTAGGTATTTGTGTGGAAATTGTATTGCATAATTGTATATTATCTTTTCATTCTCTTGCCATACATTCTTTTTGAACTAGGACCTCTACTAATTTCCTGTTGATAGACCCTACTATTTCCTCTTGTGATATTAGGATTTGCTCAAGGATTCCCCATTGATGAGGTTCTTTTGCTAATTCTAGGTTATTGCTACAATATTTGTTGAGATCACTTGGCTCCTTTTGGTGATTTTCTTGGGATTGTAATGAGGCTTTTATCACCTTGTTGGAAGCTCCAAAGACTATGTCCAAGGTAATAAGAGGGGGTGTTAGTGGTTGCGGACATATAGTTTGTTGATATCCTAAGAATAAGGAAAGAGGGGGTGTAGTGGCCTTGGAGGTAATCTTCCTATTTGTATTAAATCATTTTTGGTTGTGATAGCCATTTTGTATATTTTTGGTATAGAATCTCCTCCTCTAGCTTTTATCAACATAGATATTTTAGAATCCAATGCTCTAAGATAGAATTTTTTACCAAACTTGGTGGAGGCACAAATTTTTAGGTATTCTATGCCATGCTTTATGGAATATTAAGTTGAAATATTCTATTAATTCCATAGGGGCTCTTTTCACTATTGATAATTACTCTAGGAGCAGTATTCCATTCATTTTTTCTTTAAATCTCTCTACAAAATTGTTGTTGGGCTAATCCAAATAGGTGATTGATTCGGGTATGAGAGTTATGTACCATTCTCAAGATTTTCCTTTGAAGGATGTCATCAACATCCTAAGAGCAATATTTTGCTTTGATATGTTATGGATCATACACAAGCTCACCACATAGTTAAGGTGCTCAATGGGGGTTGTGAGATGTTCATTAGTGAAATAGGTGAGAGACTTCAGATCAGACTAAGGTATTTATTTCTATGTTTTATTTGGTGTTTGTGGTACCATTTTTCTTCTTCAAAAAATGGTTGTAGATAGTGACAACTCTTATCACGATTGACAGATGCAAAAACCCAAACGTCGGCTCTTTGAAATGTAAGATAACTAGTGCACCAATGAAGGAATAATGACAACAATAAATGAATACAAAAAGTATGCAATGTAACACGCTATGATAAAAAAAGAAAATAATGAACAAGATCCATTTTATATTAATAATGACTTGTTTTTATCAAAATGGATTACAAAAACATCCTGTTTAGGGAGTTCAATAGTGTGATACAATAGATACACAATACAAGGGTTTGACCCTCTCTAAAATAGTTTTGGTACACTATGCAGTCTTCTCACATCCATGAACCATCTTGTAGAGGGTTTCTTTGTGACCTCTGCAAGGGGTGATAATATCTAACTCTCGTGCTTCTCTTTCCTTATAAAGATCTGCAACCTGCACACAAGGAACACAAAAGGGGTTAATAGCATGTACATATGAAATGATAATTGAAAGTGATAAATAATAGAAATATGATAAATACATGCATGAAGTGGAATCAAATTACGCTGAACAACAAACAAGAAATCTACTAGAATATATTGAAATATAAAATGAAGAAAATAGATTTGAATCCTACAGGTCATCTCTATTATGTATGACCATATATATGAGTCGTCTCTGAGCAACATGTCTACTAATATGTAGATCCTTTTATCAAGGTCGATATGATGGAAACTCTTGGGATTGACCTATGGTGTTTTCGATAGATTGGTGCACTATTGCAATGACTTCGTGGGTCTGGATCGATCTTCAAAGCAAGTATACGAAGTTGAGAAAAGAAGAAAATGTACGCCTCTATCCCTTGGAGCAGTCTAGAAACATGGATTTCTTAGGGGGTTGAGATGATAACACTTCAATTATCACAAAATTTATTTGGATATTTAACCTAAATTTGGTAGCACTTTGTTACTTCATAATATGGAGTGGTACTTCATCACTGCCATCACTGCCATGCTTTAGGCTTTGGGCTTTGGGCTAGTGTTTGTGAGCACCATTCTTATGTTATTTTAATATGCTTCAACTATTTTTACTTTGAATAATATTCAATCTTAGTCTATTTCTCTTGGTCGTTATATAATATAGGGGTGCCCTCTTGCTCCATCTCTTTTCATTCTTGCTGCAGAGGCTTTTGGCTATTTTTTGGCCCATAATATGGATCAAAGATTAATTAGGGGTATTGCTCTCCCTAATTATGACCATCAGTTGGTCAATGATCATTTTGTTGATGATTATTTTTAACGCTTCAACAAGATGAGCAATCCCTTTCCTCGATTATTAGTTTCTTAGAGGTGTTCTGTTTAGCCTCTAGTTCTTCTATTCAATGGAAAAAAAACCTCCTATTTTTAGCAATCTCAATCCCAACTGCCATGCTGGCTCGTGTCATTTCCAATGGACTTGGATTCAGTCAGGTGAGGTGTTTAAATTTATTGGAATTTATTTTGTGTTTCATGGTTCCTCTCGCTCAATTGTGGCGGTATGTTATTGAGAAAGTGGACAAGAAGCTTTCTTAATGGACTAGTAAAAAACTTTCTCTGGTAGGAAAATTTTAGAATTGTTATAAGGTTTTAGCCACTACCTATGTCTATTATTCGTCTTGTTGGGTTCCATTCAAATATTTTTATAAAAAGCTGGATAAGCTTCTAAAAGACTTCTTGTGGACCAAAGACTATCAAACAAGGTTTTCATCAGGCAGCATAGAAAATTTGTTGTTTACCCAAGGATTGTGGAGGGATGGGTTTGTTTGATTTTCATCGATAAGATTTTGCCCTTTGTGATAAATGGATCACCCGATATTTAATTAGGGATGAATCTTGGAAAGTGTTGGTCAGGAATTTCATTTCTTCTGGTTTGCTTCAGGGGAAGAAAATTTGGAAAGGGGTGGGATTGCAATCCATTCTTATTGCCCTTGCCAATGTTAAAGCTAAAGGTTATTTTATAATTCAAGGTATTTGGAAAGCCTGGGAGGCCTTCAAACCCTGGCTCAATTGGAAAGGGAGTTTCCACAAATCAGGTGCTTCTTTGCCTTCCATGAATATTTGATGGTCTCTTGTTATCACTTGGCAGGGATCTCCCCTGGCTCTAGTGTAGTGGGTTAGAGCACAAAGGTTCTATAAGTGTGGTATTGCTTCCATTTTTTATTTCTTCTCCCGACATACCAGGAGTTGGATACCCTAAGAAAGTTTTCATCAAATTCACAAAGTAAATCCTTGTGATGGAGATACTTATGAGGTGGTTATTGATAGTATTCTATTTTATATTTGGTACAAAATACATAAGAATTTTTAAAAACCATGGTGGTTAGATTGGTGTTGGCCTTGGGAGCTTCCTGTTTTGCAATATAAAGCTCATCTAGGTTACAAATGGCTCACCTCATAAGTTCTAATGGTTGATAAGCTCACTATGATATGAGACTTAGTATCTCTTCCCTCTCAATGGAATAAGAGGTTTTAGATTGCTTGGGCTACTTATATTGAATCTAAACAGAGTTTTTTGCTTGGACCCTCTTACACCAAGGGTTGCCTGTTGATAATAGGCTCAAGAATTTGGGTGTTCATAATACCATTTGCCCATTTTGTGTATAGGCAAAAGATTTATTGCATATTTTTTTGTCTTGTGATCGAGATCAGTCGGCCTCTAAGTGGTTTTTTGAAATTTTTAGACCTTTTATGCAAGAGGATTTTACCTGGGTGCATGTTATTTTGGGTTGCCCTATTGCTTTTTCTTTAAATTGGGTGTTTCTTGGAATATTTTTAGAATTGGTACCTTGTTTTATCTTTGGAAGTCCCAGAATAGAGCTATTTTTCTCAGTAAGATGTTGGGTGTGTCTTCTCTATTACTGATAAATATGCTATATTCTTTGATTACTGGTTAAAGATTCAAGTACAGGTTGAAAAAGTATATGTGGATTTGCAGTACTTACGTACCCTCATGGATCATTAGGGGAATGCACCTTGTGCTATGAGTTGTGTGCCTCTTACTTCTCCTTCTAGGTCTCGATTGTTGATTCACCAAGGGACCCATTGTCGACAACAACCCTCTACTACTAGAAACTGGTCGCAGCCCCTCATAGCACAAATGTAGAGAATCTAGAACTGAAGTTCCATCTCGCCCGACATATGGTTATTGGAAATATGAGCAATATTTTTTGTCATTGATGTCAAAGGAATACTACGTAGATATCAAATGAATGTTAAGTAAATGATTCATGGTTGATTTTATAAGAAGCAAGGATATAATATTTAATTCAAATATTATATGGCCGAAGAAGCAAAAAGATAAGCAAGAAGGATAACAATATTATCATATTTGGGTAAAAGAAAAATGTTGAAAAGATATCTTCGTTTTATGGTGGTTGAAAGAAAATAATAAGGTTATTTTGCTAAGGTGAAAATGGCAAAAAGTTTTTCTAAAAACATAAGGAAGATTTAAAAAGGCCCAAAGGACATTTAAATATTTAATTATAATATTAAATTCAGTCTAAATTTAAAATAATTATAATTAAATTATTATTTTCAAAATGCAAAGCATTCTCCTTGAAAAGAGCAAGAGAGCAAGTTTTAATTATATTATTAAAAGCAAAGGTTAAATAATTTTAATTAAAATATTTTAACCTTTTGATTAAAATTTTAATTCAAATTATTCTTGGTGCCAAAGTTCGTTTTGATAGATGGTGGCAAATCGAATAAGGGCCGACGCCTCCACATTTACCATATTGCATATAAAGAGGGGTACATTATTTTCTCAAATATTATTGCATTCATCGATTGAAAAAAGATATTTCATGCATGCGCTTCGAGGTAGAATCTTCATGCTATTTGAAAAGGACAAAGAGTGTGTGTTGAAATCAAAGTCTGACCATGAAAACGGCCTCACACCTATTCTTCCTATTGCGTGATATAAACAAGAGATATAAAATAAATGCATACAAAATTGAAAAAAAATGAGAAAGAATAATAACACTTTATTCCATTAAATGAGCCAATCTCGATTACAAATATGTCCCTCTTAGGGATACCAATTTGATACTCTTATTACAGTAGGAAAGCATGTGAAATCCCTCTCAAGGGCAAATGTGAGTTTCAGGCCATTCGGGGTGACACGAACAGCTTAGGGTGGAGTTGACCCTCGTCTTTGCATTGAGGAAGGTATTTGACGGTTGAATCTCCTTTAGACATGATTCCTTGCGATAAAGAAATAACATAGAAGCATTAAAAGCATTGGGAACCTCTCATGATGAGGTCCTTTGAGGAAATTGAACACAAAGATTCTATAAAAATATAGAATCATACAAGCATACAAAATGTGTTAAACCTATGTTAAATTGATAAAGATTCCTAGATATGTATAAAGTAATAATAGAACTAACTATCTAATTACCTACTTATGAGAAATAAAGCATGAAAGCATGGAAAGAAGCCATTAATGTCTTAAATGCTATAATGAAGTAAATCTACTCAAATATTTAATATGGTCAGTCAGAGTCTCTAAACTACCAAATAAACCATTAGAATGACTAATCTAACCTAATTAAGAACACTGCAAAAGGAACAATAAGGGGATCTTATACCTATTGCAAACTGTAGCTTAGATGAGCAGTCTGCACTGTAAATTGTGGCTGACATCCGCAACGAGCAACTTAGTAGTTTTGGCCTCCAATTCTAGGGCTATGGACTTGATCCTCATTGTCAAATTGATGATCAAGGGTCACCTCGGTGTCCTCTGATAGATTTGGTGGTTGAATTGCTCGATCGGGCCTTCGTTTTCCCAAATTAGCATTTCTTGGTGTTCTAGCTCCTTAGGGAATCCATGGCACAATTCATCATGATGCTCAATTGATTGGCAATTGATTAACAAAACTCCCTCTCAATGCACTCAAGTGAGTCCACAATTCGTTAGGGCTTCACTGATTCAATCTCCAATGCTTGCTTTATTCACTATTTCGACAACGCTTCGCTATCAAAATGCCCTATATGCTCTGTATGTTTTTCCTTATTTTGGAAGGGGTACTTATAGGACTACCCAAGGGCTAGGGGTGGCTTCACAGAGAATCCAATAACAAGAAGAGGTGGTTGGGATGGTTGGATTAGAAGCTTCCATCCTTTAACCACCTTCTTCTAGATCAAATGGTCGTTCAAACTAATTTGGCTTGGATGAAAGTCAACTGAACTTCAGTTAAGACCGCAGGTGACAACTGTAGTTTAGACTGTAGACCGTAGGTATCAATCCCAGTTTATATTGTAGACCATAGGTCTCAAACGCGATTCAAACTGATTAGTCTAAGGAGCCCAAATTGAGTGGTTAGAACCACTACTCTATTTTGGAGTCTGTCCAAGATCTTCCATATGGTCTTGTAGCATGTTCCATATGAGTAGTCACCTTCAACATGATGTATTTTAGGTATCTATAGATACCCATTTTGAGATGCGTTGTGATATCAAACAACGTTGAGCAAAAATAAACCTCCTAAAATGATGTCAAAGGTTCTATGATGATCATTAGTCAGATCAACATCAGATGCCCCAGGTCTTGCAAAAGGATGCACATCATAGAATCATTGCTTCCAATTGGGTGAAAGGCTTACATTTGAAAAGTCTATACTCATCACCAGACATTCGGATAACATCAATGTCAAGTAGGCTTTCACACCTGTCAATCCGAAAGGATGAGAGTTACAAAGAAATTATCATATTTTCTATTTTCCCTAAGCAAAGGGGTAAGCTTATGATAAATGTTGACAATGATTCATAAGACGAACACAATTTTGACAAGATCAAGGGATCTACGATTTCAAGGATCTTCTGCTAATTTTGATTATGATTATGATATTATGACTACCCCCTCAAGAGACAAGTCGATGAAGGTAATTATAATGTATGAAGCGATGAGGTCGCTTGACCATAATGAATGATTTGAATAATTTGTAGAATTGAGCATTTTAATTACTTGGCTAAGCCTAGTTAAGCTTATGATTCCAACTATTAATAGTAATTGCACATTTCTATCCCATGGAGCAGTCAGGCTACAATAGTCGTCTTAGGGAATCGAAAGGATACAAATCCAATTAGATGTATGTTGAATCAATTTTGTCAATGATTTGTTGAAAAGATGTAATATGAGAAATGACATGAAACGTCTCGTTCCAACCTAGAAGGCCTTCTTCAGGATTGAAAAGAAGCATGTCAAATCAACGATGACAATTTTACCGCAAATGTCCTTATGGTTATTTACTCATCTTGTCGAATTGCATGGATCGCAATTTGTTGCAATCGCTAAGTGTATAGGGTAAATAACTTAATATGAGGTGCATTTGGGTTTTAATTATTTTAATTTTTTTTTGTTAATTTTGAATTCTTTAATGTATCCTAGTGCTTGAACATCACCAAATTTACAAAATTGATTGCTCTTATTGATATTCTAATCCGTTAGGAGTCATTGATTTATCATTTAAGACATTTAGTACATTTAATCCAGTAGCGAACCATAGGTATGGTCTACAATTAAAACATTCAAAATTTGGGAACCGCAGGTCAATATCAAAATTTCATTATTTTTTGGTAAGCAACTCCATTTCTAGAGAGCTCTAAGAGGTGAGAAGCATTTCCTGATCTGAAATGCTACTAGACTTCTACCCGATATTGCACTCACACCATGATGGCGGACCCTGGACAACCCTCCACTAGAAGAGGCCACAGTGCGGGTAAGGTAACTCAAAATTGAGTCCTCGCACTCATTTACCAATTAAAATAAACCACATTAATTAATGGGCTAATTAACTTCACTAAACTATTGGCAATGAACCTCACCTTAGACTAGGCTAGTTTAGGTTTAATTTTCTAGCTAGCTAGGCTAGGAAGTGACCCTGAATGGGTCTCATTCCTAGACCGTAGCTGGCAGCAGTGGTTCCCAATTTTCAGATTGGGAACCACATCTATCAGCTATGGTTGGAATTCAAATTTTAATGGTGAATTTTTAACCGCATGCGAACTGCAGGGTTGACCCGCTGTTCGACAATTTTAGAAAAATTTATCAATTTTTTTATTTTTCCAAGGTTTTATGTCAATTAATGTCATTTATTGCACTTTTGAGATGCCTTTTTGATGTTTTTGATTTTTATTGATCACTTTTGACATGTTTTTGTCATTTTTAGCAATTTTTAGATTTGTTTGACATTTTTAAGGTCATTTTTAGTTGTTTTTGGTTGTTTTTAGTTAGTTTTTTCCTTATGCCTTGTTTATTTTCAGAGGTTGACCTCTAGAGCCAAGGAGCTAGATATACTTTGCACAATTCACATACAACTTACTAATAGGGAGCGATAGTGGTTTGGAGCCATCGACTTTGGCTACGTCTTGGATCCACCCACTATTAGGGTAGATCAATCTTACCTGACTGCATTGGCCTGACATTGGAATGTGCGGACCAATACATTTCACCTTTCAATAGGTGAAATAACCATTAATTTAGAGGATGTCTACTGGATCTTCAGGATCCCTATTTATGGTGAGGCCATCACCTCCTCCTCCTTCTAGAGTAAGGAGCATGTTTTCAATTCTATCTTTGGTGATTGGAGCCAGGAGGCCCAACGTAAGATCGATCATGGAGGTGTTCACATTGGGTACTGGTAGAAGAGAATATATTATCTATCAGAGAGGCAGTATTTGTGCACCTAGTGGTGTAGATTGTGCTTCCAGACTCCTTGAGCATGAGGATTCCCTAGAACCTTCTAGCCAGTGTTCGAAGGGTTGTTTAGAGCTCCAAAGATCAGCCACTGCTCCTAGCCTAGGGAAGAACCTTATTGTGCCACCTGTACAATGAGTTGCACTAGATAACCAATCGAAGCCAGGTTGGGATTAGTTGTAGTCTTCTTCTCCAAATATGGAGCTGGCAGCACATCAAGATCGAGCATCCTACAGAGTTACCCCTTCTTATTACTTATATTGATAATGCACATCAGTGCTATGCTGCATGCTAGCCTCGTGAGGAGGAGGGGTTCTGGAACAGGTCCCATGCAGGGGACGTAGACCAGTACATTTCTAGATTTATAGTGCTTGGTTGGATGACATTGAGTGGCACTCATACATGGACTACCCTGTATGGACAGAGGCTGGTGAGCAGCTGTGCTAGGCTCATCAAGATAGGTGGCTACTCGACCACAAGGACGATATCAGAGAGTATCAGTTTTACTCTCGTGTCCTACGATAGTTTGGCTTAGTACATGACATCCTAGAGTTGCCAATCATCTATAGGTTGCTGGTACTGGAGACTCACTTGACATGGATTCAATCGACAACACTAGGGGATGCGACTGATGATTTATAGGATACTAGAGTTGATAGGGTTGGGGCCACCCTAGTGTATGATACGTGGTAGTACCTACTACAGTGGTAGGGATTAGGACCCCTCGGTAGGATAGATGACCAGGAAGAGGTTGAGGCTAACCTATATGGGCATAGAGTGCACCAGTAGATTGAGGATGGATGGGGCACAGAGGTCCTAGCAGAGGAGGCTTCGCAGGTCGAGGCAGAGGAGGAGGCATCAGAGAAGGATGAGGTGCCTCCTGATAGCGATGTAGGACAACTCCTATCACATATTGCTACTTTGTAGAGTCATGTGGGTATGCTTAAGAATCAAATACAACATAGGGATACTAGCCTCACCATAGCAGAGGTGAAGCTCTCTCATGGGTAGAGATAGTGGTGAGAGTATGAGGAGGAGAGGCCTCTCCTCAAGACCTAGATTACATAGTAGGTATAGAGATACAATGGCCCACTACAGAGCATGATTTAGCATGGACTTAGTTGGACCTGATAACTAGAGAGAGGGATTCACTGAGGGACTCGAGGGCTATTCCCTCATCCTCACAAGTAGTTATGGCACCACTTGCAACTCCATCTCACCTATTGTCCTCAGGTCAAGACCCCATGGTAGAGGTTAGGCGACTCACTTCCCTCTTAGAGGAGGGAAATCCATGATCGACTACGAGGGAAGCACACATTTCCATGTTGGAGGATCACATTCAATTAACAGGTGGAGAGGTGCTAGAGGACACCCATATCATAGGTACTCACAGAAGTAGCTCTCGGACCAGGATCAAAGAGACCAGATAGTCTTCTGGTAGTTTGAGCCACCAGACCCATAGGACCAAGAGGACACACAGGTCCTCTAGTACGCATGGAGACAACTCACACAGGAGCCATAGGGATGGTAGGGATGATGGCGGTGACTCTAAGGCTAGGGGTGCAGGCCCTCTGTAGTACCTATCTGTTGAGATATTTACTGTACCAATTTTGAGTGTAAGGTTGAGGACCTACACGATTGTAGCCTGCGGGTATTTTTGATGTACCCCCATGTACTCTTTTGACACACACACACACACATATATATATGATACTGATCATTTTGTCTCATTATGTGTACTTGTATATTTTTAATTTTATGTTTATGTAATGTACATGGATGCAATGCTTATATGTTATGTTTGTTTGATGCTATATGATGTGATGTATGGATTACATGCACTAGATAGTTATTTAATTTTATGATGATGATATGCAGTGATATAGATGCTTAGATGTGCTTTTTATGATGGATGCATATGGATGTGATGATTTACTTTTTAAATGTATATTTAATTTTGCTTTATTGCATGCATTTAATTTATGATGATATCGCGATATGTTGATGCAATGTATGTAATGCATTATTTACATGATGGTAATCTAATGTAAATGAACCTATATGCTTTAATCACTTAAAACATAAGGAATGAATGCAATATGTGTTTAACAATCTAATGGACGACACCATAGAATGTGTAAAAATTATGAATGTAATTGAAAATCCTCATTACAAGAATTTAATCAATTAATAACCCATATATGAAATGTAATGGTCTGAAGTGGTATGATGCGAATGATATGACGTGTCATTCTATTTTATTTTGCAAGTTTGAAAAATATGCACAATATAGTCAGCGGTCATCTAAATATAATTTTTTATATCCATCCGGTATATATCCTATATCTTGATTGTGCTTTATATAATGATGTATCATGGATTCGATACTTTTTAGTTTGATGATTTGCATGACTTGGTATTGTGTTGCTATTAGAGAAACTTTTGAGGATTTCCATGAGACTCAAATACCTTAGTAGACTTCTCAAACATCACATACTAATTTTACAAGGCTTTTGTTGGACAAGGCTTTCGTCACGAATGACCCAACTATTCATTACCCATGTGTTTGCACATAAGTATTATTAGATAGACCACAGGCATACCCCAAATGTCAGTTGAGACTCTTCCAATACATATGTGAGATCAGGTTCCTTCTATGTTCGTATCATCCTTGTTTCAAACTTGATTGGACTATACTACTAGACAACCCCAAGAACCTAGAGCTAGCTCATCTCATAAATTGATCAGGACTACCCCTCCAAAAATAGTTAGGACTCTTTCAACCCATTGCTAAATTTGGGGATTACCCAATAAAACTACTACTTCGAAAGACAACGAGACTCTTTCAACCCATTGCTGCACTCGGGGTTCATTCTTTGGTTTTGAAATGGTGAACAATGAAGGGATTCAAGTTCTCACCCCGTTTTAATTTTTACTCATATGTAGTGATAAAAATCACTGTATTTGTATAGTGCTTTGCATAGTGATTTTAATTCACTATATCATTTTAGATTTGAAATTTGAATTTTGGGTTTGAAATTTAAATTTTGTATCTATGTACGAGTAGGGGAAATTCTTGTCCTTTTGCCAAGGTTCACCACTCTAGACCGAACTATTTGCAAGATAAGTAGGTAATAAAACCCATCTCTCTAAATACCCAAGACCACTTTTGTAGCTTTCATCCTCCCTTATCTTAGAAGGATTTTAAATGTGTCAATTAGTGATGGGATCCTAATATGCCAAGCACTATCCCAACTAATGACCTCATCTACAAAAGCAAAAACAACTTTCTATGACGTTTGAGAAACCTACTAGGTATGGCTGAGTGACCTGAAAACTTTGGTACACACACATTTCTCATAGCAATAGGTTTTGTGTATGAATGAAGTGGATTATGATAAATGCAAAGGTGCATGATTAAAAAACAAATGTGGTGTCATTTGTAAGACTGACAAACACAATCCCTCCTGACTACGAAATGCAACAGATGATGAATCCCTATATGCAATGTAATAATGAAATGAATGCATGTATAAATGAACATGCATAATGCAAATGCACATGATTTTGGATTTTATGCTTTACCAATTTTTTTGGATTTTATTGATTTTATAATTTTTATGGATTTTGAGCCTTTATATCTGACCAAACAATGAGTACATGCCTTTGGAGCCTTTAGGAGTGACCAAACAGTGAGGAAATATCGTTGGAGCCTTTTGATTGACCAAACTACTCGCAAGAGAGCTTGGAGCTTTTTAGAATGACCGAGAGGTTTTAAGCAAACCCTTAGAGCCTTTTGGGATGACCAAGTAGTTATAAGTAAACCCTCGGGGCCTTTGAATGACATGACCAAGCGGTTTTAGGAACCCTTGGAGATTTTTTGGGATGATCGAGCGGTTTTAAGAAAATCCTCGTAGCCTTTTGGGATGACCGAGTGGTTATAAGAAAACCCTCGGAGCCTTTGGGTTGACCAAGCGATTTCTCATAAACCCTTGGTACCTTTTTGGGATGACCGAGCAATTATAATCAAACCCTCGAGGCATTTTACTGACACGACCAAGCAGTTTTAGGAACCCTTGGGGCATTTTTGGGAGGGTATGCTACCCTATGTACCCCCAACATGCATGCTATCCACTGAAATATAATCAGCTTGTTTAGGAAGAGTGATAAAAATCAACTCTCCTAACTGAGGAACGAACCTCAATAGAGTGCCTATGTTTTGGCAGGGTTGAACGAGTGAACCATCCTCGTGGACCGCATCTCGTTCTACTAGGTCTTGGATGACCCTCTTAAATGATTGATAATCTTGAATGTTATGTCCATGCGCTCGATGATACACACAAAAGGGACTCCCATTAGGTGACCTAGTCTTGGATACCCTATTCTTGAATTCGGGTAATATGAATGCCTTTGCCTCGTGTAAATTTTGAAACAAAGTTAGAGTAGTCATCTAAAATAAAACTACTCGTTGCATTGGCTTATCAGGATTACGAGGTGACTGATGACCTCGGGGTCACTCTTGACGAGGTGTGACCTCCACTTCAGCATGTTGTGGAACTATGAGAACCATCTACATTATAAACCCCCTTATCTATCGAGTTTTGCATGACACTCTTGAACTCGCGATAATATCGAATGCCATGACCCTCTATTCGATGATAGAGACAATAGTGATGCTCCCTGTAACCCATAGGTTTATCTCTATTTGGGTCTAAAGAGATGATATCAGGCAAGATGATAACCTTAGTCTCTTGTAGCTTCTAAAATATGTTAGACATAGACTCTTTTAAAGGAGTCCAAATGTGCTATGAATTTTTTGGGTGCTCGACCCACCTTGGTTTACCTTGAGGACCCACTGGTTAGGTTGGCTGCATGGGCTTTTGCTTTTGCTGAGGTATTTCCTACACTTGCACAAGAAGCGACTCGGCCTCAGATAAGGGTTGCTTTTATGATCCCAGGTTTTCAAACTGGTTCATGATAAAATGCAACGCCTTATATTTCTCATCCATTTGATGCTCCATTCATTCTAGACATCTTAGAATGGATTACAAGACTAACAAAGAGTTCATATGTATTTTCAACGACTGATTCGAAATACCTTTGTCATTTGCAGGAAATAGAAAAGTGAAAGCTATGGATTCATTAGGTAATTGCAAATCACATATTTCCTTCATTTGGATTGATGTGGAAGCTTCTTGACAACACTCTTCATTTACGCTATCCACATGCTCATGCTTATGACTCAGCTCAAGTTGTTTCACTTCATTGTGTTGAACTGTATCAATTTAAGTACCCCAAATCTAATGTGGGGAACCTACTTGTTTGTGCTCTTGAGATGGCACCATGAGAAATGATTCAGGAGTGACTAATTTCATAGATTTTGGCCCTGGCAATGTGGAAACACCATTGGATTACCCCATATCTATATCTATGTGATTAGAATCACCTGATATTCTAGCCTAATGTCAACCAATATTATGAACTCATGAGAAGACTCCACACCTATATGAGTCACAGGTGACTCGTCAACATACTAAGGTTGTCTTATTTTAGTCATCATAACTAAAATTTCCTCATACCCATGCGATGCCTCCAAGATAGGATCCATAGATAGAGACTCAACAAAAAGCTGATATAAATCCTCAATGGACTCCATGGTGGGAAACATCATAATGTTGACCTCTATAATATCTTCATATTCACCATCATCCTCATGAGGACTACCATGTGACATGATGGATGAAGATGGTGTGATACACTCAAATGCATCCATGACCATGCTAGATTCTTATGCCTTGGTAGGAGTAAGAGGCTCCTCTAAAGACACATTAGAGATAGTTATAAGCATCTCCATAACTGCATTCATCAATCCTTCCTTGCTAAGATGTGTCGAGGATATAGGTGTGATGGGAAAATCCACAAGGGACATCGATGGTGAAGGTAAATCCACCACAGTCTACGGGGTTGCATCCAAACTCTGGATAGACTCCTCAGGTTGAATGTTCATATTCCTAGACAACCCGTAAGATTCCTGAGGGTGATCCTCAGGTTTATAATACTTGAAGGGATCTGGATCCGCCTCAACTATATGGAATTCGCTTCCATGGATGTATTTAATGCACTGATGCACTATGGATGGTGCACACTCCATGGCTCTTATCCACAGTCTTCCAAGCAGCAAGTTATACTATCTTAAACCCTCTAAAACGTAGCACAATGTAGGAATAATATTTTGTCCTACCTCGATGGGGAGGACTATTGTGCCTACTGTAGGGGATTCCACATAATTAAAGGCTTACAACATTAAAGTCATTTCCTTGATGTGGGACGATGGAATTTTGAGATGTTTGAATGCTGAGGTGGTGATGATATTAATTGACGATCCTATATCTATCAATACTCTCTTATACACAATATGATTTATCCTCACTATGATATGCAATGGAGGATCATATTCTTTAACAAGGACCGTTTTAAATTCTTGTTTATGGAAAGTAATCATAGGTTCCTTATACAGTGGAATAGACTGTATATGCCCCAAGGATTGTGATAAAGGGACCGTTTTGGCGTGACCGTCCTAGGTAGGACGAGATTTATTGGGGACCATCCCTTGGTAGGATGGCCCCTTGAGGTCATCCCCAAGAGGTACAACTAGGGTTGTAAAGGGATATGTCCCTTGTTTGAATGGCAAAAACCACTATTTAAGCCTTGAGGTTGTCCAAGGTGGATCATATGATCTTCAAGGAGTCCATATAGTTAGTCTCCTCAATATGATGCATTTTAGGTGTATACAAATACCTCTTTTTTGGATGCATTGTGTGAAAGCACAACATGGAGCAAAAATAGATGACCTAAAATCAATTTTAGGGCTTATGATGTTCATTGATCTAATCAATGTAAAATACCCCAATCATGGAAGGAGTATGCATTTTTGAACCATTGCTTCTAACAAATTGAAGAACTTGGTTTTAATAAAAAATTTAGCCAAGGATTCATGGGAAGACTCATGGCCTTATGTATACTCATGGTTTTGACATATACTTGATCTTGGCATACATTTCAGTCATGGGCAGAATCATGGCTTCATACTTTGAGAATGCCAAGCCTTTGTGTTAATTGAATTTTTTGCTTAGTTTTTGCCCCAAGCAAGAAGGGCATGATTGTCTTTGGCAATTATTCTTGAATGAATTCCATGATTGAATATTTGATTATGGACTTGATTATAAATTTTGTGATTATATGACTACCCCCACAAGCGACTAGTTGATGAGGAAATAGAAAAATAATGAAAGCGATGAGTCATTTGACCAAGATGATTGGATTTGGTTTTCTAGAACCATAATGAAAGTGTCCTTATTACAACCTTTATTTTGATACTTTTTATTTATATTCTTGGTGAATAATCTTATGGTAATTTACTCATTCTACTGAATTGCATGGACAATTAACTGCTGCAATCACCAGGTCTATAGGGTAAATCACTAAATACTAGTTTCACTTGAGCTTTTGAGATTTTATGTGACCAAAGGAGAAAGGTGCCTTTTGAGCCTTTCGATTATTGACCAAAGGAATTTGGGTGCCTTTGGAGCCTTTTGATTTTCACCAAAGGAATTTGTGTGCCTTTGGAGCTTTTAAATTTTGACCATAGGTTGTAAATTCCTTTGGAGCTTTTTTATGTTGACAAAAGGATATGAATTCCTTTGGGGATTTTTGTGATGATGTGACCAAAGGATTTAAGTGCCTTTGGGACTTTTTGATTGAAATTGATCAAAGAAGTTAGGTTCCTTTGAGGCCTTTTGACTTGATGTGACCAAAGGGTTTTGGTTCCTTTGGGCTTTTTGATTTTATTTGACCAAAGGGTTTTGGTTCCTTTGGAGCATTTTGACTTGATGTGACCAAAGGGTGTTGGTAACTTTGGATCTATTTGATTGGATCCAACCAAGGGATTTCAGTGCCTTTGAGACATTTTGATTGGTGGTGACCAAAGGGTTTTGGTGCCTTTGGGGTCTTTGGGGCCTTTTGATTTGATGTGACTAAAGGATTTTGGTGCCTTTAGGACATTTTTGATTTGATGTGACCAAATGTTTTTGGTGCCTTTGGGGATTTTTGATTTATTATGACCAAAGAGTTTAGGTACCTTTGGAGCCATTTGATTGGATGTGACAAAAGGATTTTGGTGCCTTTGGGCATTTTGATTTGATTGTGACAAAAGGGTTTTGGTGCCTTTGGGACCTTTTGATTAAATTGTGACCAAAGGGTTTTGGTGCCTTTGGGACCTTTTGATTGGATGTGACCAAAGGGTTGTGATGCATTTGGAGCCTTTTGAAATAAAATCTACTCAAGTGTTCTTATGGTAATATATCCATCCTACCGAGTTGCATGGATAACCAGTCACTGTAACCGCCAAGTTACTAAAGTAGATCATTAGATATGAGGTTCACTTGAGAATCTAAGCTAGTTAATTAAATGGATGAATTATTTTATTGATTGATATTTATGCAAGGTAAAGGGTGAAATATTTGATAAAAGGACACAATATTTTGAACCTAACAATTGATTTGATGATTGATGTGTATGCAAGACAAAGGGTACAACCTTTGACAAAATGACACAACCTTTTGAACCTGATAGTTGATTTGTTTATCATTGTGAATGCAAGGCAAAGAGTGCAACCTTTGACAAAAGGATGCAACCTTTTTTAACCTAGCAAGTTGATGTGTTGATTGTTGTTTGTGAAAGAAAAATGGCACAACCTTTGATAAAAGGATGCAACCTTGTAAGCTTAGAAATTAATTGATGATTATTTGATTGATTGGGGGAAGGTGTGATACCTTGGACACCCTTAAGGATATTAATGGCTTGCTTGATTTATGGTTTGGGGAAGGTACAATACCTTGATTACCCAAATTTATTTTATGCTTTATTGATTTTTGGGGAAGGTGTGATACCTTGATTACCTCAAATTGGATTGATTGCTTAGTCGATTGATTATTGGTAGAAGGTGCAATACCTTGAATTCCTAAAGTTGTTTGATATTTGATTGATTGTTGGGGAAGGTGCAATACCTTGAATCCCCCCAGTTGGTGTTAATAATGATGCATATATGTTAGATAAATTTTTTTTATAGAGCTATTATGTATGCATTGAGCTAGGTATGTATGCGATGTACTAATGATTTGTAATGATGGATGCTAAATGTATGCCTAGACATTGTAGTATGTATGCATAGATGTATGTCTAGATGTATGTATGTTGATGGTGTACTAATGACACGCTAATGCAAATTTTGATTTTTATGTTTATATGCTAAAACATAATGAATGAATCAAAGATGCAAAACAACCTAAATGTAAGCATCACAAAATGTATAAAAGTCATCAATCAAAATGTTAACCTTTTCACAAAAGTCATACATTTGAAATCCAACCATATGTAATATGATAAAATGTATATTATGGATGGATGAACAATAAGATGCTATGAGGAAACAATAAGCTTTTCATGAGATTCAAACACCCTAGTTGACTAGTCAAAATATGTATATTGACTACACGACTCTGAAAGATGCAAGTATGCTAGGAATACCTAGATAGTCAACATCCTTGTGTGTGCATGGGATGTTAATTAAGGATGCATAAGACTACCCAATTTACAGGCAGGTTTTATTCAACCCATTACTGTAATGAGGATCACCTCATGGTAATCATTATCCTAATTTTAGACGTAGTTGGACAAGACTACTAGGTAATATAAGCCACCAAAAGCTAGCTCATCTATAAGCTGATATTGGTTTGCACAAAAGGTCACTAATGTGATAGACATATCACCACACATAAGAATACTCCATTGCTAGGTGGATTTCATTCAACCCATTGTTGTAATGGAGATCATCCCATGTATTTTGAATAACTGAGGATTCTAGGGATTCAAGATCATTACCCCCTTATTTTCTTTTGATTTCTTTGGGAAACTTGCTCATTTTTATGAGCAAGGGGATTCATTTTCTTAGTGGTGACAACCACTTTTTTTGTTTTCCTTTCTCATTTTTGTGGAAGAGAAAGGGATTCTAGTACTTTGGGTAGGGGGGGCTTGTCCTTTTGTCAATTCTCAGCATCCTATACCATGCGCATAATAGGATGGGCAAGGGAAATCTTTCACTCAAAGGGTAAGTACTACTTTGTAGGTTTGTCCTTCCTTGTTCAAACTTGTATTTTAAAGTGTAAAATTATATTGATATTTTGAAATATGCAAGGTACTATCAAAGCAAGACCCTACCTTCTAAAATCAAGATAGCTATCTATAAAATCTAAAAGTAATACTAGGAATTTTTAAATGATCGAAAACCCTAGTGAACACCCTATAGAAACTTATTGGTTGTGTTAAAAAACATAGTTACTTACAAAGGGGAATGCAAATGGTGTGATATGTGAAATGTGGGGGTTTCCCTATGATATTTTGTAAAATAAAAGGTGTACGTAAAATAGTTAATGGCTTTCTAAACATCATTGTTGATGTTCATCCGATATCTACCCTATCATATGAGGACCCCTTAATCAACAAAAGCTCATAAGGAAAACCTTAAGAAGGATGACAAGAATACAGATGCGGTGCCGAATCCTAGCATGTAAAAATAAAACCAGTCCTTATGCAATGCAATGAAAGACCATGTCTAATGCAAGTGAGAAAATATAGTGACATGGTATGCATGATGAATGCAATGAAAATAAAAATGCAATGTTTTGTGTTTTAACGATTTTTTGATCTTTTTGTTGTTTTGGGTTGATATTTTGTTTTTTATTTTTTATTTTTTGACCAAAGGGCTTAAGTTCCTTTGGGAATTGTGTGAGTTGACCAAAGGGCTTAAATGCCTTTGGAGATTTTTATGAATTTACCAAAGGGCTTAAGTGCCTTTGGAGCTTTTTGTGAATTGACCAAAGGGCTTAAGTGCCTTTGGAGCTTTTTGTGAATTGACCAAAGGGCTTAAGTGCCTTTGGAGCTTTTTGTGAGTTGACCAAAGGGCTTAAGTGCCTTTGGAGTTTTTTGTGAGTTGACCAAAGGGCTTAAGTACCTTTGGATATTTTTGTGAGTTGACCAAAGGGCTTAAATGCCTTTGGAGATTTTTGTGAGTTGACCAAAGGGCTTAAGTGCCTTTGGAGATTTTTGTGAATTGACCAAAGGGCTTAGGTGCCTTTGGAGCTTTTTGTGAGTTGACCAAAGGGCTTAAGTAGATTTTTGTAAATCAATTATTTTTACCTCCTGCAACTTGTGGAAGATCGTCAACATGGGCTCAGGAAGAGGAGTCCAAGTATGGGATAGACATATTGAATGAGGTAGACAAGGTGGATTAGTTTGATGAGGTGGTAGGGTTGTGTGTATCTCATTTGTCTGTCAAGGTTGTTCTACTTGACCCTCATGCATAGGTAACGAATCCTTGAATATTCTCATTTGTTGATTGTTAGGGGTGAGCGGATTGCCAATTTGAAGTTTTTTGTTGTAAAGTATATCTTGTACTCTATTTTTAAATGATTTGCGTGATTGAATGTTATGACCATTAAGCTGATTATAGGGACAATACAGGTCCTCTCGATACCACTTGGGCTTTGGCTTTTTTGGATCCAAGGGGTGAATCTCTAGTAGATTGTTAGCCTTGGCCTCACAAAGTCAATTAAAAATATATGCCAAAGACTTGGGCAATTGCGTATAATTGCGAGGTGCATGGTATTGTTGCCTTTGCCCCTGATTTTGTTGAGGTTGAGAATTGAACTGCATAGGAGGGGGTTGGGCCAGATACTCAAGTGGTTGAATATTTTGATGACTCAATTGTAGCTCAATGTTTGTGAGTTGATTTAATATTTGTTGTATATATTTATTTTTATGACTCACTTGTATATCAATTTTGGCAAGCCAATCCATATTTGTATATTTTATAAAAATTGATAATTTATTCCTTTTTTTCCTGCATGACAACTTTTCCTACCTTTAATGTCTTCCTAGGTGATACTTCTATTTCTTGATTGTCTTCTTTTTCATGGTAAACTCCTTCATTCCCTAGAATTTTTCATCTAGGCTAAAAAGTGATTCTAGGGTGATTAGTCCTTTTGGAATTTTCTTTGAACTTAATTGAATAACTTGATCTTCATATATCTCATATATTTTGAGGGCAATTTATTTAACAAATTCATCTGCCTATTGCAAGAATCAAATAATTTGCTCCTTATTCTCAAACACCTATCAATTTTCTCGATTTTTAGGTATTATTGGCCTCACTATTATATTTATAAGTTGATGGTTTTTCCATAGTTTATTGACTAGGTCAAATTGTGAAATGACAATTGCCATTATATATGCATCTATATTTTATTCTCTTGGAATTACTTTTATGTTGGTAGCATCAAAATATTCCATCAAAATCTAAATTCTATTTCTGTAAGATTTCATCAGCCTGTTTTAGTTAATCATTGGGCTCTTACTTATCTAACAATTAATTCAACATCACCAAAAATTTAAAGCATCTTGAATCCCATTTTTTCTACCTCTTCAATCCCTAGAGCTAGGGCCTCATATTCTACTTTATTGTTGGAACAAGGAAACTGTAGCCTATATGCTTAAAAATATTTTGATCCTTTAGGGGAAACAAGACATATTCCTACCCCTACTCCTATCCTGCTTCTAGCACCATCAAAACATAACTTCTAGATTCCTATTTAATTTTTTTACTGAGAGATTCTTGGAATAAGAGTTTCTTCCTCCTATATTATATATGTTCCAATACCTATTTGACTATAATAGGATTTATTTTTGTGGATATCAACCCATTGTTCTATTTGTACTCCTATATTTGATGTGATTATCTACCAATTTCTACCATCTTTGTTTGTTTTATCTCTTGATATGAACTATGCTTCTCTAAATTCAACATATCCCAAAGTGGCATGGCTATGACGACCCTCTTGCAATATTATACTATGTTAAAAGTTTCATGCCAACTTTTTCTTATGGTAGCCTCTTGAATTTTAACATTTTACTTATTTAATATAGTTGTTGGCTAATAGTATGTTGTTTTGGCCTTATTTATAATTTTAGGTATTTGTATGGAAAATGTATTGCATCAATGTATATTATCTTCTCATTCTCTTGCCATACATTATTTTTGAACTAGGACCTCTACTAATTTCCTATTGATAGACCCTAGTATTTCATCTTATGATATTAAAATTTGCAAAAGGATTACCCATTGATGTGGTTCTTTTGCTAATTCTAAGTTATTGCTACAATATTCGTTGAGATCACTTGGCTTCTTTTGGTGTTTTTATTAGAATTTAATGAGGCTTTTATCACCTTGTTGAAAGCTCCAAAGACTGTGTCCAAGGTAATAAGAGGAGGTATCAGTAGTTGCAGATATATAGTTTGTTTATCCTAAAAATAAGGCAAGAAGGGGTGTAGTGGCCTAGGAGGTAATTTTCTTATCTGTATTAAATCATATTTTGTTGTGATAGCCATTTTGTATATTTTTGGTATAGAATCCCCTCCTCTAGCTTTTATCAAAATAGATATTTTAGAATCACATGCTCTAAGATAGATTTTTTTTACCAAACTTGATGGGAGGTGCAACTTTTTAGGTATTCTATGCCACGATTTATTGGATCTTAAGCTGATATCTTTTATTAATTCCATAGGAGCTCTTTTCACTATTGATAATTATTCTAGGAGCAATATTTCATTGACTTTTTCTTTAAATCTCTCTACAAAATTGTTGTTGGGCTAATCCAAATAGGTGATTGATTCGGGTAGGAGAGTTATGTACCATTATAAATATTTTCCTTTGAAGGATGTCATCAACATCCTAAGAGAAATATTTTGCTTTGATATGTTATGGATCATACACAGGCTCACAACATGGTTAAGGTGCTCAATGGGGGTTGTGAGATGTTCATTAGTGAAATAGGTGAGAGACTTCAGATCAGACTAAGGTATTTCTTTCTATGTTTTATTTGGTGTTTGTGGTACCATTTTTCTTCTTCACAGAATGGTTGCAGATAGTGACAACTCTTATCACGATTGATGATTGCAAAAACCCAAATGCAGGCTCTTTGAAATGTAAGATAACCAGTGCACCAATGAAGGAATAATTATAGCAATAAATGAATACAAAAAGCATGCAATATAACACACTATGTAAAACAAGAAAATAATGAACAAGATTCCTTTTATATTAATAATGACTTGTTTTTATCAAAATTGATTACAAACACATCCCCTTTAGGGAGTTCAATAGTGTGATACAATAGATACACAATACAAGGGTTTGACCCTCTTTAAAATAGTTTTGGTTCACTATTCAGTCTTCTCACATCCACGAACCATCCTGTAGAGGGTTTCTTTGTAACCTCTACAAGGGGTGATAATATCTAAATCTTGTGCTCCTCTTTCCTTATAAATATATGCAACCTGCACATAAGGAACACAAAAGGGGTTAATAGCATGTATATATGAAATGATAACTGAAAGTGATAAATAATAGAAATCTAATAAATACATGCATGAAGTGGAATCAAACTACACTGAACTACAAACAAGAAATCTACTAGAATATATTGGAACATAAAATTAAGAAAATTGATTTGAATCCTAGAGGTCATATCTATTCTGGATGATTTTATCTATGAGCCATCTTTGAGCAACATGGCTACTAATATGTAGATCCTTTTCTCAAGGTCAATGTGATGGAAACTCCTGGTTTGACCTATGGTATTTTTGATAGATTGGTGCACTATTGCAACGACTTCGTGGGTATGGATCGATATTCGAAGCAAGTATGCGAAGTTGAGCGAAGAAGAAAATGCACACCTCTATCCCTTGGAGTAGTCTAGCAACATGGATTTCTTAGGGGGTTGAGATGATAACACTTCAATTCTCACAAAAGCTATATTGGTATTTAACAAAATTTTGGTGGCACTTTGTTACTTGAAATTTGAGAGCTTTGTATATTTTTGAAAGAGAGGTGAGCACTATTATATATATTTCTTGAAAGGAATCTAATAATAGAAAAAACGAAGGATAAATTCACATTGAGAAAACAAATGCTCTTTCCTTGAAATCTCATTCAAATTTATTGCATCATACTTTTTTTTCTAATCCTGACTCATGCACACACAAAATTGCATCATAAATTCATGCACGGGTTTAACTGGTGGTTTCAACTGCTAGTTATGTCCCACTATTTTTTTGGCTCTACTTCTGGCGTGACCATCCTAGGTAGGATGAGCTTTATTGGGGACCGTCCCTTGCTAGGGTGGCCTCTTGAGGTCATCCCCAAGAGGGACAACCAGGGTTGTAAAGGAATATGTCCCTTATTCGAATGGAAAAAACCACTATTTAAGCCTTCAGGCTGCCCAATATGGATCATATGATCTTCAAGGAGTCCATATAGGTAGTCTCATCAATATGATATATTTTAGGTGTCTACAAATACCCCTTTTTTGGATGCATTGTGTGAAAGCACAACTCGGAGCAAAAATAGATGACCTAAAATCAATTTGAGGGCTAATGATGTTTATTGATCTAATCAATGTAAAATACCCCAATCATGTAAGGAGCATGCATTTTTGAACCATTGCTTCTAAAAAGTTGAAGAACTTGGTTTTAATAAACCTTTTAACCAAGGGTTCATGGTAAGACTCATGTCCTTATGTATACTCATGGTTTTGACGTATACTTGATCTTGGCATACATTTCAGTCATGGGCAGAATCATGGCTTCATACTTTGAGAATGCTAAGCATTTGTGTTAATTGAATTTTTTGCTTAGTATTTGCCCCAAGCAAGAAGGGCATGATTGTCTTTGGTAATTATTCTTAAATGAATGCCATGATTGAATATTTGATTATGGACTTGATTATAAATTTTATGATTATATGACTACCCCCACAAGCGATGAGTTGATGAGGAAATAGAAAAATGATGAAAGCGATGAGTCATTTGAACAAGATGATTGGATTTGATTTTCTAGAACCATTATGAAAGTGTCCTTATTACAACCTTGATATTGATCATTTTTATTTATATTCTTGGTAAATGATCTTATGGTAATTAAATCATCCTACTGAATTGCATGGACAACCAACCGCTGCAATCACTAGGTCTATAGGGTAAATCACTAAATATGAGTTTCACTTGAGCTTTTGATATTTTATGTGACCAAAGGAAAAAGGTGCCTTTGGAGCATTTTGATTATTGACCAAAGAAATTTGGGTGCCTTTGGAACCTTTTGATTTTGATCAAAGGAATTTGTGTGCCTTTGGAGCTTTTAAATTTTGATCAAATGTTGTAAATTCCTTTGGAGCTTTTTGATGTTGACCAAATGATATGAATTCCTTTGGGGATTTTTGTGATGATGTGACCAAAGGATTTAAGTACCTTTGGGGATTTTTGTTTGAAATTGATCAAAGAAGTTAGGTTCCTTTGAGGCCTTTTGACTTTATGTGACCAAAGGGTTTTGGTTCCTTTGGGGATTTTTGATTTTATTTGACCAAAGGGTTTTGGTTCTTTTGGAGCATTTTGAATTGATGTGACCAAAGGGTGTTGGTGCCTTTGGAGCTACTTTATTGGATTTGACCAAGGTATTTTGGTGCCTTTGGGGCCTTTTGATTGGTGGTGACCAAAGGGTTTTTGTGCCTTTGGGGTCTTTGGGGCATTTTTATTTGATGTGACTAAAGGGTTTTGGTGCCTTTAGGGAATTTTTATTTGATGTGACCAAAGGTTTTTCGTGCCTTTGGGGATTTTTAATTTATTGTGACCAAAGAGTTTAGGTACCTTTGGAGCCATTTGATTGGATGTGACCAAAGGATTTTGGTGCCTTTGGGCCTTTTGATTTGATTGTGACCAAAGGGTTTTGGTGCCTTTGGGACCTTTTGATTAAATTGTGACCAAAGGGTTTTGGTGCCTTTGGGACCTTTTGATTGGATGTGACCAAAGGGTTGTGATGCCTTTGGAGCCTTTTGAAATAAAATCTACTCAAGTTTTCTTATGGTAATCTACCCATCCTACCGAGTTGTATGGATAACCAGTCATTGCAACCGCTAGGTTACTAAAGTAGATCACTAGATATGAGGTTTGCTTGAGAATCTAATCTACTGAATCAAATGGATGAATTATTTTATTGATTGATATTTATGCAAGGCAAAGGGTGAAACCTTTGATAAAAGGACACAACATTTTGAACCTAACAATTGATTTGATGATTGATGTGTATGCAAGACAAAGGGCACAACCTTTGCCAAAAGGACACAACCTTTTGAACCTGATAGTTTATTTGTTGATCATTGTGAATGCAAGGCAAAGAGTGCAACCTTTGACAAAAGGATGCAACCTTTTTGAACCTAGCGAGTTGATGTGTTTATTATTTTTTGTGAAAGGAAAAGGGCGTAACATTTGATAAAATGATGCAACCTTTTAAGCTTAGAAATTAATTGATGATTATTTGATTGATTGTGTGAAGGTGTGATACCTTGGACACCCTTAAGGATTTTAATGGCTTGCTTGATTTATGGTTTGGGTAAGGTATGATATCTTGACTACCCCAATTTATTTTATGCTTTATTGATTTATGGGGAAGGTGTGATACCTTGATTACCTCAAAGTGGATTGATTGCTTAGTCGATTGATTATTGGGAGAAGGTGCAATACCTTGAATTCTCCAAGTTGTTTGATATTTTATTGATTGTTGGGGAAGGTGCAATGCCTTGAATACCCCCAATTGGTGTTAATGATGATGCATATATGTTAGATGAATGTTTTTTTATAGAGCTATTATGTATGCATTGAGCTAGGTATGTATGCGATGTACTAATGACATGCAATGATGGATGCTAAATGTATGCCTAGACATTGTAGTATGTATGCATAGATGTATGCCTAGATGTATGCATGTGGATGATGTACTAATGACATGATGATGCAAATTTTAATTTTTATGTTTATATGCTAAAACATAATGAATTAATCTAAGATGCAAAACAACCTAAATGTAAGCATCACAAAATGTATAAAATTCATCAATCAAAATGTTAACCTTTTCACAAAAGTCATACATTTGAAATCCAACCATATGTAATATGATAAAATGTCTATGATGGATGGATGAACAATAAGATGCTATGAAGAAACAATAAGGTTTTCATGAGATTAAAACACCCTAGTTGACCAGTCAAAAGATGTATATTGACTACACATGAATTTGAAAGATGCAAGTATGCTAGGAAGACCTAGATAGTCAACATCCTTTTGTGTGCATGCAATGTTAATTAAGGATGCATAAGACTACCCCATTTCTAGGCAGGTTTTATTCAACCCATTACTGAAATGAGGATCACCTCATGGTAATAATTATCCTGATTTTGGACGTAGTTGGACAACACTACTAGGTAATATAAGCCACCAAAAGCTAGCTCATCTATAAGATGACATTGGTTTGTACAAAAGAAGGTCACTAATGTAATAGATATATCACCATGCATAAGACTACTCCATTGCCAGGTGGGTTTCATTCAACCCATTATTTTAATGGAGATCATCCCATGTCTTTGGAATAACTGAGGATTCTAGGGATTCAAGCTCATTACCCTCTTATTTTATTTTGATTTCTTTACGAAACTTGCTCATTTTTTATGAGCAAGGGGATTTATTTTCTTAGTGTTGAAAACCACTTTTTTGTTTTCCTTTTCTTTTTTATACTTGATCATTTTTGTGCTAGAGAAAGGGATTCTAGTGCTTTGGATACGGGGGAGCTTGTCCTTTTGTCAATTCTTAGCATCCTAGACCATGCACATAATAGGATGAGCAAGGGAAATGTTTCACTCAAGCGGCAAGTACTACTTTGTAGGTTTGTCCTTCCTTGTTCGAAATTGGATTTTAAAGTGTAAAATTATGTTGGGATTTTGAAATATGCAAGGTACTATCAAAGCAAGACCCTACATTATAAAATAAAGATAGCTATCTACAAAATCTAAAAGAAATACTAGGAACTTCTGAATGATCAAAAAACCTAGTGAAAACCCTATAGCAACTTATTGGTTGTGTTAAAAAACATAGTTACGTACAAAGGGGAATGCAGATGGTGTGATATATGAAATGTGGGGATTTTCCTATGATATTTTCTAAAATAAGAGATGTACGTAAAATAGTTAATGGCCTTCTAAACATAATTGTTGATGTTCATCCGATATCTACCCTATCGTACGAGGACCCGTTAATCAACAAAAGCTCATAAGGAAAACCTTAATAAGGATGACAAGAATACAGATGCGGTGTCGAATCCTACCATGTAAGAATAAAACTAGTCTTGATGCAATGCAACGAAAGACCATGTCTAATGTAAGTGAGAAAATACAGTGACATGATATGCATGATGAATGCAATGCAAATGAAAATGCAATTTTTTGTGTTTTAACGATTTTCTGATCTTTTTGTTGTTTTGGATTGATTTTTTATTTTTTGACCAAAGGGCTTAAGTTCCTTTGGGGATTTTTGTGAGTTGACCAAATGGCTTAAATGCCTTTGGAGATTTTTATGAATTGAAAAAATGGCTTAAGTGTCTTTGGAGCTTTTTATGAATTGACCAAAGGGCTTAAGTGCCTTTGGAGCTTTTTGTGAATTGACCAAAGGGCTTAAGTGCCTTTGGAGCTTTTTGTGATTTGACCAAAGGGATTAAGTGCCTTTGGAGATTTTTGTGAGTTGACCAAAGGGCTTAAGTACCTTTGGATATTTTTATGAGTTGACCAAATGGCTTAAGTTCCTTCGAAGATTTTTTTGAGTTGACCAAAGGTCTTAAGTGCCTTCAGAGCTTTTTGTGAATTGATCAAAGGGCTTAGGTGCTTTTGGAGTTTTTTGTGAGTTGACCAAAGGGCTTAAGGTTCTTTGGAGATTTTTGTGAATTGACCAAAGGGCTTAAGTGCGTTTGGAGATTTTTGTGAATTGATGAAAGGGCTTAAGTGCCTTTGGAGCATTTTGTGAGTTGAAAAAAGGGCTTAAGTACCTTCGAAGCATTTTGTGAGTTGACCAAAGGACTTAAGTGCCTTTGAAGCTTTTTGTGAGTTGACTAAAGGGCTTAAGTGCCTTAGAATGTTTTTGTGAGTTTACCAAAGGGCTTAAGTACCTTCAAAGCTTTTTGTGAGTTGACCAAAGGGCTTAAGTACCTTTAGATATTTTTTTAAGTTCACCAAAAGGCTTAGGTGCCTTTGAATATTTTTGTGAATTGACAAAAGGGATTAAGTGCCTTTGGAGTTTTTTTGAGTTGACCAAAGGGATTAAGTGCCTATGGAGCTTTTTGTTAATTGAAAAAAAGGCTTAAGTGCCTTTGGAGCTTTTTTTGAATTGACCAAAGGTCTTAAGTTCCTTTGGAGTTTTTTGTGAGTTGACCAAAGGGATTAAGTGCCTTTGGAGATTTTTGTGAATTGACCAAAGGGCTTAAGTACCTTTGGAGCTTTTTGTGAATTGACCAAAGGGCTTAGGTGCCTTTCGAGCTTTGTGATTGGCCAAAGGGCTTAGGTGCCTTTGGAGATTTTTGTTAATTGACCAAAGGGCTTAGGTGCCTTTGGAGCTTTTTGTTTTTGTTTTTTATGAGGAAGGTGTGATAACTTAAGCACCCCTAAAGTGTGTGGTGATTGATGAATGTTGGGAAGGTGTGATACCTTCAAAATCCTTAAATTGCTCCATTGGTTATGATGTAGCTGATGGGGAAGGTGTGACACCTTCAACACCACCACTATGCATTGTACTTGATATGATGTGATTGACGTGATTAGGAGTGATTAAAGTTGACCCCTCCTATTGTGGTAATGAAATGTGGTCAATTCTGAGATTCTAATGAGCTAAAATGAGCTAACCATATATGGAAAAGACCCCCTATCGATAAGATCTTGAATCGTTCTTTTAAATGCAGAGAAATTGCTAATTTCATGGCACTCTTTTCAATGATAAATATAAAAGTGATCCCCCTTATAATTCCTAGGTTTAGGTCTATTCAATTCCAGGGGGTGTATGTCAGGTAAATCAATTGATTTTACCTCTTGCAACTTGTGGAAGATCGTCAGCATGGGCTTGAGTAGAGGAGTCCAAGTACGGGATCGACATCTTGAATGAGGTAGACAAAATGGATTAGTTTTATGAGGTGGTAGGGTTTTGTGTATCTCATTTGTTTGCCTAGGTTTTTCTACTTGACCCTCATGCATAGGTAACGAATCCTTGAATATTCTCATTTGTTGATTGTTAGGGATGAGAGGATTGCCAATTTGAAGTTTTTTGTTGTAAAGTATATCCTGTACTCTATTTTTAAATGAGTTGCTTGATTGAATGTTATGACCATTAAGCTGATGATAAGGATAGTACAGGTCCTCTCGATACCACTTGGACTTTGGCTTGTTTAGATCCAAGGGTTGAATCTCTAGTAGATTTTTAGCCTTGGCCTTACAAAGTCAATTAAAAAGATATGCCAAAGACTCGGACAATGGCGTATAATTGCGATGTGGGTGGCATTGTTGCCTTTGCCCCTGATTTTGTTGAGGTTGAGAATTGCATTGCATAGGAGGGGGTTGGACTAGATACTGAAGTGGTTGAATATTTTGATGACTCAATTGTAGCTCAATGTTTGTGAGTTGATTTAATATTTGTTGTATATCATTATTTTTATGACTCACTTGAACCTCAATTTTGACTAGTCGATCCATATTTGTATATTTTTTAAAATTTGCTAATTTATTCTTTTTTTTCCTGCATGGCAACTTTTCCTACCTTTAATGTCTTCCTAGGTGATACTTCTATTTCCTCATTGTCTTATTTTCATGGTAAACCCCTTCATTCCCTAGAATTTTTCATCTAGGCTAAAAAGTGATTCTAGGGTGATTAGTCCTTTTGGAATTTTCTTTGAACTTAATTGAATAACTTGATCTTCATATATCTCATCTATTTTAAGGGCAATTTATTTAAAAAATTCATCTACCTATTGCAAGAATCAAATAATTTGCTCCTTATTCTCAAACACCTATCAATTTTCTCGATTGTTAGGTACTATTGGACTCACTATTATCTTTATAAGTTGATGGTTTTTCCATAGTTTATTGACTAGGTCAAATTGTGAACCGACAGTTGCCATTATATATGCATCTATATTTTATTCTCTTGGAATTACTTTTATGTTGGTAGCATCAAAATATTCCATCAAAATCTAAATTCTATTTCTGTAATATTTCATCAGCTCGTTTTAGCTAATCATTGGGCTCTAGCTTATCTAACAATTAATTCAACATCACCAAAAATTTAAAGCATATTGAATCCCCTTTTTTCTACCACTTCGATCCCTAGAGCTAGGGCCTCATATTCTACTCTATTTTTGGAACAAGGAAACTACAGCCTATATGCTTAAAAATATTTTGATCCTTTAGGGGAAACAAGACATATTCCTACCCCTACTCCTATCCTGCTTCTAGCACCATCAAAACATAACTTCTAGATTCCTATTTGATTTTTTTACTGAGAGGTTCTTGGAATAAGAGTTTCTTCCTCCTATATTATATATGTTCCAATACCTATTTGACTATAATAGGATTTATTTTTTTGGATATCAACCCATTGTTCTATTTGTACTCCTATATTTGATGTGAGTCTTTACCAATTTCTACCGTCTTTGTTTATTTTATCTCTTGATATGAACTATGCTTCTCTAAAGTCTGTTTATCCCAAAGTGGCATGGCTATGATGACCTTCTTGCAATATTATACTATGTTAAAAGTTTCATCCAACCTTTTCTTATGGTAGCCTCTTGAATTTTAACATTTTACTTATTTTATATAGTTGATGGCTGATAGTATCCTGTTTTGGTCTTATTTATAATTTTAGGTATTTGTGTGGAAAATGTATTTGCATAAATGTATATTATCTTCTCATTATCTTTCCATACATTATTTTTGAACTAGGACCTCTACTAATTTCCTATTGATAGACCCTACTATTTCGTCTTGTGATATTAAAATTTGCAAAATGATTACCCATTGATGAGTTTCTTTTGCTAATTCTAAGTTATTGCTACAATATTCGTTGAGATCACTTGGCTTCTTTTGGTGATTTTATTATAATTTAATGAGGCTTTTATCACCTTTTTGGAAGCTCCAAATACCGTGTCCAAGGTAAAAAGAGGAGGTGTTAGTAGTTGCAGATACATAGTTTGTTATCCTAAAATTAATGCAATAAGGGGTGTAGTGGCCTAGGAGAATATTTTCTTATTTGTATTAAATCATATTTTTTTGTGATAGCCATTTTGTATATTTTTGGTATAGAATCCCCTCCTCTATATTTTATCAATATAGATATTTTAGAATCACATGCTCTAAGATAGATTTTTTTTACCAAACTTGATGGGAGGTGCAACGTTTTAGGTATTCTATGCCACGATTTATGGAATCTTAAGCTGATATCTTTTATTAATTCCATAGGAGATCTTTTCACTATTGATAATTATTCTAGGAGAAATATTTCATTGATTTTTTCTTTAAATCTCTCTACAAAGTTGTTGTTGAGCTAATCCCAAAATTTGATTGATTCGGGTAGGAGAGTTATGTACCATTCTCGAGATTTTCCTTTGAAGGATGTCATCAACATCCTAAGAGAAATATTTTGCTTTGATATGTTGTGGATCATACACAGGCTCACCACATGGTTAAGGTGCTCAATGGGGTTGTGAGATATTCATCAGTGAAATAGGTGAGAGACTTCAGATCAGACTAAGGTATTTCTTTCTATGTTTTATTTGGTGTTTGTGGCACCATTTATCTTCTTCACAGAATGGGTGTAGATAGTGATAACTCTTATCATGATTGACAGATGCAGAAACCCAAACACAGGCTCTTTGAAATGTAAGATAACCAACGCACCAATGAAGGAATAATGATAGAAATAAATGAATACAAAAAGCATGCAATGTAACACATTATGATAAAACAAGAAAATAATGAACAAGATCCCTTTTATATTAATAATGACTTGTTTTCATCAACATTGATTACAAACACATCATGTTTAGGAAGGTCAATAGTGCGATACAATAAATACACAATACAAGGGTTTTACCCTCTCTAAAATAGTTTTGGTTCACTATTAGTCTTCTCACATCCACGAACCATCTTGTAGAGGGTTTCTTTTTAACATTTGCAAGGGGTGATAATATCTAACTCTTGTGCTCCTCTTTCCTTATAAATATCTGCAACCTGCACACAAGGAACACAAAAGGGGTTAATAGCATGTACATATGAAATGATAACTGAAAGTGATAAATAATAGAAATATGATAAATACATGCATGAAGTGGAATCAAACTACGCTGAACTACAAATAATAAATCTACTAGAATATATTGAAACATAAAATAAAGAAAATAAATTTGAATCCTACAGGTCATATCTGTTCTGTATGACCATATCTATGAGTCGTATCTGAGCAACATGGCTACTAATATATAGATCCTTTTCACAAGGTCAATGTGATGGAAACTCTTGGGATTGACTTGTGGTATTTTCGATAGATTGGTGCACTATTGCAACGACTTGGTGGGTTTGGATCGATCTTTGAAGCAAGTATGTGAAGTTGAGTGAAGAATAAAATGCATACCTCTATCCCTTGGAGCAGTCTAGCAACATGGATTTCTTATGGGTTGAGATGATAACACTTCAATTATCACAAAATCTATTTGGATATTTAACTAAAATTTGGTAGCACTTTGTTACTTGAAATTTTAGAGCTTTGTATATTTTTGAAAGAGGGGTGAGCACTATTATATAGATTCCTTGAAAGGAATCTAATAATAGTGCCAACCTACGCATGAAAAAGTAAAGGATAAATTCACATTGAGAAAATGAATGCTTTTTCCTTGAAATCTCATGCAATTTGATTACATCATGTTTTTTTTCTAATCCTGACTCATGCACACACAAAATTGTAGCACAAATTCATGCACGGGTTTAACTGGTGGTTTCAACTGCTAGTTATGTCCCACTATTTTTTTATCTCTGCTTTTGGCGTGACCATCCTAGTTAGGACGAGCTTTATTTGGGACCATACCTTGGTAGGATGGCCTCTTGAGGTCATCCCCAAGAGGGACAACCAGGGTTGTAAAGGTATATGTCCCTTGTTCGAATGGCAAAAACCACTATTTAAGCCTTGAGGCTACCCAAGGTGGATCATATGATCTTCAAGGAGTCCATATAGGTAGTATCCTCAATATGATGTATTTTAGGTGTCTACAAATACCCCTTTTTTGGATGCATTGTGTGAAAGCACAACACGGAGCAAAAATAGATGACCTAAAATCAATTTGAGGGCTGATGATGTTCATTTATCTAATCAATGTAAAATTGCCCAATCATGGAAGGAGCATGCATTTTCAAACCATTTCTTCTAAAAAGTTGAATAACTTGGTTTTAATAAACCTTTTAGCCAAGGATTCATGGGAAGACTCGTGGTCTTATGTATACTCATGGTTTTGGGGTATACTTTATCTTGGCATACATTTCAGTCATGGGCAGAATCATGGCCTCATACTTTGAGAATGCCAAGCCTTTGTGTTAATTGAATTTTTTGCTTATTGTTTGCCCCAAGAAAGAAGGACATGATTGTGTTTGGTAATTATTCTTAAATGAATGCCATGATTGAATATTTGATTATGGACTTGATTATAAATTTTGTGATTATATGACTACCCCCACAAGCGATGAGTTGATGAAGAAATAGAAAAATCATGAAAGCGATGAGTCATTTGACCAAGATGATTGGATTTGGTTTTCTAAAACCATTATGAAAGTGTCCTTATTACAACCTTGATTTTGATCCTTTTTATTTATATTCTTGGTGAATTATCTTATAGTAATTTACTCATTCTACTGAATTGCATGGACAACCAAGCGCTGCAATCGCTAGGTCTATAGGGTAAATCACTAAATACGAGTTTCACTTGAGCTTTTGAGATTTTATGTGACCAAAGGAGAAAGGTGCCTTTGGAACCTTTTGATTATTGACCAAAGGAATTTGGGTGCCTTTGGAGCCTTTTGATTTTGACCAAAGGAATTTGTGTGCCTTTGGAGCTTTTAAATTTTGACCAAAGGTTGTAAATTCCTTTGGAGCTTTTTGATGTTGACCAAAGGATATGAGTTCCTTTGAGGATTTTTTGGATGATGTGACCAAAGTATTTAAGTGCATTTTGGGATTTTTTATTGAAATTGATCAAAGAAGTTAGGTTCTTTTGAGGCATTTTGACTTGATGTGACCAAAGGGTTTTGGTTCCTTTGGGGATTTTTGATTTGATTTGACCAAATGGTTTTGGTTCTTTTGGAGCCTTTTGACTTGATGTGACCAAAGGGTTTTGGTGCATTTGGATCTATTTTATTGGATCTGACCAATGGATTTTGGTGCCTTTGGAGCCTTTTGATTGGTGGTGACCAAAGGATTTTGTTGCCTTTTGGGTCTTTTGATTTGATGTGACTAAAGGGTTTTGGTGCCTTTAGAGCCTTTTGATTTGATGTGACCAAAGGTTTTTGGTTCCTTTGGGGATTTTTGAATTGTTGTGACCAAAGAGTTTAGGTACCTTTGGAGCCATTTGATTGGATGTGACCAAAGGATTTTGGTGCCTTTGGACGTTTTGATTTGATTATGGCCAAAGGATTTTGGTGCCTTTGGGACCTTTTTATTAAATTGTGACCAAAGGGTTTTTGTGCCTTTGGGACCTTTTGATTGGATGTGACCAAATGATTGTGATGCCTTTGGAGCCTTTTGAAATAAAATCTGCTCAAGTGTTCTTATGGTAATCTACCCATCCTACCGAGTTGCATGGATAACCAGTCACTGCAATCGCCAGGTTACTAAAGTAGATCACTAGATATGAGGTTTGCTTGAGAATATAAGATAGTGAATCAAATGGATGAATTATTTAATTGATTGATATTTATGTAAGGAAAAGGGTGAAACCTTGGATAAAAGAACATAACATTTTGAATTTAACAATTTATTTGATGATTGGTGTATGCAAGACAAAGGGCACAACCTTTGATAAAAAGACACAACCTTTTGAACTTGATAGTTGATTTGTTGATCATTGTGAATGCAAGGCAAAGAATGCAAACTTTGATAAAATGATGCAACCTTTTTGAACCTAGAAAGTTGATGTGTTGATTGTTGTTTGTGAAAGGAAAAGGGTGCAACCTTTGATAAAATGATGCAACCTTTTAAGCTTAGAAATTAATTGATGATTATTTGATTGATTTGGGGAAGGTGTGATACCTTGAACACCCTTAAGGATTTTAATGGCTTGCTTGATTTATGGTTTGGGGAAGGTGTGATACCTTGATTACCCCAATTTATTTTATGCTTTATTGGTTGTTGGGGAAGGTATGATACCTTGATTACCTCAAAGTGGATTGATTGCTTAATCGATTGATTATTGGGATAAGGTGCAATACCTTGAATTCCCCAAGTTGTTTGATATTTGATTGATTGTTGTGAAAGGTGCAATACCTTGAATCCCCCAGTTGGTGTTAATGATGATGCATATATGTTAGATGAATGTTTTTTTATAGAGCTATTATGTATGCATTGTGTTATGTATGTATGCGATGTACTAATGATTTGTAATGATGGATGCTAAATGTATGCCTAGACATTGTAGTATATATGCATAGATGTATGTCTAGATGTATGCATGTGGATGATGTAGTAATGACATGATGATGAAATTTTTTATTTTTATGTTTATATGCTAAAACATAATGAATGAATCTAAGATGCAAAAAAAACTAAATGTAAGCATCACAGAATGTATAAAATTCATCAATCAAAATGTTAACCTTTTCACAAAAGTCATACATTTGAAACCCAACCATATGTAATATGATAAAATGTATATGATGGATGGATGAACAATAAGATGCTATGAGGAAACAATAAGCTTTTCATGAGATTCAAACACCCTAGTTGACTAGTCAAAATATGTATATTGACTACACATGACTCTGAAAGATGCAAGTATGCTAGGAAGACCTAGATAGTCAACATCCTTGTGTGTGCATGCGATGTTCACTAAGGATGCATAAGACTACCCCATTTCTAGGAAGGTTTTATTCAACCATTACTATAATGAGGATCACATCATGGTAATAATTATCTTGATTTTGGACGTAGTTGGACAATACTACTAGGTAATATAAGCCACCAAAAGCTAGCTCATCTATAAGCTGACATTGGTTTGTACAAAATAAGGTCACTAATGTGATAGACATATCACCATACATAAGACTACTTCATTTTCAGGTGGGTTTCATTCAACCCATTGTTGTAATGGAGATCATCCCATGGATTTTGAATAACTGAGGATTCTAGGGATTCAAGCTCATTACCCCCTTATTTTATTTTGATTTCTTTGGGAAACTTGCTCATTTTTTATGATCAAGGGGATTTATTTTCTTAGTGGTGAAAACCACTTTTTTTGTTTTCCTTTTTTTATACTTGCTCATTTTTGTGGAAGAGAAAGAGATTCTAGTGCTTTGGGTAGGGGGGAGCTTGTCCTTTTGTCAATTCTCGGCATCCTAGACCATGCGCATAATAGGATGAGCAAGCGAAACCTTTCACTCAAGGGGTAAGTACTACTTTGTAGGTTTGTCCTTCCTTGTTCAAACTTGGATTTTAAAGTGTAAAATTATGTTGGGATTTTGAAATATGCAAGGTACTATCAAAGCAAGACCCTCCCTTCTAAAATCAAGATAGCTATCTACAAAATCTAAAATAAATACTAGGAATTTTTGAATGATCGAAAACCCTAGTGAACACCCTATAGCAACTTATTAGTTGTGTTAAAAAACATAGTTACTCACAAAGAGGAATGCATATGGTGTGATATGTGAAATGTGGGAGTTTCCCTATGATATTTTGTAAAATAAAAGGTGTACGTAAAATAGTTAATGGCCTTCTAAACATCATTGTTGATGTTCATCCGATATCTACCCTATCTTACGAGGACCCCTTAATAAGTAAAATCTTATAAGTAAAACTTTAAGAAGGATGACAAGAATAGAGATGCGGTGCCGAATCCTAGCATGTAAGAATAAAACCAGTCCTGATGCAATGCAATGATAATAAAAGTGATAAAATACAGTGACATGATATGCATGATGAATGCAATGCAAATGAAAATTCAATGTTTTGTGTTTTAATGATTTTATGATCTTTTTGTTGTTTTGGGTTGATTTTTTATTTTTTATTTTTTGACCAAAGGGCTTAAGTTCCTTTGGGATTTTTTGTGAGTTGACCAAAGGGCTTAAATGCCTTTGGAGCTTTTTGTGAATTGAACAAAGGGCTTAAGTGCCTTTGGAGATTTTTGTGAATTGAACAAAGGGCTTAAGTGCCTTTGGAGCTTTTTGTGAATTAACCAAAGGGCTTAAGTGTCTGTGGAGCTCTTTGTGAGTTGACCAAAGGGATTAAGTGCCTTTGGAGATTTTTGTGAGTTGACAAAAGGGCTTAAGTACCTTTGGATATTTTTGTGATTTGAACAAAGGGCTTAAGTTCCTTCGAAGATTTTTGTGAGTTGACCAAAGGGCTTAACTGCCTTCAAAGCTTTTTGTGAATTGATCAAAGGGCTTAGGTGCCTTTGGAGTTTTTTGCGAGTTGACCAAAGGGCTTAGGTGCTTTTGGATATTTTTGTGAGTTGAACAAAGGGCTTAAGGTTCTTTGGAGATTTTTGTGAATTGACCAAACAGATTAAGTGCATTTGGAGCTTTTTGTGAATTGACGAAAGGGCTTAAGTTCCTTTGGAGCATTTTGTGAGTTGAAAAAAGGGCTTAAGTACCTTCGAAGCATTTTGTGAGTTGACCAAAGGACTTAAGTGCCTTTGAAGCTTTTTGTGAGTTGACTAAAGGTCTTAAGTGCCTTAGAATGTTTTTGTGAGTTTACCAAAGGGCTTAAGTACCTTCAAAGCTTTTTGTGAGTTGACCAAAGGGCTTAAGTACCTTTAGATATTTTTGTAAGTTGACCAAATGGCTTAGGTGCCTTTGAATATTTTTGTGAATTGACAAAAGGGATTAAGTGCCTTTGGAGTTTTTTTGAGTTGACCAAAGGGCTTAAGTGCCTATGGAGCTTTTTTTTAATTGAAAAAAAGACTTAAGTGCCTTTGGAGCTTTTTATGAATTGACCAAAGGTCTTAAGTACCTTTGGAGTTGTTTGTGAGTTGACCAAAGGATTGAGTGCCTTTGGAGCTTTTTGTGAATTGACCAATAGGCTTAGGTGCCTTTTGACTAAAGGGAGGAGTGATTAAAATTGACCCCTCCTATTATGGTAATGAAATGTGGTCAATGCCGAGATTATAATGATTTGAAATGAGCTAACCATATATGGAAAAAAACCCCTATCGATAAGATCTTGAAACATTTTTTTAAATGTAGAGCAATTGCTAATTTCATGGCACTTTTTTTGATGATAAATATAAAAGTGATCCTCATTATAATTCCTAGGTTTAGGTCTATTCAATTCCAGGGGGTGTATTTTAGGTAAATCATTTGCTTTTACCTCCTACAACTTGTGGAAGATCGTCAACATGGGCTCGAGTAGAGGAGTCCAAGTACGAGATCGACATCTTGAATGAGGTAGACAAGGTGGATTAGTTTGATGAGGTGGTAGGATTATGTGTATCTCATTTACCTACCTAGGTTGTTCTACTTGACCCTCATGCATAGGTAATGAATCCTTGAATATTCTCATTTGTTGATTGTTAGGGGTGAGAGGATTGCCAATTTGAAGTTTTTTGTTGTAAAGTATATCCTGTACTCTATTTTTAAATGAGTTGCATGATTGAATGTTATTACCATTAAGCTGATGATAGGGAAAATACAATTCCTCTCGATACACTTGGGCTTTGGCTTGTTTGGATCCAAGGGGTGAATCTCTAGTAGATTGTTAGCCTTGGCCTCACAAAGTCAATTAAAAATATATGCCCTCAAAATCTGAGAAGATGTGGATGATTCATGGTGCTCTTGGCTAGAGAGTATGTCCACATGCTCTTGTTCTTAATTTAGCTCATTCTCTTGTTCCAACTCAGAGTATTTAGCTATGGAATATTTATGATCCCAATTTTTGTGGAGTAGGTGCACTTGTTCTTGATTTTGTAGAGATGTTGGGTGAGATGGAGTAGGTGTGACTAGATTTGGTGGTGGTAGCACTTGTGGTGTGGAGGGAATGTTGGATGGAGCCACAAGTTGTGTAGATTGATTTGGAGAGCTTTGGTTCTCTATCACAACATTGATCATTCCCACAAACTCTTGGGGAGGTGGATTGACATTCACATGATTCACCTGCTTTGGTTGTTCTGGTTGATTGGCAGGTGTTGTGTTTGTTTCATGTTTTGGCAAGGAATATTTGAAGACCCCTATTTTTTGGTTGTTTGGGGCAAGAGGATTTTCAATCTGAATCTCTTACCTCTCAATGTAAATCTCATCTCTCCACCTTTGCATTCAAGGAGTGGGAGGTGGAATATTTCTAGTGGAGCAAGGTGGTTGATTATGTTCATCAACCAATTTCTCATAAAGTGACTCAGGGTACCCCTAATCTTGATACTCTGACCCTAATTCCTCATAGGCCTCATGCTCCTATTGAGCATTGTTGGGACCTATGTTGTTGAGGGGGTGCATAAGGAGGACGATTTTGATTGTGTCTAGGCAATAGTTATTGATGGCACATCATGTGCTTTTGATGTATTTGTTACCTATAGGTACTTAGTGTATGAACCACATCATTCATAGCTTTTTGTAATTTATCTTGATATAGCCTTTCTTGATGCACCCTATTTTCTTATAGTCTCTACTGACTGAACTGATACTGCTCATCCAAGCATTTTTTATCCAGTTGTAGATGGTTCAACATTGCTTGTTTATCAACATTATTCCCAAGGGTCTGATCTACCTAGTTAGTAGTGTAGGGCCGATTGACCTTTGCATAAATATGAAGGGACTTGGCTTGCTTTGCATCCCCAAAAGCTATATGTTTCCCATGATCGAGGGAAGCTACATTAAACCGATATTTGGGCTTATATGTAATTTTGATGTACTCATGTAACATAGAGGCACATCATGCTTGTGTGGAATACTCTTTTTGAAGAGTAGAGGAATTATCAAAATCTTCTTCCTCCTTATTGATAAGGATTGTACAAGCTGACATAGTTGTTTGAGTAGGATGGCAAGTATTGAACCTATCTAAATAGCCATATTATCAACTCATACATGGATGATCAAGTGGAGTGGCTTGATCATCTAACCTAGTCCATGGAGTGTACTCCTAATCATGCTCCAATTGGTGCATAGAGCGAGTTAGAATGTGAACTCGCAGCACCAACCTACTAGGATCCTCTATGTGTTGAAGGTTTTGTCTATGGAAAGCATGAAAAGTATCTCGACCATGAAGGTCATCACTTAATCAGACCAAGGATCAAAAAATTAATCTTGAATGGGGAATTCCTCTTGGTCAGACTCTTTGTAATAACCAGGATGCTAATTGGGAATGGCCATATCATCTGGATTGATGTGGAGGCATCCCATACCTTCTCAAAAATATTCTGTCATTAGCTCTTGATCGAGCTTAGCCATGCATAGTTACCATGGTCTTGATTACCCAAACAAACAACAAAGAAACACACAAGAAAACAATGTGATTATCTCTTTTAAGTTTTAGTTGTGAATTCCTATACTATTTGGTGCATTTTGATGTTGAAAACCCCTAACTCCTATGAAACTAAGGGTAAATAAAATAGAAAACTACTAAAAGGTAGTTTGAGCACACCCCCTATTGAAGAGTGCAACCCAAATGATAAAAGTGGATTTCTATTGGATATTGGCTCAAGGTAACCTTATGGGAGAAAATTACTCCTTAAAGGGATTGCAATGCCTAATGTCCTAGTACCAACAAAGCCTCAATTTCCTTTAACCCTTGTGTTTAAGGCACATATAGTAATGAAAACTACATCCACTGATTATTTTAAAGAGCCCCATGATAAAATATCTCTACTAACCTTCCCACTCTAGGCGCACCCAATAGTAGGGGACCTTTCAGTGATGAAGTCTAAAAAAACACTTGCTTTTGGACACTAAGTTTTTGGAGTGTGAGTTAGTGGATGGAGATGAAGCCCACCATCACTGGTCTCGATTAATGGTTGGTGATGAAATCCAACTCGTTAATGTTAAAATGAAATGTGGTGTGTGGGGTTCTTTTTATTTTTATGCAAAAGAAAGGGAAATCATCAAGCACTCCATGTTATTTCACTAATGCATAAAAATAATGCTTTAATTTAAAAATTCTAAGTAAAGAACATTTTAATTTTGAAAACCTATTCAGATTCTGAACCCTATATAAGTAGCTTGGGATAAGGCAACAAGAAATCAATCCAATATGCAGTAGACAAGGGGCTATCTTAGATAGAGACAACTTTAGACAGTGATCATCCTACATAGGGACGATCAACAATAGGGATTGTCTCACAGAGAGACGATTGTAGACAAGGGTTGTCTGGACCAAAGACGATCATAGATAGAAGCCTGACACATATTATTTTCTCTATCTATTCTCTAAAACTTAAATTTTTTGTAAATTCTGTTCATAAATACAGAGAAATGGATCAGATGTACCTATCGTGAAAGCCTATGTTTGATGATGTTCCAGCTATCTACTTTTTTGCTACCTAATATGAAGTTATCTTCTAGAGGGATGGTTGCTAGATAGAGACCATCTTTGTTATAGATAGTTGTTGAACATGGGCCATATTTGTAGTAGATGGTCAGGCCTATAACACAATACAAAAAGACAAACAACAATCAGTCAAAAATAAAAAAAATAAAGGACTAGGTCCCATCGTGATCACCACTAAAATGTAAGAAAACCAGTGCACCAATAAAGGAATAATGATAACAATAAATGAACACCAAAAGCATGCAATGTAATACACTATGATAAAATAATAAAATAATGAACCAGGTCCCTTTTATATTAATAATGACTTGTTTTTATCAAAATTTATTACAAACACATCCCCTTTAGGAGTTCCAATAGTGCAATACAATAGATACACAATACAAGGGTTTGATCCTCTCTAAAATAGTTCCAGTGCACTATTCGGTCTTATTACATTCATGAACCATCCTGTAGAGGGTTTCTTTGTAACATCCACAAGGGGTGATAATATCTAACTCTTGCGCTCCTCTTTCCTTATAAATATATGTAACCTACACACAAGGAACACAAAAGGGGATAATAGTTGTGCAGATGAAATGATAACTAAAAGTGATAAATAACAAAAATCTGATAAATATATGTATGAAGTGGAATATAACTATGTTGAATTGCAAACAAGAAAACTACTAGAATCTATTGAAACAGAAAATGAAGAAAACAAATGTGAATTCTAGAGGCCATATCTATGCGAGACAACCATACCTACGGGTCATCTTTGAGCGAGATGGTCACTAATACATAAATTCTTTTCTCAAGGCTAATGTGATGGTAACTCTTGGGTTCGATCTGTGGTGTTTTCAATGAATTAAGTGCACTATTATAGCAACTTTGTGAGTCTATATTGGTCTTCGAAGCAAGTATGCAAAGTTGAGCGAAAGAAGGAAATGCACACTTCTATACCTTGGATTAATCTAGCAATATGGTTTTCTTAGGTGTTTGAGATGATAACACTTCAATTCTCATAAAATTTGTTTAGATATCTGATTAAAATTTAGCCACACTTCGTTACTTGAAATTCAAGAGATCTATTATATAGATGATAACACTTCAATTGTCATGAAATTTGTTTGGATCTCTGATCAAAATTTGGCTACACTTCGTTACTTGAAATTCAAGAGCTCTAATTTTGAAAGAGGGGTGAGCACTATTATATAGATTTATTAAAAGGAATCTAGTAATAGTACCAACCTGCGCATGAAAAAGTGAAGGATAAATTCACATTGAGAAAATATATGTTCTTTCCTTGAAATATCATGCGAACTGATTGCATCATACATTTTTTTCTAATCCTAGCTCATGCACATGTAAAATTGTAGCAAAAGCTCATGCACAGGTTTAACTAGTGATTTTTATTGCTAGTTATGTCCCAATCCTTTTTTGGCTTTGCTTTTGGTGTGACCATCTCGGGGTGGGATGATCCTAACTGGAGGCTAACCCTTGGTAGGACGACCTCTAGAGATCATCCCCAGAAGGGAAGAATAGGGTTGTAAAGGGAGATGTCCCTTGTTCAAGTGGTGAAAACCACTGTTTAAGCTCTAAGGCTACCGAAGGTGGATCATATGATCTTCAAGTATTCCATATAGGTATTCTCCTCAATATGACGTATTTTAGGTGTCTACACTCTTCATCTAGTTATTTATAGGTTCTTTCTTTAAGATGAAGTTGTCAAGTGAATGTAGTTTTTTGCTTTTAAAAAGTGGGTAGAATGAAATATTCACTCAAACCTTGGTCTAAAATATTTAGTAGAAAATTATTATGGTGTTATTTTTGAGTGAAGTCGTCAGGTGAGAAAAGAGGCACTTCAGCAAACATGAACATACAAAGACCCTCACCAAGTCTCAGTCCTACTCCTTATTGTGATTTTGGAATCAATGATGTGTCATTGGGGTCCCACTAGACGTGCCATTAAAATTTTCATCTTTGATTATCCCTTCCTAGGATAATCATACCTCATCGGAAGTGACATAGTGGGGCCATAGTTGAGAGCATGGGGTTTGGCTCAATCGAGGGCCTTCATGAGTTTTTATGAGATCGACTCCTTGTTAGGATGTGATATTTAAGTCACACTTGTTTCTAAACTAAGGGAAAAGGATGTGAGAAAGTAAAAGTAAAAAAACAAATAACTAATCAAAAGCATAGGGGGAAATGTGCCAAGATATTCGCTAAGATCTTCCTACAAAATAGACTTGAATGCTATGTGCCAGTGGTGAACACTTCCCTCCTTGACACAATGAAGCACAAATTAGAGTTACTAGTTATATGCATGCATAAGAAGGTGGGTCTCATTGGAGAGCCAAGCAAGTGACTTGATACAAAAATAGACACAGATACCTCACACACTCATACACTTGGTAAAATCTAATATTCAAGTAAAAGGTCACAAATAAATACATACACACAAAAACGGGTCTATAGGTTATATTAAAAAATATACACAGGTACCCATGTGTGTGTGTATATATAAATGCAAGCAAGATTTTACATATATTGTGTCAAAAGCAAGGGTTTAAGATTATCCAAAAGCAACTTAGGAGCTAACCATTTTTAGAAAAAGAAATGAAAGGAAAGCCTACAAATGTATACAATTGAAAATTTTGTCAATCCTGTAATAGTCTAAATGTACAACTATTTATAGCTTATAGTAGGAAAAATTTACCTCCAAAAGTTTCTATAGATAGACCTGACAATCCCATCTACTTTTCCTAGGGATTTTTATTATTGAACAACGTACTTCCTTAATCATAATAATTTATCAGCTTGGGACTATCAACGCCATACTTATTTTTGAATGAGTGTCTAAGACATTTACTGAGGTTATGCTTTGGTAGGTGGTATTCATAGCCAAAATTGGGGAAGCATTAACTCATCCCATCTACCTTTGTCACTTATGATTTGACTCAAGTATCCATGTCCACTTGGATCTTTGGCATCTCTCACAGACTGGTCGAGAGTTTTGCTATTGGTGCTTCATCGTAGATTGCAATATCTCCAATATCAAGACTTATCCTAAACGATGGTCTCCTTTAGTGATCCTTTGGTTATCTATCGAGACTTTTTACAAATGGATTTGTACATAAGTCCTGATTATTGGGAATTATTTTAGCTTATATTTTGTGAGGTAGACAAAAATTTGATCATCAGTTATCAAGGTTTTTCCTTAATCGCAAGTGGGTAGTGGGGAAGCACTATAGTTTCAAATGGTCTTCCCTGCTCTTATTGAATATCAAAATATCATCCAAATAAAAAACCATAAAATTTTCAATAAATGGCTTCAAAACTTCATTTATCAACCACATAAAGGTATTCGGTGCATTTTTCAACCCGAATGGCATAACTAACCACTCATACAATTCATCCTTTGTCTTGAATGCAATATTCCACTCATCTCCTTCTCTAATCTAGATTTGATGCCAGCCACTCTTCAAATCTATCTTTGTGAAGTGCTTTGCTCCACTTAAGAAATCCATCAAATTATCCATGCAAGATAATGGGAATCGATACTTTATAGTTATATTATTGATAACCCTTGAATCTATACACATGCACCATTCTCCACCCTTTTGTTGGGTAAAACATTGGTTAATCTACGATTCAATTTCTTACCTCCATTTAATTTGTCAACCCGGGACAACTCGTAAACTTGTGAGTGTCATGCACAGTATATGCCTGCAGTGTGGGGAATGAATTCCTTTGTACCTATTTAGTTTGGTGGGGGTGTTTGTTCATTTTTATTTCATCCAAACTAAATTAAGCTAAGTGCAGAAAAATAAATAAATAAATAAATTACAAACTAAAATTAAAATGTTGAAAATAAAATGCGAAAAATAAAACACACAGCTGAATTAAAATAAAGCAGGAAACTAATCTATTGAAAATAAATAATAAAAATAAAAAGGGGAGGACTACTCTAGGGAGTGGACACCCAGGCTCCTATAGATAGTCCATTTAACTAATTACATTAAGATTGCTTTATGAAATTAAGAGTATTTGCAACTTTATAAATTATGCAAAATATAATAGTTTTATTGACTGTGTAAAAATGATCCTTTGATTCTTCGATCCAACCTCTGTATTTGTCTGGCTTGTGTTCTTATATAGAACGTAGCTAGATCCTATTACAATAATAAAATGGTCTCCTTTAATCACATAACATGATTTGTTACAATACATTTGTACACATATATTATTCTCCCTATTTACAAGCATGTTTGTTCACCAAAGGAATAAATATAATAATCCTTAGGTGTACGTAAATACTAATCCTAGAATAATAGATATTATTCTCCTATTTACAAGCATGTTTGTTCACAAAAGAAATCAATATTAATCCTTAGGTGTACATAACAACTAATCCTAGAATAATGCATCCTAAAATAATGCCTTTAAAAAGCTTACATGGTCAAAATAGAATAAAAGTGCTTTATTCTATTTTGATCACAAAAATATAATATGAATAAGAATACAAATTATTTCTCCTCCATATTTTGTGCAACAAACTCTTTCAAAAGTGCATGGTCAATTGGCCAACCGGTCAATGTTGACTTGGTCAACTGGTCAACTCATCAATGGGAGTCGGGCGCCAATAAATAGGTCGGGGAGCAGGCGCCAAAAATAGTCAGGAAGCAGGTACCAGAAAATAGTTAGGTAGGCACTAGAAAATAGTCGGGAAGCAAACACCAAAAAATAGTCAGGAAGAAGGCGCCAAAAAATAGTAGGGAAGCAAGCACTAGAAAATAGTCGAGAAGCAGGTGCCACCAACAGTCAGGAATAAGGCGCCGCCAACAGTCAAGTTTTAGACACCTACCTTCACCATTTACCATTGTTCTTTTCAATATGTCTTCATGCATTGCCAAGCCCAAATGGAATGTAGACTCAAAACACCAGATTAGTAGCAAAAACCTACATTTACACACACTTTCCACTAAAAACACTAGTCAAGCATAATACTTCATTTTCTATCAATTATATGCAAAAGCTATATAAAAATATATTTCAAATGCTAATTTAAACCAATAATGATGCCCTTAAAAGTGTATATAAAATGAGTATTTCTAGTGCTCATCATTCCTCCATGCCAAAAGAATTGACATATCCTCATGTCACAACCCCCTTGATATAGATTTTTTTTTAATATATATGGAAGTCATGTGCCTGTATATGGGAAGTAGGTGCCTGTATATGGCCTATATATGGGAAGCAAACGCCTGTATATGGGAAGCAAATGCTTGTATATCAGAAGCAGACACTTGTATATGACCTGTATATGGGAAGCAAGCACCTGTATATGGCCTGTATATGGGAAGCAAATACGTAAATATAGGATTCATTTTTTTTTTAAAATATTCATGGGGTAATGACATTATTCTCCTGTCTGAGGCATGCCATGTGGCTGAATTATGATGGAAGAACTAATAAAGAGAAATATGGGGGCATCTACTGGTATTAACATAGAAATAATTTTTAATAAATATATATGCATCTAATTAATTAAAAAAACTCAGTACATACCTGGGTGAATTTCATAGATCATGATATGTACAATATAGGATGGTGTGAAATGTCTACATGCGGCCTGAAATCATGAAGTTCTGGAAAATGAAGTTGTGACATTGATGTATCTTGGAGATAATTTTTTTTTTGGCATCTCTCTTCTTCGTGGAAGATTGGCACCGCTTATTGGTGCCTTCCTCCAAGTGGGAATAAGGTACTTTTGTTGGTCTGATTGTAGGCACTATCTCCATGATGGAAAATAAGTGCCTTTTTCTGCATTACTATACTCCTAGCAGGGCACAGGATGCTTGTATCTGTCAAGCCTAGTTTAAGTCGACCGATTGCCTACAAATTGTTCAAGGTTGTGTTCTGCAAAACTAACCACACAAAAGCAGAAAAACAAGAATCCTGTAACCTGTGCCTGATAGGCCTAGGTTACCCAAGCTACCTATAGATTGCACTTAAGGCAATAATTCTTGCAAAGTAAAAATACTGCAAAGCAAAAGAAAAAATTGTGTTAAGTAGAATAGATTCCATTTTTTTTTTTAAGTAAGTTTCCAAATTCTGAATTTTTCCAAAATTTTCAGATTCTGAAATTTTCCAGAATTTTCTAGATTCTGGAATGTTTCCAAAAATTTTCAGATTCTGAATTTTTTTCCAGAATTTTGCATAATTTTTCCAGATTTTGGAATTTTCCAAAAATTTTCAGTTTCTGGAATTTTCCAGATTTTTTTTAGATTCTAGAATTTTTTTCCAAAAATTTTCATAATTTTGAAAATTTCCAAATTTTTTCAGTTTCTGGATTTTTTTTTGTTCCAGATTCTGGAATTTGCCAGAATTTTTTAGATTATGGAATTTTCCAGAATTTTTCAGTTTCTAGAATTGTTTTCCAAAATTTTGCATAATTTTTTCATATTCTAGAATTTTCCAAAAAATTCAATTTCTAGAATTTTCTAGAATTTTTTTTTTCAGATTCTGGAAATTTTTTCCATATTTTTTCATAATTCTAAAATTTTCTAGAATTTTTTAGTTTCTCAATTTTTTTCTGGCGAATGTATGAACATTCGTCAAAACTATTGGTATGGTATGGGGTCTCCCCCATGCCGATGTCTGATCCAATCTTGTAAATGTGAACCAGTTGTAAATGAAGCCCATTGACTGTTACTCGAACATCATCTTGGCATTCTACTCCACAATTGGTGTAGCATATCTAACCTTTTGTCCACCATATTTTTAGGCTATAATAATCGTGTACTTTGCAACTAAAATTTTCCCAAGTTTCATAAACACCTTGGGTTGGAAGCCTTTCGCTTGATCAGGATTACTTAGCCTACCTTCAGACGCCTATGTTGTCAAGGCAAACTCAACTCGCTTCACCTGTTTGGACTGCATGCTACACAATCGAGGTACACAAGACAATTCATATAGTACTATTAGGAACTCCACGTATAAATCTCACTTTATGAGATCTTTATAAACATCTCCTTATTCATCTACACCACACTTCATGATGTCCTGCAAAAACACAAAAAATCTAAATTAAAGTAAAATTCTAAATTAATAACATTAAAATAAATTTTTAAACTAATTTATTTATTTATTATTATTATTTTTGAACACTATGTTGTTGGTGGTAATAATGAAGGTGGGGTCTCCCCCATGCCTACAATTGAACTAGTCTCTAAAAATTGAGGACTATGATAATTTTTTTTAGTCTGGTCAAAAATTTGATACGATATGATATTTTACAGCATGAGAAAAACATTTTCCTGTATGGCCTCAAAAAGCAAATTCTTCCAACTTATTAGCAAATTTGTGCAGGTGGATAAATGACTACTTTTTTTAAATAAATAAAGAAAAATAACAATATTCTAAAAATTACATTCTAGTTTATGATTCACCAGATCGCCTTAAGCGCAAGTGAAGAGCATACTCCTGGAAATATGTTCTTTTTAAATTCTGCTTCTTTTATTTTCTTAATGGCATTTTCCTGCTACTAATGTCATCATTAAAATTTGCTAATATGTTGAGAAATGTTAAGCTTGTAATTTTTTCATAGTTAAAAATAGGCTTCTTGAGGCATAATTCCCTAATATTTTTGTGTAAATAAACACTCTCTAATAGTTTGATAGTAAAAGTTTTTAATTATTTTATAAAATCAAACGTAGGTTGTGTCATCTCTCTCTAATTTCATGAAACCATTGAGAATACAGTGGAAATCCTTCATTGCCTAATTTTATAACTTTTCAACAACACAATTTATTTCCTACTTCTACACTTAATATGGTACATCGGATTCATTCCTAAACACTATAGTTTAGACACTCCCCAAAAATGGTGCCAAAATGTTGGGCAAAATATTGGTTAATCTATGATTCAATTTCTTGCCTCCATTTAATTTGTCAACCCGAGACAACTCGTAAACTTGTGAGTGTCATGCACAGTATATGTTTGTAGTGTGGGGAAAAAATTCCTTTGTACCTATTTAGTTTGGTGGGGGTGTTTGTTCATTTTTATTTCAGCCAAACTAAATTAAGCTAAGTGCAAAAAAATAAATAAATTACAAACTAAAATTAAAATGCTGAAAATAAAATGCAAAAAATAAAACACACAACTGAATTAAAATAAAGCAAGAAAGAAAGCAGGAAACTAATCTATTGAAAATAAATAACATAAATAAAAAGGGGAGGACTACTGCAGGGAGTGGGTGCCCCAGATCTCGTAGATAGTCCATCCAACTAATTACATAAATATTGCTTTATGAAATTAAGAGTATTTGCAACTTTATAAATTATGCATAATAGAATAGTTTTATTGACTGTGTAAAAACGATCCTTTGATTCTCCGATCCAACCTTTGTATTTTTTTGGCTTGTGTTATTATATAGAACGCATCTTGATCTTGTTACAATAATAAAATGGTCTCCTTTAATCACGTAATGTGATTTGTTACAATACGTTTGTACACAGATATTATTCTCCCTATTTACAAGCATGTTCATTCACCAAAGGAATAAATATAATAATCCTTAGGTGTACATAAATACTAATCCTAGAATAATAGATATTATTCTCCTATTTACAAGCATGTTTGTTCACCAAAGGAATCAATATTAATCCTTAGGTGTACGTAACAACTAATCCTAGAATAATGCATCCTAAAATAATGCCTTAAAAAAGCTTACATGGTCAAAATAGAATAAAAGTGCTTTATTTTATTTTGATCACAAAAATCTAATATGCATAAGAATACAAATTATTTCTCCTCCATATTTTGTGCAACAACCTCCTTCAAAAGTGCATGGTCAATTGGTCAACTAATCAACGTTGACTTGGTCAATCGATCAACATTGACTTGGTCAACCGATCAAATCATCAATGGGAGTCGGGAACTAGAAAATAGGTCAAAGAGCAGGCACCAAAAAATAGTTGGGAAGCAGGTGCCAAAAAATAGTCAGGAAGCAGGCTTTAGAAAATAGTGGGGAAGCAGGCATCAATGGGAGTCAGGCACTAGAAAATAGGTCAGGGAGCAGGCACTAGAAATAGTCGGGAAGCAGGAGCTAGAAAATAGTCAGGAAGCAGGCACCAAAAAATAGTTGGGAAGCAGGTACCAAAAAATAGTCAGGTCGCAGGCTCTAGAAAATAGTGGGGAAGCAGGCACCACCAACAGTTAGGAATCAGGCATCGCCAACAGTTAGGAATCAGGCACTACCAACAGTCAAGAATCAGGTGTCTGCCTTCACCGTCTACCACTGTTCTTTTCAATATGTCTTTGTGCATTGCCAATCCCAAATGGAATGTAGACTCAAAACACCATATTAGTAGCAAAACCCTGCATTTATACACACTTTCCACTAAAAACACTAGTCAAACATAATATTTCATTTTTTATCAATTATAAGCGAAAGATATATAAAAATACATTTCAAATGTTAATTTAAACCAATAATTATGCCCTTAAAAATGTATATAAAATGAGCATTTTTGGTGCTCATCACCTTCTTTGGTGCAAGTATGACTGGTATTACAATTAGGCTCAAGTTTTGTCTGATCAACCCCTTGTGTAATAACTTCTAAACTTGTCTCTTTGTTTCTTCATTATCCATTGGCGTCAATCTATATGCTACCTTATTGGGTAAACTTGATCCAAGAATGAAATCGACATGATGGCTAGTACTCCTTATCAATGATAATCCATTTGATAATTCTTCTAACAAACTTTTTGCATACTCCTATAGCAAATCCTTTGTGGGTTTAGCAAACAAATCTAAACATGCCTTCTTCTTTGTCATCTCCTCCAAAAATTATTTTCCTGAAATCAAACATATTTTAGGACCATTGTCCTCTCTTTCATCCTTGTCCTTCAATGGACTCAATACATACTTCTTACCATCTTTCATAATGGCATAGGTGTTTTTCCTACCATCATGTACTTCCTTCCTATCAAATTTTCAAGGTATTCACAACAACATATGGCAAGTGTCCATAGGCATAATATCACATAGGACCTCATCCTTGTAAGATTCAATTTAGAAATTCACCTTGTACTATTTACTTACTAAGATCTAGTGTCCCTTTGTAGTGAAGATGCTTTATACAGATTGGGGTGTTTTGTCCTCTTAAACCCTAGTTTCTCTACCATCTTAGTGGATACTAAAATATCCTTACTCCCACTATCCATAATTACCTTTCAACATTTTCCTCCTGTTTTGCATACTATTCTAAAAATATTTCTTCTTTGAATAGGTTCACATTTATTCTTTTCTAGCTTCAATAGCACTCTCTTCATCATGAGAGCTTCTTCTTACTTAGGCTCTTCTACATGCTTTGGGGAAGCAACACTTTCTTCTTTTACTTGTACAGTATGGTTATTGACTTCCTTTTCATTTTTGCTACTCTATTGTGCTATTGGGAATTCAAATACATGATGACCATCCTATGCACATCTATAATACTTTTTAGGGAATCCTTTATCGCTTCTACCAAAACCACCTCTTCCTCATGAGGAGTATCCACCTCATCTGGTATTCTGGCTAAAATAACTATGATAAGTACTAGCTTCTCATTGTTTTTGATGTCCTCTTCCACTTCTTGTTTTTCCTCATCCTCACAAGAAGCATCCTCTTCCTCTTTGATTATTTTGTTTCCTTAATAACAACTTCTCCTTTGCCTTTAAGGCATACTGGTAGGCTTCTTCTACCATCCTCATCCTTATCATCCTGACTTCATCTTGTATGGACAATCATAGTACATTGATGTACTTTGATACTTTATCTTCATCATCTTTCATATGACCAACCCAAATGTCAAGCCTATAGAATTCCTTCATGTAATGCTTCACACTCTTATCCTTTTATCTTAAGCTATACAATTTTCTAAAAATACCCAATTGGTAGTTTGACAGAAGGAATTTTGCCTTTAGTTGTTTGACCATTTTCTCCCATGAATTAATGATTTTCTCTCATTTTATTTATATTTTAGTTTTAACATGGTACCACCACAAGGATGCATGCCCTTTCAACTTCATGTAGGATAATTTCACCCTTTTAGGGTTTTTATTGATTCAAAATCAAAGACTTCTCCATTTTGGTAATCTAGTCCATAATCTCCTCTAGATTCAAGCTTGTATTCTATCACGGGGTTTCTATCTTCAATTTTTGACCTATATTAGAAATTTCCCAAATCAATCACTCTTATGGTTCTTCCTCTTGCTCTTCATCTTGAGCTTTCATGTGACAAACCTCCTCTTCTTCACTATCATTAATATCCTCAAGATGAATGCCTCTCCTTTAGGTGGTTTCGATTACATAAAATTGAGTGGTAATTCTCCTTAGCATATTAGCTATGTTTGTAGGTTGAGGTCCTCATGATATTCCTCTCCCACATTGTGCCATCATTTCTTTAACACACTTCATAACTCCCAAGTGCAAAATCTAGCTCTGATACCAAAATGATGCGACAATAATGGTGGGGTGTATTAATTTTCAAACAACACCATCCATTGATAGTAATTTTTAATCAATGGCAACAATATTACATTGAGTCTTCAAACAAAATACTCCAAACTATAGATTTTAATTTATAATGACAACTTTCTACTATGATGACAATCAATAGTCAACACTCTCATTATATCGACAATAGTCTTGATGATAGATCTTAGGCAATATCGGTAGGTTCTTGATGAATCTCTTGTTTAGTTAGTAAAATCTTCGAAGGTTGGCTTCATGATGACATTTAATTAACCTTGGTTGATGCTATAATATCCTATGATAATAGTATTGCAATGCTTTATCAACAATACCTAATGACATTCTCCAAACGATAATCATTAGACGAAGTCTAAATTTCCAAACTACATCATCCTATAAAATAAATTGGAAATATGCAAATCTAATATCCTGGCATACATAGTATTCAACACAATTATTGGAAAGGAGTTTGCATTAGAATATACTTTCAAGTTGATATAATTTACAATATTGCACATATGTTTAATCAATCAATCAATCTCAACATCGTCTCTTCTAATCTCTTTGTCACCTCTTTCCTACTCCTTGTTCACCTCTTCTCTCCAATCCCTTTTTCCCCTTGAATGCCATTCAATTTATAGATGTGAGATATAATTATAGTATAACTATCATAAATGATTGATCTTATAATTTATGTATCCACCCCTCCTATCTAGTCTCCACGTGGATGCTCTTGCATCTATTTCACTAACTTAACCTTAACATATGATTATTACTTAAGGTATCACATTTGTTGATATTTGTATAAGAGTCAATTAAGGATTTATTTTCAAAATTTGATTTACATTGTATATATTTGTAACCTATTTAAACAATATAGATGAAAATATTTTATAAATCGAAGACCTAGAATCTTGTCTCAATGAATTCCCTCAATAAAATAAGAAAATCACTTTAATGAATGACTACATAGATGTTTTAAATTAATGATAATATATAAAATTTAACTCTAACTAATAATAGTAGATATCAAACAATCTCACATTTTCCCTCATCCCATCATAACGATAGATTAATTTGCAAAACCCATTTAATTTTGTCTTATTTTCCTAAAAACACTATTCATCCACTTAAGACCTCTCCTACGCTTAGCCCCTAGTCACCATATGACCACCCATTTGAATTAACCTAGGGACACCTCATCCTAGTCTACCCTTTGACTAGTCTACCTTCCACCTAAGCCTAGCTCACCCTAGCCTAACCTTGGTCAAACTCCACATCATAGTCAAACTTAAACCCATGGTTAACTTAACCATGGTCAACCTAATCCATGGTCAACCTCATCCTAGCATAGCTTCCACATTACCTTGGTCAACCTAACTATGGTTAACCTTAACCCTTGCTCTCCACACATTCATATGTGCATTCAATTCCATCAATGACATTTGGATATCTTTTGCATTCAAGGCATTCAAGTCATTGAAAGCTTGGATGAATCATCATCCACCATGCCATAATGGGGAGAAGACTTTCATATCCCATGCATTTATGGGGTATGCTCACCCATGCCCATTTATTTCATATGTATGGGTGAGGAATTCTCTCATCCAAATCCATTTGTGAGGCATGGCATATCATGCCACATCAAGATACTCATCACAAGACACCTCAATCCCCCCTAACCTTGGAAAATTATATAAATAGGATGTCATTTTCTTCATTCTTATGAATCACACTTGCATACCCAGACTCTACAAAAATCACTCTAGAGGACTTGGCACTCAAGCCTTCACTTGTTATCAACCACCATGGATGCTAACATGTAATTGTTGACATCCCATTTTGCATTGTAAACTACTCTCAACTGTAGGTTTAGAAGGTGACCCAAAAAGGATAGGAGCTCCAAAAAAATAGAGGGACCCTACCAACAAGGTAAATCTTTGTCTGGTTCACACAAAGGCAATCATAAGGATAGGTATGACCATTGGATTCAAAGACCTACTCCAAGCAACAGGCCAAAAATCCCTCCAATCAAGTAAATATCATTATCATCATCAGTTTTATGACTATTATCAACCCTTTTGTAATGCATTAGGCTAGTTTCCTTTGGTATTTTATCTTTTATCACAAGGAATTTGATTGAGATAGGCCTCCAAATCATATTAACTATTTTTATTGGGTTGTGTAGGTTTAGAGGACCTATGCAACTAACAGTTGCCCACGTGCAGTAAGTCCACTTCCCCTTGAGGACCCCATGGAAGACCTTGGGTTCTATTAAACCATTTGGTGAAATAGAAGGGCTTCCACCTTGGAAGGCTCATATTGTAGCTCTTCAGGTAAATTTGTAAAAAGGACAAGTCTTGTAACCCCTTTTACTCAGTAACGCAAACACCATATTTTCCTTGAGTTAATTCTGGTGATAATGGTGGGACTTGACCCACTTATTTACTATTTTTACTATATTTATAGCATCTAATTGACATATTTTTCATTATTCTATGTTACAAGTGCCACAAAACTAGCACAAAACCCTAAAATATTAACTCAAGTCCAAGGTAGAAGCCTTTCTGATCAATGAATTAGGATCGTATGGAGGGGTACGATCACATCAATCGCAAAAATCCCTACAACTGAATCAAGTGCTCAAGAAACTGAGCCCATATAAGGCAAGTACCCATTTCTACACATCCCACAACAACTCAACTATTATAGGTTATTATACAAACCAACTCCTATAGAAATAAAATCACTAACAAGTGCAAAATATTTCAAAAACTCTACTCTACTCTTGGTCACAAGGATAGGTACAATAAAATCAATAGCAAGGAGGCATGCGACCAACCTTGAGACATAGTTTAGACCATAAAAACCATCCAAAAAACATTCTAGAGGCTAGAGACCATAGGTAAGCACGGTAAAACCCTATATATTTAGTTAAAATTGCAATTTTATATTCCCAAATCAAATATTTGCTATTGATTTATGCATTTTTGCTTTACAAAAACTTCAAATTGCTTTAAATATTTTTATAAAATGCATTTATTTTGCTTTAATGCTTTACAAAATTCATCAAAATCACTTTGGTTGCTTGATTAGAAGATTTTAAAAGAATCCTTTTTATAAGTATTAGTTCATAGGTGTTTAGGAATTTATCTTTTCATTAATCTAGTATAAATAATTTGCATACGACATGAAGAAATTTGCTAAATTTCTTTGTCTTGATGATCTAAGAACAAATTTTGATTTGACTTGTACACAAAGTTCTCATAGGACATTTGGCCATAGCCTTAACAGGTATATCATGGTTAGTGTAGAGAATTTTTTTCTCAAGCAAATATTAGTATAACTCTAACTGAAATCAAGTGATATTTATTTAAATTGCTTTAACTTAGATTTTTGCTTACAAAATGCAACTCTTCTCGCTTGCTTTGGGTAAAAGTTTTTTTTTAAGTCACTTTATTTAAAAAAAATCAAAACATATTTTTTATTGCTTTCTTAGAAAAATTTCTTTCTTGCATGTTAGTCTCCAAATTAAAACAAACTCACACACATGCACTTCTTTCACAAATTGGTAAGGTTGGCCTTCATCATCAACCCCCAATTGAGACCAACAATGTTGGCTTTTATCTTCAACCGTTGGATCACCCCTTAGCCACCATAGTGTAGACACCTAAATCACGTCATATTGAGAATTCTACCTAAATGGACTCCTTTTGGACCATATAACTCACTCTAGGCAGTCTTAGACCTAAAATAGTAGTTTTTACCACTTAAATAGGGACATTTCCCTTTGTAGCCCCCTTGGCCACTCAAGCCCTTTCCTACACTAAGCCCCTAGTCACCATGTGACCACCCCTCTACAAGCTGACCTTAGGTGCATGCATGACCTAACCTTGGTTTAGCCTAACCTAGGGACACCTCATCACCCCCCTCACCTTGCCTCAAAGGCTATAAATACCCCTCTCATTTGAGAGGAAGATATAACAAGAAGAAAAACATAGGAGAGGAGTTTGAAAGATCTAGAGGAAAGGAATGTTAGTGTTATGTTGCTTGAATATTTGTTCATGTATGCAATACTTGTCTAGTTTCTATTTGCATTAGTCATTTTCCATTTGCATGAGTCATTTCATTGGATTTGTTTTGACATGTGCTACTAACAAAGTGTATGTTTGCATGTGTGTAGGTTTTTGAAGCATTCTCCTCCATAACGGTGGTTCACACGTGATAAACCCTCCATAAACACTTGCTTGGAATATAAAATACGAAGACACCATGAATTTATTGTAAAATAGGATTATTCTCTTATTTGGCATATGCGAGTCTCAATATTGTAAAAACACCCTCTACGAGGGTCATTTGTACTCGAAAGAGAGACTTTATCAATTAATACAAAGATTTTATTTCATTGCAATGGTGTGTTTTTCATTTTTTCAGTGGTGATCACGATAATGTTGGCCTTCATCATCAACCCCAAATTGAGACCAACAATATTTCCTTTTATCTCCAATCGTTGGATCACCCCCTAGCCACCATAGTAGCCCCTATAAGTAGTTTTCTGGACTTCACCATAAGACTTCCTACTCTTGAGAGTTCCTTGAGGTAGGTTAGGTTATATTCCCCTACTCATAGGGTTATATATAATTAGTTAGCATGCAACTGTCATTTTTACTAAGCCCACCTGAGGGTGAAGAAAAAGCCTGTTTAGCCTACGCAAGCCTTGGATAGTGCAACCTCTTCCATAAGAGGTTTATATTCTCCCATTTTGGTTACACCAAGTCATTGTCATCATTAGAAGATATTTGTCAAATTTTGTATAGTTATTTGTTATGTACCTTTGGGTACAGTGGGAAATTGTCCATGAACACACCTTCATAGATCATATTCATCTCCCTTTTTTCTTTTGTCTTAGGATTTTTAAAAATCATAAAAACATAAAAAATAAAGGAACACCACAAAATATCATAAATTTAACAACAAACATCCTTTCACAACTACATATCTAGTCAAAAATGAAACACAACACCCACACACCTGCTCAAAAATACTTGCTTATATATTTGTTTGTTGCTTGTAATTTTTGATTAGTTGGATTTTTGTTGAAAAACTATAATAGAACCTAAGACACAAGCCTACACCCAACCCAAAACATTATTTCTTATGTTCTATCACCTTTCTATCTCTATCAACTACTCTTCATAGGATCATACGAACATGTATGACCATTTTGGTCATAAAAATAGGTATGGCCAAGTTTAATATTGCACAAACATATCCAATAACACCAAACATCTTCAAACATCTACCCTCATTATCTAAACTTAGTTGCAATCTAGTTTTACAAAGTTTCACCCTTCAATCATGGTCCTCATCTAAGGTTAATCTTGAGAGCAAGCACACCTAGTTATGGATACTTCCCCTACGATCCCTTCTTCTCCAACCAATTCATAAAGGTGCTTAGAGAAAATCACATTTACCCATTATCAAAATTATTTTGTTTCTTTGCATAGCTCATACTTTCTTAGCATGTTATACGATAGGATTTCATCCTATGATCATGATCTATGATGTTAGGCTAATCATAATGCTCCCCCCATGATACCTCATGAGAGAACCACTCTCTCCTGATTGTACCAATCCTTCCCACATCATCCCCCTCCCTATCAAAGGATATTTCCTCCACCTCTTCTTCCATCACCCTACTTTTCATCCCAAAGAGCCCAATCGATTAGCATTCTGTAGCCTCCTTGTCCCTCTTTTTCTTCTTCATCTTACCCATATTCACATCCCTACCTATATCAATATATCTCTTGCTCTTCTTTCATCTATGTCAACCCCATTTTCTCATTAACAACACCTCATTCAATGGACATGTAATATATCATAGAGCACCTCAACCATCTTGAGCTACGATTGCACAAATATAGATGTCATACACCTACCCATAATTTGGCCATAAATAGTTCTAAACTAACCCACCACAAAAAATCCTTCACCCTTAATGATGAGGTTATTTGCAACTTGGGTAAGTAGTCACCCCAACACCAACTATCCAACCTCGCATGAAACCTCAACATCCTCATCATCCACTTCATATCGTGACTCCCATTTTTTAATTATTTATTAGTCTCTTTCAAAATTTGCATACTATAGGGCATATTGTCTTACCTAACGTTTGACCTGATGATCCCAACTAACCAAAACCAAAAGAGTACCCTGAGCATCAATTTTATGCCTATCATTACTATAAAGGGTATGATATAGCAACTATTACTTCTTCAAGTAACTGGTCCACAATCTGATCAATCAAAAATAAATACAAATGGAAAACCCCATCTCATATTTCGATCCTAATCTTGGTATATGCCCAAATCCATTACCCGAACCTTGGATGCACCATCCACAAGGTGACAACCTAACACATACATCTATTCCCTAACAAGTTCATCATGTAAATGGATGCACTTATTATCAAGATATTAGTTGCAACAATTTTGCTACCGTCAAATATCAACTTCTCATATGATATCCCCCAACAACATAACTTTGGTTACCTCTTCATTTATTTATTTTCTCCATTCATCTTATTTTCATCATCAATTATTCATTTCATTTGCTTCAATTTAGTGATTGGGAGATTTCATCCTATTATAACCAATTTCTCATCATTGGGGAGTTCCCTTCCCTCTCCAAATAATTTCATGGCTAGGGGAGTGCACTCCCTTTCAAACAATCTTTCACAACTAGAGGACTTCACCCTCCATCAAACCATCCTTTTGTCATGTACTCATGTTAATGTTGCCAAACATAGAAAATAAATCATAAGGTTTAAATGTTGTGCCCTGTACCTCACCCTCACAAAATCAATTAATTTCTTGATTTAAAGATTGCACTCATTCCTCACACTCCAAAAAATCAATTGCTAGGTTCAAAGGTTGCACTCTTTACCTCGCTTTAACAACCCAACTACCATGTTCAAAGGTTACACCCTGTACCTCACCCTCCAACAACTCAATTTCTTAGTTTAAAGGTTGTGCCCTTTGCCTCACCATCAAAAAACAATTGCTAGGTTCAAATATTGCACCCTTTACCTCATCCTCAAACAACTCAATTTCTTGGTTTAAAGGTTGTGTCCTTTACCTCACCCTCCAACAACTCAATTTCCAAGTTCAAAGTTTGTGCTCTTTGCCTTGCTTTAATAACTCAATTGTTAGGTTCAAATATTGTGTCGTTTACCTTACCCTCCAACAACTCAATTGCTCATTTTAAAGGTTGTGCCCTTTGTCTCACCCTCTAACAACTAAATTTCTAGGTTCAAAGGTTGTGCTCTTTGCCCCACTTTAATAACTCAACTACCAAGTTGATAGGTTGTGCCCTTTTCCTCACCCTCGAACAACTCAATTGCCAAGTTCAAAGGTTGTGCCATTTTCGCTACTTTAACAACTCAACTGTTAGGTTCAAATGTTGCACACTTTATAAAATGTTGCACCTTTTACCTTGCCCTCCAACAACTCAATTAATCAATTTAAATGTTGTGCCCTTTGCCTCGCCACCCAATGACTCAATTACCAGGTTCAAAGGTTGCATCCTTTAACAAAGGTTACACCCTTTTCCTCACTTTAAAAACTTAAATTTTAGGTTCAAAGGTTGCACCCTTTAACTCACCCTCCAACAAATCAATTGCTTGATTTAAAGGTTACACCTTTTACCTCGCCCTTTAACAACTCAACTACTAGGTTCAAAGGTTGTGAAATTTGCCTTGCTTTAACAACTCAATTGCTTGGTTTAAATGTTGTACCCTTTTCCTTTCCATATAACAACTCAATTACGTAGTTTAAAATTTGTATCCTTTGCCTCACCATCAAACAACAATTGCTAGAATCAAAGGTTGCACCCTTTGCATTGTCATCACAAATTTCTATTACAAAAGGTACCAAACTCCTTTTGTAATCTTTCAATTAGACCTAGCATAGACATTTCCCCTCTAATAGGTAGTCTATATTTTCATGCTCCTAACATAGATATTTCCGCCTCCAAGAAGCAATCTATATTTTTCATGCTCCTAGCATAGATATTGCTCCCTCTAAGAAATAGTCTATATAATTTCATGATCCTAACATAGATATTGATATCTCTAAGAATAAATCTACTTTTTTATACCCTTAGGATAGATATTTCCCCCATGAATTAGGTTTTAACAATTAAAATTCTCTTAGCAAAGACACCATTTATTTGGTCAGGTTTTCAGCAACCAAAATTCTTTTAAAATTTCTTAGTAAAGGCACCATTCATTTGGTCAGGTTTTCAAAAACTATATTTTTTTCTTAGCAAATACACCATTCGTTTGGTCAAGTTTCCAAAAAACAAAATTATTTTTAAAAAACTTAGCAAAGGCACGATTTATTTGGTCAGGTTTCCAAAAACCATTTTTTTTTTTAATTTCTTAGTAAAGGCACCATTCACTTGGTTAGATTTCCAAAAACCAAAATTCTTTTTAAAATTTCTTACCAAATGTACCATTCATTTGGTCAGGTTTCCAAGAAGCAAGAACCAAAAATTATTTTTAAAATTTCTTAACAAAGGCACCATTCATTTGGTCAGGTTTCCAAAAACCAAAATTCTTTTTAAAATTTCTTAGCAAAGGTACCATTCATTTGGTCAAATTTCTAAAAACCAAAATTCTTTTTAAAAATTTCTTAGCAAAGGCACCATTAATTTGGTTAGGTTTCCAAAAACCAAAATTCTTATTAAAATTTCTTAGCAAAGACACCATTCATTTGGTTAGGTTTCCAAAAACCAAAAATTATTTTTAAAATTTCTTAGAAAAGGCACCATTTATTTGGTCAGGTTTCCAAAAACCAAAATTCTTTTAAATATCTCCCTTTATAGTCAAGTGCCCCTTAAAGTGCATAATCATATTTGCCTTTCATAGTCAACTTCCCCTTCAAGTGCACAAATAAATAGACAAATGCCCCTTCAAGTGCACAAACAAATAATCAAGTGCCCCTTCAAGTGCACAAACAAATAGACAAGTGCCCCTTCAAGTGCACAAAGCAAATAAACAAATGTCCTTTCAAGTACACAAAGAAAATAAACAAGTGCCCCTTCAAGTACACAAAAAAAAAATCAAGTACCCCTTCAAGTGAAAAACAAACACACAAGTGCCCCTTCAAGTGCACAAACAAATATTCAAGTGCCTCTTCAAGTGCACGATCAAATTTCCATCCAAAAAATATACACAAGTGCCCCTTCAAGTGCAGAATCAAGTTCCATTTCAGTCAAATACTAAACTTAGCTTTTATTAGCAAATATACCATTCATTTGGTCAAAAACCAAAATTCTTTTAAATTTGTTAGCAAAGGCACCAAATCCCTTAGAAGAATTTTTATTTTAGTAGAATCGATGTTTCAAATCTCTTTCATGGCTAGGAGGAATTTAATCCTCATAATAAACCCAAGTTTATATCTAGGGGAGTTTGTATTCCCTAAGCCAATCTCAAAGGAATAGAGGGACCCAAACCCCTCAATATCATCCATTGCCATACATTCTATGCTTGATATAATCAACCAAGGCTCTCATATTCTTGTACATTTAGTATCAAATATTAAAAAAAAATAAAACACAAAAACAATAAAAACAATAATAAAACCAAAAACACAAGCAAAACCATCCAATGATGATGTCCCAAGCAATTTTTCATTCTTCCATTCTTTCTTCCTCACATTCCAAATGAAGTCTCTCCACTTCTCAATTCAACTCTCTCATACTCTTCTTGCATTTCATTTTCCTCTTCATTCTCAATCTTCCTCTCTTTCTCCTACCCCTTTTCCTCAAAATCTTCTTCAGGTTTCCTATCAATGTTGTATGGTCATGCATGAGTGACTACATACATTTTATTGGTTTATTTGTATTCGTTCTTTCTTCCTTATTCCTATACTTTTGTTATTTATTATTCCTTCATTCTATATTCTCTTCTCTCTATATGCTCTTCTCACAAAAAATTGTGCTTCTTATTCCTTATTCATGTTGATACCATCAAATATTGGCATTCAATTAATTCATTACATTCACGCACAAATCAAATAAAGCTCCTAATGTGGTACCTTTGTCAAACTTTGGGATGCATGAATATGTGTTAACCTATCTCGCTTGGTTTACTTCATCAATGACACATTGGTCACATGTATTGGTCCACATCCATTTGCATTATGTCATGTTTCATAGTCATTCATATCATTATATTGTATTACTTTTTGTCACGTTGTCAAGTAATTTAGCTTGTACATATGCACCCACCATATTGCATAAAAATAAAAAATAAAAAAATAACACAACACAAAAACACAAACACACTAGTTAGTGCAACTATCGTGATGTCTTGTTAAGATCTAATTCTCTAGTTGTTTGGTAATGGAAGACATTTTCTATTATTCAACCATGTCTAGTTTCTCCAATCAACCTTTGTTGAAATTCATTAAATTCTAAAGCACTTAAAAGCTTCCCTTGGCTAACTTGAGTTCTTTCTTAGACCAACCACAACTCACACATTAAAACAAATCTTGAGCATAGGAAAGACAACACCTTGTGTATGGTAGCCATCAAAGCAAACGTTACCTCGCTCATTTTATCATTTGCATGATCCAACACTGAGGATCCACAAAATGATAAGCTTCAAAAAAAAGCAAAGCAAAAGAGTACCAAAGCTAAAAAAAGCAAAATCAAAAGGCAATTCCAAAGAAAAAAAGCACTACAAAATAACTTGAATTCTTGGTAACCTCAGGTACTTTAGACATCTCAATTACGGCTATAGATGTCTAGTTGGTAGTGGAGCAACATTGATATATTATGGGGCTAATCTCCATCGAGGTTATAGATGTATGTTGGCAATGAATTATACCTTACAAGTGGAGACATGTATGTCATATTAGCAACCTTCTTTTGTACAGACCACTGCGCATTTGTGGATGAGCTAGCTTAATCAGCTAAGTGAACAATTGGTTAGTCCAAACTCACTCAAAATAGATAAAATGAACATCAATAAACAAACATTGGTCCATGATAGGCTTAATATTAGTCAGGATAGTCAAGATTTATGTAAAATATTTGCTAACAATTAGATAAGTTTGATTTATGAAACTATGGTGTTTGAATTTCATGAAATTATTCTACTAGCCAAAAATCCTTGAACAAAGGAACGAACAACATCACGACTAGTTTCACCAAAGAACAATGTTCTCTTAACACCACTAGTATGTTGTCCAACCATCAAGCTATTAGCTTCATTATGCATAATCAATAAAGTGCATACTCAAACCATCATTTTGCATAGCCTACCTATGTTCATTTAGATTTGCATTCACCATACACATTACATGTTTGCTTGTCTCATATTAGGTTAATATGTTGGTGTGATTGTTAACGTGTCATTGATTAATTCAAACCACTTGAGATGGTTTCATTCAAACACATACATCCAAAAATGTGACTACACACACATATCAAATGCACATACCATACACTCTTCAAATACATACATTTTTATTCCTAACATCAACAATAAACAAAGGAATACCATATTTCATACAACATCTATCAAATAAAATGCATCATCACATATAATCCATAACAAGTGAGTACACCATATCAAATAAAACTCATCAACATACATCATATCACAACAACATCATAATCATACATCAAATCATCACACATCCATGAATCCTCATCATATATATATATATATATATATATATATATATATATCACAATATGCATCTCTATGATCATCTCACCAAAATAATCCTACAAAAATCATGGTCCATCCACCACACCAAAAACATTGCTACAATACAAACATTGACTCACTGCTACTAATCCTTTGGATTCTCTCCACTTCCCTCCTATCCATCATCTTTGTAGACACTCAAAATTTCCCATTTTTCATCAATATTCATCAATTCACCCTCATACATCGATCCTCTAACCAACCAAGCCAAATTTCCCTTTCAAAAACCTAAAATTGAGCATTTATCACTCTAAAAAGTATGTTCATATTTGAGCCAACTCTTATCTTTTTAAAACTTCTCCAAATTTCCTAAATCCACCACCATTGGATCAGGCTTGAAAAAAGCTTTCTAACAATATAAATTTTGATATATTTTGACATCTTTTGATCCCCCAAAATGCAAAACAATTGTACATGGGTCACATTAGTACATAATCGTACAAACATGTACGATCACATTTGATCGCACCTAAGGGTATGGTCACCACAAAATTTCATATTTTCATCAATTTCTCTCAAAATTAATCATTTTCATCATTCCTAACCACTATGTGATCATACAATGACATTTTATCAAGAGTTTCATTGTTGTTTTTTGATTCTTCACCCATCAACTCATTGCTTGAGGGGGTAGACATCATATACTAATATTACCTTATGCATGATTAATAATCAAACACTCAATATTGAAATTGTGTTTATCCAAGAACTTTGCTAAAGACTATCTCAAAACCTCTTTTTTTGGGGTAAACAAAAACAAAATTTCTCTACTCAACTAAACTCCAATTCAAACAAATATTTGGTATGTCCAATGCTTGTAACTGTATTGTTCAATTCCCTTCATCGAAGTGGAAGGTGTAAAACCACTTGCGATAGAAGCATCATGAGAACACCTACAAATGGTTGGATGACTTACCAAATCAAATCAAGATCAATAATCTATCAAAGGTAAAATTTCAAGGATATTTATCCCTTCCATAATTAGGGCATCTTACATTGATCATGAAGTGAGATAATATTACATCTCCCCCTCAAGCAATCATCATGATACTACAAAATTCATAATCATTCACAATCAATCATAGGTTAACCATAATCACCTATCACCAATTTACTTCTCTCACATTTAACCACCAACTTGGTGTCATAATTTTTTGCACTACACCATGTTTTAAATAATATATCCATTTAAAATGGGCATAATGTACTTTAAATTGATTTGATTGAATGGGCTTTGTAATTTAACATGAAGTGATCAAATTTTCTATTGATCATCTTCACTACTTGCTAATGCATTTGTTTAATATTTATGTGAAAAGGTTTAGAACCAGTGATGAAAGCTATAATGCCATGCAAACTCTCAAAAAATTTCATCTTTCTATACACATCCTTACTAAATGCAATCACATAATAATTCATTCACATGTCATGTTCTTCAAAATATTTTAAACATTATATATTTTTTTATTTCTTAGAGTTTGTATTGACCTGTATTAGTTTCTATATGAATATGATTTATTTTTAAATAGCAATTCTCTTTATTAACATCGAGTTTGGGCATGTGTGTGGGGGCTGGCCCTTTTAATTTCTAACCAGTTAATGTGATGATGCAAGTCTAGTGGCATATTTCATGATTGGAATTTCGTTCACGTTAATACCTATCTATCTATCTCAAAAATTTATATATTTAGTGGTCTAATACTTTTTTTAATGGTCTCTACGCATAAATTAGATTAGTGTGAGAAAACCCTAGGAGTTGGGAATATGCCTTCATCATTGTAATGGTTACCGCTCAAACGATAATTTTAACTTATGCTGAAGTTGTCAAAGTAAGGAATGGCACTAGGGAAGAGATCTCGCAAGTTCATGCTGAAAGTTTTCCATGAGGTAACAATGTCAATCCTGTTGTTGAAATTCTTGTTATTGAGTTTGATAATGCAAGTGGCTAGAAGAGCGTACCTTGATAGGATATTTTTTGGATAATATCCCGAATGATACTCTGATCCGATCTTAGATTTAGTAATATTGGAAACCTTATGGCATTAAGATAGATAATATCCAAAATTTGTCAAAAGGGTTTTTTCTTTTTTGCTTTGTTGATGCTCAGCATGTGCAAGAAGTTTTTAGTCAGGGTCCCTGGTATGTCTGAAGCTCTTAGTTTATATTTCAACAGTAGTCCAGATATTTCTCTTTCAATGATGAGGCTTCTTTGGAAGTTCCTATTTGGGTTGAGTTCCTTGGTCTTCTGATGGTCTTTTGGCCATTCCTACAAAGTATTGCTTCCACCCTTGGGAAGGTGGTATGCTTAGAACCAAATAAATTCTATAATGTCTGCTCTAATAGGCGTGTGCGTGTCAGTGACAATATTTCCAAGGAATTTACTTAGTCTATTGACCTAAATATTGGTGACAAGGTTATACAACGTGTTGTGTACATTAATTTTACCAACACCTACTATTGTTTTCAATCCATAGAGCACAAAATTAAATATTTTTTGCTTATGGCTGAAAATTTAAATCATGCAATGTTGTTGCTCCTCCCGCTGCTTTGATAGCTCCATATCTAGGAGCCAAAAATTATCCATATGAATGGACTATTATTATAAATAGGAAAAAACATCAACCTAAGCAGTCAGTGTTGCAGGGAGGTTCTATTTCCAACCCTCTGATGCAACAACCCTTGACACCATGCATGCTAACCCTTTCAGCTCCCACTACTCTGATGCAGTCATCTCCCTCAACACTAGGAGGGTCCTCTTTTGTATCTTATCCAAATGGAGTTTCACCACCTCTAGTATCTTATTCTTTTGATGATTTTGCTACTTCCATTCTTAAGAAACCATTACCTGAGGATGTGTCATTCTCCAAATCCCACCATTCACGTAGTCTGGCTCGTGATGGGTTACATAAAGAAAAGAGACATCAAACTTTCTTAGGGAAAATCATGAACGATTTTTCATCAATTCATTCACTTCCATAGGAGAGTTGGGAGATATTGAAGATGTTACCAAGGGAATGAACCTCGATCATATTCAATGATTTTTTTGTCCTGGAATGTAAGAGGACTGATGGACCTAGTCCAAAAATATTAGGTCCGTAGAGAGATTCAAATTGTTGCTCGCTTGCATGGCAGTTTGGATTTTCTATGTTTATAAGAATCTAAAGTTGTTAACTTCATTTTGGATAGTACCTGTACCTATTTATGGCCGACAAGTAAGTTTTTTTGTTTCCATAATACTCCTTGCAGAGGAGGAGTTGTCACTTTCATTTCTCCTAGGTGGCATTCTCATATTGTCATATGGGGGTGGACCCATCAAATTAAGTAGTTTGGATTCTTTTTGAAGTTGGTGGTATCCCTTTTGGTTTGATTAATGTGCATGCTGCTAATAATGCACTGAAAAGGTGTTCTTTATGGCGATGCCTTGCTCTTCCCTTGCCTAAATCAGTTTGGATGGTGTGTGGTGACTTCAATATGATGGAAAAACCAGTTGATAAAATTGGTTTACTCCTTATGCATTGGAATATTGGAGAGCAAGAAGCATGGTTTTTTTTCAAGAATAAGCTTGGGCTGAGTGACCCTAATTCTTGCTTTATACCCTTTTATTTTCTTGAGTTGGTGTGGTAGACCTAGTCCAACTTTCAAGCTGGCAATGCCCATATTTTGAAGTGGCTTGATAAAGCTATGCTATCTAAATATTCTCATTTTCATTTCCATCACTTTTTGGCTTCTCTACCCTTTGTTTCAATTGTTCCTGATACCACCCTTTATGATCATGCTCCCATTGTGTTTTCCATTTCTTGTTCTCCACCTCTGCCTCATCAATTCAAGTCTCATTTTTATTTGAATATTTCTTTTTTGAAACATCAAACTATGTCTACTTATATTTACAAAATTTGGAATCTAGTACCTAGACCAGCTGGAATTCATGGTAGGTGGAATGCATCTATCTCCAAAACAACTATCCTTCTCAAGAATTTGGGAGTTGAAGTTGCCAAGTGGAGACGAATATCTAATGCAACCCTTAAATATGAACTGGATCAAGCTTCTATCAGACTAAAAGTGAGCTCTCTAATCTCTATTCTTCAAGCCCAAGTTGTAAGTCTAAGTCATGAGATTAAAAAAATTAAACTTTATGAAGCAAGGGGAGCTCAGCTTCATGCTCAACTTCACTGGCTAAAAATTGGCAATAGGGTTTCAAAATATTTTTTCAAAAAATAAATCCCTTGAGACAAGCCATTCAGTTCAATGTTATTCAGGATGTAGGGGTTCATTGGACATCGCTTCCTAATATTATTAAAGTTTTTGTCAAGCATTATCAATTTTTTTTTGCTTCTCAAGATTTAACTCCTGAACGACAGGTTGCAATTCAATATTTTTGTGCAGTTGTTCCTGAGAAGCTTTCAGATCTTCAAAAGGAATGTTGTGAATGCCCTTTTTCATTGGATAATCTTGTTGAAGCCCTGTCCAAGATGGCTAATGATAAAGCTCCATTATTAGATGGATTTCCTTGTGAATTTTATAAGGAGTACTAGGATATTTTTGGCCCAAATTTATTGTATGTTTATCAGGAAGCAGTGGCTGCTAGCTCTTTAGGTTCTATAGTTAATAAAGGCCATATTAAATTCATTCCTAAGTAGGGGGATCTAGAAGTGCTCACCAACTGGAGGACTATTAATTTACTCAATGTGAGTTACAAAATTATTTTTAAGGCTTTGGCCTTACACCTTATACCTGTATTACCACTTATTATCCACCCTGAGCAGACTGGGTTTGTGCATAGTAGATACATTTTGGATAATGTAATTGTTGTTTGGTAGGGCATGGAATGGGCTAGAGAAACTCAACAAAATACTCTTTCCATCAATATTTATTTTGATAAATCCTATGATAGGATTGAATGGAATTTCATCCTTACCATGCTTCGAGCTCTTGGTTTTAGGCCACATTTTTTGAGCTCGGTTACTATGATTTTTGGGAATGCTTCAGTTGTGCTTACTTTGAATAATTGTTAGTCTAAATCAATTAGATTGTTCAGATCTGTTAGATATGGTTGTCCTTTGGCTTCTTCTCTTTTCATATTTGCAGCTAAAGCTTTTGGATACCTTCTTGCTAACCAAGTAAGTCAAGGTAATATTAAGGCTATTTATTTACTAGGAGAATATTCTCAACTCATAAATGGATATTTTGTAGATGATTTTTTTTTTACACTTCATGAGGATGAACACTCTATCAAACAAGCACTAGATTGCCTAGATATTTTTTGCAAAGCATCAAGATCTAGCATTCAATGGAGGAAGACCTCATGCTATAGGAAATCCTCTTTGGACCTTCCAAGTTGGCTTGAAAGCTTTCAGTGGCATTAAATCCAACCAAGGGATATGTTTAAGTTCCTTGGCATCCCATTTGCTTTCCAGAGTTCCTCTTTTTTCTTATGGAATTATGTTTTACAAAAAGTAGAGAAAAAAATTTCCTTTTGGATCACTAAAAAACTTACTCTAGTTGGCAAGTTTTAGGTGTGTTCCAAAATCATTGCTACTACTCATGTGTATTATTTATCATGTTGAATCCCTTCTCAATCCTACTATAAAAATTTGGAAAAGCTTTTAAAGGATTTTCTTTGGGCTAACTTGTCACATAAACAAGTCATCGATTTTCCTAGGATATTTGTTGCCTTCCCAAAAAAGCAGGAGGTATGGGACTACATGATTGTCAAATACAAGGTTTTGCTTTGTCTACTAAATGGATTCTTCGAGCCTTAAGTGGTTATGAAACTTAGAAGTTTCTAATTTGGCACTGCATTTCTACTGGTTTACCTCTTGGTAGGAAGGCTTTGAAAGGCATGAATTTTCAATCCCTCATGGTTTCTCCTATCCCAGTTAAAATTCAAGGCTCTTTTGTCATTCAAAGCATATGGAGGGCTTGGGATAAAATTAAGCCCTGGTTGTATTGGCAAGGGGATGGGCATTAGAAAGGTGCTTCTATTTCCACTTATAATGTTTGGTGGTCACCTTTTATTACTTTTCAAGGTTTCCCTCTTGCTTTCGTGTGATGGATTCATGCTTAGCGGTTCTTCAGGAAAGGGATTTCAACAATGATAATTTTGTTTCAAGATATTCCAAGGATTGGATCCCATGGGATGATTTTAGGAGATTTTTTGGTCTGTGGCTATATGATAAGAATACTTATGACACCATTTTAGATTGTATCCCTTTTTCTCTTCAGCCCATAATTTGTAGACATTCTCAAAAGCCTTGGTGTTTTGACTGGGGATGGTTTAAGAAAATCCCACTTCTTAATTACAAACCTAAGTTAGGGTATTATTGGCTCACTCCTAATGTCCCTTTTGTTCAAAGACTCAATGAGTGATGGGATCTTCTTTCCACTTAGACTCATTGGAGTCTAAGATTTAAAATGGATTGGGTAGGATATATTGAACCCAAACAGACTTTCTTTACCTTGAGCTTATTATCCTATGGTCTTCCTATTCGACAAATATTAAAATATCTTGGAATAGAGAATCCTTCCTACCATTTTTGTGATGCTCCAGCTAATGTGGTGGGCTAGGATGTATTTGATGACATTTATGGATTTGATACATGTGATAATATTTGCATGCCTAGGGAGGATGGGTGGCTCATTTCCATTCCTTCTAATACTAGTTGGCAACATATGGAGGGTGAGGGACATTCACCTCATGAGCATACCCCCATGATTGACATGATTTAATGCATGATTTTTGGTGATGTGGTTGGTGACGGGTTTAACCATGTTTTTATTGTTTTGAGTAACAGCTTCCTAACTCAAACTGAGTTAGTGTGACTACTTATTGGGGTGTGCTTATCCATTTTTTTTGTTGTAAAGACTTGTATTTTTAAATTAATTAAAAGTTAGGCCTTTACATTAAAAAATAATTATATATTTATTATCTCTTATAACACACAAATTTTAATAATATTTATCTAAAAATTATCACAAATATAATTACAATATATTTAAAAATTAATTATTATTAAAAATAACAAAATAGAAAGTTGCAAGCTTATTACAGTGGTAAGGGCTTTAGCTTCTCTTTCAAAGGTCCAAGGTTCAAACCCCTTTCAATATGAAGGGACTAAGACCCTCATAAAAACCTATGTAAACTCATTGAAAAAATAACAAATAAAAAAATTTAAAATAATAATATAATTCCAGCACCAATCCTAAATTCACTCTGTTCAAACCATTTCATCCTGAACTTTTCAGATGGCAGATGATTTATTTTTGGAGATAACAGTTTTTGGCCTGCCTATAATGTCGCTCTATGAAATTTCTTCCGTGCTATTATCTTGTTTCAACTTTGGAAAGCTAGGAATGATGCTGCCTATTTTGGAGTTTCAATTTCTAATCAGTTTTCTTTGCATGAAAAGATTACAGTATTTTCTATTGTTATTGTTCAACTCCATTCGTAGGCTTCCAAGTTGACTCATGAGTTGGCGCATTTGATAAATCTTTTTAGGTTCTAGCACGAGGATCGATGCACTATCAACATGGCTTCACCTAACCTCCTTTCATCTTAAGGTCCCTCTATTTCTTTGAGGCCTCGATGTAGCAGGTTGAGGGGGTGACATTTTCTAGCATCAGGTTGTTCTGTCAGTGCCCATAGTAGGGCTCAGTATCATCTTGGAGTGAATCCTTTTATTTATTTAATCTGTTTATTCACTCTTTTAGAGGTTGGTTTTTTTTTTGACCTTAGGTTTCTACGGTGTTGATTGTTTGGATGGCCTTGCACCCCAAGCTGTGATTTTTCCAACTATCTTTTAATTATAACCTCTCTTATTTTTTTATTGAATATAATTGTTGGTTCCAATAAAAAAATAATAATAATATAAAAAATTATAATTAAAAAAAAAAAATTTCTTCTTACCCATAATCCTAATTTAATCCCTATGCAACATTATATTAATAATTAAAACTTATCCTTCATGCATTTAAATTTTAAAGTTTTCTTGAATCCCTCTCATAACTCTATTTTTTTAACATCCCTTAAGATGCTAAAAGATGTCTAAGGATTAAAAAATTTGAATACATCAATGCAAAGAAGATTTACATATTTTTACTTAAATATAATAAATTGAAGAAGACTATTTTATTGAATTATGTTTCCGTTAAATCTTTTTTGGAAAAGGTTTGTGGTATCTACACTTCACTTTTGGATTAATACAATGCATGATTGAAATTCATGTGAAAAATCAACATGATTCCATTTTGTATAAAATAATTTATTATCATTCAATATAAATTTTATTCTCACCATCTTCCCTTCCTTCTCTTTGATCATCGGCTTAATGCTAAAACATTATAGTTTATAATTAATCAAAGATGCAAAATTCTCTCACAATGAACTCCCTCAAAATATATATAAAAAAAAATTAAAAACGTCCATGCATTCATTGATTTTTTTTTTTAATATTTTGAGGGAGTTCATTGTGAGAGAAATTTGCATCTTTGATTTCATGACCTATATGGTTTCTTTAAAAGAATATTTAATTTTTAAGTTACTTTATATTTATCAAACTTGAGAGTGTGATAGAAAATTAGCAATTCATTTATTGAAGCAAGAGCCTATTTAATAGATGCCTTAGGGATACAAATTAGAATATCGAAACTCTTGATTAAGAGATCATTTTATGGAAGAAATATTAAAATAATGTTGAATCTAAAAATAGATGATCTAATCATCTAAAGATACATGGTCTAATTTTAATACTAAAAAATGTAATAAAATATTTCTAATATTATTCCTTATTACATTATTTGGAATACGAAATATTAGGACCCCCCATTAATTTAGAGAATTCTAGGCTCTAGCTCTTGGCTCTGGCTCTTGCTTTTGGCTCTGGCTCTTGCTCTTGCTTGGGTAAACACCTTTGGGTCTGCCTCATGGTCTATCTCTAGGTCTGTTGCCTCTAAGTTTTCCTTAGGATTTGTCTTTGGGTCGGCCACTAGTTCTTCCACCTCTATGTCTACCTCTAGGTCTACCATTAGGTCTACCTTTGGGTTTATCACCTCTAGATTTACCTCTAGGTCTACTTTTGGGTTTTCCAGTAGGCTTACCTCTAGGTCAACCACTAGGTTTGTTGCTTTTGGGTTAGCCTTTGGGTCTACCACCTCTAGGTTTACCATTGGGTCTGCCTCTGGGTCTACCTTTGGATCTACCACTAGGTCTGCCTTTGGGTCTACCTTTGGATCTACACTAGGTTTGCCTCTGGGTTTACTACCTCTAGATCTACCGTTGGGTCTGTCTCTTAGTAGACATGCCAAGCACACTTAGAGTACTTAAAAAATAGTGGGATTGACCTTATTTTTCTTCTTCAACTACAATTGTCCTTATGGTAACCTTCTTATCCTACCAGATTGTATGGATAACTAGTCACTACAATCGCCAGGTGTAATATATTATATCACTATTTATGAGGTTCATTCTATTATCTCATGTGTACTATGAGTATTTCTCCCTCATCAAGGTGAACTCATCACTTTTTGGGTGGTTTTATTGGGAAGGAAAATGTGCACCATGCACTAATATTGAATAGAGACCAGCTACACTGTGGATAGGGGCTTTACCATGAATTGGTCAGTGTCTATTCCTATGACTCTACATGTGTTTAATAAGTGGGCTACACATCATGATTTGAACTTATTTATGATAGAGGATTACTTGAGTGGGATTAAGGGGGTGTGTAATATTAAAAATTAAAATTTGTGTCCATGGATGTTGTTATCTCCCACATGCTTCAATATTAATGATTGATAAATTTCAAGAAAAAATAAAAAAGTCACTTCAATTTTTCATGAAATAGTCACCCCATACAAAAATCAATCCTTATATTTGTTGTTTCCCACCTACATGTATCAAACAAGTAAGGGCATGTTATCAAATGGTAATTATTGTCCCTTCTCTCAAACCTTACACATTGTCTCAATGATGACTTAGATCTGGAACCAAGTAATCCTTTCTAATAAACCAAATAATATTAACCCTACAATTTTACAACATACTCAAATTACTTTGCTTTTATACCAAGGATGAAAAATTAGTAATTCATTCATTGAGACAAGAGCCTATGTATTAAATACCTTAGGGTTACAAACTGGAAGATTGATACTTCCAATTAGATCGTTTCATACAAGAAATATTAAAATAATATTGCATCTAAAAATGGATGATCTAATCATCTAAATATGCATGGCCTAATTATAATACTAAAATAATGTAATAAAATATTCCTGACAAAGTGGACATACAATTATGTACAAGCTGAATGAGGTTGTTTGTTGAAAAATAATTTGTTGAGAGAGGAATTTAAAGGATAAACAAGTACAAGCTTCATGAATAGATGAATTTAGCAATGAGAAAGAAAAACTAAATTTAAATAGTTAGGTACTAAAAATTTAATCCAATTAAATCTAAATAAAAGTCAAACTCTAAATTCAATAACTAAATTTAATCAAAATTTCTAAATATAAATTAATTCTAAAGTTAATGCATGCTATATAAATGTATGTAGATATATATTCAATCCAAATAATATAGACACAAATAAAAATCATAATTAAAAATCTCTTTTTGTTTGTTCTAATTTAACAAAAAATAACAATACCATATATTGATCTACATGTTTCATTCATAGATATAAAATATGTTTTAATCCTTGTATATTGCATAAAAAGTAATGAAACTCAATATAAATTAATCATTATCATGTATTATAGGTTTTATGGAATAAAGATAATCTATACAGAGCCTTTGTAAAGGTTCACAAAATTATTCAAAATAAATTTGAGATGGAATATTAAATTATTCAAGATAATTCAAAATAGGCTAATACAAGACCATTTAATAAATTTACATAGCTACATAAGGGTACTACCAATTCCCAGAGGTAATACCAATCTAAGATATATACATTTTCATTCTAATTTAGTTGTTATGCTCTATTATAGCTAGTTTGCTTCTATTTCTAGTAGCAACTACCACATTAGGGAGGGGGATTATTCCACCCTTCCACCCACCAAACCCCACAGTAATATATTATAAGCTAAAGAAGCACATGTAAACAATAAGCCACTCAAATGGGTTTCAAAACATAAAGCTATTTGGGTTCTAAAATAGATCATGCAATAATGTCATTGAATGAATTCCAACATAGATTATATAACAATACAATGAATGATTCCAAAATAGCTTATTACAACAATAATACAAATCTATCTCAAACAACAACCATAGCATTTATCCTTGTAATGTATTTATTTGATTTTGTTAATTCCTTATTGATATTTTTCTAAATATTGATTCTATTATTATTAAGATATACCAGGGTATTGTTATCTCACTTGCATAGAGTTTATCCATATGAGCTTCTTACTCTGCAACATGCTTTCTCGTTTTCTCCTAACCTATACCATCTACCAAATTAGTCCTCTCATTTCCACGTGTACAATCTACATAAGATTTTTTCATATCTCCTTATCTTTGTGCAAATTGCTAGTCAAGGTGAGTGTTTATCTCTTCTCCTTTGATCTAATTTGACTATTAGAGAGATTCTCACCTCCTCTTCTTTCATACAATTTTATTGTATGTATTATTTTACCATATCTTATTTAATTCTACTTTAGTCCACCTCATCTCATTCACTCACTCCCTCCTTAATTTATTTAATTCCTTATTTTTCTCACTTTCATCTCACTAGCAGTGCATCCTTCTATCAACCCCTTCATTACCACTACCCCATCCTTTCCAAGAAATTCTAAAATACCAATTAAATATAAAACATAATATCAGTATGCATATTATGTGGCATATACTTATATTATGGAATTCTAAAGAATGTAAGTTTGATAATTTTTCATATCCATTTTAAGGGCATAATCATTTCTTGTTGCACTAAGTCATTTGCCTTAGTAATCACATCAATTCATTTATAGAAGATTCTTAAAGTATCATCATAGCACTATATGATCAAGACATACATCCTCTCACTCTTATTAGCTAATAAACAATAATTTTGATGGATTTTATTATGATTTCTTATCAAAAGTAGAATCTAGCCCCCTTATCATGGTATACTTATTTAGAACATAAAAACTAACCACATCATATCATATTAACAAGGTACACCAATACATCTATGAAGATGTTTGCATTCTATGCAAAGAAAATATCTTGGAGATTGAAGTATGATCAAAACCTAAATTCTCCTAATCTATAAATTGATATCTCTAAGGAGAACTCCTAGGACTAAATTGTCTTTCTTTTGTTGGTCTATGTGATCCTGATGGATTCAATGGTTGCTTGGGCCTTGTTTTGTAGTTGACCTGTATAGTTAATCTTTTGATGGTCTTTGTTGTTCTAGTTATGTCTAATGTTGGTCTCTTTTTGAGACCTTCCCTTTTCTAGATTTTATTGTGAAAGGTTTGGGGTTCCTTTCAAAACCTCATTTTCCAATTGATAAAAAAAACAAGGTACACCAATAGATGTATACATACACATAAAACTTATCATACATCTTAATAATCTATGATAATTTATATCAATATGTTGTACACAACAATTCTTAAACTCATATGACAAAGTCAAGATCATATACCATCGTAAGATTAAACCCTAGGTCTACTTGAGATAAGGATTTTCCTTGAGGTTGGCTTTCAATACTAAAATCACATCATGAACATAAATTTTCTCACTTTTGGGTTTAGGGTTAGCATAAATTGCATACATTCATCCATCATTACTTCAAAATATTAAATAATTTAAACTTTATATCTACTAGTAAATAATATATTAGTTATGCAATCATTAGTAATTATTCATGTTTAAAAATAAGGTTATTTCTTATTAACACCTCATCACCTAATCAATCCACATCAAATGCATTAAACTATATCCTTAAATCTAACATTTAGATCAGAATTAAAATAATTTTTATTCAAGTAATGCTAAAATAAATTAATGTTTAATTATGTGAGAGAGGGTGTGGGCTTACAATTTTCATGTAATAGATTTATTTTGGGGTTTTACTTGTTTTAGTATACATTTTTTTGATTATATGGAGTTGAAACATGACCACATTGTCATGATATTTTAACAAATCAAAGTATCATGGTACAATGATAAATAATATTATCATAGGCAACATTATCACATAAGTTTCCATTATAATGTAAGGATGTGAACCCAAGTCATATTCATATAATTGCTTCTCTTAGACTTGGGTTACTTTTAGTTGTTAATCACACGGTGCTTTTCATGAGTGGTATTTCTTTTAGATATTGTTTTCTTTTAGAAAATACATGAACATACAAAATAACATCATTTCAATATTTTATAATTTGAATTAATTTTTTAGAATCACAAAGAGGTATATGATCAGGGAGAATTACTTTGTTATTTCAGTTGAGTCAAATAAATTTATTTAAATTAGTGAAAACTAATCCTTACCATCAATTTATTTGGTATAAACTAAGGGACAAATATAAACCAATATTATTATCATTTTTCTCTTTGATCTTGGCTATATATAGAATATTCAAATTCTAAAGCTAACATCAACATTGGTTGATAGATACTTACATATAAACATAGGCGAGTTAGGTAAATCTTAAGGTTATAAACCATACAACCTCTAAAATATCTATCTATTGACCAAGCCATTAGGGACATGACTATTCAAAACTCTCGGTAAGCCTATAGGTCACTAGATTACCTAGGATACCCTTTTACCTCCTAAACCTTTTAATTTTTCTTTTCTACTCATTATAGATGATAACACAAATATGTTGAACTAGAGTGTCTCCAAAATTACTAAAGTGTTACTCTAGAGTACTAGCTATTATAGTCCAATACTTATGTAAAAAAATAAGACTTCTAAAATTAATAATGCAACTAATGTCCTTAGGATACCCAAAAGCAATTACCTCAAATTAATCAAATTATTCCTTTGTTGACAAGGGCATTTACCATTGACCACTGATATAGTTCAATTAGATATAGATAATAAAATTGCAATAAAATATAGTTTTATTTGCCATTTTTAAAGAGATTCAAATAAGTTTATCTGATAGATTTGAAAAATATATATTAATGTATTTATTTAAGAAAGAAGAAGAAGATATCTATAGGTTCTTCTCCTTATTTCTCCTTATAGTATAAAGGTTCCAAGACCTCCCTAATGTTAGAATATGTGGTGGTTATGCTTATCTTGAAACCACAACTAACTTTTATATTTTATTGTGCATATAAGCCCTTTGGAATCTTGTAAGCATTAAAAAAAATACTTCTATAGTAAAAACTATTTTAAACCTTTAGTTTTGCTCCTTAACTTTTACCTAAAGGTAACTTGTATTTGGGTTTAAATACCCTCATCATACCAACCATTTCATCATTGGTTGGAGTGTAATTCTATTCTTTAATAATGATATTATTAGGCATCCACGGATACCCCCACATACTATGTGTATTGCTTTGCATTTATTTTCTTTTTAGCAATATCGGATAATGTGGTGATTCTATTCATTTTTAGAAACTACTATGAAATCCAACATGGTATCAGAGTGGGTGTGAATCTCCATTACTTGATTACTTGTTATTGACAAATCAATTTCTATGATATTTCCTAAGGGTAATTATGTTTGGAGCATCCAAGAAGATATTTTATATGTTGATGGAAAAATTGGAAGAAGGGTTTCTTAGTGAAACCCTAGGTGGATTTGGATCATAAAGATCTCATTTTATTTAGAAAAGTTTCTTTAAGAGAAATATTCATCGACATGTTTTATTTTCTCTCATTGGCACTCATTTCTTTGTTGATTTTTTAATTTTTTGACTAAATGGGTGCTCTAATTTTATTTATTTATTTATTTATTTTTGAATTTACATGGTGGAATCGGTAGCCACCATGAATCCGGGCAGGCTGTCCAGCTTTTTATGGCCGCCACAGTATTCTGCGTTGTCCACCCCAGAAGCCGCCACACAAATCTTCGCACAGTCTGACCCTATAACCACCATGCCACAATCATTTTAAACCTTTTATGCCACTGAAAGCACCAGGAAAGGGACAAATGGGTGCTCTAATTTTAGGATTGAGTTTTTTGAGTTTTTTTAGAAACATTATTTATCTTTTAAAAAATCCATTTCCTTTTCTCTTTTAGAATTTTGTATCCAATAGGAGTATAAATGACGATATAGACTACTTGGTTGCCGAGAAAGAAGAAAAGAAGGGGCTAAACATATTCCAATAGATCTTTAATGTTAGAGAAGTTAATGTTTGGCTTCTATATATGGAAATGAACTTTGATCCAATTGATAAATTTATTGAAATAGTCCAATAATTTTTTTGTTGTATAGACATGAGAGGATGTCCTAACTAGTTATGTTCAACCAAAAGGATATGTAGTAAAAACTATAGTATATGTGAATAAACCATCAATGCTTCTAGACTCTTTGTAAAATTATACTAGGGGTCTGAGTTATTTGCTTTTTATATGCTTTGAATTTTTTTTTCAATTTCCCTCAAAAGTGAAAATTTTGAATTTAGAACTAGAATATTCCAACAAATATTTCATATAAGGGTCTATAAAAAAACATACAAGTACATGTGCATCAACACAACATGTACTGGCATTACACATAACAATCAAGAATCATAATTTATACAGGGGTCAACTTTAAAAAGGTGTAGCAACCTTAGATATATTGAAGGTAACTCTACCTTGGTCATTAGTGGAAGCTTAGTTAAGGTGCTTTTACTTAGAGGAGGTTACAATTTTGAATATTCTCCATTACCAAACTTTTCTATGAAGGATTACCTCATCAAAGATATAAATGATGAAAAAAATTAGATAATGTGGCTCTACAAAATTATGTGTAACTTGATGATGTCACCATTTTTAACTCACGACTAATGACATGGTAGTATGTATAGTCCATACAATTGATGTGTATTATGATATTATTCCATTTAAATAACATGGTAGATGATAGTGTCTGACATGGAAATATATATAGCTAATGTGGTAGTCTCTACAATTGATATGGTAGGTGACATTGTGTGTGACATGGTGGATGACATAGAAAATAATATGGTAGACCATATAGTAACCAATGTGGTAGGCATATTACCACTCAGTACCAATAAATATGGGTTTGACCAATCAAATTATGCCAACTCATCAAACTTAGAAACCATATATTCACATAGTCAACAATAGACTTTGTAAAACATAAATTTTAAAGTAAATCAAAATGTGACAAGTGATATAGTGTGGTTCATAGAATGTAAAGCAAATCATATAATAAAAAGTGATATATCTTGGTTTATTGGAATCCTACCTAAAGGTCTACATAGTGGTACTATCCTAATGACAAGTAATATTATGTAACCTATTGTAAGTTGTTTAGTCAATACACAGTTGGAATCCCCTCAAAAAATCATACAACAATATGTGTTGGCCTCTAATTCACTATAGCCACTAACAAAATTTATTTTTCAAAGTATTTGGAAGTATATTATGTGATTTTGGGGCTAAAATTTTAGGGGCCATATATTTTGCATACAAAAGTGTTTAAGCCTATTTTTTTAATTGCATAGTTTTTCAAGATCTCTTCATTTATGGTATTGTTTTTAGTCATAATTATATGTACATTTTTGTATTTGGAAAGTATAGTTTTGGTTCAACATGTGCCCTTACTAAATGGTCCAAACTATGCTACCTAGAAAATTAATATTGAAGCTTTGCTCTAAAGTAAGAGGTTACTCAAATATGTGAATGAGGAACCTCATGATACTTATTTTGAAGAAAAGAAGAATTTTTATAGGTATGAGAAGGATGAGACTCTTGGTGTTATAGTTTCTCATGTTGCTAATATCTATAACACCCATCTTAGCAGCACCATAGATCCCAAGGATATAAACTATGTGATTTCATTGATTCTACATAGATTAATAGGTTGGAGGCTAAGCATTCTACTTTGAATATGGGATATTTTTATACTATTGATGATTATATTAGTCATTTCAATAAATTATAAGACTATATCTAGACTTTAATAGGAATACCTAAGGTCATAGGAGAAGATCAAGAAGCTATGGATAAGGGGAAGTGTAGACATGGAAAATTGACCCACCAAAGTGAGTCAATATTCCTAGAACCCTTGGGAGGACCCTCAAACTTGTGAGAACAATTTTAGGCCTCTCTTCCCACCCTTCATTTTTCTCTAATTTTTCTGAAATTGTGGTCAACCTTTATGGGGCACGATTTTGGCAAGTTAGGGTTTTCTCTTAGAAAACCTTTTTTTTTGGGCCAATCCTTATGATGTCAGCCCTCCCTTAGGTTTTCCAAATATTTTCCCTCCAAACATATTATAAATAGAGGGTTTAAATCCTCTTTTCCCCCTAGGTAATTTTTGGCTGATAGTTTTTCCTAACAAGTTCTTTTGGCAAGCAAGTCTTCTAACAAGATCAAGTGTCTTCTAGTGTTCTACTATTGCTCTATTTTTGATTTATTGCTCTTTGTGGACAAGTGTGGGAGCCTTGAGGAGGAATATTCCATTTTATGGAGGACTTCATCCTTTTTTTGTTCTTTTACTACCACCAAGTTTATTCTTTCATTGTGTTATTTCTAAAGTCATTTATTCTGCATTTTGTATTGAAATTCACATCCATTTATTGTTTTTACCTGAAATCACGCTCACCCTTTACAAGGCATGATTTTTTTAGATTTTGATGTTATATATTTAAGGAAATGCAACCACAAGAACTTAAAATGAGCATGCAATATTAACTATATGATAATGAAAATATACTATATGATAATTACAATATACTAAGCAGGAAAAAATTATAATAAACTTTTGTAATAACTCATAAAAATGCCATTAATAAAATCTCACAAAAATATGATGTTCATATAAAATATGGAGATCTTAAATGCTCCATGCTTCATACAAGTTCTACATTGTGTCTAACTTGTATTCCACTCTCCTATCTATTCTCCACTATCCTTTATGCTCACTCTCTCTTCTATCACTCTATCAAAGGCCTATATATAAAGAGATATGTCTCTTGGCCTTTCACCTACCTATGACTCTTCATCTTCCTATTCTATGACTCATGTACATGTGGACTACATGCACATTTATATTATCAAGTACTTTGCACATTCTAACTCATGTGCATATATTACATTGCATAAAGTAAATACTCAAATCCTAATCTAAGATAAACTTCCTAATCTAAATATGTACCCAAGGTGGTACATTGACATGTACCATATAATGTAATATATTCCAAAACCCCCTGTATTACATTATTTAGTTATTGAAGACTTTAGTCTTCAATGTGGTCTTCGTCCTGGTTCTGGAACTTGAGTTCTTTTTTTTTTTCTTCTTTATACTCTCAGTTTGTATCCTGATCAAGTAAATAATTAGTATCTTCATATTGTTCCTTTAGTTCATTTTGATCTGTATTTATATTGAATGCATTTTCATTCATCTTCATCCCCTTTTTTTTATCATGCTTCCTCTTCTTTCTTCTATGTTTCTACATTTTTACTAGTGATATATCTTCTTCATGGTGAGTTAGTATATCATCACAATAGTATTGACCAGGATTAAGTATTTCATTGCTAGTATACTCATTTTATTTCATGTTTTGAAAGTATTCAAAAACAATTAATGATAGATATCATCAAACATTCTTCTATTGTAAATATAACTATGTTTTGAGTATTCCACCAAGATTTAAATAGTACTTCACAAAGATAACCAATTAATGTCATAAAATTTCCTTATTTTGCTTCCTTGAGAAACAAAAAGAATCTTTCTTTTTTACTAGTAGATAAATATTTGTATCCATAAAAAGTATCTATTAAGTTTTGTGAATAAAATTTCAATTCATGAAATAGTTCTTCACTATCAAATGCATTCCTCACTATTTCATCCATGCTTCTTCTACTTTAATCTTTGAAGTGGAATTTCTTATAGCTCCCTAGTATTATATATATTGTGAATATTTTTTATATAATATTTTAACTTTCAAACCCTTTGAAGTTGTCTACCTTATGGATCCCTAGTTTAGATATTAAACTTAATGAACTCTTTTTCACTTCTCAAATTTGTAGGATACCCTGAACTTACTAATGGTTTTGTCAAGGCTTTAATTTTTTCAAATCTTTGTGTAGAATTCCTTATAACTCCTTCCTATTTTGATTATGAGTCTATTCAATTCAAATTTTGAAGGATACCTTATATATCCCAAGTTTTTTGAATATACTATGGTTTTGATAAAGTGCTTAGATTTCTTAGTTTTCCTTTGAATTGAATCCTTGTTATCTTCCTAATGTTAAACTACTATTCTTCACCTTATTTATACTTATTTGTGAATAGAAAGCTAAAAATAATTTTAATGCACTTTCAATTGATGAAATATTCTATCTTCAATACTTTAGATTTGGATTCCTTATGTCTCATTAATTTTAGCAAGAGACTAATTTCAATGTAGTTTTCCAACTTTCTATTAGCTTTATGTTTTGCTTTCTATATCCTTTAAATTTAAATAATATAGTTTCTAAATTTCAAGCTATTTAATTTATTTTTAAAATCCTTATATCTCCCTAATTAGAAATTTAGAAAATAAAGGATATTTGCAAATTTAATGTTTCAATTTCAATGTAGAAAACCTTAATCCTCCTAGTTAAATTATTTACAAATATTTAAATACTTGAACTTCAAATAATGGAATTTTCAAAAAGGCTCTCAGGTTATATTCTCCTTACTTCAATAGATTTTCTAATCAATCAATAAATCATCTAAGGTTACCAATTTATTTCCTTATATCTCCAAGCTTTAATTAACTAAACTTAACCTTAGAATTAATAAATCTTATGCCTCCTTAACCTTAATGAATATGCAAATAATATTTGAATGTTAATATACCTCCTTTGAGGTGAGGCACTATGTATCGGTATGTTGCTTCTTTGAATATAGCCTGCATGCTAATTTGGGTTTTATTCTCCTCTAAATATTCAATTCTTGGCAAGGTCCTTTCGCTGCATTTATTATTATTCCTTTTTATGGTGCTCTTTTCAACTTTTAAATATCCTCCTCTTGCCTCTTCAACATTCTCTAACCTTGAATGCTTAGTATGTGTACTCTATTAATGGTTTGGGCTCTTCATACCTGACTATATTCCTTTCCTTACATGCCACATGACACTCAACATAATATTTGGATGTTACTCCTTGTTGCTCTTCTCTGTTAGGTGGTGTAGGCATTACTTTAGATGTTACTCAAATCTTTGGATAGTGTAGGTGTTACTTTATAACATGTGGCCTCCTTTCTTAGTGAGTGCTATTTTGGAACATTGGCACTCCCTTTTATTTTGTGCCAAGTGGTCTACAAAGTCTTTAAATAATGTAAAAAGTGGTGGCTCCATTCCTCTATTGCATGTAACATTTATTTTGGTGCTCAATATTCCTTTATTTCCTTAACATTCTTTACCAACTCTTCTCTCTTTCAACGTACATTGTTTGGTCTTCCTTTTACAACTTCCAAGCACTTCTTGATTTCCAAAATTTGGTGGTGGATCTTCTCCTTAAATGGATGCTCCTCTTCAATGGTGGTGGTTCCTCCTTTTGTGGAGTTTCAACACTTCATATTTTGTGGTTGTTACGTCATTTTTCTGCTATATATACAAGCCTCTTTACCTGGGTAAAAACCTTTGTTGCTTGCTTTATTTTCCTTCCTTAAGAATTGCATCATTGTCCTTGCTTTGGCTCTGTCCTTATATTATTTTTTTCTTCTTTATTTTTTTGTAGATTTTGAACCAATGTGGGCATTACCTTCTTGGAGTTTTAGTGCCCTATTTGGTGTCTTTAGACACCTTGAATATGCCAACTTTGAGCACTTATTCGACTCTTTCTTCTTCACCTCGTGGCTTCTCCTTTTTCACTTGGTGATTCTACCACTAATGGTTGCAACTTTGCGTGCCCGTTTTGTGTCTTTAGACACTTCAACTCTTGCCTTTATTTTTCTAATTTAAAAAACCAACTATGGTGCTTTTAAAAACTAGAAATGAATTTGTTCTAAACTTAGATAAAATACCTTTATTGCACCAAGATATTTTAAGTCTCTTTTTGTACCTTACCTTCTTGACTTTATCAAATGGCTCTTCTTTATTTTAATACGATGGCTCCTCCTCTTTTTCTTGGTGGTTTTACTACTCCTCTGGTGGATCCTCTTCACCAAGACTTGCTGCAACTTTAACCTATACTTTATGGTATCTTTGGACACTCTAACTCAGCCTTGTTCTTCTGCACTATACGTTCTCTGCTTGCTTTATAATATTGCACTTTTATAGCTCTCAAAAATAGCATGCACTAAGAACTATCTAATTCTTATTTCTCCTTTAAAGCTACTTTTAAATCTATCTTGTGTTGATGTATTTTGCAGGTTTCAAGATGATAATGCTACCTCCTTTCTTGACATGAAGACATTTAACTTAAAATAATTTATGCTACCTTTAATGATGCTTAAAAAAAATTATAATTGACTAATGTGAATGTTCAAATAATAAACTTTTATAGCACCAATATTGCATACCTATTCACCTCCTTTTTGTAGCTAGTATTCTAGGTGATTTGGTTCATCTATTTGCTGCCCTAAATCTGTAAACTTTGTAGCTCTCCTTTATACTAAATTTTTACCTCAACCTTATTAATTTTGCAGCTTCAAATCCTTATTATTTTCTTCCCTAAACTTGTTAATATTGTAACTTCCAATTTTACCTTTATTTTTCAATTTGCTAGCTTATATTGCTACCTATTTATCCTTCAACTTTATCCTCTCAGACTCTAAAATTTGTAGCTATTAGTGCTACCCAAAATGTTGTCCTCTTGCTATCATAAAATCTATAATTTTCAGCTTTTAATATAGCCAATTCCTCCTTTGTTTTTTTGTCAGTAACTCTCTCGAATATACTAGGAAACTCCTCCAAATTCGCAACTACATGTAACATTTAATTTGCTAGCATGTGACTCTTTAATTTTTGCTACAAAATTAGCAATCTTCTCCTCTGTAAATAAACCTTCTAAATTTTAATGGTATTCTTCAAATTTCTCTTATTTGGTGGTCTCTTCTAGCTCCTTTGTCCTCCAATATCCTTCTCAAATTATGAATTCAAATTGAGTTATTTTTTGGCCTCCTTCTCAAGAATCTATGTCTTGATGTCTTCTAGAATCCTTTCCAAAATTTGATAAACTTCTTGCCAAATCCTTTTTCCTTTTGGGCATGTTTTCAGATGGTGAAAATTGTTCCAAATTCTTCTTTATCAGGAGATTATTCTTGATTTATTCTTCTTTCTTGACATTTATTCAAATATCCTCCAATGTCCACTTCTTCAATGTTACAATAGGGTTTTTTCTAGAGTACTTCTTCTTTCTCCTTCTAAGTTTGCTTAAGACCTCTTCTATTGGATCTTCAAATTTTGTAGCTTAAGACCTAGTCCTCCTATATATTCCAAATCTAGAATTTCTTCAATGGGACCTTTCTCTTGGGTCTCCTCCTTCTAGAGTTGCTTTCTACTTTTTTCAATCTGCAATCTCCAGTCTTCAATATTCTATGTGTACCTTCTTCTTAAGTCTCTTCAATATTCAATCTTCAATCTTCAATAGAACTCCTTTGGACTCTTTCTCTCTTCTCAATATTCAATATAATATTTTATATCTTCAATCTTCAAGTTTCTATAAATACTTTCTTCTTGTTTATCCTCAATATTTAATAGCTATTTTTTCTGCAACAAAGAACTAATCCCTGCACAAGGCAAACACATAATTTTAGGCAACTGAAGATGAAATTTTTCTCTATTAATTGTAGGAATATTCTAAAATTTTGAGAACTAATTATCTACAACAAAAACTTATACAGTAGTAAGTAAATCCATGAAAATACCTAGATCTCTATAAGTCAATAAACAATACTAGTTCTCCTTCAATCTCGTGGAAAGAGTTCTATGATGAGTCATAGTCTTCACAAGTTTTTTTGCAACTCTGTGGAAAGACTCTAGCCAAATAAGAAGTCCAAAAAAATTGAAACTTTTGGAAATGAAATATCTCTATCTCCTCTCAATCTCTCTTGTGGCTCTCTCTATTTCCTATCAATCTACCTTGTGCTTTGATACCATTGTTAGTTTTTTATATTATATATTTAAGGAAATGCAACCACAAGAACTTAAAATGAGCATGCAATATTAACTATATGATAATGGAAATATACTAAGCAGGAAAAACTTATAATAAACTTCTACAATAACTCATAAAACTACCATTAATGAAATCTCATGAAAATAGGATGTTCATACAAAATGTGGAGATCTTAAATACTCCATGCTTCATACAAGTTCTACATTATGTCTAACTTGTATTCCACTATCCTATCTATTCTCCACTATCCTTTATGCTCACTCTCTCTTCTATCACTCTATCAAAGGCCTATATATAAAGAGATATATCTCTTGGCCTTTCACCTACCTATGACTCTTCATCTTCCTATTCTATGACTCATGTACATGTGGACTACATGCATATTTACATTATCAAGTACTTTGTTCATTCTAACACTTGTGCATTGATTACATTGCATAAATTAAATACTCAAATCAAAATCTAAGACAAACTTCCTAATCTAAATATTTACCCAAGGTAGTACATTGGCATGTACCAAATAATGTAATATATTCCAAAATATTTTGGCAAAATCCAAATTTGTGGTCACTCCTTATAGGGAATGATTTTGGTTTTGCCATGTTTGGGGGTAACATTTCATCTCAAACCCTCATTTTATAATTACATGTTCTATATAGGCCAAAGCATTGTTATCTACATTCTATTTTTCACATTGTTTCATTTCATTGCACCTTGTCTTGTTTATTTCTAAAAATGTCAACAATCACTTTTGGTTTCAAAAAATTAGCTAAAAGGACCAAAGAAACTTGACTGTTGCACCTCCAATCCTAATATTACAATGGCCTAAGTAGACCCCCAAACAATGATCAAATTTTCTAGGGTTTTGTAAAACTATTTTACATTTTTTGAAGTTGCTTGGATATTTTGGATGCAAGGAAAATCTAAGGGCAATCGTTGAATTAGATACGTGTTCTAAAATAATCTCTTAGGTTGTTTGTTGTTTGTTGTTTTATTTCTATCTATTATTTTCAAAACCTAGATCAGAAAGAAAGATAAATTTTTTTATTATGTTCTAGGTATTTGAAAGAGAAAAAATATATAGTTTTCATTCTAGGGCTAATTATGTTTGTGCATTATCTTTAAACCCTTGCTAAAAAAGAAAAGGATCTATTTTACAATTTAGGGTTTAGTGATCATTTAAAATTCAAAATCATCCTAGGGTTAGTATTTTATTGCTTGCATCGATTGTTTGTCTTGCATTATCCTTTCATTTCTTAGCTTGTACTATAGAAAGGCCAAAGATAGGTGATTTATTTAATATACACATCAAACATCTCCATATCAGACTTGGAGCGAGTTCTAAAACCATTCCTTGTGAATCCTTTGATCCCAAGTGCCCAAGTGTAGAGAATATAACACACCCCCATGGTCACCTCGGCTCCTAGTAGATCCAGCCTAGAATCATACGCGACAAGGTAGTTTTCCCCCTCTAGATCTTTAGAGAACCTGATGTGAAGGCGCATCTTAGTGGCCAAGATAGGAAGCCTATTTCTTTTGTTTTTTTTTTGCAAACTTTAAGAAAGACCACTAAATTTATTTTCTTAGAATTAGAAAACATTAAGGACATCTTAAAATATTATTGTTATCTTTTGTTAGTGTTCCCCTTTATCCTTTATCTTCCTCCTAATGGCTCCCAACACTAGGAGTAAGTGAAAGCTTTTAGAATCTAATAAGATTTTTCAAGAATATGATCAACTTGATAGGGAGAATCATAATCTAGATGCATAAGAGGAAGAACATGAAAAAATTGGTACCAAATTTGATCCTCTTGAAGGGCCTAATGGAGGCTTCACTTTTATATCTTTTGATCATATATGGGATTTAATGAAACATCATAGGGAGACTTTGGTTAAGACTATGGAAGTGAAAGCCCAACTCGAAAGAGGTGAGATGCCTCCTCCTCCAACCATATATCCTAGGAATTTTCATAAAAAACCCTTGTTTGAATCTTCACATCATGCTAATACTTTTCATAAACCAACATATGCTACTACCATGACCACCAACATTGGGGGAATTCCACAAGTTCCTCCAACTAGTAGTGCATATCAAGATTATGTTCAATTTCCTCCTCATTATACTCATCTCAACATTCATGCGTTTTTTCCACCAAACATCATTATCCTTCACAATAAGATACCACATATCACAACCCATACCATAATAGTGTTAATGTCTCAAATATTCACCAAGTTTCCTTTCAAAAATCTACATATATCCCTCCCCTAGGGAACCTAGGGGTATTGCACAACAATAATCCTGACATGTAAAATTTGACAAGTATGGTGAAGCAATTGGTTTCAAGAGTGGATATGATTCAACCTCCAAGTTTCACCTACAACTATAAGTAAATGTGCAATTAGCCCTTAGATCCTATTGTCGCTTCTAGGCCCTACCCTAAACATTTTCCAATGTTATTTTTGATTATTTATAAGGGAAAAAAAACCCAATTGAACATTTAAGGATGTTTAGGACAACATACCATGCTATTATTTATGATGATATGTTGTTGCTAAAGATGTTTCCTAAGAGCCTTGGTGGTATGGAATTGGAATGGTATTATCAGTTGCCTCATCATTATTTGAGGAATTTTTAAGAGACAAAAAAATTGTTTGTTCAACAATTCAGAGCTTCTATTGAGAAAAATGTTATTATGAAAGATGTTTGTATGTTGAAACAAGGTAAAGATGAAAGTTTTTCAGAATTCTTGTCTCTTTGAAGAATTTTAGTTGGATAGTTGAGATATACTTTACCTCCTCAAGACATGCTTGAGATATTTATCAAAAACCTATAAGAGTAGATATCTTATAAATTGGAGACAACATCTATTACTTCTTTTGACCTAGCTATAGATCTGGAAAGAAGGGTAGAGAAATCCCTTATTCAAAGAGGTTAAATTAGGCCAAATAAAGAATAAGACCATGAAAAATTAGTATAAGAACAAGTATGTAGCTGTTTATGGGGTAACATATAGTAGGCCTGTTAACAATGTTGTTAACACCCTACAAAATATGGTGCTTATCTAACCTCAAAAACCCCCACTAATAAATTTTACAAGACTCAAAATGCTTATGAATGTGGTCCTAAAGTAGCTTTTGGAAGCAAATATGATAGATTTACCTTCCATAAGGTAATCTAATACCACGACTAATTGGTATAAGCTTGGTCATCATCATAAGTATCATAGAGTGGAGAGGCACATGATAAATTCATGTAAGAGGTTGAAATATTTGGTTCAAGACCTAATTGATGAAGATCATCTTGTTATAGAAGGTCCTCAACCCAATAATCCAACAAATAATCAAACTCCTACTCAATAAGCACCCACAACTAATCAAGACATGGGGATCTTTCAAGATCCCCTACTTGGGCATGGGAAACAGATAGCTAATCAAGTATCATATCATAATGTGCCACCTCCATACAACAATACAGTTTGCATGATAGCAGTAATCTCAAAGCAACAAGCTCAAGCTCAACTAACTCAACGATCTCAATAAGAGATAAGTTCTACATCCAACCCACCTATGAAACTGCCCTTAGTTTTGAATAGTACCCAAAAAAGGAGCACAAGAGTAGAAATCCCATATTTAGTGTTGAAACAATAACCTAAAGTCTCCTTTGATATTCAAAAATAGTTAGCTAGTACCCCAACTAATATCTCCCTCTTAGAACTTTTGTAAACTTCTCCTATTCATAGGGAAGTCTTGTTGAAGCTTCTAATTCAAGAATCCTTTCCTCAAGATATTTTTCCTAGCACTATAGTTGATGTTTTAGGTTCCCTTGGGATACATCACATCACATTTTTGGATGATGATATTCTTTCCTCAAACTTGCAAGGAGATTCTTCCCTCTATATTACTACATTTATTGGAGAAAAATTTATCAAGCAAATTTTGATAGACAATGGTTCTTCCCTCAATTTATGCACTTATCAATTTTTCCAAAAATTTGGATTAAAAGAGGAATATTTAACTAAATCCAATATCATCATCAACTATTTCAATAATGAGTCCTAAGAGACCTATATCATTATATCTCTCCCCCTTAGGGTTGGACATAAGATCTTAGATATCTTGTTCTATGTGGTATCTTGCCCTGCATCTTTTAATCTTCTTCTTGGATGCCCTTGGGTTCATCCAATGAGGGTTGTCCCTTCTATTTTTCATCAATTTCTAAAGTCAAAATTCAAAAATAAACTAGTCACCATTCTGAGAAACCCTCATCCATTTCAATATTATTCAATGGTTGAGCAAGCTCAATCCGATCTCAATCTGTGTGCATCAATCTCTTCATATCACATTACGAAAAAAATTAAAAAATTTTAAGGTGAGTGAGGAATCATTAATAAATGTTTCATCATAGTGTTAACTCAATAATTTTCTTCAAGAACCTCTTTTGAATCTTTCCAAGCTACCACCTTCATCGAGGACTATGGGTTTGCATTATAAGAAGAGTGAATTTGTATACATTGGCATGTGTACCTTTATCTTCACAGGAGTCTCCCTTGAAGAAAATATCCATGGTAGCAACCCTCTTCTTGCAGAGCATTATTTTACCGATTTTTACCTATACAATTATTATCCACTTTTCAAGTAAGTTATATCTAGTATGGGATATATAGGTAAAGTTTTTGGGCCACAATAGAAAGATATTCAAGAGCCTTTATAAGTTGAACTTTGGCTTGGGAGATGTGGTGTAGGCTACATCCTAAATAAAAATCCATATTTGCCATTTGATGATGATGATCACATAATTACTTATGCTAAATATTTAGATCATCAAGGCTTGGAGTGGACTATGAGGGCTCAACTTATCCCTCTGACATTTTTTTTTGCAATGCGGCAACTTTGATGCATCCTAAGTTAGCTCCAACCCTAGAGGAGTAAGCAAAAATGGGATACCCTTTGTGATATAAATCATGAGGATATCCTATATAATAGCTTCTTCTTTGATGGGTCTATCCCTTGTGTTGTGCTTTTCATGTCCTCTATTTCTCAAGGGGACCATGTTCCTCTACCTCATAGAGACCTTATGAAATTGGGAGTCTCTCCCCCTTTCGTCAAGGATGGTATACTCAAAATTTGCAATGAATATCATGTAGCAAATCCCATAGAATATGTTGTGGATGATCCTCTTCATGATATGAGTCATGAAGTTATCCTCCATAATAACCCTTTCTTTGATGGGTTAGTTCCTTGCACTACCATCCTTATTGTTAAGATAGGAAGCACAATTAGAATTTGTGTCGACTTTAATAATTTAAAGAGCCCATTAATGTGATTCAAAGATAATAATAATAATATATAAAATAATAATATAAAAACTTATTTTTATTTCACACACAACAATAATAGAGCAACATCAAAACACCATATTTTGCTTTTCTTGGCCCTTTTTTTTCTTTCTCTTTATTTTCTATTTGCCTACTTCATTCTTGATTTTTTCTTTACTAAAGTTGTGCCCCATTCTCCTCGGGCACAATTTTATTTTTTCCTTCTTATAAAATTGTGCCCCATCCTTGCATTTTTGGGGTGCAAGTTTGGTCATTGCGGTGATCCAATCAAAATCGTGGTTGACCCCCGAAATCACACTACGGTTGCGTATGGTAATTTCTTCCAAAAGATTAAAAAAAATTGGTGAAAAGAGCTAAAATTTATAATCTAGCCTAGTATAGAGGATTTTAGTCCCTACCCATCCTCGCTCTACTGCTACATTGGCCTTGCCTCTAGCAATGACTGAATGGTGTGTGGGTCATGCCATTTATCTTTTTCTACAAAGATCTTCTCTCCATCACATAAAGAAAATGAGTTAGGGTTTTCATCCCTTTTGCCTTTTATCCTCCTTTTTTATTTTTTCTTTGTCCTCTTTAGTGCTATTTTTCTATTGTCTGCTATATTTTTCTTTGAGTCAATCGTTTTGAATTTTCTTAGGAATTTGGCATTCCTTCCAAAACTTGAGGGGGTACCTTGGCTTGAGAGGCATTAATGTCCCTAATGCCTTTTTTTGCATGCAAAATATTTAAGTGTCTAGAATGGCACCATTTTTGTGTTAGAGTATATTACATAATTTGGGTCATGTAAATGTACCACCTTTGGTATACATCTAGAGTAGGAGTTTACTCCAGAGCAAATTTAGTTAGTTACTTCAAGTATTATAATAAATGCATGAGTGTCAATGTGCAAGTTGTAAATGTGCATGTAGTCCACATGTACATGAGTCCTAGGTAGAGTAAAGGCCAAGCAATCTATATTTCTATATAAAGGACTCATAGTTGTAGTAGTAGATGTGAGTGAGAGAGTGATATAGTAAGTATACAGTGTGTAGTAGATGTAGTATGGTACAATGTATTTCTTTCATATACTTTCATGAAGTGTTCATGTCCTCCATTATATAACATTGTACTATTTTTTTCATTCTCATTAATGGCATATTTTTGAGTTATTTGCAGATGTTCATCTCTTTATTTTCTTGCATATTATTGTTCCATTAGTTTTATAGTTATCTCAGATTATTTATCCTTCATATTTTGGTTGTAGTACCTCCTATCAAAAACTAGTAGTGGTATCAGAGCATATGGTAGATCAATAGGAATAGAGAGAGCCATAAGGAACTCTACTGCATCTTTGCAAATTGGATCCTCCGTTGTGCACCACTGCATGTAAACATCGCCACAAGAGAGGTTGAGAGGAGAGAAGCAAATCTTAGTGCCAGAAATTTTTATATTGTATTTGGCTAGAGTCTTTCCATAGAGTTGCAAAAAAACTTGTGAAGACTAGGACTCAACATTCATCCCACTAGATTGAAAAATCAACTAGTGAAGAGTCATCATCTCTAGATTTTATAGTTTCCACCATTTTAGTTTCTAACATTTTTTTGCAGGATAAGGAGATTCAAAAAAAGGTTGGGAAGCTTCCTAAAAGATATTTAGGAATAATATCTTCTTAGAATCATTCCAGCACTTGCAACAACAAGTAGAAGATTGAAGATTTTTGAGACCTAAGGAGAGGTCTCATTACTAGAGATTGCAAACTTGCAAGAGTGTAAAAGAATAAAAGGTCATAGTAGCCTTATTGTTGATTCAAGAGACTCCAAAAAAGAGTCGAGAATAAGATTGGAGGTTGGTGATCTCCATAAAATATTGTAGATTGTATATTTAATAAATCAACCAGATGAATATTAAGAGACCCTTAGAAGGTCCAATTATAAAACTTCTAGTTTTAGAAGATTAGAGGTTGATGATCTCCATTAAATGCTATGAATTGTAAAATTAAATAAGGACCAACAAAGGTCCTATTCTAAATTCTAGATTTTAGGGATCCATGAGAAATTTCTCATTACCAACACTTCCATAGCAAAATGTTGAAGGAAATGTCTCATTGAGAAGACTAGATTAGTTGCAATGCTAAAGACCTTGGAGAGGTCTCAAGAAGAAACAAGGATAAGGCTTGGAGAGCCTTATTTTAAAAATTCAAAGAATGCCATTAAAGGAATTTGAAGAACACAAGCTTATACTAAGAGGGGGGGTGAAGAGTATAAGACCAACTTTTACTTTTCTTTTCTCAAACAATATTATCCAATATATTAATGGCAATATAAACAAAATTAATAAAATCAATGCATAAATAATCACACACAATAGAGACACCAATTTAACATGGTTCACCCAATGTGGGCTACTCCACGAAGAAAATATTTCACTAAATTTTTTTCAATAAATCTCTTGGGAATCCTTCCCTATTACAATGTTTATGGACCTCTGTCCAAAGGAGATACCAATCCCCTAATCAAGTTTGTGGATATCTATCCATAGGAGAACTCTTTCCCCTTTGCTAGTTCATGGATCTCTATCCATAGGAGAACTCCTTCTCCTCTTGCTTTGGCTGGTGATCCTCTAGAAGACTACTACCTCCACTACACTGGCTTGTGGATCTCTCTCCACTGAAGACCTCTGTCCTCACTCAGAAGACCTTTGTCCTCGCTACCTTGGCTAATGGATCTCTATCCACTGAAGACTACTATTCTTTTCTCTGTCACCTCCAAATATTACTCTAATAGCTAGTCAATATCTGTCTCAAATCTACACTAAACATTATCCTTTGGTCTAGCACAAATCTGCTCACAATTCTATCTCTAGTCTCGCACAAATTTGTCCTTAAATATGCATCAAAATTTATCCTCAATTTTTTTCTCAAGCCTTAACACAAAGCTTGATCCAATAACAAATCAAATCTGCTAGATCTGTTCCAAGACTTAACTCCAATATTGAACAAATCAATCAATCAAATATGATCTCAAGTCTTCTTAAATACTTTCCTTAAATATGTCCACAAGTTCTCTCAAGAACTTGCTAAATCTGCTTAATAAGTCTTCACCAAGACTTGCTTCAAATCTGCTCAATAAGTCCTCCCTAGAACTTTTCCAATCTGTTCAACAAGTCTTCACCAAGTTTTACCTTAAATATTCTCAACAAGTCCTCCCTAGAACTTGTCCAATCTGCTCAACAAGTCTTCACCAAGACTTACCTCAAATTTGCTCAACAAGTTCTCCCTAGAACTTACCTTTAATATACTTGTAAGATTCCACAAAATCTCACATAAATCTATCCTTAAGCTTTCACAAAAGCTTACTCAACTCTGTCCTTAAGTCCCCTCTAGGAATTACTCAAATCTGCTCAAAATATTTCACAAAAAATTGCTTAACTTTGTCCTTAATTCCCCTCTAGGAATTACTCAAAATAGTCCACTAGCTTTCACAAAATTTTATTCAAATAAATTGCAAAACTTGCATACACAACTCAACTTAATCCTTTGAAAAAATATCTTCATCACACAAACAAGTTTCACTCAGGATCTTGTTTAACCGTAGAAACATATAGATAATAGCAAGAGACTCAATATGTTTCACACTCACAAATCACTCAATCACTTTCAAAATTTCTTTCAAATTAATTATGAGATAAGGTATAATTTGTTTCAAAAAAAAAACTTGAACTATCATTCCAATGCTCTCAATAAATAATGCTCAACCAACTTCACTCAACCAATTATTCAATGAAACACAACTTGCTTTCAAACCTTAACCAAGTGTTTCAATATTCTTCCAAAAACTCACACTATGGAACTCAAATCTTGAATCAAGATGATTCCAAATTCACATAAAAATGATACTCATGTTCTTTCACATACCCTAGCTCAATATAGTTATCAACTTCACATAACAATGATACTCAATATCTTTCAACATCCACAAATCATGCACATGAAAACTCACTCAAACATTTCAAACAATGCTTATCAAACAATCCTTTTCACTCCAACTTTGCATTTCATAACATTCAATCCAATAATATTTCACTCACAAGGAAGATGTGCCCATACCTTTTGTTTTGATGGATATATGTCTTCAAAACCTATCTTAATCACAATCAAATCCTCTTTTCCAATTTCAAGGTTAGATAGAAACAACCTATCTCAAAATCTTCACAAATATTCTCCTCAAAAATTAATTCACCATTACAAAAATTAACAAGTCTCAAGTACACCTTATTACCTCCAAACTTCTCAAAATATCACTCAACACATAAAAATCATTTCCTTTATTAACTCCAAATTATTCAATGCATAGAAGACCAAGTTCCTTTATAAACACCTTATAAACTCCCAAAAATAATTTTCAACCTATAAAAACTAATCCCTTGTTTAATCCTTATTACTCCAACCTCTATTTATTTTTTCTAAGCACAAAATAATATAAAATATCCAAATACCCTTATGACTCCCTATATTTCACCAAGGTGCTATCTAAAATATCACGTGGCCTTAATACCATAAGCGCTTCCCAACCTTGGCGTAATTTAAAACTTAAACAAAAATTATAATTATAATGTGCTTACCTCATACACCTTGGCCCACATTGCAAAAATAATAGTGCATGCCTTGGTTGCGCTTCGAACCTATGACCAACTATCCCATGGTGCTCTAGCTAAAGGCTAGGCAACCATTGGGCCACATGCCCACATAAGAAGCTAAACACACGTGCTCCAAATTGTTACCTCCACATATTTCGATGATCGAAAAAAAAACTTCCTACCTTCTCAAAATGATCATGTGGGGATTTGAAACCCCAACCTTTGTCCTACAAATGACTTAACACACCCTTGGCCACCAATCATGCTAACCAACATTATGAAATGCTTTGGTCGTGCCACATGCATTTATTCGAATGCCTTCCCTCAAATGGTTTTAAAAATGCAAAAGCCTCTTCTTACTCACAACAAAGCAACGCATGATGTTAGCATAACCTTTGATATTCAAATGCATGGATGGGAAAATTAACAGATTTATTCCTCTTTAAATACACCTTGTCCTTTTTGCTTCGACATCGGCTCAAATTCGAATTTAGAAATTCAAATTATAAATTTAATTTTTAACCTTTAACTTTGGCGCCCAAAGTTATTTAAATTAAAATTTTAACCTTTAGGTTAAAATATTTTAATCAGTCCTTCAAGCTATTCCTACTTATGTATCTTTCATGTTGAATATTCCAAAGGTTGTTCTTCGAGAACTGGATCAAACCAGTTATCGTTTCCTTTGGAGTGGTACTAAGGAGAAAATAAAATGGACCTTGGTGAAATGGGACACTTTATGTCTTTCTAAGAATAACGGGGGGTTAGGATTCTGGTCTTCTATTAATAACAACAAAGCTTTAGCTACTAAATTATATTGGAGGATGTTGCATAACCCCAGTGCTCTTTGGGCCAATAATCTCCATGCTAAATATGTTGAGAACAAAAATCCTGAAGACCTTGTTCACTATCAACTTCCTACCAAAGGTTCTCCCATTTTAGTAGTTCTTAATACTGGTGAGGATTTGATAAAGAAAAATTTATTTTGGATCATTCATAATGGTCAATAGGCAAATTTTTGGACAGATTCTTGGGATGGTCACAAGCCTTTGATAACTCAGTTTTCCTATTGGAGGCCTTGGATGGAGGAGCTTCACCGAGCTAATCGGATAAAGGTGGCTAATTACTGTCAGTACCATACTAGTAATTCAAAGGTTGGTAGATATTGGATCCCTATTGAATACTGGCCTATTCAAATCCCAGATATGCAAAGACAAGATATCCAAGGCATCCTTCATATGAGATCTCTCTCTTGGTCCCATGAAAAGTATTATTTTGGATGGAACAACACTACTAAGGGTGAGTATTCAGTTGCTCAAGGTTATTTGACCTTATGCCATAATAATCCCAACCATTATTTTGACATATTTTCTCAATTGTGGGCTCAAAATATCTGGCCTAAGGTGAGGTTCTTTAATTGGCTTTTATTTCATCGTAGGGTGCTTACTGGTGAGCAACTTATGATGCATGGTTTTCATGGCCTTTTTAGATGTGAGATGTGTGAAGAGAATGTATAAAATCTCAACCATATTTTTATTGATTGTAATTTAGCCTCTGATCTATAGAGGAGAATGGCCACTTTACTTGGCTTACAGTGGTCCAATTTTTTTACTTTTGAACAACTTTGGAGGGATTGGCCTAATCAAGAAGGTGTTGATCATTTTATTAGGCAAGTTTGGATGGGTTCTACCATTCTTCTTTGGAATATTTGGATTGAAAGGAACAACCAAATTTTTAATCAAGATAGGAAGGATATTCACTATATTTGGCAAAATACCATAGCCAACTTAGTTGAATCAGTCCATCAACTCCTTAATCACCCCCAAAACTCCCACCAAAGATGGGATCAAGTGATGCAAATATTGAAGATTAAATATTCTAAGGGCAACCAACTTAAAGGGAATGTGAGTGTTAGTAATATGGATAGGACAAGAAATTTGCAACCTCCTCCTAAGGATTTTGGAAAAGTCAATACTGATGGAGCCTCTAGAGGGAACCCTAGAATAGCCAGTGTAGGAGGAATTGGTAGACTTTCAGATGGCTCCCTAGTTTTTATTTTTTTTGAGAATTTGGGTTTTCTTTCCAATAACCTTGCTGAGGGGTATGGTATCCTCAGAGGCCTTCAGGAGGCTACTAATTTTAGATGGTAAAATGTGTTAGTTGAGTCTGACTCTCAACTTATGATTAATCTTTTGAAGACTCCTTCCAAGAATCGTAAGGTTTATTGGAGAATAAAAAGAATTATTGAGAAGATTCAATTAATCCAGATGGGATTTTTGAAAGTTGATTACAATCATGTGGTCAGAGATAAAAACAAGAGTGCTGATGTTTTAGCTAATTGGGCTTTGGACAAAGGTGATCTTACTTGTTATGGCCACCCTCCTAAATGGTGGGCTTCGCAAATTAGGGAAGTTCTTCTTTCTATCATTTCTTTGGATGGCTCTAGTTCTGAAGGTACCTAGTTTCTTCTTGCTTTTTTTTTGTTTCTCTTTGGTTCATTTAGGTTTTTTTAGTTCCCTAGGTCATTGTTATGTTCAATTTTTTTCTTTTTTCTTTTTTCTTTTTTTGTTTAGTTTTTTAAGGTGTGCGTGTTCTTTTGTTTTGTTTTGTTTTTGTGTTCTTTGTGTTGTTTTTTGTTGTTCTTGTGTTTTTTATATTTTTTGTTATTTTTCTTGTGTTTTTCTGGTTCTTGTTCTTGTGTTTCTCTTTGTTTGTGTGATTCATATTTTTTTGTGTGAGTGTTTTCTATGTTTTTTGTTTTTGTTTATTGTCTGTTGTTGGTTGTTTTTTATTTTTATTTTTTTAATATTTTAGGTTTTTTTGTGTTTATTTTTCATGTTTTATTTGGGTTATGTCTTTGTAGTGTTCTGTTGTTTTTGTCTTTTTTGTGTTTTGTTATGTGGTTCTTGTGTTTTTCTATGTGGTTCATGTTGTGGTTTTTTTTATCTTATTGTGTGTGTGTTTGGTTGTGCTTTTGTTTTTAACACACTCAAGGAGCATGTTTTTTATTTTATTTTATTATTCTTGTTGTTATTTGCTTATTTTTAAATTGGTTTTGTGTGTTTGTTTGCTCCTTGAGTATGTCAAGGTGGTAGGCCAGGTCCGAGTCCTGGGCATTTTTTATGGAATGGATACCCCTGCCTCCTTGGGTCTTATCCGAAAGTGGCATCCCTTTTGGGATGTTTTCCACAAATAAAATATATATATATATATATTAATTTAAATAAATTAAAGTAAATCCTTTACAACTGCTCAAAGGGTCTTTTGAAGGATAAATTATATTAATAATTCCTTTGACCTCATCCTTTTTCTCAAAATATTATAATATTAAATATTATAATATTATTATTTTATTTTAAACCTGCTTCTCCTTCCTTGGGTCTTCATACTTTTAGGCCTCTTTAGGCATATAATATTAAAAATAAATATTATATCCTATTCCTTTTAAAACCTTCCTTACCTTTTGGAAAAACCACCTGATGAAATTAATGATGACGAAACTGGAACTACAATCTCTTGACATCAATGACAGCAAAACTTGCTCAAATTTCCAATAGAATTCCTAGAAGAACTCATAGGATAAATCTACCAACAAGGATGAGTTATTGATAGAGTAAAATTTGGGATAATTATCACCATCTGAAAATAAGCCCAAAAGGAGAAGAATTTGGTAAGGAGTGCCAAATCCCAAAGGATAAACTTGAAGATCTCAAGATATAAATATTATTGAGAAGGATACTAGTATCAAAATCAAAATTTGACAAAGAGAAAGAATTCAGACATTATTACCAAACTAGAAAGGTTTGAAGATTACCTTTGGAGGCTAGAAGGCTCATCGAAAGATAGGGGTTTTCTGAATCTATAGAAAAATACTGGAAGGGTCCTTGAAGGAAAACTCAACTATGATTTGGGGGAGCTCCCTACCAAATGTATGAGTTTCAAGAACAACATTTCAATGTAGAAATTGACTATGAAATGGAAGCAATTAAGATAATATTACTAGTTGCAAAACTTTAGGAGTTTCTGAGTTCATCTTGAAGGATACTAGGAGTCACCTACTACATATTAAAGGGTAGAAAGATAGAGGAGTTACTAAGTTGTAAATTGATGATTTAACAAGCTATTTAGAACAGCCAAGAATAGCTACACATTAATTTAGTAAAAGGGCAACAATAAGGTGAATCTAATCACCTGTAATCCTTCATCTACAGTGATCATTAAGGTAAGCAACTTGGGTGCAAATAGGTTCATTAGTTGAACTTTAATTTGGGTTATTATTCAGTTCCATTAAAGCACCTTATTAGAATTCAAAACTTGCAAAGAGAAGGTTGCACTTTATAGTCTTCAATGAGTGCAGAAGAAAGTTACTTTTAAGGTCATTATTTGCACATTAAATAGGAGTTAGATATATTTCAACAAAAATAAAAATATCATCTACCTATTGTCTATCTAAGAATCAAGAAGACTGCACATTAAAAATTTGATTGTAGTGCATATTACAAATTACTTTTAAGGGTTCTTGATAATTACTCTTAAGAGAGTTGTAGAAATTATTAGTGCATTTGATAGTTCTTTAAGATTTTCTATTAGTGCATTAAAGGAGCAATAAGGTGAGTCTCCTATTGCATTATTCTAGATTGTCTAACTTATTTGCTCTCAAATATTATTATGTGCATTGGTTGATTGCTTTAAGGTAATAAACCAAAGTGCACAAAACTCAAAATATCAAAGTCTTTAGAGACAATATTCAGTGCACAAAATCTGCAATCTATTGTGTCCTAAAAATTAAAATATCTCTAAGAAAATTAAATTATATTAAGTAATATTGCTTAACATTGATACTCACTACATTAAAAAAATATTGCATCGCATCATACAATAAAATAGATTATTTTTAGGTACGTAAAAACATGTATATTTTAGTGACTAAGTTAACATAATATTGTTTTCTTTGTATAACCAGATTTAATAAATAATATTTGAGAAAAAATATATAGAAATAGGATAGAAAACACTTAAATGAATTAAAAAATGGAAACACATCTTAGTTTCACATAAAATTGGAAAACCCTAAGAGATTAAAAAGTACAAAAATATGTGGACTTAAGAGTTTGGCCTTAGAGGCAAAGATTGGGTGGAGATTATTCAAAGTTAAAGTAAATATTTGGGTAAAAATATTACTTCAATAATATATAGTTCCTCTTGATGCAATAAAATTATGAATTCTACTCAAAGGATTGTCAACGCAAAACTTCATATAATATAGTTTGCAATTTATAAAAAAACATATTAGATGGTTAGTTAATGAGGTAAATTATACAATTTTATTGTTGAAGCTTTATCCTCTTATCTTTGACTCAAAATGGCAACCATTGGTTCATGCATGTCTATCTTGGAAAGGTCCAAAGGTCAAATACTATATTACTATGAACAACAACTCCTTATCACAGATTTCTATTGATAACCTAGTTGAAAGAGAGGAACTCAAAAAATTGTAGATGAACTTCAAAAAATGCTTCAAGAATTTTATTTGTCAATTTTTACATGAAAGGATGAGTTGGTTTGGAATCTATAAAAATATGGTGGATATTCGGTCAAGTTGGGATATGAGGATTTAGAGCAATCAAAATTTTCTACTCCCAAATATTTTCCTAAATAGAGGCTCTTCTTAAGGCCTCAACATTCCTTTAGTTAGTAGTTCAAAGTAAAATACTTATAGGGGAGAGTTTACAAAGAAATAGATACCAAGGACCTTTAAAATGTACCTTGTGTGGGAAGGATTTAAAAATATTAGATCATTTACTTCTTCATTGTACCTTTGCTCACACCATTTGGGGTTACCTTTTAAAAAATATAAAAATATAATGGGTAGCTCTATCAACATTGAAATATTTGATGAAATGTTGGATTAATTATTTCAAAGCTAAAGCATTATGTTTTTTGTGGAGGATTGGTCCTGCCATTGTTTAATGGAATTTATGGCTTGAAAGAAAGAATAATTTTCTTAAAAATGATCTCAAAATCATACCCAATTTTATATAGTATTTCCTCTCTTACAAAAATTTTACACATATGGTGCTCATCTTGGGAAGTCTCAAGTGTAGAAAAATAGATGGTAACAACTTGGTTATGAAATTTGAACATATATTGAAGAGTCGTATGTGATAATGGCATTAAAACAAAAGGTCTACTTTGATCTAGGGTAAAATTAAAATTTCCAAAAATTTGGTTTATCAAAGATAATTTTAATGGTGCTCAAAAGAAAATTTAGAATAAGCGAGTGAAGGTGGATGAAGGTGTTTTTTTTTCTAAATAAGAAAGGTAAATTCTCCATACTTACTCAGAATCATATGGAACTTCAACTAACAACTATTTAGATGCTAGGGCATTTCTTATAGGGATTAAAATTATAATAGAAAATGATGAAAATATATTTCAATTGAGGGGATTCACAAATTATCATTAAAGCTATCAACAAAAATGGATGTGAGGATTGGATAAAAATAATATTATTTCTTATGTTCATCATCTATTATTAGAGGAAATCTCTTGAAAATCTGAAAATATTTATAAATAAAGAAATCAAGTAGTAGATAATTTAGCCAATCAAGGTGTTGATCTTCATCTTGGTGAAATTTAAATTTTAGAAGGTAACTAGCCAAGTGAGATTTTATCTCTTAACCAAAATGATGTAAAGGAGCCGATTGTGGAAACATAGTAGTTTGATGAAGTTGACAAATAAATTTGATAGAAAAATAAATAAAAAAATATTTGTGATAAAAATATGTGTTGGATATGATTTAATTGATATAAAAATAAATGTAATATTTTAGTATTTTTAAGGGAGTGGCCCCTAATAGAAGCCACATATAACTTATTAAAAAAATGCAAAGATACAAGACTCATAGCTTGTCTTGTTTGTACAACTTCAACATGGACACTTTAATATAGGAAGTATGTTGAGTGAGGCTTGACTATGATAGCAATTGCTATTTCAAGCTAACATACCATGTCCTATTTGAATATATCATATAATCTTCCTTTTCTTATGATATCCTTTGATTATTCAATTATAAAACGCAATAATTACACTAGAATATGAGACCTATGACCATTAATTATTTAAGTTAACAAATTCTAAGATGTAATAACTATCAAAATTATCAAGTCTAATGAAAGTTAAAATCCACAACCAAAAAATGCATAAACCCACCAAAATCATGGCTAGCAACATATAGAAAATTAAGCAAGAACAATCGTACTATGGGAAGAAATTGGATTATCATTATTATCCCAACAAGTGCTTTTGCTTTTTATTTTACAAGTAAATTCAAATTTTGTCTACTACTCTACATATTTTTGGGAAGGTTGATAATTTTCATAATTTAGTTACATCCAAATAGTGTAATAGCCAAATCAAATAAATCTACTTATTCTAACAAAAAGAAAGGCCCCAATTGCATCCTTTGATGTGAAGGAGGAGAAATCCTATGGAAGGACCAAGCTATAGATCAAAGCCCACTATGAGAGTTATTGTGGCATCCCCTAGGTTTGAGAAAGCATTCATTATAAGGTGGAAAAATAATAACCACGAGAGTATTTGAAACAACATTCATTAGAAGAAAGCATTATTTATGAGGTGGTGGAGGGATAACTACAATAGTCATTGCAATAGAATTGTATCTAAGAAAGAATTCATTATGAGGTTATGGAAAGATGACCTAAACTGCTTAATTTTTTTCAATGAGTTCACACAAGTTTTTATGAGGGGTCTCTATCCTCATAATGATTGGGGTTTGAACCTTGGACCTCTCAAAGAGAGGTCAAAGCCCTTTCCACTATATTTAGCTTATAACTTATCAAAACTTATCTTTGAAATGTAATATAAATGCTAAAAAACTATTAAAATTTTATTTGTAATCATCAATAAAATTTAATTATTTTTTTAAGCCAATAAATAACATCTTATTTTTATTAAAAATAACTATAATATAATATAATATAAGGCAAGGGCATACAACAAAAATAGTTGAGTCAAGCAGTGGTGGCTCTAGAAGGTTTGAAGCTAGGTGACGATGGTTACGGAGGGTTTTTAATTCATAGCTAAGTCTAACAACGATGGCTTTTGAGGATTTGAAGCTAGGTGGCGATGGCTCTAGAAGGTTTTTAATTAACAATTAAGTTTAACGATAGTGGATTTTGAGGGTTTGAGTCCAGGCAGTGGTAGCAACTTTGGAGGGTTTTTAATTCATAGCTAAGTCAAATGGTGGTGGCTTTGAAGGATTTGAAGCTAGGCAACAATTCTAGAGGGTTTTTAATTCATAGTTAAGTCTAATGATGGTGGATTTGAAGGGTTTGAAGCTAGGTGATGATGGATTTGGAGGGTTTTTAATTCATATCTAAGTTTAACGATAGTGGATTTTGAGGGTTTGAAGCCAGGAAATGGTAGTGACTTTGGAGGGTTTTTAATTCATAGCTAAGTTAGGCGGTGGTGGCTTTGGAGGGTTTGAAGCTAGGTGATGGTGTCTCTAGAGGGTTTTTAATTAACAGCTAAGTCCAATGATGGTGGCTTTTGAGGGTTTGAAACTAGGTGATAGTAGCTTTGGAGGGTTAAATAATAATGTTATTATAATTATCAAAGTTGTATGAATTGGAGATACAAGGGTTTAATGGAGGAGTAAGAGCTAGAATTTATATGGTGGTGATCAAGGTGGGAAAGGGTTGGAGTGGAAGACTTTGAATTTGGTTTACGTGAGTTTGTGGAAGGGTAATGGGAGATCTCAAAAGATGTTGAGGTGGCAGTTAGATTGGATACAAATATGGTAGTTCTAGGTTGGCCAGATGGTATATCTATAGGAGACCTTGATATTGGCTTCATAGGTCCTTTGGGAAGTCATGGATCATCAAACAATAAGCTAGAGGTTGGGTCCCCTTCTCATGGCCTATAGTTTTCCCCTAAAAACTCAAGCCTTGGTATTTTGTATATTGCGGTGACATCTAAAGGTGCGAGGGAGATCTTCTCAAAACCTATTTATTTTATATCCCCTATGGGAAATGCCATTAGCATCTTGAATGAACTGGTTAAGTTCACCATGGGTGATGGCGGTTGTGGCCTTGTGGGAAACTTCTAGGGGGTAATGCTAGACCTAGAGTCAATTCAAATATGGGCTAAAGAAGTGGAAACCTCTAGGATCCATGGAAATTGTATTATCCCCTAAAGCTTTTTTATATCAGATTAAACAGCATGGAATATGCAAACTATATCCTATGGGGAGGCCCTTGGTTCTATGGAAAAATAGGTCTATTTTTGTGAAATTTAGAACTTAATTTCAATTCTCATATGCAAATGGTTAAATTTTATGCCTATGTGTGTTCATATTCTTTCCCTCCCTTACTATCTTTGGCATTAATATGTGTTGAGATGTGTGGCCAAGGTTGTGGGGGATCTCCTTCTTATTGATTTGGTAACCATATCCAAATCAAGAATGGTGTATACAAGAATGTGTGTCATGGCAGATCTAAATATGGATCTTCCCTCTTCTATCAAGCTTATCTCATTCTTGGGTACTTAGGACTAGCCCATTTTTTATAAAAATAGGTCAACCCGAGTGCTCTAGCTATGGAAAATTGGGTCACCAGGTGAACCAATATCCCCTTAAGGCACAAACAAAGAAGGAAAAGAGACCTGCAAGAATGAAATGGATCTAGAAGGATAACTTGGACCAAGTCCCCTCAAAGGATATGAGTGGTAATACCTCAAAGGTGAAGGAAGGAGAAGCTCAATCCTAGATGGATGAGGTTCAAAAGCTAAAGCTATAGCGAAGGAGATTTTACAACCCTCATAATTGACCCTAGCCATCCTAGTGGTGATTTAGAAGGCATATAAGGAGAAGAACGTAGCCTTGAATCTTGGTGTTACTGAGGTATGTCAATAGAATCTAATTTTTTAAACCATTTTTTCTAATGCTCTTATTCATAATTTTTTTGATGGGCTTTGTATAGGTTCTGCACTTAAGGAGCCTATGATTTAGTTAGTGACCCCTAAGGTAAGGTCTCTGATTTTTTCTCTAGAGACCTATCTGGAGAAAGTTTATCTAGGTCCTAAAACCTAGATATAAAGGAAGGGCAATGTGGATGTGGATGCTAAGAAGAAGTTAGAAAAACCTCTAAAAAGTCTATGAGGATGAGAGAAACAAATTATGATATTGTGAATGGATCTCAAGCTCTTCTCAAACTTGAAAAAGAGAAGGTTGTAAGACTAAGACAACTAAATTGGGAATATTTCTACCAGAGTGACCATGGGGTGTTTGGGGGAAATAAATCTAATTCTAAATTTCATAAATGAAGTGCCTCTCTTGGAATGTTAGGAGATTGAATGGGTTTTCTAAATAATAGATCACTTCCCTACATAAATAAATTTTACTTAATATTTTTTCTTGCAAGAAACCAAGTTGGATGGTCAGGATATAGAAGTTGTTAGAAGAAGAAACCCATTTTGCTACAAGCCCAACCAATGGTTCCTCTAGGGGACTCCTTTATCTATGGTATACCAAAAATTTTGAGGGATCTATAATTTATTCCTCGAATGGGATTATTAATATTCTCTTCTACAAAAGAAAAAGTAATAAAATGTAGGTTATGACTAACATATATGCCCCAAACTCTAGGCCTAGTAGAAACTTGTGGTAAACTCTAAGTTCCATGAGAAGGATTTTTTTCTCAATAAGCCTAGTGTCTACTAGGGGATTTTAATTCATCTCTATTTTTAAGATAAAAAAGGAGGGAACTCCCCAATCTCAAAAAAATTGAAGATTTTGTAGATTTTTTGAATGGTAATGAGCTATTGGATGTTGAGGTAAAGGGTTCAAGGTATACTTGGAGAAATAGGAGAGTGGGTAACCAACTCATCCAGATTAGGTTGGATAAGGTTATTATCTCCAAGGAGTGCCTTCCATTGTTTGGGAATCTGTCTCTGTGTTCTCTACCTAGAATTAGCTCCAACTATAACCCCTTATGTTTTAAAGTGAACTAGGAAGAAACCTGATTTTCCATTTGGGTTTGAGGCAATATGATGGCTTCATCCTCATTTGGAAGTTGAAATAAAACATTGGTGGTTGACAAGGGTCTAAGGCTCTAGCCTTTCCAAAATTGTAGCAAAGCTTAGAGTTGTGTTGGTAAAATATCTGCCTAATCAAAAAACACTATGTTTGTGAACCCTAGATACGATTAAAATTGAAAAGTCAAAGGAAATAAATGTCCCCCATGCCAATATCTAGAGAGGGATGGTTCCCGATCTAAATCCTACACTAGTATAAGACTAGGGATGTAGGAAATAAATTGAAAAGATGTGGAAAGAAACGGGAAATATGGCCACAGGCCGAAGTGTAGGACTTGGGAGAGACTAACAACAAGAAAATCACCAAAGCATGAAATAACATTTAACAGAGGAAAAAGCAGCATAATTTACTTGCAAATTTGTAGTAACAACCTCCAAAATAACACTCTAGCATTCACTTCCTTACTAGAAATATTTAAATCCAAATGCAGGAAAAAATTTAACAACAAACAAGAAATATGAATGTAAAATAGAAGTGCATATTACATAAAGCAATCACACACAAAATCACTTGCGAATTCAGAAGCCTGATGCCTTGTATTAATGCAGAGAACTTAGAGATTATTCTTACAAAATGTCTAACCCCACTTTTACAATGGAATTTTGAATAGTATTTATGGAGTTTTTTGCCTCTTTCATTTAATGCACCAAAGAATTCATTATGAGGTTATGGAAATATGACCTAAACTGCTTAATTTTTTTCAATGAGTTCACACAAGTTTTTATGAGGGGTCTGTATCCTCATAAGGAGTGGGGTTTGAACCTTGGACCTCTCAAAGAGAGGTCAAAGCCCTTTCCACTATATTTAGCTTATAGATTATCAAAACTTATCTTTGAAATGTAATATAAATGCTAAAAAACTATTAAAATCTTATTTGTAATCATCAATTAAATTTAATTATTTTTTAAGCCAATAAATAACATCTTATTTTTATTAAAAATAATTATAATATAATATAATATAAGGCAAGGTCATACAACAAAAATAGTTGAGTCAAGAAGTGGTGGCTCTAGAGGGTTTGAAGCTAGGTGACGATGGTTACGGAGGGTTTTTAATTCATAGCTAAGTCTAACAACGATGGCTTTTGAGGATTTGAAGCTAGGTGACGATGGATCTAGAAGGTTTTTAATTAACAATTAAGTTTAACGATAGTGTATTTTGAGGGTTTGAGGCCATGCGGTTGTAGCAACTTTGGAGGGTTTTTAATTCATAGCTAAGTCAAATGGTGGTGGCTTTGAAGGATTTGAAGCTAGGCGACAACTCTAGAGGGTTTTTAATTCAAATTTAAGTCTAATGATGGTGGATTTCAAGGGTTTGAAGCTAGGTGACGATGGCTTTGGAGGGTTTTTAATTCATAGCTAAGTTTAACGATAGTGGATTTTGAGGGTTTGAAGCCAGGAAATGGTAGTGACTTTGGAGGGTTTTTAATTCATAGCTAAGTTAGGCGGTGGTGGCTTTGGAGGGTTTGAATCTAGGTGATGGTGGATCTAGAGGGTTTTTAATTCATAGCTAAGTCCAACGATGGTGGATTTTGAGGGTTTGAAGCTAGGTAATGGTAGCTTTGGAGGGTTAAATAATAATGTTACAATAATTATCAAAGGTGTATGGATTGGAGGTACAAGGGTTTAATGGAGGAGTAAGAGCTAGAATTTGAATGGTGGTGATCATGGTGGGAAAGGGTGGGAGTGGGAGACTTTAAATTTGGTTTACATGATTTTGTGGAAGGGTAATGGGAGATCTCAAAAGATTTTGAGGTGGCAGTTAGATTGGATACAATTCTTGTAGTTCTGGGTTGGCCAGATGGTATATCTATAGGAGACCTTGATATTGACTTCATAGGTCCTTTTGGAAGTCATGGATCATCAAAAAATAATCTAGAGGTTGGGTTCCCTTCTCATGGCCTATAGTTTTCCCCTAAAAACTCAAGCCTTGGTAGTTTGTATATTGCAATGACATCTAAAGGTGCGAGGGAGATCTTCTCAAAACCTATTTATTTTATATCCCCTATGGGAAATGCCATTAGCATCTTGAGTGAACTGGTTAAGTTCACCATGGGTGATGGCAGTTGTGACCTTGTGGGAAAGTTCTAGGGGGTAATACTAGACTTGGATTCAATTCGAAGATGGGCTAGAGAAGTGGAAACCTCTAGGATCCATGGAAATTGTATTATCCCCTAAAGCTTTTTTATATCAGATTAAACAGCATGGAATATGCAAACTATATCCTATGGGGAGGCCCTTGGTTCTATGGAAAAATAGGTCTATTTTTGTTAAATTTAGAACTTAATTTCAATTCTCATATGCAAATGGTTAAATTTTATGCCTATGTGTGTTCATCTTCTTTCCCTCCCTTACTATCTTTGGCATGAATATATGTTGAGAGGTGTGGCCAAGGCTGTGGGGGATCTCCTTCTTATTGATTTGGTAACCAGAGCCAAATCAAGAATGGTGTATGCAAGAATGTGTGTCATGGCAGATCTAAAGGTGGATCTTCCCTCTTCTATCAAGATTATCTCATTCTTGGGTACTTGGGACTAGCCCATTGTTTATAAAAATAGGTCAACCCGATGCTCTACCTATGGAAAATTCGGTCACCAGGTGAACCAATATCCCCTTTAGGCACAAACAAAGAAGGAAAAGAGACCTAAAAGAATGAAATGGATCTAGAAGGATAACTTGGACCAAGTCCCATCAAAGGATATGAGTGGTAATACCTCAAATTTGAAGGAAAGAGAAGCTCAATCCTAGATGGATGAGGTTCAAAAGCTAAAGCTCTAGCGAAGGAGATTTCACAACCCTCATTAATGACCCTAGCCATCCTAGTGGTGATTTAGAAGGCATATAAGGAGAATAACTTAGCCTTGAATCTTTGTGTTACTGAGGTATGTCAATCGAATATCATTTTTTAAACCATTTTTTCTAAGGCTCTTATTCATAATTTTTTTGATGGGCTTTGTATAGGTTCTGCACTTAAGGAGCCTATGATTTAGTTGGTGACCCCTAAGGTAAGGTCTCTGATTTGTTCTCTAGATACCTATCTGGAGAAAGTTTATCTAGGTCCTAAAATATAGATATAAAGGAAGGGCAATGTGGATGTGGGTGCTGAGAAGAAGTTAGAAAAACCTCTAAAAATTCTATGAGGAAGAGAGAAACAAATTATGATATTGTGAATAGATCTCAAGCTCTTCTCAAACTTGAAAAAGGGAAGGTTGTAAGACTAAGACAACTAAATTGGGAATATTTCTGCCAAAGTGACCATGGTATGTTTGGGGGAAATAAATCTATTTCTAAATTTCATAAATGAAGTGCCTCTCTTGGAATGTTAGGAGATTGAACGGGTTTTCTAAATGTTAGGTCACTTCCCTACATAAAGAAATTTTGCTTAATATTTTTTCTTGCAAGAAACCAAGTTGGATGGTCAGGATATAGAAGTTGTTAGAAGAGGAAGAAACCCATTTTGCTACAATCCCAACCAATGGTTCCTCTAGGGGACTCCTTTATCTGTGGTATACCAACAAGTTTGAGGGATCTGTAATTTATTCCTCGAATGGGATTATTAATATTCTCTTCTACAAAAGAAAAAGTAATAAAAGGTAGGTTATGACTAACATATATGCACCAAACTCTGGGCCTAGTAGAAACTTGTGGTAAACTCTAAGTTCCATGAGAAGGATTTTTTCTCAATAAGCCTAGTGTCTAGTAGGGGATTTTAATTCACCTCTATTTTTTAGATAAAAAAGGAAGGAACTCCCCAATCTCAAAACCATGGAAGATTTTGTAGATTTTTTGAATGGTAATGAGCTATTGGATGTTGAGTTAAAGGGTTCAAGGTATACTTGGAGTAATAGGAGAGTGGGTAACAAACTCATCCAAATTAGGTTGGAGAAGGTTATTATCTCCAAGGAGTGCCTTCCATTGTTTGGGAATCTGTCTCTGTGTTCTCTACCTAGAATTAGCTCCAACTATAACCCCTTATATTTTAAAGTGAACTAGGAAGAAACCTGATTTTCCATTTGGGTTTGAGGCAATATGATGGCTTCATCCTCATTTGGAAGTTGAAATAAAACATTGGTGGTTGACAAGGGTCTAAGGCTCTAGCCTTTCCAAAATTGTAGCAAATCTCAGAGTTGTGTTGGTAAAATATCTGCCTAATCAACAAACACTACGTTTGTGCACCCTAGATACGGCTAAAATTAAAAATTCAAAGGAAATAAATGTCCCTCGTGCCAATATCCAGAGAGGGCTGGTTCCCAAGCTAAATCCTACACTAGTATAATACTATGGATGTAGGAAAGAAATTGAAAAGATGCGGAAAGAAACGGGAAATATGGCCACAGGCCAAAGTGTAGGACTTGGGAGAGACTAACAAGAAGAAAATCACCAAAGCATGAAATAACATTTAACAGATGAAAAAGCAACAAAATTTACTTGTAAACTTGTAGTAACAACCTCCAAAATAACACTCTAGCATTCACTTCCTTAGTAGAAATATTTAAATCCAAATGCAGAAAAAAATTTTAACAACAAACAAGAAATATGAATGTAAAATAGAAGTGCATATTACAAAAAGCAATCACACACAAAATCAATTGCAAATTCAGAAGCCTGATGCCTTGTATTAATGCAGAGAACTTAGAGATTATTCTTACGAAATGTCTAACCCCCCTTTTACAATGGAATTTTGAATAGTATTTATAGAGGTTTTTGCCTCTTTCATTTAATGCACCAAAGAATTCATTATGAGGTTATGGAAAGATAACCTAAATTGCTTAACTTTCTTTCAATGAGTTCACACAAGTTTTTATGAGGGGTCTTGGTCCTCATAATGAGTGGGGTTTGAACCTTGGACCTCTCAAAGAGAGGTCAAAGCCCTTTCCACTATATTTAGCTTATAGCTTATCAAAACTTATCTTTGAAATGTAATATAAATGCTAAAAAACTATTAAATTTTTATTTGTAATCATCAATTAAATTTAATTATTTTTTAAGCCAATAAATAACATCTTATTTTTATTAAAAATAATTTAAATATAATATAATATAATGCAAGGGCATACAACAAAAATAGTTGAGTCAAGCTGTGATGGCTCTAGAGGGTTTGAAGCTAGGTGACAATGGTTACAGAGGGTTTTTAATTCATAGCTAAGTCTAACAACGATGGCTTTTGAGGATTTGAAGCTAGGTGGTGATGGCTCTAGAAGGTTTTTAATTAACAATTAAGTTTAACGATAGTGGATTTCGAGGGTTTGAGGCCAGGCGATGGTAGCAACTTTGGAGGTTTTTTAATTCATAGCTAAGTCAAATGGTGGTGTCTTTGAAGGATTTGAAGCTACGCGACAACTCTAGAGGGTTTTTAATTCATAGTTAATTCTAATTATGGTGGATTTCAAGGTTTTGAAGCTAGGTGATGATGGCTTTGGAGGGTTTTTAATTCATAGCTAAGTTTAACGATAGTGGATTTTGAGGGTTTGAAGCCAGGAAATGGTAGTGACTTTGGAGGGTTTTTAATTCATAGCTAAGTTAGGCGGTGGTGGCTTTGGAGGGTTTGAAGCTAGGTGATGATGGCTCTAGAGGGTTTTTAATTCATAGCTAAGTCCAACGATGGTGGCTTTTGAGGGTTTGAAGCTAGGTGATAGTATCTTTGGAGGGTTAAATAATAATGTTACAATAATTATCAAAGGTGTATGAATTGGAGATACAAGGGTTTAATGGAGGAGTAAGAGCTAGAATTTATATGGTGATGATCAAGGTGGTAAAGGGTGGGAATGGGAGACTTTGAATTTGGTTTACGTGAGTTTGTGGAAGGGTAATGGGAGATCTCAAAATATGTTGAGGTGGCAGTTAGATTGGATACAATTATGGTAGTTATGGGTTGGCCAGATGGTATATCTATGGGAGACCTCGATATTGACTTCATAGGTCCTTTGGTAAGTCATGGATCATCAAACAATAAGCTAGAGGTTGGGTTCCCTTCTCATGGCCTATAGTTTTCCCCTAAAAACTCAAGCCTTGGTAGTTTGTATATTGCAATGACATCTAAAGGTGCGAGGGAGATCTTCTCAAAACCTATTTATTTTATATCCCCTATGGGAAATGCCATTAGCATCTTGAATGAACTGGTTAAGTTTACCATGGGTGATGGTGGTTGTGACCTTGTGGGAAAATTCTAGGGGGTAAGGCTAGACCTGGATTCAATTCAAATATGGGCTAGAGAAGTAGAAACCTCTAGGATACATGTAAATTGTATTATCCCCTAAAGATTTTTTATATCAGATTAAATTGCATGGAATATGCAAACTATATCCTAGGGGGAGGCCCTTGGTTCTATGGCAAAATAGGTCTATTTTTGTGAAATTTAGAACTTAATTTCAATTCTCATATGCAAATGGTTAAATTTTATGCCTATGTGTGTTCATCTTCTTTCCCTCCCTTACTATCTTTGGCATTAATATGTGTTGAGAATTGTGGCCAAGGTTGTGGGGGATCTCCTTCTTATTGATCTGGTAACCATAGCAAAATCAAGAATGGTGTATACAAGAATGTGTGTCATGGCAGATCTAAAGGTGGATCTTCCCTCTTCTATCAAGCTTATATCATTCTTGGGTACTTGGGACTAGCCCATTGTTTATAAAAATAGGTCGACCCAGTGCTTTGGCTATGGAAAATTGGGTCACCAAGTGAACCAATATTCCCGTAAGGCACAAACAAAGAAGTAAAAGAAACCTCCAAGAATGAAATGGATCTAGAAGGATAACTTGGACCAAGTCCCCTCAAAGGATATGAGTGGTAATACCTCAAAGGTGAAGGAAGGAGAAGCTCAATCCTAGATGGATGAGATTCAAAAGCTAGAGCTCTAGCGAAGGAGATTAAACAACCCTCATAATTGACCCTAGACATCCTAGTGGTGATTTAGAAGGCATATAAGGAGAAGAACGTAGCCTTGAATCTTGGTGTTACTGAGGTATGTCAATCGAATATCATTTTTTAAACCATTTTTTCTAAGGCTCTTATTCATAATTTTTTTGATGGGCTTTGTATAGGTTCTGCACTTAAGGAGCCTATGATTTAGTTGGTGACCCCTAAGGTAAGGTCTCTGATTTGTTCTCTAGATACCTATCTGGAGAAATTTTATCTAGGTCCTAAAACCTAGATAGAAAGGAAGGGCAATGTGGATGTGGGTTCTGAGAAGAAGTTAGAAAAACCTCTAAAAAGTCTATGAGGAAGAGAGAAACAAATTATGATATTGTGAATGGATCTCAAGCTCTTCTCAAACTTGAAAAAGGGAAGGTTGTAAGACTAAGACAAATAAATTGGGAATATTTATACCAGAGTGACCATGGGGTGTTTGGGGGAAATAAATCTATTTCTAAATTTCATAAATGAAGTGCCTCTCTTGGAATGTTAGGAGATTGAATGGGTTTTATAAATGTTAGGTCACTTCCCTACATAAAGAAATTTTGCTTAATATTTTTTCTTGCAAGAAACCAAGTTGGATGGTTAGGATATAGAAGTTGTTATAAGAAGAAGAAACCCATTTTGCTACAATCCCAACCAATGGTTCCTCTAGGGGACTCCTTTATCTGTGGTATACCAACAATTTTGAGGGATCTGTAATTTATTCCTCGAATGGAATTTTTAATATTCTCTTCTACAAAAGAAAAAGTAATAAAAGGTAGGTTATGACTAACATATATGCACCAAACTCTGGGCCTAGTAGAAACTTGTGGTAAACTCTAAGTTCCATGAGAAGTATTTTTTCTCAATAAGCCTAGTTTCTAGTAGGGGATTTTAATTCACCTCTATTTTTTAGACAAAAAAGGAGGGAACTTCCCAATCTCAAAAACATGGAAGATTTTGTAGATTTTTTGAATGGTAATAAGCTATTGGATGTTGAGTTAAAGGGTTCAAGGTATACTTGGATAAATAGGAGAGTGGATAACCAAATCATCCAAATTAGGTTGGAGAAGGTTATTATCTATAAGGAGTGCCTTCCATTGTTTGGGAATCTGTCTCTTTTTTCTCTACCTAGAATTAGCTCCAACTATAACCCCTTATGTTTTAAAGTGAACTAGGAAGAAACCTGATTTTCCATTTGGGTTTGAGGCAATATGATGCCTTCATCCTCATTTGGAAGTTGAAATAAAACATTCGTGGTTGAAAAGGGTCTAAGGCTCTAGCCTTTCCAAAATTGTAGCAAAGCTTAGAGTTGTGTTGGTAAAATATCTGCCTAATCAACAAACACTGCGTTTGTGCACCATAGATATGGCTAAAATTGAAAAGTCAAAGGAAATAAATGTCCCTCGTGCCAATATCCAGAGAGGGCTGGTTCTCGAGCTAAATCCTACACTAGTATAAGACTAGGGATGTAGGAAATAAATTGAAAAGATGCGAAAAGAAATGGGAAATATGGCCATAGGCCGAAGTGCAGGACTTGGGAGAGACTAACAACAAGAAAATCACCAAAGCATGAAATAACATTTAACAGAGGAAAAAGCAGCATAATTTACTTGCAAACTTGCAGTAACAACCTCCAAAATAACACTCTAGTATTCACTTCCTTACTAGAAATATTTAAATCCAAATGCAGAAAAAAAATTTAACAACAAACAAGAAATATGAATGTAAAATAGAAGTGCATATTACAAAAAGCAATCACACACAAAATCACTTGCGAATTCAGAAGCCTTATGTCTTGTATTAATGCATAGAACTTAGATATTATTCTTACTAAATGTCTAACCCCCCTATTACAATGGAAATTTGAATAGTATTTATAGAGGTTTTTGCCTCTTTCATTTAATGCACCAAAAAATTCATTATGAGGTTATGGAAAGATGACCTAAATTGCTTAATTTTTTTTCAATGAGTTCACACAAGTTTTTATGAGGGGTCTCAGTCCTCATAATGAGTGGGGTTTGAACCTTGGACCTCTCAAAGAGAGGTCAAAACCCTTTCCACTATATTTATCTTATAGCTTATCAAAACTTATCTTTGAAATTAAATGTAAATGCTAAAAAACTATTAAAATTTTATTTGTAATCATCAATTAAATTTAATTATTTTTTAAGCCAATAAATAACATCTTATTTTTATTAAAAATAATTATAATATAATATAATATAAGGCAAGGGCATACAACAAAAATAGTTGAGTCAAGCAGTGGTGGCTCTAGAGGGTTTGAAGCTATGTGACGATGGTTACGGAGGGTTTTTAATTCATAGCTAAGTCTAACAACGATGGATTTTGGAGATTTGAAACTAGGTGGCGATGGCTCTAGAAGGTTTTTAATTAACAATTAAGTTTAACGATAGTGGATTTTGAGGGTTTGAGGTCAGGCGGTGGTAGCAACTTTGGAGGGTTTTTAATTCATAGCTAAGTCAAATGGTGGTCACTTTGAAGGATTTGAAGCTAGGCGACAACTCTAGAGGGTTTTTAATTCATAGTTAAGTCTAATGATGGTGGATTTCAAGGGTTTGAATCTAGGTGATGATGTCTTTGGAGGGTTTTAAATTCATAGCTAAGTTTAACGATAGTGGATTTTGAGGGTTTGAAGCCAGGAAATGGTAGTGACTTTGGAAGGTTTTTAATTCATAGCTAAGTTATGCGGTGGTGTCTTTGGAGGGTTTGAAGCTAGGTGACGGTGGCTCTAGAGGGTTTTTAATTCACAACTAAGTCCAACGATGGTGGATTTTGAGGGTTTGAATTTAGGTGATAGTAGCTTTCGAGGGTTAAATAATAATGTTACAATAATTATCAAAGGTATATGAATTGGAGATACAAGGGTTTAATGGAGGAGTAAGAGCTAGAATTTATATGGTGGTGATCAAGGTGGGAAAGGGTGGGAGTGGGAGACTTTAAATTTTGTTTACATGAGTTTGTGGAAGGGTAATTGCAGATCTCAAAATATGTTGAGGTGGCAGTTAGATTGGATACAATTATGGTAGTTCTGGTTTGGCCAGATGGTATATCTATAGGAGACCTTGATATTGACTTCATAGGTCCTTTGGGAAGTCATGGATCATCAAAAAATAAGCTATAGGTTGGGTTCCCTTCTCATGGCCTATATTTTCCCCCTAAAAACTCAAGCCTTGGTAGTTTGTATATTGCAGTGACATCTAAAGGTGTGAGGGATATCTTCTCAAAACCTATTTATTTTATATCCCCTATGGGAAATGCCATTAGCATCTTGAATGAACTTGTTAAGTTCACCATGGGTGATGGCGGTTGTGACCTTGTGGGAAAGTTCTAGGGGGTAATGCTAGACTTGGATTCAATTCGAAGATGGGCTAGAGAAGTGGAAACCTCTAGGATCCATGGAAATTGTATTATCCCCTAAAGCTTTTTTATATCAGATTAAACTGCATGGAATATGCAAACTATATCCTATGGGAAGGCCCTTGGTTCTATGGAAAAATAGGTCTATTTTTATGAAATTTAGAACTTAATTTCAATTCTCATATGCAAATGGTTAAATTTTATGCCTATGTGTGTTCATCTTCTTTCCCTCCCTTACTATCTTTGGCATGAATATGTGTTGAGAGGTGTGGCCAAGGTTGTGGGGGATCTCCTTCTTATTGATCTGGTAACCATAGCCAAATCAAGAATGGTGTATACAAGAATGTGTGTCATGGCAGATCTAAATATGGATCTTCCCTCTTCTATCAAGCTTATCTCTTTCTTGGCTACTTGAGACTAGCCCATTGTTTATAAAAATAGGTCAACCCAGTGCTCTAGCTATGGAAAATTCGGTCACCAGGTGAACCAATATCCCCTTCAAGCACAAACAAAGAAGGAAAAGAGACCTGCAAGAATGAAATGGATCTAGAAGGATAACTTGGACCAAGTTCCCTCAAAGGATATGAGTGGTAATACCTCAAAGTTGAAGGAAAGAGAAGCTCAATCCTAGATGGATGAGGTTCAAAAGCTAAAGCTCTAGCGAAGGAGATTTCACAACCCTCATAAATGACCCTAGCCATCCTAGTGGTGATTTAGAAGGCATATAAGGAGAATAACGTAGCCTTGAATCTTTGTGTTACTGAGGTATGTCAATCGAATATCATTTTTTAAACCATTTTTTCTAAGGCTCTTATTCATAATTTTTTTGATGGGCTTTGTATAGGTTCTGCACTTAAGGAGCCTATGATTTAGTTGGTGACCCCTAAGGTAAGGTCTCTGATTTGTTCTCTAGATACCTATCTGGAGAAATTTTATCTAGGTCCTAAAACCTAGATATAAAGGAAGGGCAATGTGGATGTGGGTGCTGAGAAGAAGTTAGAAAAACCTCTAAAAAGTCTATGAGGAAGAGAGAAACAAATTATGATATTGTGAATAGATCTCAAGCTCTTCTCAAACTTGAAAAAGGGAAGGTTGTAAGACTAAGACAACTAAATTGGGAATGTTTCTGCCAGAGTGACCATGGGATGTTTGGGGGAAATAAATCTATTTCTAAATTTCATAAATGAAGTGCCTCTCTTGAATTGTTGGAGATTGAATGGGTTTTCTAAATAATAGGTCACTTCCCTACATAAAGAAATTTTGCTTAATATTTTTTCTTGCAAGAAACCAAGTTGGATGGTCAGGATATAGAAGTTGTTAGAAGAGGAAGAAACCCATTTTGCTACAAGACCAACCAATGGTTCCTCTAGGGGACTCCTTTATCTGTGGTATACCAACAAGTTTGAGGGATCTATAATTTATTCCTCGAATGGGATTATTAATATTCTCTTCTAAAAAAGAAAAAGTAATAAAAGGTAGGTTATGACTAACATATATGCATCAAACTCTGGGCCTAGTAGAAACTTGTGGTAAACTCTAAGTTCCATGAGAAGTATTTTTGCTCAATAAGCCTAGTGTCTAGTAGGGGATTTTAATTCACCTCTATTTTTTAGATAAAAAAGGAAGGAACTCCCCAATCTCAAAACCATGGAAGATTTTGTAGATTTTTTGAATGGTAATGAGCTATTGGATGTTGAGTTAAAGGGTTCAAGGTATACTTGGAGTAATAGGAGAGTGGGTAACCAACTCATCCAAATTAGGTTGGATAAGGTTATTATCTCCAAGGAGTGCCTTCCATTGTTTGGGAATCTGTCTCTGTGTTCTCTACCTAGAATTAGCTCCAACTATAACCCCTTATGTTTTAAAGTGAACTAGGAAGAAACCTGATTTTCCATTTGGGTTTGAGGCAATATGATGCCTTCATCCTCATTTGGAAGTTGAAATAAAACATTGGTGGTTAACAAGGGTCTAAGGCTCTAGCCTTTCCAAAATTGTAGCAAATCTCAGAGTTGTGTTGGTAAAATATCTGCCTAATCAACAAACACTGCGTTTGTGCACCCTAGATATGGCTAAAATTAAAAATTCAAAGGAAATAAATGTCCCCCATGACAATATCCAAAGAGGGCTGGTTCCCGAGCTGAATCCTTCACTAGTATAATACTAGGGATGTAGGAAAGAAATTGAAAATATGCGGAAAGAAATGGTAAATATGGCCACAGGTCGAAGTGCAGGACTTGGGAGAGACTAACAACAAGAAAATCACCAAAGCATGAAATAACATTTAACAGAGGAAAAAGCAGCAGAATTTACTTGCAAACTTGTAGTAACAACCTCCAAAATACCATTCTAGCATTCACTTCCTTACTAGAAATATTTAAATCCAAATGCAGAAAAAAATTTTAACAATAAACAAGAAATATGAATGTAAAATAGAAGTGCATATTACAAAAAGCAATCACACACAAAATCACTTGTGAATTCAGAAGCCTGATGCCTTGCATTAATGCAGAGAACTTAGAGATTATTCTTACAAAATGTCTAACCTCCATTTTACAATGGAATTTTGAATAGTATTTATAGAGGTTTTTGCCTCTTTCATTTAATGCACCAAAGAACAAAATATTTTGAGATCAAGAACAAAAACCAGGAAATCCCACCTTGGAATCACTGAGAATCTACTCCTTTGAATAAATGATCCATTAACCATGGAACAACCCCCAGGGAATCAACAACTTAAATGTCAGTGCACAGATAACTAGAACATCATTGAATATTTTGGAATCACCTCAGTGCTTTGGAAATTATGAAGATTCGTTCATTTTTCTTATTTAGCTTCTCCCATGCTTCAAGATTCATAACCTGAATTACTCAATTACACTGTTATTTAACATTCACGATCCTGGCACCTTCAAATATTTGACCATAATTCTTCTCACCTTAGAATTATGTTCACCTCAAAAACATGCTTCGTCCCATCTCCCTTGTGTGTGCACGTGTGATTGCTCCTTTTAAAACATGTTCACTCCTAGGAAGGGCGAATGAGATTTTCACCCCTCAACCAGGACAAACACGATATCACTTTGTTTTTATAGTCTGTTCACCCATGGGAGGGGCGAACAGGAGGTTCGTCCCTCAACAAGGGTGAATGAAAATTACCACCATCTTCGGGTGCACCTGACTGCATTCTTCTTTGGGGCATGTTCTCCCATAGAAAGTGTGAACGACGCGTTCACCCTATAGCAAGGGCAAATGTGTATCCATTTTAGATTTTGCTCACATCAGATATTAGAACTTCATTCACCCCTCCAAAGGGTGAATGGGGTGTTCACCCCTCCTTTGGGGTGAACGTGAGTATAGTTAGAAACTTTTCAAATTTTACTTAGGCCTTTCATATTTTTCAGATTTTTCTTTACAAACACCTTCCTTTCAAATGAATAACAAATGTGAATGGTGTTAAAGGAAGTTCATAAAATACTACAAAATTTATAAAATATGAAAGCATACATATGAAAACAAACCATAAGTATATAAAATTATCTTCGATCAAAATATTTCCACCATATAAAACATCATCAAAACTTTCCAACAAAATTCCCAATGTGGCAAAATGCAGAATGGCCAACATTTTTGGCAACTCATGGGGTATCCAGCTCACATGGATGCAAGCGATCCCAGGCCTTCATCCATTGGGTTGTAGAGTTTTATTTTTTAGTAGCTTTTGATGGTGCTACTATCTTTTCTACAGATACCTCTTGACATGCTTCCTCTTCTGCTTGCTCCCTCTGCTCGGCCTCTTTCGCTATTCGGAGCACTTCGGCCCACTCTGCTTCTTCTGCTTCTTTTGCTACCATCGTGTGCTCTACTGCTACCTGCTCATCCTACTCTTGAATTGTGTCAGAGAGAACCTCATAAGAATGAACAACCTCTTTTCAATCATGAGTATTAAAAAGGAACGGTACATTAAGAGACTCATAAACAAAGTGAAGATTCTAAACATCTATCAAACTGAGGCACTTTGCTCATTGGGCCAATTCGTATAATGATAGTTTGAAGCATGTACATTTCTACATCAAGGGTAAGACGTGTTCTTCTATTAGAGGCTCCTCCCAGGCATCAATCTTGGATGTATCCTCAAAAAATTTCTGCTAGAGTGCTTCCAGTTGTGCGATGGGAAGAGGTTTGCCCCAATTATCCACAAAAGTTAGAAATCCCAACTCATTAGTGGTCTCAAAATAATACATAGAAATATTGTGCTCATGCTCGATGATGTTGAGTATGGCCCCTCCTTCCATTACCAGGTCCATGCACTGGAAATAACTATGCAACATTATATTTGCCTTGGACCAGGTGTATTCCGTCTCGCTGAGGAGGCGAATGTGCAAACTAGTATTAAGCAAAGCCTATATTTTTACTATTGTAGACACTAAAATATGGTCAATCCGATTATGCTACCATAAGCAATGGCTAAATTGACATCCCATAGCCCCTAGGGCAGCCCTCAGAGGTCATACAGTGGTTCTAGCCACTCTCGACAAGGTTTTGGAAGGTTTTGGCCCATTTTTGGGACCTTTTGGCACCCTTGTTTCTATTCGTCCCACCCTAGGATGAATACAAATCCTATTCATCCCACCCTGGGATGAATAGCAGCATTCATCCCAGGGTGGGACGAATAGCAAGTTTGACCCCAAAAAAGTCAAATTTTGGACAAATGGCACCCAAAAACTGCCATTTTCCCTACCTAGCCTAGCATGCGAGTCAAAGCACGCAATAAACATATGACATGCTTCATAATGGAGGCCAAAAAGGGAGATTCTCTTCCCCTTCCAATGCATGCCTCCTCCTAGAAAAATGGCGCCCCTGGCCTTGCATGCCCTTGCATGCCTTTTGACCCATGAGCCTCCTTGGGCTATAAAGTGGATCCAATTTCCACACAAAATATGGAGAGGAGTTTTAGGATAAAGCAATGGAGTGCTTCTAAGATTTCCTTCCACCTTTTGTGCCCATTTTCCCTCGGAATCTCTACCTAGCGAAGGAGGTTTGTGAGTGAACTAGTAGGCACAATTTGTCACATAACCGGACCATATGAGTGAATTTATTCACCAAATTTGATGAAAATACCCCTTATAGTGTTTTTGACCATTCCCAAGTGGAATTGGTGGTAAAATTTAGGTAAAATATGTGGGCGTCCCACCCCCGGGCGCCCCCAATCTATGATAGTCCTATTCGCTCCACCCTATGATGAATAGAAATATGTACAATTTTTTGACTATTTTTAATTATTTATTTTATACATGCTCATATTATGCTACAGTTCAAATTTCATGTCATTCTGAGCTATATTGGCCGAGATATTGCATTTTTAGTGTTTTGTAGGGTCTCTTGCAGGTATCCGACGGTCATTTGAGAGAACACCCAAACTATGACTTATCTTGCAAATATGATCAAATGGGTTTTCTTATAATATAATTTTATGTATTCTTTCCAATTTTCATGCATTTTGGATATGCGTAGGGTCAAAAATTGCTTGCTTTGGGTTTTGTAGGTTGCGAACGGTCATTCGAGTTTTGAAGCCCCATCGGATGCAATTTTGGTGCAATTTTTGGTGATATCTTCCCAAAACCTTATTTTTTACATCCCTCTATAATTTCATGCCATTTGGAGTTGATTTGATATGTTTTCTCATTATTAGCCATTTTGCCCCTATGGGGATTGCATGCTTTTTATCACACGCACTCGCTATTTGACATTTCTGGTTTCCTTGTGTGTAGGTGCAGGTCATTACAGTGCATTGGGAAGGATCATAAGACATATAGATCAAATACACAAGTGGCAATAACCTTGGCCCACCCACTTCGATTGTGGGTACGAGGAAAGACATTGGATGTGCACCCAAATTTCTTGAAGGATTTGATCCTTGGGCACCCGAGTTGTAAAAAATTGTATCATCCATTTGAGCCCTTAAATGGGACACATTGTAACCCATAATTTTGGATATTTTTTATTAATAAGAAATATACTTGTTTTGCTTTACTTCTTGTTATTCGTTATCTTTCCATTTACTTGCATGCTTTCGTTTGATGCTCATTAACGATAGGGCATAGATACATATATTTTTTATTATCATTTGGTGCATCATTTTTCCCTACTTCAGTGGTGATCATGGTGGGACCTAGTCCCTTTTGCTTTAGGTGAATTTTGGAGCTCATTTTTCATCTTTTTATGTTGTAGGTGCTATTCGTTCTGGACTGAAACGAACTCTGACTGCTATTCGTGCCACCCTGGGATGAATGTGAATTCATCCCACCCTAGAATGAATGTAGACCTGCTATTCATCCCACCCTAGAGTGAATAGAAACTAGAGGCATTTCTGCTCAATTTTCTAGAAGTTGCAGGTCCTAGAACTGATGAGGTAAGTGCCTAAACCCTCTGTTTTCATTTTGCACTTTCAGAAGTTGTTTAATTTGGTTTTTCTTGCATCATTTGTTTGCCTAGAAAGGTTAAAAGTTAGATTTGCTTTTCTCATAAAACAAAATAACAAAAAAAAAGAAAAATCAAAGAAATTCAAAGTAGGAATGCATCTCTATGGTTTGCTTGCTTGTAGCCTACCCAATGGGTAGGCTAACATTTAGGGTTTTGCATTTCTAGGTACATTTGTAGGTTCTTTTTATACTAAATTTCTGAAAGTAAAATGCACTTTTGCATGCATTTAGTGAAGGATCATTGAGTGCTTCCTTGTTTACTTTCTTTAAGTTAAAAGGAACCACACACACTTGCACGTACCACGATAACATTGGTAAGGTTGGATTTCATCACCAACCTCCAATTCAGACTGGTGATGTTGGATTTCACCTCCTTCCACCAGCTTGCCCCTAGATACCTTAGATAGAATAGGGCACTCTCTCAAGATGGAATAGGTCACTAATGTTCAAACTGCCTCCCACTATTGGAAACATTGTTTCAGAGTGGAAGAGCTAGGCGAACCCCCCACTGGGATTTAAGCGGTGTACCCTAGACTCTTTTGAGAAATCATGTTTGGCACTAGTGTCCCTAGTCACCACTTTGGTTGAGTTCCCTCATTCTAATTCCAAAACAAGAACAAGAAATCAATATCAACAACAAATCAAACACACTAAACAAGTTTTAGGACACACATTTAATCTTTAAAAGAGATAATCATATTGTCTACTTTGTGTGTTTTTTTATTAGGGACCAAACCCTAACCCTAATTTAAAAAAAAATAATTTTTAAAAAAATCTACTTTTTGATTCTGCATCCAACGGTTCGATAATCATGCAAATCGGAGCTATAACAAAAAAGTTATTTTGGTTTTATGATTACTCTATTTTTGAAGCCGAAAATAGGGAAAAACTGCACTAAAATGGTCATAGAATGGTCTAGACAACTCCAAAAAGTGCCAAATTTATTTTGTTGTCTTAGTTAGCCCATTCTGCACCTCTCATAGAAATTTTGAGTCCTAACTCTTCATGGTTCAAAATTTCCCAAAAATTCCTAAAAGTGGGCATTTCCCCATGGGCCCCGGTTAGCCAAATATTCCAAAAATACAAATTTTTGACCCAAAAGTCATATTTTGGAGCCCTAGCCCATTGTGATCAGCTCGTCGCACTGATCATTTTGATATATAACACTTATAACCTTTTTTTGAAAAGTCAAATTTTTCTAAAAATGGTCGATGGACCCCCTTTTACGAGTTTGGTCCAAATGCGGTTAAAAACAAGACCTCCAATTCAGAGAGAGATTCAAGCTCCATAGCTAGTGAATATCTCCAAATAATTCTAGAGGACATGCCCATATCTGAATGGCATCCTAGGTCCTATCATAACAACAATATCATCCCTAGGGGGCAAACCTTCGAGATACCCCTACTAGGGAAGCACCCATAGATCCTCTAGGAAAACTTCCTGATTTGGATACCTTGATAGAATTCTATATAGAAAATAATCTGCCCATTGAGGGGTCTAATAGATCAATATCATGGGTTCACACCCCAACTTGCTCTATACATCAATCAGAATGTGAACATGAGAGTACACCATGGCCTAGCTTGGATGAGCAAACCACCCCATCTGATCGAGCAAGTCGCCCCCATACTCCTCATAGAGAGCACTCAACATCCACACGTCATGCCTCTGTGCAGCCTGAATATATAGAGCTTGCATCTAAAACTGAATATGAGTCTTTCCTCATAGATGAGGAAGAAGATCCAAGTCATCTTCCTACTCCTCGTGAAGAGTACTTGGTACAACCACATGATGGCTCTACATCATCGGACTATACAGAGCCAATTCATAAACTAGAGTCTCAGGCCAGGGTACCCTCTAGGGAGCATGGAAAACAAGCAGTAGATCCTACTAGGGGGGAAAGACATGATAGACCCATCTGTATTTCAAATACGAGGGCACACAAACCCCATATGACTAAGGGACAAGATCATACTCATCAGGGAATTGAGCCAAATATTAGTAGACAACAACATACGGATCAACTCTAGTTGGCTCAAAAATGATTACATAAACAATGGGTGGACTCACAATGAGCACACCTACAAAGGTTGTATCAATGAAAGATACAAGAACAACAAAAGATACAACAAGAGCAATTACAAAATGCATTACATAAAGTTGTGCTATCACCTAGCACCTATAGGATGCAACAATGGGCAAGGCACCCAATACAGTCTCAAAATATTCCCCCTCAGACATGCCAAAATCGCATTCAACATCAAAGGCCATTATCTGGTTATCATCAAAATCTTCATGCTCCTCAACAATACCAAGATCAATACGAGGAGGAATCATATGAAGAGTCCCAATGGGAACATCAGGATCAAATAGATGCCTACCCTGAATCCAGTTGTGATGAGGTGCCTAATGATCACACTTATCATCCACCTCAACATCAAAAGTGACCTCCTTCATCTAATCAAGGGCGACAACAGGATGATCATATCATGTCATCAGGGCCATACAAAGAGCTAGCTGATCGGTTAAAGGCATTAGAAAATCCAGATCAAATTTTGGGTTATCAAAAACCCACACTGAAGCAACTTAGTAATCAGCCTTTGCATCCATCAGTGTCATCACTGACATACCCATCGAATTTCTAGATGCCCAAACTTGAAGATTTCAAAGATGATGAAGATGCAGAAGAGCATGTGACAAGCTTCATCCTTAAGTGCTCTCATCTTCAAGACTATGACCCTTTGATGTTGAGAATATTCATTACAACATTATTTGGGGATGCTTTAGAATGGTATAATCATCTACCACGTCATAGCATAAACACCTTTGAGCAATTGGCCGATGCATTTTTGGGATGTTTTGCCTCTAGTGCTAAGAAAACAACAAACTTGACTGACTTGTCTAGCCTTCATCAACTTGATGATGAGCCAGTCATGGAGTATGGTAATAGATGGAGAAAGGTGATGTTAAAACTACCTTTCACCCTACCCACAATGAAACTTATCCGAATGTTTACTAGAAGTTGTTCGAAGCAAATTTCACTTCTCTTACAATTACAACAGTATCAAACATTCGAGGAGGCCTTAGCACAAGCCCAAATCATTGAGGACATCAAGGTCCAAGAGGGTGATGTTCAACTCCACAAAGGGGAGCAGCCAAACAAGAACATTAAAGGTGGTGACATGCAACAAAATGTGGCCCCAATCAATCAAGTGGTTCTAAGTATCCCTGAACCCTCAAACCGGGCTCCACCACCACAATTATCAGTGCAGCCTAATTACCAGGCTCAGCCTCCATTGGCCAAAAATCACATGCAACAAAAGCAAAGACAATATACTCATTTGTCAGAGCCCTTAGCATCGATCTTCAATCGATTATATGAGGCACAAGCAATCACGCTCCCCGAGATCCATCCATTGAAACCTAATAAGCGTAGATCAAAGATGCATAGGCAAGATCTATACTATGTTTACCATCGACAAAGAGGCCATGACATCCAGACATGTTATCCCTTTAGAGATGTAGTTCAGGATATGATCGAGAGGCAAGAGCTTCCGATGGGCAATCCTCTTGCTCCAAACAACCAACCAATAGGAGACTTCCAAGACCTTTGGCCCATACATGAAGCAAAAACAACATCTACCAACCACTTTGAGCAACCCAAAGGTAGCATACCTTCCCCACCATCCACATCACAACCAATGAATCATAGTGAGAACTCTAAAGGTATCACACCTTTCTCACTTTCATTGAGTAGCACACACACTAGGGGTGCCTAAGGTATCGTGCCTTCCCCTCACAAAACATTCAAAATTCAAAAACAATTTAAAACATTAAAATTTCAAACAAATCAAAAAGCAATAAAATCCAAAAACATTGCAAAATATTAAAACACAAAAACATTTTGCATACTGGGGGTACACAAGGTATTGCACCTTCCTCCTAAAAGCACAAAATAATCAAAGTTACAAAATGCTCCAAGGGTGCCTACATCCCGCTTGGTCAACCTAAAATGCTCCTAGGTGGTCTAGAACCATCTAGGTCACCCCAAAATGCTCCAAGGGTGCCTATAACCCGCTTGGTCAACCTAAAATGCTCCTAGGTGGTCTAGAACCATCTAGGTCACCCCAAAATGCTCCAAGGGTGCCTACATCTGCTTGGTCAACCTAAAATGCTCCTAGGTGGTCTAGAACCATCTAGGTCACCCAAATGCTGCTCCAAGGGTTGCCTACCTGTGTCAACCTTAAAAATGCTCCTAGGTGGTCTATGACCGTCTAGGTCACCCAAAAATCCCCAAAGGCATCCATAAGCCCTTTGGTCACCCCAAATGCCCCAATGGCCCCCAATAAGCCCATTGGTCACATGTACATATATATATATAAAAATCAAAAATATAAAAATATCATCAAAATATCAAAAATATATATATCATATATCATTCATAAACATCATCAAAATATCAAAAATACAAAAACATTGCATCCCATTGCATTTTATCATCACTTGCATTTAGGCATACTCATCATTTAGCACTTTACATTTTAGAGTTGCTCATACATGTCTAGCACCATGATGGTACACTACTTATCACTCAAAATCAATGTTGTGAAAGTAATCATAGTTCAATGTTGCAATTATCATATTCACCCACATTTTCCATTTTTCACATTTGTGTCCACCCCTTCACCTAGTCATTTGTTTTAGAATGTCATTAGGGTTTTTGGTCACTCAACCATTTCTAGCTTCTCTTCAGGTTTTGTAGAAAGCTATCTTGATTTTTAGGAGGTAGAGTCTTGCTTAGATTATGCCTTGTGTACATCAGATCCCAAACACATTTAAACATTAATAAATCCAAGTTTTGCACAAAGAAAGATGAAATCCATGAAGTGGTCTAGGTTACTTTAAGCGAAAATGTTATCCTGCTCATCCCCCTGTGTGAATGGTTCAAGAATGTTGAGAGTTGGCAAAAGGACAAGCATCTTCCCTACCCAATTCCCCAAAATAAATAGTGGTTTTCACCACTATCAAAAATCCCAATTCCCACAAATCCCAATCCAAAAAATATCCAAAATCAAAGAAATCAAAAGTCAAAATTCAAAATCTCAAAAGTTCAAATATCAAAATCCTCAAAAATAAAAAAGCAAAAGCAAAATAAATAGTGGTTTTCACCACTAATTCCAAATCCCAAATCCCTTGCTCAAAGAAAAATAAAATACAAAATAAATAGTGATTTTCATCACTACATATGAGCAAGTATCCCAATAAAATTGAAGAAAATAAGGGAGTCGAACTTGAATCCTTGGAACTCTCAGCATTTGGAAAACCATAAGGTGATCCTCATTACGGGTTTGGTGGATAGCCTATCTGTCAATGGCGGTATCCTCACGCATGACGATATGTCTATCACATTAGCTTTTGGCGTGTGTGCAGACCAATGTTTGCATGTGGATGAGCTAGCTTTTGGTAACCTAGATTGCCTAGTGGTCTAGTCCTACTAAGTACAAAACCTAGGATTGTGACATTCATAGGGTGATCCTCATTACAGGTTTGGTGGATAGCCTATCTGGAAATGGCGGTATCTTTATGCATCTCACAGGAATGAACTCACTTGCACACACAGGGATATGAAGTACCTTGGTCATCCTAGCAGATTCATACCTTGTCAAAAATTCTTGCATAGTCAGTATACAACCTTTGATCACATCAGCTAGAGTGTTTGAGTCTCATAAAAACCTCACCTACATTCTTTTAACATCTCATTTCATTTACTCCATTTCACCACATCGCAATAATGGTCTCACATTTTCATTCACAAAAAAAAGCAAAGAAAGAAACAAAAAAGAGCATTAATGTGTTTGTACAGTCTATAGTGTTCACATAGTATGGCAAATAATTAGCCATAATTCATTTTTATCAATCAAATCAAATATCTCATCTCACTATGCATCCATGCATATAGATAGCATCAAATCAAATCAAAATACACATGCATACATGATATATATCTATCACCATTTCATTGCATCCATACGCATACATACATAGCATCTAACATATAATCAATAAATCAATGCATACATTGCATCCATATCATAAAGAAATAAATGAAACACATGATGATCATAATAAAATCTCATATATATATGGGTAAAAATATACATCATAGTTTCTAAAAATCCCCAAAGGCTACAATAAAGCCCTTTGGCCACCAAAATCCCCAAGGTATCCATAAACCCTTTGGTCAACCCAAAAACCCCAAAGGTATCCATAAACTCTTTGGTCACCTAAAAAGCCCCAAAGGTATCCATAAACCCTTTGGTCACCCAAAAAGCACCAAAGGTATCCATAAACCCTTTGGTCACCCAAAAATCCCCAAAGGTATCCATAAACCCTTTGGTCAATCTAAAAGCCCCAAAGGTATCCATAAACCCTTTGGTCACCCAAAATACCCCAATGGCACCCACTAAGCCCATTGGTCATAATAACAACATATATAATCCAAATCAATAATTGATAACTTAATCAAGTTAATCATGTTCATCTTATGAATCATTGCCAAAGATAATCATGCACCCTCCTTGCTTGGGGAAAATAAGAAAAATATCAAAAGCAAATTCAAGCAAACTAGTAAGCTTATCTCCTAATCGCCATCAAGGCTAGGATTTGATTTAAGCTTATCTCCTAATTGCCATCAAGGCTAGGATTTGATTTAAGCTTATCTCCTAATTGCCATCAAGGCTAGGATTTGATTTAAGCTTATCTCCTAATTTCCATCAAGGCTAGGATTTGACTTAAGCTTATCTCCTAATTGCTACCAAGGCTAGGATTAGACTTAAGCTTGTTTGCCAATATGCCAAAGATTACCAAAATTAAGTTCCTTAACTTGTCAGAGGCAATGAATCTGAGATGCATGCCCTTTCCATGATTGGGGCATCTAATGTTGATGAGGTATTATTCTATGAAATCTCATCAAAAATAAAAAATTTAAAAACAATTAAAACAATCAACATCAAAAACAACAAAAACCAAAGAAAAGGGTCCAAAAACCCACCAAAAACAAGTCAAATATGATGGAATTCACTCAGGATCAAGAAGGAAACCTCACCAAAAGTCATCTGGGTCAAGCGACTCATCACTTTTCTCACGAGTCATTCCCTCATCGACTCGTCGCTTGAGGGGGTAGTCATACTCAAATCAAAAATCAACAATTACACACTCAATCATGCAAATTGCATTCATTCAATGAATCATTGACAAAGACAATCACGCCCCTGCTTGGGGCAGCAAACAAGCACAAAATATCAAATTAAAATGCTTGGCATCTAGTAGGCATGATGGAATCATAGGCCTCGCCTCTTCATGATAGAACAATATCCAAGCTAAAGCAAGTTCCTTAGCTCGTCAAAAGCAAGGATTCAAGAATACATGCTCTTTCCAGGATTGGGGCATCTAAAGTTGGTTAGGTTATTGAGTAACCCTAATCATTGAATATTTTAGTCATCTATTTTTTCTCGATATTGTGCTGCACACAATGCATCTCAAAAAGGGGCATCTGTAGACACTAAAATCTGGTCAATCCGATTATGCTACCATAAGCAATGGCTAAATTGACATCCCATAGCCCCTAGGGCAGCCCTCAGAGGTCATACAGTGGTTCTAGCCACTCCCGACAAGGTTTTGGAAGGTTTCAGCCCATTTTTGGGATATTTTGGCACCTTGTTTCTATTCATCCCACCCTGGGATGAATACATATCCTATTCGTCCCACCCTGGGATGAATAGCAACATTCATCCCAGGGTGGGACGAATAGCAAGTTTGACCCCAAAAAAGTCAAATTTTGGACAAATGGCACCCAAAAACTACCATTTGCCCTACCTAGCCTAGCATGCAGGTCAAATCATGCAATAAACTTATGACATGCTTCATAATGGAGGCCAAAAAGGGAGATTCTCTTCCCCTTCCAATGCATGCCTCCTCCTAGACAAATGGCGCCTCTTGCCCTGCATGCCCTTGCATGCCTTTTGACCCATGAGCCTCCTTGGGCTATAAAGTGGATCCAATTTCCACATAAAATATGGAGAGGATTTTTAGGTTTATGCAATAGAGTGCTGCTAAGATTTCCTTCCACCTTTTGTGCCCATTTTTCCCTCGAAATCTCTACCTAGCGAAGGAGGTTTGCGAGTGAACTAGTAGGCGCAATTTGTCACATAACCAGACCATATGAGTGAATTTCTTCACCAAATTTGATGAAAATACCCCTTATAGTGTTTTGGACCATTCCCAAGTGGAATTGGTGGTAAAATTTAGGCATATTCTATGGGCGTCCCACCCCCGGGTGCCCCCCAATCTATGAGCCTCCTATTCGTCCCACCCCATGACGAATAGAAATCCATGAACAATTTTCTGACTATTTTTAATTATATATTTTATATATGCTTATATGATGCTTCAGTTCAAATTTCATGTCATTCTGAGCTATATTGGCCGAGATATTGCATTTTTAGTGTTTTGCAGGGTCTCTTGCAGGTATCCAACGATCATCTGAGAGAACACCTAAACTGTGACTGATCTTGCAAATATGATCAAATGGGTTTTCTTAGAATATAATTTTATGTATTCTGTCCAATTTTCATGCATTTTGGATATGCGTAGGGTCAAAAATTGCTTGCTTTGGGTTTTGTAGGTTGCGAACGGTCATTCAAGTTTCGAAGCCCCATCGGATGCAATTTTGGTGCAATTTCTGGTGATATCTTCCCAAAACCTTTTATTTTACATCCCTCTATAATTTCATGCCATTTGGAGTTGATTTGATATGTTTTCTCATTATTAGCCATTTTGCCCCTGTGGGGATTGCATGCTTTTCATCACACGCACTCGCTATTTGATGTTTTTGGTTTCCTTGTGTGTAGGTGTAGGTCATTACAATGCATTGGGAAGGATCATAAGACATCTAGATCAAAGACACAAGCAATGGCAACCTTGGCCCACCCACCTCGATTGTGGGTACGAGGAGAGACATTGGATGTGCACCCGAATTTCTTGAAGGATTTGATCCTTGGGCACCCGATTTGTAAAAATTTGTATCACCCATTTTGAGCCCTCAAGGGGACACATTGTAACCTAGATTTTGATCTCTCTTATTAATAAGAAATATACTTTTTTGCTTTATTTCTTGTTATTCGTTATCTTTCCATCTTACTTGCATGCTTCCGTTTGATGCTCATAAGCGATAGGACATAGATACACATATTTTTTATCATCATTTGGTGCACCATTTTTTCCCTACTTCAACTACCATTTCCATGTAGGGTGAAAGCATCTCCTCCGTGGTGTCAATTAATTGTTGCCCAAGCTGAATCTGTATTTGCGCCTCCCACAAATACTGCAGTACCTTGACAACATGTGCGACCAATTTTTTAGAGTTTTGAGCAGAGCGAAGTTGGGTGCCTTTAACGCTATCGCATGAAAATCCTGTGGCTTGTGCTGCCTTCTCCTCCAACTACTTCTTCATGTCTTCAACCTGCTGCTGAAGCTTATGCATTTCAATCCTGGCAGCATCGCGCTCCTTTAAGTGCACTTTGACCTGGTTGCGCAAGTAATCATTCTCCGTGGCCATCTTCTCTTCTGTGGCTCTGCTTTTTTCCAGGGCATTTTTGAGCTCAATTATCTTATTCTAACTTTCAAAATACTTCTCCTTGTAGTGCTCACCATGCAGGTACACTGAGCTCATGTCGATTTGAATGTTGCCCATTTTCTCGATCAGATCAATCCATGTAAGATCTTCTGTAATAGTTTCGAAAATGAGGTCACCCGGCAACAATTCTACCTGAGGCTTCTGGACCAACGGAGTGATTGTTGTTATATGAGCCTCCTTTGCAATAGGGTCAAAGGCTACCTTCTTTATCGGCCGAGCTGGAGCCAAGGCCTCCTTGCATCGCATGCTCTTCAACCATTGCAAAGAGCTCAGGTGTGCCCGATTAATTTTTTCTATGTCAGGTTGTTTATGGGCCACCTGTACATCAGGAACTATCTGCAACTCCAAAAATGGGGTAAAAGGGACCAAAATTTTTGAGCGACTAGGCCCAGTAGAAGTGGATGACACTGAAAAAAGTGGGGGGACAAAAATGGTGGAAGGAAGGGAGATGGCAGATTTGGTAGTGGACATGGGCTCCATTGCAGTTACACTAACCCTGGGAGGAGCTTGTGTAATTACAGCCTCAATGGTGGAGGTGGTGATAATTGAAGGGGTAGGGCGCAAAAAAGGATTTGACCTTGATGCAAAAGAACTAAAAGAAGTGGAGGACGAAGGAGCGAGAATAGAGGAAGGAGCAACAGTGATTTCGGAGGTGGATGAAGATGGAATAGAAATGGAAGTGGAAGGCATACCAAAAGGCGAAGAAATGGAAAGTGGAGGAGATGAAAATGTAATAGATGGAATTAAAATAGAAACCACTGCTTGCTCTGGGAGAGAAGAAGAAGAAGAAGAAGGAAAAGATGTACCTTCGGGCATGTGCACCATGTGTTGAGGGGATGGAGGCGGTTGTGAAACTACCTCCTCTTCTTGTTCTTCCACCCTTTCTCCAACATCAAGAACCCCTTCTTCATCCATGATTTCTACATGGGAACTCTCCGATGACTGTTCCTCTTCCTATTGTTGGACCATTGGAAATATTTGTGCAACTGAGGTTGGGAGTTCCTTGATAGGTGAAGGGTTCACAGTTGGCACACAAGCAACTACTGAAAACTATTACACTCGATGCTGCAGAAATCATAGTGACTAAAGTCTTGGGTGCCTCAATGGTGGAAGTCATGGCTACACTGGTTCATGGCCTTTTCACCACTTTCGGGAATGGAGGCACCATTGATATTTGGGATTTTTGGGCGTGGATGCTTCCTCTTGTGGGTGCTTCGTCCTTTGAGACCTTCTTTTGAAACTATATTGTTGCTCTTCCTCCTCGGAGGTCTCATCTTCGACAATAGGGTGCTCCTGTTCTGTTTTGCCTTCGCCACTGTCAGACTATTGAAAACTCTATGGCAAAATATTCGTGAAGGTGATGGGTTGATATGAGTCCACAAAATCATCATAAGCCTCAGAAAACTGCTCATCTAACTTCAACCCATAAGGAGCATGTGGCTTCCTATGATGAATGCGCATAATCCACCAATTCATTATTTTCTCCTCGGTCCATTCAGGTTTTGCTTCTTTGATAGTTCCAAATAAACCTGGTGGAGGAATATGAGTCGTGTTCTTGGCTGGATTATATTCCTCCTCCTGCTCATAATAGTCGTGCCATGGTGGGAGGGAAGTCATTTTTTCAATATGCCAGTTCATGTCTGGCCCATCAAAATTATTCCTTCGCTTCTGAATGTCAGGGCGAGGACAACAATGGAATGACTTAGCTTTTACAATAGCTAAGAACTTTCCCAAAGGATCATACCACCAGTGATTGTGGTAATTCAATCAAGCCCAAGTCCTGGAGCGCTACTGTCAAAAATCTATTTTTCCCAACTTGATTCACCTCTATGCTCCCAAACTTGAAAGGCATGGTGCAGGTAGTCTTCTTTCCGCACCCAGTGCCATATATATCATTCACATAATCTATTTGGTGCATGACCTCCATTGCAAACATGTGCACTGTAGCAAAATATGGTAATAAAAATGGCTTACCAGTGTATACCCAAAAATTTGAACAACAACACCTTGGGTAAGCAAAAAAATGTCACCCTTTTCCTCTGTGATGACTACATCTTTCAACTCCCATGACACTCTATCATAGGTACCACAAAGCAATTCAATTGTTGGCCCCAAAAACTAGTTGTTAAAACTATACATTGACTCCTTTTTGAAAAAACTGGAGTCCACATATACACAGGCAAGGGCTCATTCTTTTCACCCATTGTTGTGACTGCGATAAATGAAAAGCATTGTTGCAACTGAAAGAAAAAGAACCATACCAAAAATGATGTATGCCAAAATGATTGAGACTCCTCGGTTTGCATTTTTTCCAACTGAGAATTAATTCTTCGGGAAATGAAGTCCGCCCAATCAAAGTAAATGGGGTTTCCTCCTTGTCTCATGGTAGAGGGGGAGTAAAACTCAACTTTGCAAATGCATTGAGCGATAGTTGCCTACCACTTATGCACTATTTCATCTGAGGGTATCCCAACAACCCATGACAACATAGAATAAATATCTTGGCTCTTAAATTTAGAGAGCGGCTTTGGAAAATTTGGCAGCTGCCCCATCTATGGCTCCTTAATGAGTTGGGTCTCCATAAACTGGTGCATGGCTACAGTGGAGACATATCTATCTTCTTGTTCATCTGTATGGATCTTCTTATGAATTGCATAGGAAGGAGGCTTCAACCCACATGCAAAGGCTTCTCAGATTTCATCTAGAGTAATTGTGAACATAATTTCTCTCTTGGCGTTTCGCACAACCTTGGTGAAAGGATCATAAAATTGTGCAATAAGTTGCACCAGCTCAGGGCACGGGTGGATGGGCGAACACAAATACCAGGAGAGCTACGAATTATAAGGGACTATGAGCCAACTATTGTATGAAACACCCTGACTCACCACCGCCTCCACATCTTGCCTTAATTTTTTGATCCCTTTATGTGTAATTAGGCAATCTCTCACTTCTACCATAGCATCTTCATAAGGGTCTAAATCTACATAATCATTCTTTCGAGCCTTTTTAGCTCTCGAACTCCTTTCCCTCTTTTTCACTTTCTTAGGCTCTTCGGCCTCTTTGACATCCTTGGGCTCTTTACTTCTCTTCCCCATGTTCTCTCTTCCTTCTGACAAATAAACTGAACAAATTCTACAATTCTCTGTTCTGAGGAAGCTTCTAAAAATTCTCTGCAACTAAAATGTAGGACACAGTGGAGAAGAAAATTTAAAAGAAAGAATGATAAACTTTGGGCTATTTACCTCTTCGATTTTAATAGGGCCTTCTGACACCTACCATAGTAAATGCAAAATTAAATGCAAGCACTTTCGGGAGAGAATTATCCTTGAGCTACTAGCCTAGCACCATTTTTAAAGTACAAATGGTTTCTTCTCTGATTTATTATCGGATCCTCCTAGAAAATTGTGCCCTGGCCACTACGTAATTTCATCGTAAGGTATGCCCTGGCACTTGAAGCTTGTTGGGGAAGCTAACTTTGCCACTCATCAACCAATCATTTAATGTTTTTGACCTCCTTGGAAAGCTAAATATCGAGCACCTCCCACATTTTAAATTTAATGCCCTTTTCCTTGTGCTCTTGCCTTCCGATTGCTGACACGTAAACTAGGGGCGTATTTAATTTCACAATATGCTCCCAAAATCATTGCCCATGTTCTCTCCTTCGGAAAAATACTTTGGGCGCTCAACAATTTAACCTTTCACTGGTGATTTTTGATTTTGCGTGAAAGTGTCAAGCCTTTGTTGGATTCGGGTGACTTACTCTGAAAATTCCATGGCGAGCATCTCCCTTTTAAAATTGAACTTTCTTCTAAAAATACCCTTGGGTTGCTTTTCCTTCTTCTATCTTTAAAGCACTTTTTTTTTAAATTCAGAAGGATCTTGTCACCCTTCAAAATGTGTTCACCCTGAAAGGGGGCGAACACCCCATTCACCCCTTTCTTAGGGCAAACACGATGTTACACTCACTGTCGTCGAATCAAACATCAAGACTCGTTCACCCATTTAATACTCTAGAGGTGAATGGATTTTGATTTCTTTATTTATTTTTTTTTTTAGAATATATATAAATCATTGACTAAAAATAAAAAGGATATTTACATATATACAAAGTGGTACTTCATCAAAATAAAATCATGAAATATAGGCCTTCAAATGAAGACCATTCACTGGAATGGGAAGCTCATAACCCTCCATATCACGTAGATGGTAAGCATTTGCGGAATTCACTGCAGAGATCTGAAAAGGTCCCTCCCATATGGCATCAAACTTGTGGTGATTCCCTGGCTTGGATTTCTTCTCATTCCATTTTAAGACTAGATCTCCCACCTGAAAACTTTGGTCAGTTGTCTTTTTTCCAAACCACTTCCTCATCTCTATGGTATGCTCGACAAAAACTTGGTAGGCCTGCTCCTTGTCTTCCTCTAATTGCAGCAACTATGCCAACCTTGCACCCATAGGATTGTATTCTTCATCTTCATCTTGGAACATCTGCAATGTTTGAAGTACTGGGAGTTCGATATGTGTAGGGAGAACAACTTCTTTTCCATAAACCAAAGCATACGAGGAAGTCTTTATAGATTTCTTCACTGAGATGCGATCGACCCAAAGTGCTTGATTTAATAACAAATGCCAGCTCCTTTTGTTATTGCCCATTATCCTCTTCAAGATTCGTAGCAAATTCTTGTTAGTAGATTCGGCCAACCCATTCCCCTACGGGTAATAGTTGGAGGATGTTTTCAAGTAAATACCATATTTGCTGGTGAATTCAGTGATCTTAGCTCCAATGAAGGGAGTGCCATTGTCAGTGACTAGAGAATCTGGTATGCCAAATCGAGTGATAAGCCCCTCCAGAAAGGAGATAACGGTCGCTTGGTCAACCTTCTTAGTGGGAATAGCCTCCGCCCATCTGGTAAAATAATTTGTCGCTGTCAGGATATACTTGTGTTCTGTAGAAGAATGTGGATCAATAACACCAATAAAATCAAGACCCCACTGCTGAAAATGTGCTTCCACCTGAATTGGATGTAAGGGCAATGCTCCTTTTCTAATTCTTCCCACATATCATTGGCAACTATCACATTGCTGACTTATTCTATGAGCATCGATGAACAGAGTAGGCCAATAATAACCTGCTCGGATAATTTTCAAAGCCATGGGTCTACCTACATAATGGCCTCCAGATAGCCCAGAATGGAATTCCTCCAAAATATTCTCCTTTTCGGAAGCTTTTACACACCTGAGGAGTACGCCATCAATATTTTTATGATATAACCCATTAGGCAACAATACATATCTGAGCACCTGTAGTCTGAACCTTCGATGTTGTGAGGGATCAAGGTGGGTTGGACATCTCCCAAAAGTAAAATAGTCAATCAATTCTTCTGTCCAATCCTTGTCACTTGCAGTATGATTTATGCAAATTATTTCATCAATGTCTTCTTCATGAATCATATTCAATGTCTCAACGATAACACTCTTAGCCAATTCTTGACATAAAGCGCACCCACGAACCAACTTTGTCGGTCGGATCTCCACATCATATTCTTGGATCTTTGAGACCCATCCTACCCTTTTATCACCTAGTTCACCTTGAATTATGAAGTTTCGAACATCAGGATGGATGACATAAACAATAGTCTTACTTTGAGAAACAAAATGCCAAAACTTTTTGAGCGCTTTCATCACTGCATAGACCTTTTTCTATATAAAATTGTACTTCTCCTGATGCGGTGCAATAACTTGGCTTAAAAAAGCAATGGGCTTCTCTTCACCATCATCTTATTTTTGTGTCAACACAGCAGCATAACTCTCTTGCTCACCTACTGCATAAAGGATGAAGTCCTTTGAATAGTCTGGGTTAATTAGAACTGGCGCTTGAGTGATTCTCTCTTTGATTTCTTGAAAAGCTCATTTCCTGACCTCTATCCATTTGAATTCAACATTCTTTTTCAAAATCTCGATCATAGGCTTAACAACTTGGGTGAAATCAGCAATAAACTTGTGGATGAAGTTTATTTGACCAAAGAAAGATTGTAAGTCTTTCTTATTAGTGGGTAGCTGTAATTTTATGAGCACTTCAGCTCTTGCAGGATCTATCACCAACCCTTCTTGTGAGATTACATGACCCAACAATTTCCCTTCCTTAATGATAAATATCGACTTCTTTGGATTTATAGAAATCCCAAATTCATGACACTTCTCAAATACTTGCCTTAGATGAGTAACATGATCTTTTCTGCAATGTGAAAACACAGTCATATCATCAAGATATATCACAATAATCCTATTCAGTAACTCACCGAAGGCGATGTCCATGGCTCTCTAGAAGGTAGCATCGACATTCGAGAGCCCAAAGGGCATCCGCTGGTAGGCGAATGTACCCCACTTGGTAGTGAATGTTATTTTGTATTGATCCTCATCCTTCACCCAAATTTGATTATATCCAGAGAAGCCATCTAATAGTGAGAATCTCTGAGCGCCAGCGACCACATGAAGAATTTGATCTATTTGGGGCAAAGGATAATGATCCTTGAGCGATGCCTGGTTTAGATTACAAAAATCAATGCACAATCGTATATCTCCATTCTTTTTCCTCACAGGAACCAGGTTCGCTACCCAGGTTGAGTGCTTAATCGGATATATAATTTTTACCTCGAGCATCTTCAACAATTCTGCTTTCATGAGGACTTCAATCTTAGGATTGACAGGATGTTGCTTTTTCCAAAAAGGTTTTACCCCCTCTTGCAGTTCTATGGTATGTTGGATCACATTCTTGTCATATCCTTTTAAATCTTGGTAACTCCATGCTACAATGTCGAGGTATTCATAGCACAGATTTTTAATGCCTTCAAGCTCTTCTAACATACAATCGATCCCAATATTGATAATATTCTCTGGTTCCAACTGCAATTCCTTGTATTCCTTGGCATCTACCTTAATCCTGTGCTTATCAGCTCTGTCATTTTGATCAAATAAACTTTCCAATGAGATCAAACCTCTAGGAATATGATTATTTTTTAACTGAATCATTCCCTCCTTTTCTTCCTCAGCCAGTATTCTGTCATCTGCGCCAACGGCTTCTCTGAGCAGAAAGTTCACTATTTGTTCATCATTGTCAAATACTTGCCAATAAAGATTTTTATCGAGGATCGAAGGTCTATAGATTACCCTGACAGTCTTGGGCTTTCGAACCACTTGCTCCATGGGGGAGTAATTTGCACCAAGGGAAGCTAAGATATCAGCATGTCTATTCTGCTCCCAAGGAATCACCTGAATATTCAAAGCTATGAAAGCCTCAAACAAATCCCAGACCCTATTGCGATAAGCTTTCAAATAATGTTGCTTTGATACACACTTATTAGTTACCTGGTTGACAATAAGCTCAGAGTCACCAAAAATCTGTAACTATTTAATACCTAATTTCTCAACCTTTTTCAAACCAAGGCATAATGCTTCATACTCAGCTGCATTGTTTGTACAACTCCAAGTCAATCTATAAGAGTAAGTATTTTGTATACCTTCAGGAGAAATCAATACAACACCAGCCCCTACACCATTCTTACATCTTGCACCATCAAAATACAACTTCCATAATTGATGCACAATAGAATCTGGAGAATCAAGAACTTTCTCTTCAATCTACATGGGCTTAGTTATTGTGTAACAACCAATATCCGTTCCGATCATCGCATTAAAATCTATCAGCAAAAATTCATCCTCCAAATGAAGCTCACCTAAGGCTTCCTCCACCAAGTCGACCCCCTCTAGTTCTTCTGTCATCATGTTCACTGTGCCTGGAGACTGTTCCTCCTCTTCGAACCTCTCAATGTGAAAAGGTGAAGGTTTTTCATTATGGATACGAATCCATTTTCCCTTGAATGGTATCTCCAAATGTGAATAGTCCAAGGAAAGGTATCCTCCCAACTTAGCTATGAATTCCCTTGAGAGACACATGCTAAAGTATGGCTCTAAATCGACTACCACCACTTCTTGGATGACGATGATTTGTGGCATACTATGAAGGACAATAGGGATATCTTTGATAACTCCCACTATCTTGACCAGAGTCCCATATAACTGCAACACTCCTGGGCTACTCCTTGTATATTCCATCCCCATCACCTCGCATACTGCCTTTGGCATGATAGTAGTTGCAGCTCCAGAGTCGATCATACAATTGTGTACAATCCACCCTTCCATTCTCAAAGATAAATAAAATGGGGGAGGCCTATTTTTCCCTATTATAGAAGTCGGTAGTGCCTACGCTAGGACTATTTGGGAATGATCTTTCTTCTGATCCTTAGCAGTTTTCAAATATTCTTGTAACAAATCAATCTGTCCTGGCAACTGTAATGCATCATACAAGCTAACTTTTGTTGGGATCTTCTTCATTTCCTCTACGATGTTGTAACTTGAAGCAGCCAAAACCTTTTCTTCTGGAGCTCATTCATATTTATCTCGATATTGTTGAGTAGCTTCCACTCTTTGCCTCTTCGTCAATGATGGATACTTAAGTCGCTCCTTGGCTTGTTCTTTTGTTTCACTATGTGTTTGAGTAGTTGTAGCAGGTTGCAAAGTTGATGCCTTGGTCTGTACCTTCTCCTGAGTTGACTTGGGTAGTAAATCTTTCAATTTGATAGAATCTTGCTCCTTAGCCCTTGCAGTGGGTGCTTTCACTGGAGGTAACCACTTCTCATCTTGTACCTTTGGTTCTACAGGCACCTTCAAAGGTTCGAGCTCCATCGGATCTACAATTACAGGATTTTTTCCAGACCTTGTGAGGACTGAAACTTGCTCCAAGGATGGCATCATGAAATTATGATCAACTTCTCTAATCATATTAACTTGTCCACCAGTCGAACTCTCTGCTAATGTCTGCACATAGTTCATATGCACCATACAAGTGTCTTCTCCATGAGGATCATTACATGTCGAGCACCAATAGGCCTTTTCTATCACACTAGCCTCCTCATTTTCTAGCACTATTGTACTCTTCTCAGGTCCCCTACTAGTAGAAGCTTGCTCCCAAGTAATTGGTGGAGTTTGGAATCTTCGTGATCGAAACTCAGCTTCTGCTTGCTTCTTCCTCACCATCGTGAGCTCATTAGAAATTGTCCTCAATGCTGCATTATTGGACTTCACTTCTTGCAATAATGTTGTGAAAGGGTCAGGATTAGATGGTGGAATGGGTGCTAGAAAAGGTAAGGGTGCTTGTGGTATAGGTAATGGTAAAGGAGTCCAGGGTGCTAGCAATGTCGAGAAACATATAGGTGTTGGAAACTCGGGAACTGATTGAATTGATAACTGAGAAAATCTTGAGGCTGAATATTGCGGGATAGGGATCGAAGCAATATGAGGTGGGCTAGAATTCCATGAGGGAATGGGGTACATGGATGGCATAGGTTGCAAAAGTGTACTTGAATATAGATATTGAGGAAGATCAGGAACAATTGGCATAGTCATCTTTGGGGGAAGCCTACCTACGATAATCAAATCAGATTCAGCCTTTTGAGCTTGTGTATACAAGTCTAGAAATGTGGTCACATTGGCTTGCCATACCACCATACCAATATCAGTGCTAAACACCCTAAGATAGTAGAATGTAGCTTGCTCATGCATAGGCTATAAACCATCAGGGACTCTCTGCCAGCTTCATGCAAATCTGACATTAAAATCCATTATCTCTTCTTGTGGATGTCTTTGAATCATCGTGAACTGGTGCAACAAAGAGTATGGATCAGCTTGTTCATGAAAATTTTTAATCAACAACTCCACCAATTGATCCCATGAAGTAATAGTACCCGGTTGTAATGATCGGTACCAATAGAGTAATTTTCCTCTAAGCGACAATACTAGTAATTTTATCATTACATCTTCATCCGTTATATCATGTATGGTCGCTAAAGAGGCCACATCTTGGATATGCTCGTATGCGGTTTTACCAGTACCATCATAAGTTGGTAAGGCTTTCAAAGCCGCTTGGGGCACTAGATTTTGTGCTTGCAAGTTCAAGGTCCCTGAGCTATTCCATGTTGGGAACTACCTTGGTGGAGGATTTTGAGCCATATGGACTGGTATATGAGGTGTAGGTTGAGGAATGCTAGTGGTCGTATGAGGTGGAGGGAAACTGGTGGTGGTACTAACTGGACTTACAGGAGCAGAAAATACGCTAGCTAACCATGAGGATGTGACAGATGGTATGTGGGATATATGGGGTAATGAAGAGGTACGCCAAAAAGTGGCTAATTGAGGATGTTCTCCCAACCTTTGAATATCAAGTTCGTAGAACTCGATTTGATGATTTGGATTTTTGGCTTTCGATCTTGTATTCATGAGATACAACTTTCGTCGCTCTCACATTCGAAGAATTTTGAGTATAATCGAGTCACCAGATGTTCTAATCTTATAGTACAAAGGTAAACATCAAACCTTAATACTACTAGAAGTGGAACTTTGAGGTCCCACCAGGCATGCCAAAAATTATTGGTCAAATATCTGCCTAATCAATAAACACTACATTTATGCACCCTAGATACGACCAACATTGAAAGGCCGGAGGAAAGAGATGTCCTTCATGCCAATCTCCAGAGAGGGCTGGTTCCCGAACTAAATCCTATACTGGTAGAAGACTAGGGATGCAGGAAAGAAATTGAAAATATGCAGAAAGAAATGGGAAATATGGCCATAGGCCGAAGTGCAGGATTTGGGGTAGACTAATAGCAAGAAAATCACCCAAGCATAAAATAGCATTTAACAGAGGAAAAACAACATAATTTACTTGTAATCTTGCAGAAATAACTTTCAAAATAATCACTCCAACATTCACTCTCTTACTAGCAATATTTAAATCCAATTGCAAAATTTAAATCTAACAACAAACAAGAAAGACGAATGTAAAAAAGAAGTGCATAGTATAGAAAGAAATTACACACAAAATCACTTGCAAATTCAGAAGCTTGATGCCTTGTATTAATGCAGAGAACTTAGAGAGTATTCTCGCAAAGTGTCTAACCTCCTTTTACAATGGAAATTTGATTAGTATTTATAGAGGTTTTCGCCTCTTTCATTTAATACATCAGAGAACAAAATGTTCGAGGATCAAAAACAAGAAAGAGGAAATTCCTCCTTGGAATCATTGAAAATCTGCTCCTCTGAAGAAATGATCCATTAATCAGGGAACAACCTCTAGGAAATCAGCAACTTAAATGTCGGTGCACAGATAATTAGAACATCATTGAATATTTTGGAAGTACCTCAATGCTTTGGAAATTAAAAATATTCGTTCATTCTTCTTATTTAGCTTCTCCCATGCTTCGAGATTCACAACATGAGTTACTCAATGCCACCATTATTTAATATTCATGATCCTGGCACCTTCAAAACTTTGACCATAATTCTTCTCACCCCAAAATCATGTTCACCTCAAAAACCTGCTTCGCCCCATCTCCCTTGTGTATGTGCACGCAATTGCTCCTTTTAAAACATGTTTACCCCTGGGAAGGGCGAACGGGATGTTTGCCCCTCAACCAGGGTGAATGCGACATCACTTTGCTTTTATGGTTCTTCACCCATGGGAGGGGTGAATGGGATGTTCACCCCTCAACTAGGGTGAACCTAAATTGCCACCATCTTCGAGTGCACATGATCGCGTTCTTCTTTGGGGCGCGTTCGCCCATAGAAAGGGCGAATGACGCGTTCACCCCATAGCAAGGGTGAACGCGCATACATTTTAAACTTTTCTTGCACCGGATCTTGGAACTTCGTTCGCCCTTCCAAAGGGTGAATGGGGCGTTCGCCCCTCCTTTGGGGTGAACGTGAGTACAATTAGACACTTTTCAAATTTTACTTAGGCCTTTCATCTTTTTCAGATTTTTCTTTACAAACACCTTCCTTTCAAATGAATAACAAATGTGAATGGTGTTAAAGGAAGTTCATAAAATACTTCAAAATTTATCAAATGCGAAAGCATACATATGGAAACAAACCAGGAGCATATAAAATTATCTTCAAAATATTGCCACCATATACTATTCAAAACTTCATCAAAACTTTCCAACAAAATTCCCAATGTGGCAAAATGCAGAATGGCCAACAAGTTTTTAAAAGCAGCCTTAAAGAATGGAATAAAAGGATTTTTGGGAATATTTTGCAAAATAAAAAATACCTAAAAAATTAACTGAAATCTATTGAATCTGAGATAGAACTTTGAAATCAATATCAAGAGATCAGATACAAATAAAAGGAGGTGTTGGCCAAATTTCATAACATTATGGCCAAGGAGGAAATTTTGTGGAAACATAAATCCAAGGTGCTTTGGCTAAAGGATGGAGATAAAAATTTCAAGTTTTTTCACATCATAACCTTGAAGCATAAAAGTGCCAACAGGAATAGATAAATTCAAAAAACTGATGGATCCAGTGCTACTCACATTAAGGATATAATATTTGAGGCTATGGATTTTTCAAAAATCTCATCGAGGTGGAAAAGTTTTGTAATGAGGAATCCCAAAATAAGTTGCTTGGTAGTATTCCCATCCTTGTGACAACTAATATGAACCAAGTTGTTGTCTCTCCCTTTAGTTATGAGGAATTTAGAATTGTTATATTTTCGATGTAAGGAATGAAGGCTCCAGGTCCTGATGGTTCCCCCCTCTTTTTCTAGAAGTATTGGCATATTATGAGGAAGGATATTGTTGGTGCTCTTCGAAAGGTCCAAACCACCAATCATATCTCATTCAAAGTGAATTCTACTTTTTTAACTCTATTCCCCAAGACTGTTGTTGAAAATAACTTTGGTGCCTTTAGATCCATTAGCTTATGTAAAATTATTTATAAAATTTTAACAAATGCCCTTATTAACAAATTAGAACCTTTTCTTCCAGTCTTGATTGATTCAGCCTAAAGTGGATTTGTGCTAGGGAGACAGATCTTGGACAGTATTATAGCTATCCATGAAATCCTTTATTCAGCTAATAAAAGTGGCAGAGCTAGTCTCCTCCTCAAATTAGACATGAAAAAGGCTTATGACAGGGTTTTGTGGGATTTTTTGTTAAAGGTTTTGTTAAATTTTGGATTTTGCCAAAGTTGGATAAAACTTGTCCATGCTTGTATCTCTTCTGCCAATTTTTTTGTCTTAATAAATGGGTCCCTATCAGGTTATTTTTCAAGTCTAAGAGGCATTCACCAAGGGGATCACTTGTCCCTTTACCTTTATTTCTTAGTGGCAGAAGCTCTAGATATGGATATCAAGTTAGAACCCTTTGTGAAAGTTATAAATCCCGCTTTTTCGATGGATCCTATTTCTCATCACCAATTTGTAGATGATGTTTTACTCTCCCTCCTTGCTTTAGTTCCCCAAGTAAGGGTGCTAAAAGAAATCTTGGAGGTATTTGAAATTGTAGCTGGAAAAAATATAAATTATATAAAAAGCAAAATCTTCTTTCTGAATACCCCCTTAGCAAGGTAGAGGATAATTGCTTGCATCTTGGGTTGTGAGGTGGTTGCCCTTCCATATCTTTACCTTGGAATACCTTTTTTTAAAGGTAGGATCTAGGATTCGATTTGGGAACCTATGGTGGAAATATTATAGAGGAAGCTAGTTAAGTGGAAAGGATCCCTCCTCAGTCAAGCCAAAAAGGCTACCCTAGTAAATTCTACTCTTCAAAGCATTCCAACCTTTTTATCTATATTCAAAATTCCTAACAATATTTTATCAAAGATTGAACATATTCAAAATTTATGTCTTTGGTCTAAGTTCTGATGAGAAGAAAAAAATTCACTTAGTTGGTTGGGAGGAAGTCTATGGATCTAAAAAGGATGGTGGCTTAGATATAACATCATGTAGATGAATAAGGCTTTGGTTGTAAAATAGGGATGGATGTTGGTAAATAAAACTAAAACTAGCTGGGTCAACATTGTGTCGGCAAAATGCTTGAGACAGGAGAAATTTGTACTTGTTGATCCTCTATCGAATTCTGGTTGAACCTTTTGGTTGAGTTTGCAAAATCAAGGGCACTAGTCTCCAAAGGTTATAGTTGGAGGGTGGGTGATGGACTTAAGTTTTATTTTTGGAAAAATATTTGGATGATGGACCAACCCCTTATGCATATTCTAAATATGGCATGTTTGGAGCCTAGGACCAGATTGGTATTTGATTCTAATGTGACTGACTTTATCGAGGTGGTTAATGGGTTGATGGTTTGGAAATCATTAGACCTAATATATTCTCAACAATGCTAAACTTGAAGTTTGAATTCTAATTGCTAATAATTTGAAGTTTCGGGTTATTAGATAGAGAAATGAAGAGGATGAGATCTTCTGGGTAGGGAAAAATAACGAATCCTTTTTAGTCAAGTATACCTACAATTTGATGGTTTTCAGGACTCCTCCATGGGTCCCACCTTTTAAAGTATGGCTTAAGTGTCTAATACGAAAGGTGAATATCTTTTTCTGATTGGAAACTTATAATAAGATTTTGACTATTGAAAATCTTAAAAAATAGGTTGGTTTATGTCAAATAGATGTTACCTCTGTGGTGCTAATGAGGAACAAACAAGTCATTTATTCTTTCAATGCTAATTCTGTAAGGAAGTTCTTAACTTTATTTTTAATTTCTTGGGACTGAGTTGGGTGGTGTCGAGTTTGCTTGTTGATGTTTGCGTTTAATGGTCATATCATTTTTACTCTCCAAGTCTAAAATATTCTTGGAACTTCTATTTTCCACATCTTTTTTTGTGGATGTGAAAAGAGAGGAATAGTAGAATTTTTAAAAACTTCAAAAGAGATCTTGCCTCTATTTGTACCAAAGCCTTGGCCTCCACCCTGGAGAATGTGTTCTCTAAAGCTTTGGAGGAGGGTATATTTGAGGAGGTTGAGCTCAAAAGGAAAATTGGCTTTCAACAGAGTAATAGGGTTGTTGGTATTCCTGGTCCTAATCCCCGGGCCCTTGTGAGGTGGGAACCTCCTTCTCCGGGTTGGGTTAAACTAAACTTCAATGGAGCTTCAAAGGGTAAACCTGGTAATGTTGGTTTTTTTGGGGTGCTTAGGGATGACAAAGGTGGGATTCTACTAGAGTATGATGAATTCTTAGATATCCAGACTTGCCATGTTGCGAATGCCAGAACCATTTACCAAGGTCTCTTTCTTGTGTATAATCAGGGGTACCAAAATATCTGCATTGAAAGAGACTTGCTTAATATTATAAACTTAGTCAAAGGTGATTTAATACCTAATTATAATATTGAGACTATGATTATGGAATCTAGGTGAATGCTTCAAGCTAGAGAGGATAGGGATATGAAGCATATTTTTAGAGAAGGAAACTACCATGTTGACTTTATAGAAAACTTAGGTAGAAGTCTCAATGATCTATCTATTTGGAGAGACAATTTTCCTAAAGGTCTTCTTCAATTGGATTTAGTGATGCATGCTTCTTTATACTCTGTAAGATTTTACTATTTATGAAAAAATATTTTGTGCACAACCATGTGGGAGTGTTGGTTGGTTGGGGGGCTCACCAACGTTGTTCTAATTTTATTTCTTGTATCAAGTTGTATCTAGTTCACTTGGATATGGGTGGCCAATTGTAGTACTTTACAGTCGTTCTTGTCCATGTATTGTTGGTCTTAGGCCAAGTTTTGCAGGGCTTCTCCTAGTGTAAAATATTTGGGGACCCTTTCAAAACCCCTTCTATATCTAATAAAAAAATATATTATAATACATTATTGATATTTAAAAATTAAAACTAAAATATATTATTTTTCTAAAGATTTTCTCATACTAACCAAATATATATATATATATATATATATATATATATATATATGTATATATATATATATATTATTAGGGTAAAAATAGGATTTTGAAAGGGCTCGAACCCTTTTACATCACAAAATCAGTCTATCAACTACACAGCTACCAAAGGCAAGTAGCTAAATATAACCTAGATGCAAAATAGATAATATCCATCTTGGACCCCAATTATATGTAGTCATCCCTCCTAAGATTTTCTAAGTCCTAATGGACCACCCCTAGGGGGGCCCATCTCCTATCTTCTTCTTTAATGGTACCAAATTTCATTAGCCAATCTGCCGGTTTATTACCTTCTCTAAAGACATGAACAAAATCAACTTCTTCAAAATGCTTTACAATCTATCTAATATCCTGTACAATGTAATCAGTTTTCCAATTAGCTTCTCCCTTCTTTTTCAAAATATTGATAATATTCAGGGAGTCTCCTTCAGTTATAACTTTTTTAGCACCTATATCCTTAGCTAGCTCTGTGCCAAAATATAAAGCATTAACTTCAACTTTATGGCTAGTAGTAATTCCCAAAAACTTGTAGGTTACCCCCACCAATTTTCCTGGATTGTCCCTCAAAATAGCTCATGCTCCTGTCTTACCTAGGTTACCTTTGGAATCCCTGCCATAATTTAATTTTATTCATTCATATTGGGGTGGTTGTCATTTTACATCAATTCTAGCCTGAGCATTTGCCTCTCCACCACTAATGGATTCCAAATTCCATACCTTAGAAATCATAGTATCTTTAGTATTCTTTGGATTGATAGGGTACTTGATAGATTTAGCATTCTCCTCTAAAAAATAGGTGATACTTCCAAAACTTCTCATTGCTAACCTTTTTTCCCTCTAAAAATTATCCTATTCCTCTCTAACCATACTCCCCACACAAAATGAAATGAAATCAAGTTCTAAATTACATTAATATGAGGACTATAAAAGGGGTTCTCCCACTATTGTAACCACAAAACCATATTAGAAGGCATCACCCAAGAGATGTCCATCCTATTTATGAGGAGCTAAAAAATGTTTAGAGCGTAGGTATATTCCAAGAAGATATGTTCCACTAATTATTTTACCTTTTCACATAAAATACATCTATTAGGTAATTGAAAAAATATCTTCTTAAGATTATCCACTATTAGAATCTTATTTTGGACTTCTTCCCAAAGAAAAATCTCCAATTTAGGAATAGCTCTCTTACCCCAAATTCTATTCCAAGGGAAACCATTATCTACAACATGATCCAAAATATCATAGGTTGTCTTCACGCTGATTTCACCATTCTCAATTTTACCCCAAACCACTAAGTCTCTTTGCCTAACAACACCTAGGTAATAAGCCTTTATTTTAGCTTTAAGGAGTTTTAAAGCCTCCAAATTCTTAAGTACTACCCATAAATCTTTCCAGCTCAACCAGTTATCCAATAAAGTCATGTAGTCACAAACCTTTTTACCATATCTATCTTCTAGATCCTTTTTCAAATTATATAAAATACCATTATTGGCTAAAGGGTTGTCATCTAACTAGGAATCCTCCCAGAAAATTATAGAGGCCTCATATCCAACATGTCATTTCACACCCTTCCACAAAGCCTCCCTAGCCTCTACTAGGTGGTTCCATATTTTATTTTTCTAGGTAATAATATTGTAATTATTTTCATAAAAAATATTGTTATCCTTATAACATTATCTTTATAATTATTGCTTAAATTACATAAAATTAATAATTATAATTGAGAGGTTTGAGGTGTAGACCAATTGGTTCCCTCAAACTCCATAAGGGGGTAGAGGTCCAAGGTTCAAATCTCGGGCCTCGTCGAACTGAACTCTTGTTCCTTTCCTAGTGCTTTTAGCGGTGTAAAAGGTTTAAAATGATCATGGCATGGTGGTTATAAGGGTGGACTGCACAAAGATCTGTGTGACGGCTTCCCGACGGACAGCATAGAATATTATGGCGACCATAAAAAACCGAACAGTCTGCCTGGATTCGTGGCAGCTACCGATTCCACCATGTAAAATCAAAAAAATAATAATTATTATTATAATTGATAATTGTTTTTTCTATAAAGCCAAACCTAATAATTAAAAAAAAAACTAATAATTGTGATTGAAAATAGTTATTTTCATATAGAAAGACCTTATTGATTAAACCAAAATAATAATAACTAAGATCAATAAATTCACTCATAGGTTTTATAAGAAAAATTTAGGTGCTATAGGTAGAATACTAGATTTATTTTTAAAAATATTGATAGTATGAAAAGTATAATATATTACATAAAGAAAATAATAAAGAAATTTATTTTAACACTAAAAAATCTTTGTTTTTATTTTAATAAGTTATATGCCGCTTTTTTTGGGGGGCCCACTCCCATAAAAATATTATATTTATTGCAATGTATCTTTTTAGTAGATAATTTTTTCATTTATTTTCCTCTTAAATATATTCTTGAACTTCTTTGAAGTGATATTTTTCCACAATAAACTCCTTGACATCATTTTGATTAAGAGATAAAATCTTACTTGGACATTTGCCTTCTAAAATTTGAATTTCACGAGAATGATATCAACACTACAATTTGCTAATTTATCTGCTACCCAATTTCTTTCTCTATAAATATGCTCACACTTCCAAGAGATTGCCTCTAGTAATAGATGATGAATATCAACAATAATATTATTTTTATCTAGTTTCCACATCCATTTTTGTTAATAGTATTGATGATAATTTGTGAATCTCCCTCAATTAAATATATTTCCATCATTTTTTATTGTAATTTTAATCCCTATAAGAAATATAGATGTGCCCTAGCCTCTGCATAGTTAGTTGAAATTCCATATGATTTTGAATAAGTGAAGAGAATTTTGCCTTCACTATTTTTAAAAACACCACCTCCACAAGCTTTGACTTCCTTTAGAAGCACCATCAAAACTAATTCTAATAAACCCAAATTCTGGACATTTTTATTTTACCGTAAATTGAAGTAGATATTTTATTTTAATTCTATTCTCAAGATGACTCTTTCATGTATAGCTAAGTTATTAGTAACTCTTTTTCTGTAATTGAGACTTTCTATAATGAGCACCATATTTGTAGATATTTTGTAAGATAAGCAATAATACAGTTCTAAACATAGGCATGATTTTGAGATTTATTTTTTAAATTTTTTTATTCCTTCAGGCCATAAATTCCAACAAATAATTGCAGGGCCAATCCTCCAAAGAATACATAATGCTTTAGCTTTGGAATAAGTAATCCAACATTTCATCAATTTTATCAATGTTAATGGAGCTACTCAATATAATTTCATATTTTTTTAAATAACCCCAAATGATGTGAGCAAAAAAACAATGAAGAAGTAAATGGTTTGATATTTCTAAATCTTTCTCATACAAGGAACATCTAAAGGGTACATAATATCCTCTTCTTTGTACACTCTCTCCTGTAAGAATCTTACTTTGAACTACTAACCAAAGGATTGTTGATGCCTCAAGGAAAGCCTCTAATGACCAAACATTATTCCAAGAAAAATATTTGGGAGAAGGAAATTTTAATTGTTATAAATTCTCATATCCCAACTTGACCGAGTATCCTCCATCAGTTGATAACTTCCAAACCAACTCATCCTTTCTTGTAAAAATTAGAAATAAAACTCTTAGACCATCTTTTAAAGTTCATCTCCAATTTGTTTGAGTTCCTCTTCTTCAACCATATTACTAAAAGAAATTCATGATCTAAAATTATTGCTTATAATAATAATCTTTTACACTAAAAAATCTATCTTTGTTATATAACACATATTTTTCTATTTAATAGAATTTGAATTACAGGACATCATGACTATATGGTTATTACGTCGATAGGAGTCCTACAATGGCAGCCAGGAAGGTCAGGCACACCGTAAACAATATTAATATTTTATTAAAAAATCCGACATTAAGAAAATTATCCATCGACATTAAGGGTTACTTTGATGTAATATAGATAGGCGTCTAGAGATTGATAACTCGGTGTTTATAGATATATATATATTATATATCTAAGCTAGTTATGCTCTGGTTACTTTGATGTAATATAGATAGGCGCCTAGAGATTGATAACTCGGTGTTTATAGATATATATATATTATATATCTAAGCTAGTTATGCTCTGAAATGTAATTTGTTATATAACACATGTTTTTCTATTTAATAGAATTTGAATTGGAGGCCATCATGACTATATAGTTATTATGCTCTCAAAGGTAATTTAGTATTCTTAGGTTCATTTAAAATTAAAATTATTATAAAAAATATAAAAACATATTACCTAAAAAAGGAATGTCTTTGTGTGTTTTACAAAAAAAATAGCCTATATTTAATTATTTTTTTAAATGTCACAATTTTATTATATTTTATAATTGAAATTTAATATTTTTTTACAAAAAATTTACTTATAAAAAAATCAATTAATATAGTAGATATTATAAATCTTTATTATGTTTAAAGATATATGATAGAGATATTGCATCAATTTGCCTATTAAGCATGTATAATTTGGAAATAATTTAATGCTATTTTTTTCAATTGGTCATATAGGATTGAAATATGTTTCATTCATATTATATCATCACCATATAGTGGTGCTACAATAATTTGGACATGATTTGTGTATCCCTTGACAAGATTTGGCAAATTGGAACCTTGCATGAATGTTGAGGAATTCAACCAATTAAGCTATACTATTTGATATTAAATTAATGCCATTTGATATATATAAACATGTATAAAATATAATATAAAAAATATTAATAAAGGGCAACTGTAGAGGGTGTTGACAGAGGTGCACAGAGTTGAGGTTCCATAGGAAGAGCAGGATCTAAGCAACGACATCAAGAGATCTAGCCCTAGCAACTCTAGAGGAGAATATCCATCAAGGGTAAAGAGCACAATGATTGTGAGTGAGCTAGAGTGAGCCAGAGGGTGTATAGAGTTTTTAAAAAAAAAAAAATTGCAACCTAGGGTTTGCAGAGTGGGTTTGTTTGCAAAGTTTTAAAAAAATAAAAATAAAATTAATATTCACAACCTAGGATTTACAGAGCAACAACTTGATAATCACAGGAGCAAGGATCCAACAAGGGTAAAGAGAAAAATGATTGGGAGTGAGCCAGAAGGGTTTGCAGAGTGGTTTTGTAGAGTGGGTGTGTAGAACAAGTTTTTAGAGTGACAATCGTGAGCCAGAGGGTTTGCAGAGTTTGAAAAAAATAAAAAGTAAAAATAAATTTAAATTTAATATGCCAGAGTGAGATATTTTAGAGTTATAGTTATGGAGGTTTTTTTGGAAATAGGGTTTTCAGAGCTAGAAATTTGTGGCTATGGAGAGCTTTTAGAGCTACGACTGTGTAGAGCTTTCAGAGTTGCGTTTGTGGAGGTTATTTTGGAGCTTGGATTTTTAGAGCTACGATTATGGAGAGGGTTTTTGAAGCTATGATTGTGGCAAGTTAGGATTTTGAAAGCTAAAACTATGGAGAGTGTTGATAGAGTTGTGTAAAGTGGAGGTTCCATTGGAGGAGCATGATCTAAGCAGCAACATCAAGACTTTTGGCCCTAGCAACTCTAGAGGAGATGGCATCAATTTCAAATGGAATTTAAATTGGCAAAGGGGGTGCAGTTGCTCGAGGGGATAGGGGTAAAGTGGAAGATGTGCAAATTAAGGTAGGTACTAATGGTAAGGGGGATATGGTAGGTGATCCTTTGAGGATTTATATAGGTTTTGATGTGTTTGACCTAGACATTGGGGGGTCTAAAAGCTCCAATGTCTTCTACTCCTTTTGTGGACAATTCAAACCATTCTTAGTCTCAAGTGTTATTGGGAGTTGACCCTATTGTTAAGACTCACTTTGATCTAGTTCTAGAGATAGAGGTTGATATTTCTTCTTTGTGAATTTCTCAACCTATTCTTCATCAAAAAATAGTGGAACAAGCAAACTCCTTGGTTAGGAAGTTTATTAGGGTTCGACTAGATTTAGACTCTATGAAAAAATAAAAAAGCTAAAAAATGGAGGCCAAAGAGGGATTTGTAAGTGGTGGTAATGCCCAAAGGCTTTATGCTCTTTAATTTTAAGACCCCAGAAGACATGAAGGTTGTGGTTATGAAGGGACCATGGTTCTTTGGTCAAAAAATACCTCTTTTTGAGGAAATAGTTTCAGACTTCAATCCTTCCACTGAGAATGTCAATAGAGCAACCCTTTGGGTGTGTCTGCCTAGGTTACCTATGGTATTCTAGGATGATGACATCCTTAAGGTTATTGCTAAATTGGGTAACTTTATTGTAGTGGATCTAGGTACTCGTGAAAAATAAAGATGGTTTTTGTCAGGTTTTGTATTAAATCTTATCTCTCTAAGCCTCTTTGTTCTATTAAGTTGGTTTTAGATTCTAGAGTTTAGGTCCAATATATAGAATATGAAACCTCTATGTCCATTTGTATTTATTTTAAAAGGGTTGGTCATTTACAGAATAAGTATCTTGAGAAGAAACCTCCTCAAAAGAAAGAGTCCCAAACCTAGAGAAATAAAAAAGAAGACTACTCTAAAGTTGTTGAAGTTTTTTTAGAATTTGATGGACATTCCAAGGGTACAGAGGTGAATCCAAATAAATTTGGTATACTAGAAGATTTGTTAGAGTATATTGCATCATTTGGGTTATGTAAATGTACCATATTTGATACATATCTAGAGTAGGAGTTTACTTCAAAGTAAAGTTAGTTAGTTGCTTCAAGTATCATAATAAATACACAAGTGTCAATGTGCAAGTTGTAAATGTGCATGTAGTCTACATGTACATGAGTCTTAGGTAGAGTAAAGGCCAAGCAATCTATATTTCTATATAAATACCTCATAGATGTAGTAATGAGAGTGAGATAGAAATATTGATATAGTAAGTATATAGTGTGTAGTAGATATAGTGTGTAGTATGGTACAATGTAGTTCTTTCATATACTTTCATGGAGTGTTCATATCCTCCATTATATAACATTGTATTATTTTTGTCATTCACATTAATGGCATATTTTTGAGTTATTTGCATATGTTCATCTCTTTATTTTCTTGCATATGATTGTGTCATTATTTTTATAGTTATCTCAAATTACCTATCCTTCATATTGTGGTTGTACTACCTCCTATAAAAATCTAACAATGGTATCATATCACATGGTAGATCAGATAGGAAATAGGGAGAGTCACAAGTGAGATTGAGAGAAATCCAAAAATCTCACTTACAAAGTTTTTAAGATTTTATTTGGCTAGAGTCTTTCCACAGAGTTACAATAAAACTCATGAAGATTAGGATTCAGCATTCATCCCACTAGATTGACAAATCAACTAGTAAAGAGTCATCATATCTAGATTTTACAGTTTCCACCATTTCATTTTCTAACATCTTGTTGCGGGAAAAGGAGATTTAAAAATTTGGGAAGCTTCCTACATAGAGCTAGGAAGAGTATCTTTATAAGAATCATTCCAACACTTGCAGCAACAATTAGAAGTCTAAATATTTTAGATACCTAAGGATAGGTTTCATTATTAGAGATTGCAGACCTGTAAGAGTTCAAAAGAATAAAAGGCCATAGTAGAATTATTGTTGATTAAAGAGACCCCTGAGAAGAGTTAAGAATATTGGAGGTTGGTGATCTCCATAAAATATTGTAGATAGCAGATTGAAGAAATCATCTACAAGAAGATTAAGAGACCCTTAGAAACTTATGTTATAAAAATTTCAGTTTTGTAATATTGGAGGTTGGTGATCTCCATTAAAGCCTACATATTGCAAAAGTAAAGAAGGACCAACAAATATCTTATTCCAAATTCTAGAAACAACAATTTTTAAATATCCAAGAAGAAAATCTCATTACCAAAACTTCCTTATTATAAGGTTGAAGGAAAGGTCTCATTTGGAAGACTAGAGAAGTTGTGAGGTTGAATACATTGATAAGGTCTCAAGGAAAAACAAGGAGAAGGCTTGGAGAGCCTCATTTTCACAATTTAAAGAAGATTATTAAAGGAGTTCCTAGAAGAACTCATTGAAGAAATCTAACAGCAAGGAGGAGTTATTGATAGAGTAGAATTTGGAATAATTGTTACCATCTGACAACAAGCCCAAAAGGAGAATAATTTGACAAGGAGTGCCAAATTTTGAAGGAGAATACTAAAGACTTTAAGACATTTAGATTCTTGATAAGGATATTAGGATCGAAGTCAAAATTTGACAAGGAGAAAAGAGTAAAATATTACTACCAAACCAGAAAGGTTTGAATATTACCTTTGGAGGCTAGAAGGCTCATCTGAAGATAGGTATTTTTTGAATCTACAACAAAATATTGAAAGGATCCTTGAAGGAAAACTCAGCTACAATTTGGAGGAGCTTCCTACCAAATTTATGAGTTTCAAGAACAATATTTTAGTGCAGAAATTGACTATGAAAGGGCAATAATTAAGATGACATTACTAGCTAAAAAACTTCAAGAGTTTTAGAGTTCATCTTAAAGGCTAATAGAAGTCACCTACTACAGATCAAAGGGTAGCAAGATAGAAGAGTTATGAAGCTTTAAATTGGTGAGTTAAGGAGCTATTTAGGACAGCCAAGAATAGTTACATATTCATCCAGCAAAAGGGTAGCAATAAGGTGAATCTAATCACCTACAATCCTTCATGTACAATGATCATTAAGATAAGCAACTTGGGTGCAAATAGGTTCATTAGTTTAACTTTAACTTGAGTTATTATCTAGTTCCATTAAGCATCATTTTAATTCTTTAGAAATTGCAAAAAGATAAGGTTGTATTATAGTCTTCAAAAGGAGTGCAGAAGGAAGTTAATTTAGAGTTATTATCTGCACATTAAATAGGAGTTGGATATATTTTTACAGAAATAAATTATCATCTTCCTATTATCTAGTTATAGCAAAATAAGACTACATTAATATATTATAGCTCTCTACAAGGAGCAATTAATAAGTGCATATTTTAAGAAGTAATAAGGTGATATTAATATTGCACTATACTAGTTGTTCTTTAAATGCACTAAGTACTTTTATATTACCATAAAAATTAATGCATATTTCAAGTTACTATTGAGAGGTTCATTTATAGGATTTATAAGGGAGATTATTATTGCACTATAGTTAATATTCAAGTTCACTAAAGTCTTTTAGTTAAAGTGAATAGTGCAGAATTAAAACCTCTAATAGCATATTAGTTGCATTGTTAAAATCTTGGATTCATTGGTGTTAAGATTATCCAAGTAAAGAGTTAGAGGTTAATGTTGTCTAGTAAAAAATGCAACTATATATTGCTCTCAGATATTAGAGCAAGCAGCTACCATATCTAAAAGCAAAAAAGTAGTTTTATATATAGTAAGGAGTCAACATATCAAAGGAGAAAAGAAGGACCATAAGGCATCAAGAAAATCTTGAAACTTTGGTGCAAATAAGAGCATCTTATTTACATTACATTGGTGCTCTATATCCCTCATAAAAGAGGAAGAAATATAGTGTTTCAAGACACTACAATAGTAGGAATCCTACATCCACAAGTGGTTTAATATTCTAAGATAGAAGGTGCAAAGAGGAGGTAAGCCAATCTAGGGCTCATAAGCATCAGGTTTGAGTGTCTAAAAGACACCAGTTTTAGTCCATTATCCACCACCTACAACAGCGTCAACCTGCAGCATGAAGACCTATGTAAACAAGATTGCATAGCAATAGATTTCTACATCTACAGGTCATCATCTAGCCCAACAAAGGATAGCATAAAGTATCTACAAAAAATGATCTATCTATAGAAAAGGGTAGCATTTAGCAAGTGGTGTAGCAAGGAAGAAAATAAAGGTGCCATACTCAGTAAAAAAACACCTAAATTCGGTCATTGAAGATCCATAGAACCAACACCCCATAACGGTCATCAAAGCTCCATAGAACCGCCACTCCATCACCCTTGGAGCCTCATAGTTGGAGTCAACCAAAATTATTGAATGGAACATCTTGGAGAAGAGAAATTGTTTACTATCAAAGGAGCAAAACAAGCTTGAAAATAGTTGGAATGAATAGGCATTGAGAAGACCTTAAGGATAATTTTTTTGGTACATTGAAGAAAGCATGCATGCAAAGGAGGCATTTGCACTTGTCTTGAAGAGAAATAAATATTGTACCACTTGGTACAAAGGGTATCTTTACCCTCATATATCCAATGCTCAAGAAATGCATTCATTTATGTAATGTCTGCCATCATTGCTCTAACATCTAAGGAATTTCAACACTTCTCAATAACTAGCAAAGATTGAGGAGGAAACCAAAACAATGTCTATCACCACTTGGTATTCATATCAATAAGAGAAGCTTACATATAGTAATTTGAACACAACATAGGTAAGCAGAGAATAGAAGCAAGTTACATTGAGCATTAAGTGAAACAAATTCAGTAGACATCGTATTCAAATCTGGGATTCAAGAGTCATTTTAAGATGAGAGTAAAGAGTCATTTGAAACCAATAATTAAGGATTCAAAGGTGCATTTAAGACATCAATTTATTTTGTCATGAACCTAAGTTGGAGAAGAGCATTAAATGCTCAATGTCATAAGCATCATTCGAGGAAAGAATACCAAGTGAAGAATAGCAAAGCATATGTCTCAAGTGGAAGTAAAACCTATCATAGACCAACACCATTCAAGGTAGAGGAAGTGCATTGAATTTAGCACCAAATTCAGAATCGTCACCACCACCTAATCAACTTTTTTAGCGTACATAGAAAGGAGGTAATACACTACAAGCATATTTTCCTCTAAAATAGGAGCTATAAGGTATTGGAAATTGATTATCATCATCCTTAGAAGTAAGAGGGCAATTTTAGTAAAAGTTGAAGACATTATAAATTGCCAGATATTTGCAAATAACTAAGTAGGAGTTATAAGGAGTATAGTATAAGGTTGAAACTCTTACTATGGAAATAATAGAAAAATCAACCATACATTTGAAAGCAAATTTAAAGGAGGTTTGTATATTTAAATAGTTTAATGTTTGCAATTAAATACCATAAGAGATATAAGGGTTTCTACTCGGAAATTTAAAACTCTATTATTGCAAATATTATTTTCTAATATTCCAAATTAGGGAGTTATAATGTATACTACATCAAAATAGTTTATTGGAATTTAGAAATATTAAACTATTGGACATTAAGGGATATAAAAGGAAGTTCTTCATTTACTTAAAGGAGTTAGAATTATATACTTACACTTGTCTCCAGCAGCGAAAAACTCGACATGTCACGAAATCGCGACATTTCCTGCTGCGCATTCTCTCTCCTCGAATATGTCGCGAAATCGTGACAGTTTTGCTCGCATCTTCTCTCTCCTCGGACATGTCGCGAAATCGCGACAATTTGGCATGCATTTTCTCTCTCCTGCTTTTTGTCGTGAAATCATGACACATTTTCTCTCTCCTCAACGAAAACTCGACATGTCACGAAATCGCGATATTTTCGGCTGCGCCTTCTCTCTCCTCGACCATGTCGCGATATCGTGACAGAAAACATGTCGCGATATCGCGACAGTTTTCTTCCTTGTCTCTTTCTCGCGGTTTCGAATCTGGGTCACCTCTGTTTTGCTTGAAACTTTCTCGCACTTGATCTAACCGACCTCGAATCGCATCAATCGCATCAATGCATCTGTGTTGACAACAATGACAATACTTTTGCAATTCTTTTGCTGCACCTTGCTCAACAATTATTATTAATAAATTTTATTTCATTTATTTTATTTATTTGATATAACTATATATATATATATATATATATATATATATATATATATATATATATATCTTCATTATTATTACAATTTTTTTTTAAATTAGTACATATCCAACATAATTAGCTATGCAGTTACATGAAAATGCATCTACATGAACCGTTGGCGGATGCATTTCCAATAGGGATTTTTGAATCCCTAATTAAGGTAAATACACCACCGCTCATCATACCCCTTATCTTACCTTTCACCAGTGAACCTTGCTTGGTAATTGAAGAAGACATCGCTTCCGTCAGTGTAGACACTTGTCCTTGCATCCACAAATGAATCAACAATACCATATCCTTGCAAATAAAATAAGTAATCAAAACTATATTTTGCAGGGCTATTACATTATACAATGAGTATGTGTTTTATTTTAGTCTAATCACCTCCTATAGCAGCAATATTTCAACTTCTATCTATCTAAACCTACTTTCCAATGCAAAATTCAATAGTGCTCCTTGGACTTATTTAGATGTATATCAAAACTATGCATAAATAAGACTTATAACTTCTATAATAATGTTCTCTACAAACCCATACTAATAATAAGATCATTATATATATAACATATAAAATTTAAATCAAATTTTAAAGTTTATTTATTTATTTTATTATTTTTTTTTCGAAGGGCAAATATAAATCTCAACACTTTCTAAAATTTCAAGAAATGCACTATAGACACTGTCTACGGATGGTGTTTACAGAAGATATTTACGGAAGATCACTACAGAAGCTATCTATAGAAACTACAGTTAGAGTTGAGAAAACACTTTACCTAATTCTTTCCCCCAAACTGTATTGTGAATTTTGTATACCTTATTTACTTCCCCCAAACTATAATTTTGGCTATATAGCCAAAACAAGATGAAGGGTGTTTTATTTATATTGATCGATAATATAATAATTACTTTTATCTATGGGGGTTTATTGTAATTTTTGTGATTGCGCTTCCTGAATTTCATTAAAGAGTATCCAAGTGAGAGAAAATTAAAGATTATAAAGCTTAATATCAATCATCAATGTATACAAAAATAGATATCTATCAAAAACTTGGAGTATTTTCAAAAAATGGAATAGATATTCAAATATTGATGGCTTCTATTAAAATATACAAGATTTTGATAGGTGAAAGCCATATTTTGGTAGAAGAAAATGAATTGTAGGAATACAAAAAAAAGGTTGTCAGATGGTGGAAAATAGTCTAATGAGCGTGGGGATACTGAAGTAGAGCCAATAGAATAGAGAAGATTTGAACTATACACTGAACCAAATAAGAAATATTAGCACAAAAAAATTAAAGGGTTTGCGGAAAAGGATTTTTGTAGAGCATGGAGGGTTTGCGGTGGAGTATTGTATTAAACATCTATTTCATCAGGTAAGATTCTTTATAGGGGTTTGCGGCACAAGGTTTTATTATCAACAAGGGTTTGTAGCAAAGGGTTTGCAGAGCAAGGAGGGTTTTATTACGCATTTATTTCATCAGATCAATAGTACAGAGGTTTCGGCTATAAAGGGTTTAAAAATGGAAGAAGGGAAGCAACAATTACAAGAACCAATATATGTCAATGAGAAATAGTATTGGAGGATATTAAGGCATCGACAAGATAGAGCAAGGGCAAAAACAATGAAGAGGGCATATCAAAAAATAAAAATAAAAAATATTCTACCACATAAACAGGTGGAGAATAAGGAACAATCAAAGGTAAATCACCAAAATGAGTTTTCAGATGAGGAAGAAACTTACAGTCCCACAACTACACCACTCATGTGGGCACCAAAGACTTTATGTACAAGAGCTAATGAAGATGAAAGAGAAACTTGAAAGCATGGAAAGGAGGGAGAAATTAAGAGAAACTAAATCAAATGAGGTTATAAACACCATTCGGGCTGGAAAAGGAAAACAGCCAACTCAAGGAGCAAGTGTCAAAGCTACAAAACCTTGAAAACATGGGTCAACGTGAATGGCATGTCCTCAAACAAGCCATCCACCCCCCAATCAATGATGCAATAGAGGTGGAAAAAACAAATGCAAATCAAATAAAATAGGTACGGAAAACACTCCAAAACATGGAAACAAGAGAAAATGAGCTACGAAATGAATTAGCAAATGCAATGACATGGTCTCAAGTAGTAAAAGAACCGGTCAATCAACAAAAAGAGTTGATAGAGAAGCAAGTAAAAATTCAAATAATCGAATAGAAAAAAGACATGAGAAGTTATCAAATATAATCATCAAAGGGTTGAAATATTATGGGGACAGGGAAGACACAAATCATTTAACTAGGGACTTCTTGTTAGATCAATTACAATGGAAGGATCAAATAAAAAAAGCAAGCAAAATTGGCAGGCTGAGAGAAGGAGGTAGAGATAGACATATTCGGGTCACATTGATGAGCTATGAGGATAAAATAAGGTTACTTAAAAACAAAGGTATGTTGAGAGGGTCACAATTTTATTTAGATGATGACCTAACATTTTTACAACAGAAAGAAAGAAATAAGGAATGGGAAAAGGTGAGGGCAGCAAGGAATGAAGGGAAACAGGTATATTTAAGAAATGGAAAGGCATACATCACATCTAAACAAATCCAAAACAAATAGGGAGTATGGCCCGCCCAGGAACATCTTACAATGGTAAGTTGGAACTATAGAGGTTTCCCTTGGAGAAGAGGACCCGAGTTAGGGCCCATTGCTAGAGACAAATATATAATCATATTGACAAAAACACATGAAGACGATTGATGTCGGACTCCATAATTTTTGGGATACAAAAAAATAGCAATATGGAATAAAGCAGCAGAAAATTGCAAAGGGCATGGGGGTATTATGGTTTTAATAAAAGAGGAATGGGATATTAAAATTGAAAAACAAGATGAAAACAAATAGTACATCTGGATAAATATCCTAGAAAATAATTTAGTTATTAGCATAGTAGCATGTTATTTTGCTCCCAAGAATTCTAAATTCTATAAGAAACATGACCTTAACATAGAAGACCCATACTCCTACCTAAAAAGAGACATGTCAATATACAGTAAGTTGGGGGAGATTATATTAATTGGAGATTTCAATGCAAGAATAGCAAATAAGCAAGCTAACATTCTAGAAGGTAACAAAGATATTGATATTAATCCTCTTTGGATTCCAGAAGAGGAAAATCAACAGTGGACCAAGACTTCAGAAGATGAGCATGGGGCTATCACGCAATATGGAGAAGAGTTGTTAGGTCTTTGCAGCATATACAATTTGATTATTTGCAATGGGATGAACAAATGGAAAAATTCAAGAAAGTATACATGCAAAACATATAAGGGACAAAGTGTAATAGACTATGTAATATGCTTACAGAATTACATACCAAAAATAGAGGAGCTAGAAGTGGAAGATTCTCTAGTGGAACTTAAGTCAGATCACAACCCAATTGTTATGAAACTTTGAATGCATGGATACAAACCAAGGAAAAAACACTTGCAAGGCAATAAAAATAAATATCCTCACAAGGGAAACATTCTCTTAACAGATGAAAATCGATGGAATTTTAGAGCAGTATTAAATAACAAGTTACAGGAAATGGAAGAACTACATCACAGTAGTAGATATTACAGTAAGAGTGAAGGGTTAATGCACGTTATTCAAGAAGCTCTAAACAAATGCAAGAGAGCTAAACCTAAAAAGAAATAAAGTAATAGCTTCCCAACCAACCCATGGTTCGATGAAGATTGCAAAAAAATGTGAAGATTACTAAAGGAACCAACGGGTAAAATAAGAGCAAACAAAAAAGCATATGAGAAACTAGTAAGGGCAAAAAAAGAAGAATACACTAGAACAAGGAGGAAAGAATTGATTTACTTAGGGAAGCATGAACTAAAGAAATTTTTGAAGGAACTAAGTGTGAAAAGGATGCAAACTAAAAATAACATAATAGTTAATCAGTGGTTGGAGTATTTAAAACAACTGTATCAACGTAGTAACCTGCAGGAGACACCCCCTACTATCATTGTCAAGAAAGAACTTTTCACAATTGAAGACATTATTCAAGGGATAAAAAAGTTAGCAACCGGTAAAGCCCGTGACATAGACAATATTCAAGCAGAGCATGTAAAATGGGGGTAGATATCTTGGCACCGCAAATCAAAGAAATTTTCAATGAGTTCATACAAAATGGCTTCCCTAATGAGTGGACAACTAGCTTGACCATTCCTTTGTTTAAAAGTGGAGATGTAAATAGTCCCTCAAACTATCAAACTATCATGATCAAACCTCTTTTTGCAAATTTGTTTGGGAGTATGATAGAGCGTAGGATCAGCATATGGACAGAAGAAAAGGGAAAGAGAGCAAAGGGGCAAGCATGTTTTAGGCCCAAGCACTCAACTATTGATCATTGTATCACGCTCAGACACATAGTGGAAAAAATATGGGACAAAAAAGAGGAGGCTTTTTGTTGTTTTGTAGACTTCAAAAAGGCATTTGACACGGTGCCAAGGAAAAAATTATGGAGCAGAATGGAAGAGCTAGAGGTTCCAATTCACTACAGGGTAGCAATTCATAGACTATATGAGCATGTAAAGGCTAGAATCAAAACACAGGAAGGGTTATCTGAATGTTTTGGTAGTGACATAAGGGTCAAACAAGGTTTCCCTCTATCTCCGACCTTATTTCGGTTGTACATTGACAAGTTAGAATAATGGATAAACAAATTTGGGGGAGAGGGTCTGCATTTAGCCAAATATGTGGTAAAACTCCTCATGTATGCAGATGATGTAATTCTTGTGGCCAAAATAGCCAAAGATCTAGAAGATCACCTTCAATTTCTAGAACTCTTTTGTAAAGAAGTTGGGATGTAGGTGAACACGAGCAAAACAAAAATTATGATTTTTTCAACAAAAAATAAGAAGCAACAACTCAAATTTCAGTTTGTAGGAGAATCGCTTGATGTAGTAGTAGAATACAAATACCTGGGCACAAAATTTCATGACAAACTTATTTGGAATACATGTAGGAAATCAACATAAATGAATGCCCAAATGTCAACAAAGACATAAAAAATTATTTAAATGAAAAGTTCAGAAGTGGAATGTGGAAAAATGCAAGCAGAAAAAGACAATATTATATTGCAAATTTTAACCCAACGTATGACAACAAGGAAAAAGCGTATATAGGTGCTGAAATCAAGTGGAAGGAAAAAATACTCATTGCTCAGATAAGGACTAGCTCTCATAGGCTTAGATGTGAAACAGGGAGATGGACAACGCCCAAAGAACAATGGGAAGAAAGGATATGTACTCTATGCAGCACAGGGGCAGTAGAGACAGAGGAACACTTCATCTATAAATGCCCGAGTTTTTAAAATATTCGTGACAAATACAAAGAAACACTTGGGAACAAGTTTATGGCAGATTTATTTGAAGACAATAAAATAAAAAAAGTTGGAGAATTGCTAACACAAATCAGCAGGAGAAGGAACAACCTTTTCAAAGATATTAAATATCATATAATATGATTTGATTAATTGTACTTCCATATTTGAGGTCCCATAGACCATATTTGGGTCTCACGGACGTAATTAAAATCTTTCATTTCATTTGGTTTTAGTTTTTTTTTGGGTTTTTATTTTGATTTTCTATTTTAATTCTACTGTAATCAATTTTATATACAAATCGCAGCAATTGAGTTTATAACCATCTTTAATACAACAGAGAATAATTGAAATAAATTTTCATGCTAATCCTAATATTTTACTAAAATTAGATATGACTCCCATTCCTACGAATCTTTATACAACCAGCTTTTAGCATATTAGGAGCAGAATGAAATGTTGTAAGAAAAATAAAACTTATTGAAAGTAAAAGGTTAAACTATTACTCTTTATTTGATTGTTTAGGAAGATTTCACTATAGTTGTGTCACTCAACCGTAACTACTTCCTGCTTCTAATAGGGTTTCTCTTTCAGTGTACGCCTACTTCCTACTTTTCTCATAGGGCCTAAGCCAAACCAACAATAATAATCACCCAAAGCTGAAAATGTGTAGAAATAAAATTTGTTGAAATAAAAGATACTATTACTGCTTCTTTGATTATTAGGGGTATTTTATTACGGTTGTGTCACTTAATCATAACTACTTTCTACTTCTAACAGGGTTTCTATTTCAGCGTACACCTACTTCTATTTTTTCTTGTAGGTCCTAAGTCAACTAAGCAATAATAATTACCCAAAGCATAAAATTTTACAGAAAATAAAATTTGCAAAAATAAAAGGTAAACTATTACTGTTTCTTTGATTATTAGGAGGGACAGGGTTTCTCTTTCAGCGTACACCTACTTCCTGTCAGCTCCTAGGTCAACTAAACAATAATAATTACCCAAAGTAGGAAATTTGTAGGAAATAAAATTTGCAAAAATTAAAATTTGCAGGAAAAAAAATTCTAATTAAGAAAGTAGTAAAACTGATTCCTCAAGAAAAATGAACCTGGCAGCGTCGAACAAAGGGGCTTGACAATCCAGTGTTGCTTTGAATCTATGTGTTCCTACATACAAGTAAGCTTCTCTTGGCCACTTTAACTCGTATGTGTTCCTACATACAAGTAAGTTTATTCTTACCACTCTGACTCGTATGCGTTCCTACATACAAGTGAGCATCCCCTTTTTTTTGCACTACCAAACAACTTTTTGATTAACCACTACGGTGCTATTCTCCCCGATAACGGTGCCAAAATGATTGGTTGTAGTAGCTTACATTTAATTTTATCAATCCGAGGGCAATCAAGGTTAGATTTAAAGAATAGCAATCTAGTATAGATTGTACCATAGGGATCAATGCTAAGCTTAGTTCAAATTTCTTTTAGTTTCAGGTGTTTGCAAACAGAAGTTAGATTGTGCATGAATGAAAACAAAATGCAATTTAGTCTATATGAATATGTGTGGATCCACGTATGATTTAATGATGCATAGTATAATTCATAATTATTTATTATGCAATTTAATTAAGTTTATGCTTTAAGACTTATTCTACATTCTAACTCTATCTACCATGTTTTGGGGGGGAGAAGATTTAGGGACTAACCTTTCGGAGTGGGCCTTGCCTCCGGAAGGTTAGTGTTAACCCCTTACCCTATTTTCTACTTTACTTTAACTTTAGTAATATACTCTCATTTAATTAATCTAATACTTAATTATTTCATAATTGCAAAAAATAAAATAAATGAAAGTTACCAAAGCAAGCAAAATGTAAAGAAATTATAAGACACAGTTACCATATTCTGAAGAAAATATTGTTGCTTTATTACTAAAACTTCAAATGTACATGGTTGCACATCCAGCTTTTCCAGAAGTTATATACAGAGGATTACATTAGAAATAATCACAACTTAGACATTTTCATTAGCTCTCCAGACCTTTTCAAATGTCTCCTATGGAATATATATTGTCGCTTGGACAATTCCGAATATAACTCCATGTATTTCTCCATGTGGTGTGGACTTGATAATGCAACAACTATATTCTAACAAGAATAATCTAAACTAACACATTTCCTAACCTACTTGGACTCAATAAATATCCTAATTGGTCCAAGTGGAAATACATAACAACAAAATACCATCTTAGACTTAGTGGGATAGCTACGTAACAATATAATCATTGATTTAGACTTTTTTTAACAGCTTTTATCCTTTCTTTTAGGAAGTACATATTTATTACAAATATTCATGTAATCTCCTAACAACTTTGTTGGAATACTTAGCATAAATCCTATATTCTAAATTTCTAGTATTTGGTATTTATTAAATAGCATATGTTAGAATATTCAGTTTTTAGCTTTGGATAGTCACTGTTTGAAAAATTCCATGATTAGCATGTTGTTAGGATTATGATATTCTTTGGTATTTATGTAGCATCTAGCTAAGTGTAGAGTGTTTGTAATTTTCAAATAACTTTGGGATAATTCTCCCAATAAACTTGTACTAAACATAGCTCTCCTCATGAGTTGTATATTCTTGTATTCAGATTGAATTAATAGAGTAATACACATATTATTCGTATTTGGTATCATAGCATTTTTGGGTTTGTTCAGAAGTGATAAAAACCTGTGGAGAGAAAAAGATGTGCCCATCACGACTGCTAAATTTGTGAGTTCATTCTACTAGGAGAAGGAGGGTGGTTGAAGTAGCTAGCTCGCATGAAGAAGAAAGCCATGCCATTGGATATCACGTTAGAGAGCGTCATTTCATTTAAGATCTGAATTATTTGCTCATCTATGAGAAATCCCATGATGCGAAGGCAGTTCTGCAAGGAGGAGCCCACACTGATATTTGTGTGTAAGTCATTTAAAGTGGAGACTAATGATAAAGAATTACTTCTTGGCCAACATAGCATCATGAGTAGTGTTAGTGTGTTAGAAGCCATCTCGTAGCTGACAATGGTTGTTTCACAGATCAACAGTCTAAACATCACGTGATTCAAAATATCCTAACCATAGTAGAGGTTGAAGATGTGATACGCTGATGTTGATGCACTCGATAGCATTATGTTTGGATTCTCAACAGTTAATCCCAAGAGAATCATAAAAAAAATGTATGTGATTTGTGCCAAATCACATCTTACAGTAGGACGTTCGATGTGTGTAGCTGCATCTATGTACACCGAAGGACATTACAGCTATCTGTCATTGTGTAGAATTTTCTGATTTGCATTGGTTTTGGTAGGATAGATTCACCCTTTGCAGAGTGAGAGTTGTCACTAGAAAAAAACATTTTTGGTGATTTATAAAACATTTGCACCAGCAATTTAATGCACACGGAGAACTTGTAGGGTAACTGATCTGCTGCATAGATAATGTGCATGTTGAGGTATCATTGTGGAAGATATGCATGTTAAAAAGGTGATGATATACGGTGTTGTGTGCTGGTTGAACTATTGCTACTGTTTGTAGCATTTGGTGCATCGATTATTGCTGGTGTTTGTATTGGTCTGGTTGGAGTGGACTATTGTTGTCCGTTTGAACGTTCTAATACTATTAAAACATTTCTACTACTCCTGCTATTTTGAGATATTGCAAAGTGAAACAGAGAGGTATTTTAAAAAAAAAATCCAAAGTCTTATTGATTAGTTATAGCAATGGCTGCTAATAACAACCTACCCATTCCTGAGTTTAATGGATTGGACTATGAGTATTGGTCTATCAAGATGAAGATATTACTCATAGGCAAAGGTTTGTGGGACATTGTAGTAGAAGGCTACAATGAACCAACTGATTGGAACACCTTGAATGTCACTGATAGGAATAATAAGAAGGATGCCCAAAAGAAGAATTATTTTGCTCTCTATCATCTCCAAGCATCATTGGAGAAAAGTATCTTTCCTAGGATTGCTTCTTGTTCAACAACCCTAGAAGCATGGAATGCCTTGAGAGATAGCTATCAAGGGAGCAATCAAGTGAAGCAAGTGAGGCTTCAAACTTTGAAGAGAGATTTTGAGAATCTCAAAATGCAAGAAGATGAAAGAGTAGGAGATTATTGTGTGAGAGTCAAAGCAATTGTAAACAAAATGGAGACACTTGGAGAGGATGTAAAAAATGAAGTTGTTGTGAAGAAAGTGTTGAGAACACTTCTTCATAAGTGGAATCATATTGCAATCATTATTGAGGAATCAAAAGATCTTTCTAATCTCACATTTGATGCACTAATTGGTTCTTTGATGTCCCATGAAGAGAGACTCCAAGGTTCTACATCATCAAGCTTTGGAGGTGATGAAAAAGCATTCTCATCCAAGGAAGGTGAGACTCATGGAAATACACAAGGAAGAGGACAAAGGAGAGGACAATATTCAAGAGGAAGAGGAAGAGCAAGAGGTAGATCAAGAGGTGGCTACCAAGGAAGAGGAAGAGGAGGTGACAAATCAAACAAATCTTGTTATCATTGTGGCAAGCTTGGTCACTTTGCTAGAGATTGTAGACTAAAGGCTTCTCAAGAAGGGAGAAGTAATAATTATGGAAACTATGGAGAAGAGGAAGGAACATCAAATTTGTTCCTCACATATGGAAAATCAGATCAAAATCTTAATGAAACTTGGATTTTGGATACTGGTTGCTCAAATCATATGAGTGGCAAAGAAGAGTTATTTGCTACAATGGATTCCACATACAAGTCCAAGATCAAATTGGGAGATGACAAGGCACTACAAGTTGAAGGCATGGGAGCCATGGAGGTTCCAAAAAATGAAGGCACAAAGAAGGTAAACAATATCTATTACACTCCTAAACTCCAACATAATTTGCTTAGTGTTGGACAAATCATGGAAAAGAACTATAAACTTGTTTTTGAAGATGGAAAATGTGTAATTTTTGACAAAAACAATTGTAATAGAGTTGTCACAAATGTACCTATGACAAAGAATAGGTTATTTCCTCTTAAATTTGGGGAACAAGGAGGTGCTCAACTTGCTAGTGTGGCCATAGAAAATCCAAGTGTGCTTTGGCACTTGAGATATGGTCATCTTAATTTTTCAAGCTTGAAGTTGTTGACTTCTCAAGCTATGGTGTGTGGACTACCAAAAGTTGAAGAGCACAAGGAGGTGTGTGAAGGATGTGCTTTGGGAAAGCACTCAAGAACAAAGTTTCCAAGAGGTCAAGCATGGAGAGCAAGCCATCCACTACAATTGGTACATTCGGACATTTGTGGTCCAATGCATACCAAAAGCTTGGGTAACAATTCTTACTTCCTTACTTTCATAGATGATTTCTCTAGAATGTGTTGGATTTATTTTTTGAAAACTAAGGATGAAGCTTTTGAATGCTTCAAGGATTTCAAAAATAATGTAGAGAATCAAAGTGAGTATGTTGTAAAAAGTTTAAGGACTGATAGAGGAGGGGAGTTTTTCTCAAATGCATTTCTCAAATATTGTAAAGATTGTGGGATCAAAAGGCAATTCACTACTGCCTACACCCCACAATAAAATGGTGTGGCTGAGAGAAAGAACCACACTATTGTAGAAATGGCTAGATCAATGCTTCAAACAAAGAAACTAAGTAACATGTATTGGGTTGATGTTGTTAGGACAAGTGTTTACATTTTGAATAGGAGTCCTACTTCTAGTTTAGATGGGATAACTCCCTATGAGGGATGGTATGGCAAAAAGCCAAATGTAAAGCACTTCAAAGTTTTTGGTTGTCTTGCATATGCACACATTCCTGATGAGACAAGAAAGAAACTTGACCCCAAAAGTCAAGCATGTATTTTCATTGGGTATAGTGAGTTTTCAAAGGCATATAGACTCTACAATCCAAAAACACACAAAGTTGTAATCTCAAGAGATGTAATTTTTGATGAAGGGGGAGTATGGGGTCATCAAAAATATTTTGTTGATGATGGATCTCAAGATGAAAGCTCCTCCCAAGTGCAGCCCATTGACAAGAACAACAATGAAAGTCCTCCTCCAAGTCCAAGAAAGAGTTCTACTTCAAGTACAACAAGTGCTACTCCAAGTCCTCCACAAAGACCACCAAGAGCATCAAGTTCTTCTCCAATGCCAATGGAAGAAGATACACCACCAAGAGGTAAGAGAACACTTCAGTACCATCCCTCCTTCCAAATGATGGACAAGAATTTTCAAAGAAGGTACACTAGAAGCCAAGCTAGTGAGATGAATGAAGTCTTGAAAAGACTTGAAAATTTGCACATGTATGGTGATGAAGACTCCCAAGAGCCTAAGGGAGATGTTGTAAACTATGCTTTAATGACTAGTGTAGAGCTAGAGCCATCTAGTTATGAAAAAGCATGTAATCATGATGTATGGCAACAAGCCATGAAAGAGGAAATGACCTCTATAAAAAAGAATGACACATGGGAGCTAGTGGAGCTTCCTAAGGGAAAGAAATGTATTGGATGTAAATGGGTCTATAAGACCAAGTTCAATGCTGATGGGAGCATTGAAAGACACAAGGCAAGGCTAGTAGCAAAAGGGTTTACTCAAAAGTATGGGATTGACTATGAGGAAACCTTTGCTCCTATTGCTAGACAAGAGACCATTAGACTAGTACTTTCCTTGGCTGCCCACAAAGGGTGGAACATTCAACACATGGATGTTAAGAGTGCCTTCCTTAATGGGTACTTGAATGAAGAGGTTTTTGTGCAACAACCTCAAGGCTTTGAAGAACAAGGTAAGGAGAACCTTGTCTACAAATTGAAGAAAGCATTGTATGGACTAAAGCAAGCACCAAGGGCATGGTACTCACGCATTGATGGCTACTTTCAAGACTATGGATTCACTAGGAGCAAAAGTGAACCTACTCTCTACTACATGAAACAAGGTAAAGACATCCTTATTGTGTGCTTATATGTGGATGATCTAATATTCATGGGTAGTAGTGCTAAAATGAATGAGGAGTTCAAAAACTCCATGATGAAAGAGTTTGAAATGAAGGATCTAGGTTTGATGCATTACTTCCTAGGAATGGAGGTACATCAAAAAGAAAATGAGATCTTCATATGTCAATATAAATATGCATAGGACATGATAAAGAAATTTTCTATGGAGAAGTGCAAGTCAGTTGCAACTCCAATAGGTCATGGGATACAATTAAGCAAAGAATATGGAGCATCAAAAGTTGACAAGACCACCTACAGGAGCATGGTTGGGAGTCTAATGTTCCTCACCAACACACGACCAGATATTCAATATGTTGTCTCTCTAGTATCAAGATATATGGCTGATCCATCAAAACTTCATCTACAAGCAACTAAAATAATTTTGAGGTATGTAAGGGGTACAATGGATTATGGGATCCATTACCACAAAAGTGATGATGTAAAATTAGTTGGCTTTAGTGATAGTGATTGGGGAAGCAACATAGATGATAGGAAATCCACTTCAGGGAATTGTTTTAGTCTTGGGTCAGGGCTAATTACTTGGAGTTCTAAAAAGCAAACTACTGTAGCACTATCATCTACTGAGGCTGAGTACATAGCAATTACAAATGCTAGTGCCCAAGCCTTATGGTTAAGAAAAGTACTAGAAGAAATAGGTGAGAGACAAAGTGATCCTACCATATTGTATTGTGACAATATGAGTGCCATACAATTGGCACATAATCCTATCCACCACAGCAGGTCAAAGCACTTCGACATGAAGTATCACTTCATTAGAGACATGGTGGAGAAAAATGTGGTTGAGCTAAAACATTGCAGCACTTTGGACAACATAGCAGACATCTTCACCAAAGGAGTTGCTAAAGCTCAGTATTTAAAGCTGAGAGACTGTCTGGTCAGCCCTCTCAACTTTAAGGGGGAGAATGTTGGAATATTTAGCATAAATACTACATTCTAAAGTCCTAGTATTTAGTATTTATTAAATAACATATGTTAGAATATTGAGTTTTTAGCTTTGGATAGTCAATGTTTGACAAAATCCATGATTAGCATGTTGTTAGGATTATGCTATTCTTTGGTATTTACGTAGCATCTAGCTAAGTTTAGATTATTTGTAGTTGTCAATAACTTTGGGATGTTCCTCCCAACAAATTTGTACTAAACATAGCTCTCCTCATGAGCTATATATTCTTGTATTCAGATTGAATCAATAGAGTAATACAGATATTATTCGTAAACTTATATGCCCCAAATAAATGATGATTCACCTACATTTGATTCTTCTAACCACCCATGTGGCATTTGAAATCTTTCATGTTTGATTCTTTTAGCTACCCATGTGGTGTTTGACCAAGCCATAGCTTATGTGGCATTTTTATTATGTGAAACAGGTTTTTCCATAGATTTTTCCAGGTTTTCATAGCACCCTTTTGTAGCACCCTTCCATAGTACACGTCCACATGTCTCCTCAAATATATTTGCACGATATTGGTTCATCCTTCCTTCAATGTATGACCTGTATTTTGCTGCAATATTACCTGTGATCGTTCTACTGCCAAAAACATACAAAACTTCACACAATTTGTGTAAAATATGAACATTTATCATTTAAACCTCATTCATCAAATTTACTGATAAATCACATAAATAAGGTAAAAATAATCATTAAAACACATTTACTTCCATGATTTGCAGATAGAAAATAGATAATCCTTGCATAAAATATGTGCCAATTTGACACTCATCAAGGGGTGTGAAGGTGTAAGTAGGGCTTCTCGTGGTTATTCTAGAGGATTGTGGACACTTTGGAATCTTTATTCTATGGAAGGTAATCAGGTTGATAGGTTCTCTTATTTTTTATTTTGTTGTAAAAACTAATTTTTCATGGATTTATACCAATGTGTATGCTCCCAATGTTGTTTTGGATAGAAGGAAACTTTGGATTGACTTAAAAGCCCTTGGTTCTTTGTTTGAACTTTCATGGCTACTTGGTGATTTTAATTTCATTATGCTTCCTTGTGAGAAAATTGGAGGCTTGACTATTTTTCTAATAGTATGGAAGAGTTTTGTGAGTTTTTGACTTCCATGGGACTAGTAGATATTGATTTGCAAGGTTCTATATTCACTTGGTTTAAAAAAAGAAGGGGGGGAGTTCTGATTCAATCTAGGATTGATAGGGTCCTTGCTTTGATGAGTTGGCTTACCATGGTTCACGATTGCTCTTTGAGGACTTTACTGAGAATTACTTCTGACCATAATTCATTACTGTTAGAATTCATGGAAGAGAAACATTTGAAAGGTTATCATTTTAGGTTTGATACAACGTGGATTTCTCATCTGAATCTTGAAGGCTTGGTGGAATATGAATTTCTATGGCACTAAGATGTTTCAAGTGGTAAAGAAGCTAAAAATCATCAAAGCTAACTTGAAGAGGTGGAATCAAGAGGTTTTTGAAAACCTCTTCCATAGGAAGCAAAATATATTTCAAGAATTGCAATAAATTGAGAAAAAATGCCAAAGTGAAGGTTGATCAGAGGATTTGGTTAGCAAAGAGTAAATTACTCTTGTAGAATTTCATAATATTTTTGCCAGTGAGGAGTCTTTTGGAGGTAAAAATCTTGAGCTATGTGGCTTAAGGAGGGGGATAGGAATACCAATTTTTTCCATCTCTTAACCTTGAAACATAGGAGTGCTAATAAAATTAAGAGAAATTACATTGGACTCCAGTGAATACCTTAGAGATAAGGAATAAATTGCTACTACTATGATATCCTTCTTTCAGGATTTATTTTCTAGAGATAGGGAGGAAGACAGGGATGCTTTAGAGGAACTTCTCTGGAACATTTCCTAGGTAGTGACAGCTGATACGAATAATTCTTTGAGTGCCTCCTTTTCTAATTATGAGATCGTGATCGACCTATTTAGTATGAATAAGGATAAAGCATCTGGGCTAGATGGGTTCCCTACTAGTTTTTCAGAGGTTTTGGCTCCTTCTTTGTTCGGATATTTTGGAAGCCTTAAGATAATTCCAATATTCTTCCTCTTTGTTTTAGGCATGGAATACTACCTTAATCATTTTGGTTTCAAGGCTTCTCCCCATCTTGATTTCTCCTCTTCAAGGTGGTTTTGTTTATGGTAGCAGATTGTGGATGGGATCATTACAATTCATGAGACTTTACATTTTATGTCCAAAAGCAGGTTGGCTAGAATGTTTCTTGGGGTTCAAAGATGTATTAGGCAATGTGATCCCTTGTCTCCATATCTTTTCATTTTTATGACTAAAGCTTTAGGAAGATTGATTCTTGCTTCTATCTTGTCCACTAAGATTAAGGGTATTAGTCTTGCTGGTATTGTGGAGGTAGTTTCTATTAGAGTAATATTCCATTCTTTGGAATATTTACCTTTTACTCCACTAGGTAAAATAGGTAGTATATTACATTATACTACATAGATTATTACTTTTACTTTTCTACCACTTACCATGTAGATATTTACTGTTCTAAATATCTAGTGGTAAACCTAGGTTAATATCTAAAATATCCTATGTTAGATATTTTAAGCTAGTTGTTAGCGCACTCTTCTCTTAACGCGTTTGTTAGCATTAATTGTGCTAATAGGTTAATATCCTACATTGTAACCTATATAAAGCTAAGGCATTCCTAAGCCTAAGATAATGTTAATTAATTAAGTGTGATGTATTTTATTGAATTCTAAACTCACCTTAAGCTTACATTGGCATCAGATCAAGTTGAGCACGGATCTCGAGGTAGCCTACAAGAGGTGGCCCCTAGCTAAACTAGTGCAGATCTTGAGTCACGGACCACAGGAGCTCAAAGCTTGAGGAACGATCTGCATAGCCCGTAGGGGCATGAATCTCGAGACAATATTCTGACATGGTAGCATGCGGACCGCAAGTGACTAGCATGCATTCCAAGGTGACCCATAGGTGCCAACATGGTGTTTGATCTGGCCCTAGCATGAGGTAGCCCGCAGGTGTTGATGTGGTGTCCGATCTAGCCCTAGCATGGAACCCAAGACACCACATGATGAAAGACTAAGCTTCTCCATTGGAAGACACCTTGTGTTGACTGGGCATGAATCTGAGAAGTTGATGTGGAACAACGTTGAGCTGCCTACTGATGTGGCACGTGAATCGACACCTGGTGTTGATTGGGCATAGATCTAAGAAGCTAACATGGAATGATGTTGAGTTGCCTGCTAACATGGCATGCAGATTGGGATTGATGTGGCAGACTTGTTCGACATGGCAGAATGCACGTGGATCGATGACTGACGTGGCATGGAGAACACCTAGCGCATTTTGATTGGATCCTACAAAGGAAAGCTGATGTGGGTGACGTGTCATCAAGTAATTGGTTGACTCGACAAAACAGGTCATCAACAAGGTGACTGCCCGTAGGCAATCAAGTTCATATAGGAGCTTTGCTCCTTTTAAAATGCTTTGCATGTGTTCTTAGAGTGCCTGTGGGACTAAAGTCCCAAAGCCTTTCAAAGGTAGAGTGCGCACGAAGGCGCACGCTCAAGTTCCCACCAAAGGGTGAGGAATAAAATAAAAGAGAGGTTGTCTCCCTTGGCTCCTAGCTGCAGTGCTAGCTTGGCTGGTTGGAGCCCTGTGCTAAGGCACTACTCGACGGGAGGTCGAGGGTTTGACTCCCATCAAGTCGATGTCGCTTTTCTTTTGCTTAAGAAGGCAAAACCAAATAACAAAGCCCAAGGTAATATCTTTTTTTATTTGCATTTTTTTAATCTAAGTTTTTTTTTTTAATTTTTTTTTTAATAATTAAAATATAAACATTATTATTAAAAAAAAATTAAAATCGATTTTTTAAATAAATGTTTGTTTTTTATTATTAATTAAATTATTTTTTATTAACTTGGTTTAAATTTTGCAAATTAAAGAAATAAGGTTATTATTATTTTTTTTTGCAAATTAAAAATCAAAAGGAGCTTTTGTTTTCTCCAAGGGGAGATATAAGACATATAAGAGCACCATTTTATTTGCAAATTAGGAGACCTATTTTCTTCTCACAAGCCTTGTTCATTTAGCATACAATAAAGGTTCAAAATTGAATTCTTTTTTGCCAAATTATAAGACAAGGAGCTCAAAAATATTGTAAATTTCAAAGGCAAAGTGTGCATTTGTTTTCTCCAAGGGGGGATATACGACATAAAATTGCACATTCTATTTTTTGCAAAATTGAGAAGAAATTGTAACCTTGGGCCCATAAAAACTAAGTCGTGTGTCGACTAGTTCTGGAAGCCTTTCAAACGCGGGTCGTGTGTCGACTTGTCTTGGAAGGAGTGCTAGTTTTGTTAATTTTGCAAATCAATGGGGGAAGACAAGAAATTGATCTTCTTTGTAAATTTGTAACACAAAAGTTAGGAGCACTTAAAACAAATCAAACTTGTTTATTTTTTAAAATCAGAAAATATACATAATTGTTTATTGTCACATTATTTGCAAAATTGTAAGACAAGGAGGAGATAAAAACATATCAATTTTTTGCACAACACACATTTATATTTTGTTGCAAAAATTAAAATGTGCATTTTTTATTTTACTCGACACCTTCATTGGCAAATTAGGTGCATTTTCGGTTGCATCCGACACCTAAGTGATAAGAAGGGCATTCATGTTTGATTATTGCATTATTTCTTTTGCAATTATAAGTCATAAAATCAAGAACACTCAACCCCAAAATTTCACAATAAATTTGTGTTAATCATTGCACAGATTTAAAGCCAATATTCACTTGATATTCTCTCCTAAAAACAAAAATCCCTAATTCACTCTATTTGTTTGGCTTAATTTCCTCAAACTAATTATTTCTCTTCAAGAGGATTTTCAGATAGGTGCCATTAAATACCACTTAAGAGTGAAATAAATATCATCTTAGTACAAATACTAGGACCTTCATCATGGCAACTATCAACAAATACTTAAATGATACACAATTGCTTAAAGGTCCTAACTATTCAACATGGAAAACTAAGATGAAAGCCATCCTGACTGTAGAGGAAATGTGGGATTTAGTAGATGGCATTGAATCAAAACCTGCAAAAACAAGAGTAGATCAAAAAGCATAGGATAAAAAGAACAATCATCTTCTCATGTTGATACTCCTAGCTACTACTAATGAGATCCAACCTCATATAAGTGAAGCTAAAATTGGTAAAGATGCATGGGATGCACTTTGTACCATATTTGAAGGTAAAAATCAATCAACTATTCTAAACCTTCAAACACAACTTCATACACTCCATATGAATTCAGGTGAATCAGTAGAACTCTTCCTCTGTAGAGTGTCAGAACTGAAGTCTAAGCTCAATGCTTTAGGAGCTAAAGTAGAAGACACCCTTTTGACTTCAGTAATATTAAGGGCTCTTCCTGAATCCTATGAATTGTTTATTACATTCCGTAATGTATCACAAATATTAGTCACCTTTGTGGAGTTAGTCAATTTGCTTCAAACAGAGGAAGCAAATCAACTCCAAAGCGATGAAGTATCGAACAATGCACTTTACTCAAACAATCAGGATGATAAGAAGAAAGGAACCTTTCAAAAGGGGGGATCATCTTCAAAATGTAATGGAAAGAAAAATCAAAATATTTTTTTCTCGCATTGTAAAGAGGACAACCATGACACCAATCGGTGTTGGTTTAAAAACAAGCAAAACAAGAAAGGCAAAGGCACATCACAAAAGCAAAACAAAGGCAATATTGCTAGTGAAGTGTCTAGTTTCGATTCTAATTCTGGTTCAAAAAAAGTACACAGAGTACTCTTGGCTAAGATAGTATTGTAGAGGGAAAGCAAATTTGTCACCTTAAGCAAGCACCATTTCCTCTCTCTCTTTTAGGCTTCATAAATAGCATAAGTTTTTTTTGAAGTACTAGCAATAAAGGGGTGATTGTACCTCTTTTAGGCTTCATAAATAGCAAACTCTCATTGTTTGAAGTTTCTGGTGTAAAATTTGCCTAGGAGGAAATCTTTGTAAAAACATTCACAATGCTTCTTAAGTTACACATATTTTGCAATTAAGGGGAGATCAAAATTTCTTTTCTTATTTCTTCACAATTTTTTGTAAAAAGGGAAGAAGACTTATAAGGGTGCATTTTTAGCAATGACCGACACATTAGTCACGCTTCTTTCATAAATTTAATTACAACACATTTTGCAATAAGGGGGGAACTTATAAGGGTGCATTTTCGACAGCGACCGACACCTTAGCTACCTTATATTTTGCAAACTCATTTTGTAACCAAATGAAGCTCGTATGAAGTGATCTACTCTACTACACCTAGTGATTGCAGTGGTTTGTTACCCATGCAATTCGGTTGGATGATAAGATTACAATAAGTACATTCATTGATGTGAAGACAAAGTGAGGAATGACCCACTTTTTTCTTAGGAGCAGCCAGAGCACTATGACAGAGCAAGAACCAACAATTCAACATCTTTTTCACTATATTGGGATAGTTATATACATTACCCAAATAATGTAATAAGGGTGGATGTTAGATTAATATTCCATTCTTTGGGATATTTACCCTTTTACTCCACTAGGTAAAATAGGTAGTATATTGCATTATACTACATAGATTATTAATTTTACTTTTCTACCACTTACCATGTAGATATTTACTGTTCTAAATATCTAGTGGTAAACCTAGGTTAATATCTGGAATATCCTATGTTAGATATTTTAAGCTAGTTGTTAGCGCACTCTTCTCTTAATGCATTTATTAGCATTAATCGTGCTAATAGGTTAATATCCTACATTGTAACCTATATAGAGCTAAGGCATTCCTAAGCCTAAGCTAATGTTAATTAATTAAGTGTGAAGTATTTTATTGAATTCTAAACTAACCTTAAGCTTACAGTTTCTTGTCAATAATTTGTAGATGACATTGTACTTCTTGGTGAGGCTACTATGAGAGAGGCTAAGGAATTCATGAATATTTTGTAGTTGTATGAGAAAGCTTCTAGCCAACAAATTAACTTCCATAAAATTCAAATATTTTTTGTGAATAATGGAGGGCAAATTTAGCATAGAATTACAAATATTTTTTGTTGTGGCATTGCTAACCTTCCTTCTTTATATCTAGGTATGTCATTGTTTATTGGTAGGATGAAGGAGGAGTTGTGGTCTCCTGTGTTGGATAGGATTCAACGTAAGTTAGCTAGATGGAAAGGTAATCTCCTGATCCAAGCTAGTAAGTTGCAATTGCTTCAAGTTACCCTCCAAAGTATTCTTGTCTATTATATGTCTCTTTTCAAAATTCCCTTCAAAGTTAGGAGGATGATTGATCAAATATTTAGGATATTTCTATAGGCTGGGGTGGAGGATAAACAAAGGGTGTCCCTTGTCTCTTATGATAGGTCATGCTCTTCTAATAAAGAATGCGGTCTTGGGATTAAAAATTTTTTGTTGTTCAATAAGGAATTGATTGCAAAAATAGCCTAGAGATTATGTGTTGAGGAGGATCAACTCTAGAAATATATTATGAGAGGTAAGTATCTATAAAATCACATTCATTTTTTAGAAGTGTTGTTCATATTAGGGGCTATGTTATTTGGAATGGTTTTCTAGGGGTCAAAATTTTGGTTATGGAGGGGATGTAGTGGTAGATTGGGAATGGAAAGGATGTGTTCTTTTGGGAGGATACTTAGATTCTTCCTGAACCCCTCTTTCTTAATCCTGAGTTTTATGAATTGAAGACTCCTTTGTCACTAAAATATGGGGAAAAAGTAATTGATTATATAATCATCACTAATGGCAAGAGGATCTGGAAGCATCTAATTTTACATACAGTTGATCTTTGGATCCTTCAAATTTTGGTAAATTTGAACATGTTGCAACAACACTTTCTTCTTCAGCAAAATGATAGGGATTTCCTTCTATAGACTCATTCTCTGAAAGGTCTTTTTTTTGTTAAGACAACATATGAGGCCCAAACATTGTCCAAGAGAGGATCTTTTCTGGTGGAAAGGGTTTGGTACCCTCATTTTATCCCCAATATTACATTTTTTTGTGGTTGTGTTTGTAAAACATAATTTTGACTATTGATATTTATGCAAGAAAGGCTTCCATATTTCCAATATTTGTCTCTTGTGTTCTAAGGATGTTAAATATATGGATCATCTTTTCATCCATTGTGATTTCTCAAATAAGGTGCTCAATGCTTTACTAGATTATTTTTCTATCAAGTGGACATTACCTCAAACTTTCAAGGAAATTTTCACTCAGTGTAAATCCCCCTTCATCAGTCACAACCTCACTATGATGTGGGATTTGGTTCTTCCTCATTTTTTATGGGGTATCTAGTGGGAGAGAAACAAATATTTCAAGGATATTGCTAGGGATGAATTTTTTTTTTTATAAGGATTAAAGTTGCCATTGAGAATAATTAAGTTGTCTTTATTTCTAGAAATGGTCGGGAGAAAGTTGTGGAGAAAGGAGTTGTTAGTTGGAAATTGAATCTAGGGTCTTCTGGTTATGTATCCACTATTCAAAAAATATTGGATACTATATGGCATAAACCAGATAAAGGGTGGGTCATTTTAAACTTTGATGGAGATACCAAAGGTAACCCTAGGAGGGCTAGAGGAGGGGATGTTATCAAAAATGATAATGGTGAGGTCATTTGGGCTTACGCCAAAGATTATGGTATTCAAACCAACCACCAAGCTAAAGCTAATGCACTTTTCTTGGGTGTTCATTAGGTTTTTGAGAGGGGCTTCAGAAGACTTCTCGTATAGGGTGACTCCTTAAGCTATCATTCGATATTTATAGGCTAGAAATATTGATAATTGTTTCATCTTGAGTATTATTAAGGACACTTTGAATATTTTGGAAGGTATGTTAGAAGTTAAAATTGAGCATATTTATAGGGAAGGTAATCAGGCTACTAATGTTATGGCCAATTTGGGGGTGGATGGTGGCCAATTCAGAATTTGGGAAGACAATTTCCCTTTATGGTTAATGATAATTTTTACTTTGGAAGAATTGGGTCTACCTATACAATAAGCCTTTTTATTATCTTTTTGCTTGATTAAGGTCTCTTTTGTGTTGTGTTGGCATCCTTGCCACATTGATTTCCTTTGTAAAATTTTACTGCACAGTAATCTCTTCTTCCCTAAAACTCTGCTTTTTCTTCAGAATGTGTTCCTTCTTTTCTATGTTTTACTATCAAAGTTGTTGGTTGCGCTCAAGGAAGTGTGCAGTTCTTCCTGTTCGCTCATCATGCAGGGTCTTTGTCCTTTTATGGGTGAGAGTGGTTTCGTGCCATACTTTAGCACAATTCAATTTGAGATCAAGTTTAAAGTGTTGGCCCATTTTGGACCAAAAAACAACAAAATGCTAAGTGGAGCCCATCCCTTTCACCCCTAGGAGATAGCACAACACAATTTTGGGTCTGTTATAGGCAAAAACACCTTTGACTTTCCTCAAATTCAATGCAGATCTATTTTAGACAATGTAGGACCCAAAGCCTTTTCACCCTAGCTTGGAGCGCAAGCCCATTTCGAGTTGGAGGCTGGTCAAAGCTGAGTGGGGCCCAAGTGCTTTCACCCCAACTTAGGAGCGCAACTTGAATTCGAAGCTCGTTTGGGTGAAAGCACCTTCTAAAAATTTGTGCAACTCCACTCCAAACAAAAAAATGCTAAGTGGGGCCCGAAGTGTTTTTCTCCAGTTTTCCAGCGCAAATCAAATTCGGGCATAGAAGGTGAAAAAGCGCCTTTGACTTTTCCACAAGGCGCAACCCAGTTTCGAAAAACATTGCAGGTGGGGCCCAAAGTGTTTCGCCCTAGTTTTCCAGTGCAAGTCAGTTTCGGGCCTAGTAAGGGAGAAAGCGCCTTTGACTTTTCTCATGCCAGTGCCACTCCCAAGACAACAAAGTGTTTTCACCTCAATTTTGGAGCGCAAGCCCATTTCGGGCCAAAAAACAATGAAACTCAGTGGGGCCCAAGTGCTTTCGCTCCCACTTGGGAGCGCAAGCTCTTTTCGGAGCTTGTATGGGCGAAACGTAAGTGGGGCCCGCATCAACGAAGCTCCTATTTCTAGTCAAACTCTCCTGCCTCAGCCAGAATTCCCCAGAAATGCTTCTCAACGATGAAATTGAAGGCGCACCCTCACCCGTTTAAGTGCAATCGATCAGAGAAGCATCCAAATTTAATTTTCTCGGATCTCAGAATCCGATTTTCCATTGAGGCGGTTCCAGCAAGTGAGGAGACGATGCTACAGGCGAATCATATCGTCGCATTGAAGCCATGCAACTACTTCTCAATGAGTCATCGAATTCAGGCCATGCCTCATTACTTTTTGATGAGTGCTGAAATCTAATCTTTGCTGCCACTGTGATGTTTTGTGGTTGAGCATTTATGTTTCAGAGGCGGAATCCTCTATAAAAACTAGCAATTCCAATGTAAAATGATGGACGTTTTGCTAGAGAACTGTTGTACCTGAACTCTGCTATGAATACAAAGAACCCTTGGCTCTAATTCTGGATTTCTCTTTATGTGTATGTCTTCTATCTTTTATTTCTATCAAATTCTCTTCTTTGTCTGTGGGCTATAATTCTATGTCTGGATTTAGCTTCTGATAGAGGGTGAACACTGGAATAATTCTGGAGATTGCATATATAAGAATATCTGGTTTTAATTTCTGTTACGTTCTTTGTGTGAAGTGCTATTGGTTTAGAGTGCAATTAAGTAATCGTGTTGTTTGTTCATCACCCCTGTTCATCTGGCTTGAGGCCATATTTCCCATCCCTTTCAGTCATTTCTAATTTCTTTCCTGTTTCCTTAATCTCAAATCCCCAAGTTAAAATAGTAAGGGAACCAACCCTCTCTGGAGATTGGCATGGGAGGCATTCCTTCCTTTCGGCCTTTCAATGTTGGTCGGGTCTAGGGTGCATGGATGAAACATTCCATACCTAAGGCAGATTCTTGACCAATAGTTTTTGGCACGCCCGGTGGGACGCAAACGTTCCACATCAAGCAGTATTTAAGAGTTGATGTTCATATTTTTGTTATCAAGTAAGAACATCTGGTGACTCAACTGAACTCAGAAGCCTTCGAATCTTGAAGCCGGTTAAAAGCCCTCCCCTTCATGATCACAAGATCGAAGGCTAAAAATCTAGAAGATACAGTTGAGTTCTTTGAGCTCAACATCGACGCTTTGGGAGAACATCCTAGAGTAGTCCCCTCGACTATCCCATTGGTTCCAACACCCTCGCAAGTAGCTGTTATAGTTTCACAAACTCCAAGTCCTTCCAACACTACAACTAGCTTGCCCCCTCAACCAAATCCTCTGATCCAGATGGCGCAACCTCCACCTAGGTAGTTTCCAACCTGGAATCATTCGAGACCTCTCAATCTACAAGCTCAGAACTAGGTCCCAACCATAGCGTTAAAGGCTCTACCCACGTATGATGGTATGAGAAAGATAACCTATGAGCATGTCCAAGATGTCATTGCACTGGCAACCATCCACCACATCATAGAAGAAGATATCATGGTAAGACTGCTAGTACTCTCGCTCAGAGGTAAGCTTCTCTACTGGTACCGATCGCTGCCACCCAGCACCATCACTACATGGGACCAGTTGGTGGAGCAATTGATAAAGGGTTTCAATGAACAAGTGGACCCTTTCTCCTTGTTGCACTAGTTCACCACCATTCAGAGACACCCTCAAGAAGAGGTAGCAGATTTTAATGTCAGGTTCGCCCAAACCTGGTAGAGAGTTACTATCGGCCTTCGGCCCACTCCGGAGCAAGCAATATTTTATTACCTAAGGGCTTTCCATTCTGACATCAGCATGAGCATCCGACATGCTAATGTCAATACATTTCCTACCTTGTATGAACAGGCATAGAAATTTGAGGCTGACTTAGTCGCTATTGGTAAGTTACCTCCGAAGATGACTATGCCAATTTATCTGGACTTTCCTCAAAATTTATATCCTAGTGCATCCTCTCAGTCATTACCTACATCCTCGATGTACCCTACTCAATCATGGAATCCCAATCCTTCTTAGAATTAGATGGTATCCACCTCATAGTTTCAAGCACCTATTGTTCCTCAACTTCCAACTCCTATCCCATATCTGGCATTGCTTGCACCATTGGCACCATTGCCATTACCCGCACCTTCGATAGTTGCAAATTTAGATTAGGCCAAAGAATTGTAGGATCTACGATCATCAATGAGGATAATGGTGAATGAGATCACCATCTTAAAGAGGAGGCAATCTGATCAAAGCTTCCATCCAAGGAGATTCGCTCCTCCTCCCCCGATTACTAGGGAACAAGCTGCTTCCACTAGTAGGGCTCCTGAGAGAAATGCGATGATGTTGGATAATGAAGAAGTTGGTCCATCTGGTAGAGCTTATTGGTGCTCCACCTGCAATGACCCACATGGTGAGGAGACTTGCATGGTCCATTTGAACTATGTACAGACCCTTGCGGACAACGTTCCTGGTGGGCAAGTAAATATGATCAGAGAAGTGGATCGCAACTTTATGATTCCCCCTATCGAGCAGGTTTCGATTCTGATGAGGATAGGTAAGAAACCCATTGAAGTTGATCCGGTTCAAATGGAACCATTAAAGGTGCCTGCTAGTTCCAAGCTATCGAGCGAGAAGGTACTATTGCCATAAAAGGAGCCTGCCCAAGTGTCAAAGTCGGAGGAACCTATCTTATTGAAGGATCTCTTACCTTCGAGAGTGAGAGGGAGAATTCCTCAACCATAGGCTTCACCCTCTCAACCCCAAACCGAGACGAGGGACCAAGCAAGAGAAAAGCTCAGGTATCCCTCATTGACCAAGCGTCAAAGGGTAGAAGCGACGCAGCAGTATCGAACCAGATACGAGACTGCGAAGGAGGGAGGTGAGTCTGGTACAGGAGCATACAACATTGTTGAAGAACTAAAGAAAACTCCAGCTAAGGTAAGCCTCTTTGATGCACTTCAACTACCCGACCAAGTCGATCTATTGCAAGAATCATTGAAGTCTGCTAAAGGTAAGGAAAAGCCGACTCAGACTGTCTTGACTCAGATGTTGACTACCTCAACCATCGAAAAGAACAGGTCACCACCATTCTATCTATCCCTCAGGATGGAGGGGTGGGTTGTGCATAATTGCATGATCGATTCTGGCGCTGCTACTACTGTGATGCCCAAGGTTGTTTGTGAGATTATGGGTATGGAGTACACGAGGAGTAGTCCTGGAGTGCTTCAACTGGATGGAACTCCGGTCAAGATAGTAGGGGTGATCAAGGATATCCCGATCGTATTGCACAAGATGCCGTAAATCACCGTGATACAAGAAGTTGTGGTGGTGGATTTAGAGCCCTATTTCAGTATGTGCCTATCAAGGGAATTCACCGCCAAACTAGGAGGCTATTTGTCTCTGGATTATTCACATTTGGAAATCCCCTTCAGAGGAAGGAGGATTAAATTTTTTAATGAAAATCCCTCTACCTTTCACATTGAAAGGATCCAGGATGCGGAGAAACAATTGGACTCAATCAATATGATTGAGGAAGTAGAGGAAGGAGGAGTAGAGCTGATGGAAGAAGCTCTGGACGAGCTCCGCATAGAAGATGAATTTTCCATGCATGATTTCAATGCCATGATCGAATCTGAGATAGGGTGCTACTCGATCACCAAGCTCGAAAAGGCTAAGGTACCGAGTGATGAAGACCCCATTGCCGATCAACTATGGAAGCTCTTCTTTGATGGTGCTCGATGTAAGAATGGCATCGAGGCAGGAGTTGTCCTTATCTCTCCTTCGGGAAAATAGAAAACCTACTCCTACAGACTCGCATGGAGTTGTACTAATAATGTTGTTGAGTATGAAGCCCTGTGCTTGGGGTTAAGAAAAGTAGATAAACTTGGAATTAAGCAGTTGCAGATCTTCGGAGACTCGGAGTTGATCTACAACCAAGTCACCAATAAGTGTGTTGCAAAGCAACATTACCTGAAAGCATACCACAACAAGGTATGGGACCTACTCGAATCTTTCATAGCCTTGAATATCCGATCTATTTCGTGAGAGCGAAATAAGCACGTTGATGTCTTGGCATCTATTGGAGCTAGATTCTCCCCCATGAAAACATGATGCAAAAACCAAAGATGGTGAGAGTGATCTATAGGCCTTCGGTATCGAACAAGAATATTCATTGGTAGGTGTTCGACAATGATGAGCAAATTATCAATTTTTTTATTAATGAAGCCAACACTATCGAAGGTAGGACCCTCGATGAAGAAGAGTATGAGGGGTTGATACAATTGAAGAATAATCACGTCCCAAAGGGCTTAATCACCCTTGAAAGTTTATTTGATCAAGATGATAGGTCACTTGCTCACAAGATCAAAGTGGACGTGAGAGAGTACAAGGAACTAGAGTTAGAACCTAAGAAAGTAATCAAGGTGGGAACCGATTGCACCCCATTGGAGATCGAGCAAATCAGGACCCTATGCAAAGAATACCCAGATATTGTCACTTGGAGTTATCGAGACCTGAAGGGATATGATAAGAGCGTCTTCCAACACACGATCGAGCTGCAGGAAGGGGTCAAACCTTTCAGGCAGAAGCAAAGGCCGGTCAACCCAAAGATAGAAGTGTTGATGAAGGTCGAGCTCCTGAAGATGCTAGAGGTAAAGATTATCTATCCTATCAAGCACTCTTCTTGGGTGGTAAACTTGGTCCTAGTGCAAAAAAAGAATGGAGACATCCGCTTGTGCGTTGACTTTCGAAATCTCAATCAAGCATCTCTAAAGGACCACTACCCGCTGCCCCAAATCGATCAAATTCTTCATGTAGTGGCGGGAGCACAGAGGTTTTCTCTGTTGGATGGCTTCTCCGGATACAATCAAATCTGGGTGAAGGATGAGGATCAGTACAAAACCACCTTCACCACCAAGTGGGGCACTTTCGCCTACCAACGAATGTCGTTTGGCCTCTCAAATGTCGGAGCGACCTTCCAAAGAGCGATGGACTTAGCCTTCGGTGAGTTACTCAATCACATCATTGTAATTTATTTAGATGACATGACTATTTTCTCCCACAAAAGGGAAGAACATGGTCTACATTTACGCTAGGTATTTGAGAAGTGTCGAGAGTTCGAAGTTTCCATAAATCCAAAAAAGTCCATTTTTATGGTGAAATAAGGTAAGCTCCTAGGCCATGTAATATCAGAGAAGGGACTAGCTATCGATCCTGCTAGGGCTGAAGCCCTCCTCAAGCTACCTCTACCAACAAACAAGAAAGGCCTCCAATCCTTCTTTGGGTAGATCAATTTTGTTAGGAAGTTCATCTCTGATTTCGCTCAAGTGGTAAAGCCAATGACCGAACTCCTAAAGAAGGATGTTGAGTTTCAGTGGACCGAGGAAAGGAAGCGGGCATTCAGAGAGATCAAAGAGAGAATCACTCAAGCCCCTATTCTGGTGAACCTCGACTACTCCAAAGACTTTATCCTTTACATCGTCGGTGAACCGGAGAGCTATGCAGCTGTCCTTACTCAGAAGAATGAGGATGGGGATGAACGACCGATAGCATTCCTGAGCCAAGTCATCCATCCACATGAGGAGAAGTATAACTTCATTGAGAGGCAAGTGCATGCAGTGATGCGGTCATTGAAGAAGTTTCACCATTTCATCTCCCAGAGCAAGATGATAGTGTACGTAGTGCACCCTAACGTCAGAAACTTCATCATCCAAGGTGAGCTTGGTAATAAAAGGGTAGGATGGGTCTCCAAGATCCAAGAATTTGACATAGAGGTCAGGCCCACTAAACTGGTCCATGATCGAGCATTGTGCCAAGAACTTGCTAGGAGCACCGCATCCGAGGTAATAGCATGCCAGTGGGATGATCCAACACAAGAGAGCGATCTTGCGAATCGGTCTGTAGATGGCAAGGATTGGATAGAGGACCTTGTCGAATACTTCAATACTGGAAGGTGCCCTTCTCACCTCAATGCTTCATAGAGGAGAAGGTTCAGGCTCCAAGCCTGCAGGTATGTGTTGTTGTCGAGTGGTTTGTTTCATAAGAATATAGACGGAGTTCTCCTGAGATGTGTCAGGGGGATAGAAAAATAGAGGATCCTTGATGAGTTCCATTCTGGGATGTCAGGAGGACATTTCATAGGAAGGCCTATGGCCTTAAAAATCATAAAAGTAGGCTATTACTAGCCTACTATTTTTGTCGATGCCTTCGAGGTTAGCTAGAAGTGTGATAAGTGCCAGAGGTACGTCGATCGGAGTAGGAATGCTTCTTTGCCTTTGCACCCAATTCAGGTCGAAGCTCCATTTCAGTAGTGGGGCTTAGACTTCATTGGGGTGATAGATCCCAATTCCTCTATGGGGCATAAGTATATCCTAATAGCTACCGATTATTTTACCCGATGGGCAGAAGTAGTGCCAACCAAGCAAGCTAACCAGGATGTAGTCATTGCCTTCTTGGAAGGACTGATAACACATTTTGGGATACCAGATGCAATAGTAACCAATAATGGCACCCATTTCATCGGTGCCAAAATCTATGCATTCACAAGTAAGTATGGTATTTACTTAAAGACTTCATCTAATTATTACCCATAGGGCAATGGTTTAGCGGAGTCCACAAACAAAAACTTACTCAAGATCCTGAAGAGAACCTTGGAAGGGAACAAGCGAAGCTGGCATCTACTCCTGGACCTAGCCTTATGGGTTGACCGCATCTCAATTAAGAAATCGATCAAGACATCCCCATATTCCCTGGTGTATGGGAAGGAAGCAGTTCTCCCCACACACATTGAGTTGCCCGCATTGCAGTCTCTCCGGTCCTTAGATGGTGAAGATGAGGAGTTTGATCCCATGAGTGTCAGGTTGGCCCAATTGTTGCAATTGGAAGAAGAAAGAGAAAAGGCCTATGAAGCTTTTATGAAGCACATCGAGACCACGAAAAATTGGTTTGACAAGAGAACCTCCGATCGGACCTTCCAGGTTGGTGACTTGGTGTTGAAATGGAATGAGAAAAAATCTAAACCAGGAAATCATGACAAGTTTGATGCATTCTGGGAGGGTCCATTTCAAATTTTTGGGGTTAATCAGGTAAACTCTTTCATTCTCCAAGATTTAGATGGGTTCACTCTTCCAATATCAGTCAATGGCCTTCATCTGAAGGCATACTACTAGTAAGGGGTAGTAATAAAAATTCCTCAGTTGTGTACATAATTATTCCTTTGTTTGTATGTATATATCTTTTCTCTTGGAGTATAAGTCTCTTCGCTTCCCTTCGCGCTCTCAGAAGTGCAGTTTTGGCCAAACTCCTCGCTATGGTGAGGATCGAGTTGGCAAGGAAATGGTGCGGAAGAGCTTAAATAAAAGTTTTTTAGTTTAGTTTGTGTGTTTTCTAGCGCTCCAAGGAAAAGAGCAGTTTCAGGCGCCTAGAGCTAGCTAGAGTATTTTTGCTCTACCTTTGAGCAAAGGAGTTCATTCGCTGTTTTAAAGCGTCCCCTAGCAAAGTAGTTCATGGTGGATGAAAAGCGCCCTATCATCTGGCAAAAGGGAGTTTCACTCTTGCATAGGGGTGAAACTACGTTTCGATGCCTTAGGGAGCGAAAGCTATAAACTGAGGTTGAGAAAATCAAAAAGTCAAAGTCAAAGGTGATTTTGGGGCTTTGTTGAGCGAAAGGCTTTTGCTCTCCTTTATGGGTGAAATTCAAATCATGGCCCTTCAATCTATTTTTGTGCAAGCACCACGTGGCAAGGGATTAAAGGAGATGATTTTTGCTCCAAGGAAAGAGTGTGTAGTTACCAAGAGCTTTAAATTCTAGTGCTTTTCTTATTTTGGGTATTAAAAAATAAAAATGTTTGCTAGAACGAAGGGAAATTTTGCTTTCTCCAATGCTATGAGCACATAGTCCAAAGTAAAGCTTAGCAAGCACACATCCCGAGGAAGGTTGTTGGAGCATGAAATACATTTTAAAAAATTGGTGCATCACATCTCTCAAGAAATATTGTGGCCCACGTAGTTGGCCATCATTGGGAGGAGCGCTCCACCATTGGTTAATGCATAGGAGATCTCCCACTTTGCCCATGATCCCTCCATGCATTTACTCCACCCCAAAGCGTAATTAATATGGTGGGTAAATTGTAGTGCTATAAGAGGGCCATCATTGCACCTCAAATGAAACTAAAGAAATTGTTGAGGGTTTTGCATTAGCATTGTTGCCATTGTCAAAGTTTAGAGAGAGTGTTGTTGATAAAATAGTCACTAAGCAGTGAGATGCTATTTTTTAGAGCGAGCATTGGCAAATATATAGTTAGAATGGGTAAGAAAAGCATCGAGCCCAAGAAGGATAAGACCTCAAAGAAGGTAGAAGGTATGAAGAGGTAGAAAAAGGAAAAGAAGCAAGTGTGCCACCACCACCCGAAGATAGGTTGGGGAGAATCAGAGATTGTGTGCTCACCAACAAGAGTGTTGAGAAGTTGTGCCAGACTGTTGACGTCATGATGACAAAGGTGTCTATCAAAAGTAGGTGGATGATTACCTATTACTCTCACCTATACTGGTACCTGTGCACGCTTGTGCATAACTGTCCGAAGCTGGTGTACGACATTGCCAAGTTCTATGACCCTCGGACTAGGATGGTCTGAAATGCCAAAGGAGACAAGTTGTTTACCATCTCTGCCAAAGATGTCCAAGAGGCTTTCGCTTGTGGAGAAAAGCCCCCACTGACTACATAATTAGAAAAATTAACAGTATTGAGCAGAATGAAAGATACATGTCGACAACGCAAATGCGGCAGTTCATGGAGACATAGTTGCTGGAGAAGCCGATGCCTGGGTATTGCCAGACCTGCCCAAACCCTTGAAAATGTTTAAGCATCCTGACATATACTCCATGTTGGCATGGGTTATGGGACTCTCCATGGATGCAATGGTGTATAAGTGGTAAGTTTCCCTCGTAGAGTGTATTTCGCATGGTGAATTCTACTCTCCCGTCACCATGAAGTCAGAGACAAAGCCTGTATTTTTTGACTAGGTATAATGGGTGGTGTAGAAAGATGCATATACAGTTGAGTGATGTATAGAGTGAAAAGGATATGTCATTCCGAATCTGCTCCTTCCTTGCTTGGTACTTGTTCTACCACATGCACAGTCGTTTTGTTTTCATTGCCAAGAACCGCACAAATAAAGAGGGTAAGGTGCTCCCAGTCTATCAATGGACTCAAAGTTTATCCAAAAGTGAGTCCTACTACAATTTCAATAGGATGTTCCTCGGCCTAGCTTTGGAGCTCATCTATGGTGTTTGTGAGTGAGTGTCGAGGCAGATGAGAGATGAGGTAGTGTAGAAGAGGTTGGGTGATGTTTTTCAGCTTACGTAGGGCCTTGTCAAAATTTATGGGTTTACTGGAAAACCCTTCCTATTGTCGTATTACACCATGGAGTACTTATTCACCCTCGAAGTTGCTCGATAGAGCGACTTCATTGATGATACATATGGGCATGGGAGAAGGAAGCCACACACTTGCACTTCACCTTTCCACTTCGATGATATTAAGGTGTCGATCACCAGGAAGAACACCTTTCTTGTAACAACATTGTATGATTTCGCCCTGATCGATCTCCCCTAACGTTGGAGGTATGACCCACTAGACATTTTTAGGTAGATGATCGGAGCAAAAAGCTTCCATAGCTATCCACACCCAGATATTGAAGCACAACGCAACAATCCCTCAGGGCGTGATCTGGAATGGCACGTGGAGAGGATGATGTCACTTCCCCCATGGCATGACTTCTACATGATAGAGGCCGAATATGACCCTATGCACAACCCAACGCATGTGCCTGATGAGCAAGTGTTTCAGGCGATGAAGGACAAAGTGCCCGACTGGTCAGATGAAAAAATTGCTAATTGGTGGATCATGAGGGTCCACAATAAAAAGGAGTCATCCGAACCATTTCTTGTGTTGGATGAGAACTTCTCCATGATATATGATGCAAATTTCGACACTTACCAACCTATCTTATTTGCTGATATCATGCCTCGAAGCACTCAAAGCCCTAGCAGAGTGGAAAACATGATGAAAGAATAGGGGCAACCGACTGAGCAAGATCCACTTGTCACGGAGAAGGACAAGCAGCTGCCCCCTGAAGAATAGGTCACTCCAAGGAAGAGGAGCGTTGGTGCAACACTTTCACTTCCCCATGTTGCAAAGAAGCCTCGGACTGGTGCAGCCCGATCTCTCAGCACAAACCCTTCTGCAACATCGGTAACCATGGAAGCAAGCATCCCTGAAGTCCCTGTTCCAACACAGCAAGCGCGGCAAGAGGTGGAGTTCATTGACCTAGAAGCAGAAGCATCAGATAGAGAAGAAGGAAGAATAAGCCCGATCACATAGTAGTTCACCATTTCGGCTCTAGCAGTGCTCGAGCTCGTAGGTGCATTCTCTCTTTCTCCTTCTCTCGCTTCTGTGCCTCTGGAAACTATCTCTTCCAATGTCGAAACCCTCATTTCCACCCAACTTGCATTCGATGTCCCCATGGCTACCATGCCTTTCCCTGCATCCCAATCATTGCTCCCCCCATCATTCCCTCTTGCCTCTTAGATGTTTAGTTCCTTTGCATCTATCTCCAATGCATTTGTATTTCCTGCATCATCTACCCCTACCCCTCCTCAAGTTTCTATCAATCTAGTCATTGCATCTATCATTGTCATCAATCCAAACCTATTTTTTCCCTCACTCACCTCCTTAGTTGTAGTGACATCCCTTGATATTCCACCCCTAGGTCCTAGTACCTCAGTCATAGCTATTCAAACCTCGACATCTCCCAAAGTTGTCATAGTCATTTCCCCATCTACTTTTGATCTATCTATTAAAGCAAACCCCTAACGTGCCCTTTTCCCCTTCACGCCACTCTTTGGAGTATAGGAGCCACTGGAAATGGAGCTAGAAGTTCTATAGGAGCGCCCGATTGCTGAGAGCATGCATCGAGCGTGTCAGAGTTCCTCAAGCTGGCTCAAGGGTCGAAAAAAATATGCAAGCTCCTACCAAGGTAGAAAAAGGGTTGTGTTCGACCCGAAGAAGATGGAACTCCACAAAATGGAGAAGGTGCCCAAGATTCAAAAGCCCTTGGAGGAGATGACACCAATAGATTATTCCTATCATCATACAGTTGAAGACTTGAGAACAATCGATGCAACAGAGAATATGGGGAATATCCAGGTTGAAATGGGCTCCATCTATTTTCATGGGGAGCACTACAAAGCTCGCTTCTACGAGGCTAAGGCCAAAAATGTAGAGCTCGAGGAGACCTTAGTGCACACAAGGGCACAACTCGAGGAGGCTTAGTCTAAATCTAAATAGTTGTAGCAGCGCGTGGCCAACTTGGAGCAAGAGGTGGGTAATTACAAAAAAGAAACTGAAAATCACCTCAAGGCACATGCAGAAGCGGAAAGCCAGGTGCAAGCCTTGAATGCCCAGATCCAGGAACTGCAAGCTCAGTTGACAGAGAAGGTGGTGCAAGCGGAGGTCTTCACAAAATACCGTATTAAGGAGGTTCACTGTCACTTCCTGGAAAACTTTTGAGCAAGGGTGCACAAAGCAATAGCAGTCCTCACATTCATTTGGGAGGCCAAGCAAATAGTTACTCATGGTGCACCTATCATGGAGGATGCTAAAAAGGACATTGATCGATGGCTGGAACTGGCTATGAAGGTGCAAACCTTAGAAAAAATGGACCTCCAACTTACTCCTATGAGCCCACTTGCTCGGTCATGGGCAACTACAAAGGTAACACTACGGGCTTACTTCGCAAAGGTGGAAAGAGCCCGAGAGGCGAGAAGGTTGTTAGAAGTGTTTGAGCAGGAAAGGCGCATCTCTCTGATGTATTTTGAAGCTCTCGTGCAACTCGGTTTCCTTGGCTTCACTGATGAGGAAGAAGCTATTTTGACAAAGGAAGAGCTGAAGCTAGTTTGGGATGCCTTTGAAGGTGATACTTCAGAGATTGATAGTTGGAGTGAGCCTATTTTAGAAACCTAGGTAATGCAGTTAATGACCAGGTTCGCACGGATCGAATCCTATTTGGTGGACCTCAGCTAGAGGGCTAACTACGTTGACGTAGACCAGCTTGAGACTTTTGGATACCTGGTTAGGGAGCTCCAAGATCGTGGCACGCTCCAAGAAGATGCCTGGGCCCTGGTCCAAGCAACCTATGATCGTATCTATGAGCATCTCCCACAATCGAAGCCTTCCCAGTAGCATGAAGATCAAGCAAGAAGAAGGAGACCAAAGAGAAGAAGGGGACCATGAGCACAAAAGAGAAGAAGAAGGAGAAAGGGAGAAGTTGGAGGAAGAGTCCACTACCAGTAGTGAGCATTCAAAAAAAGAGAGTGATGATGACTCTGAGCCCAATAGATAAGGCCTAGGATCTTCACATTGAGGTGAGCTCAATCCCCCCGTGAGCCACCAGAGATGTTGGCATCCCTACCACATTGATTTCCTTTGTAAAATTTTGCTATGCAGTAATCTCTTCTTCCTTGAAACTCTACTTTTTCTTTAGAATGTGTTCCTTTTTTTCTACGTTTTACTGTCAAATTTTGTTGGTTGCGCTCAAGGAAGCATGCAGTTCTTCCTGTTCGCTCATCATGCAGGGTCTTTGTCCTTTTGTGGGTGAGAGTAGTTTCACACCATACTTCAACGCAATTTGATTTCAGAGCAAGTTTGGAGCGCAAGCCCATTTCGAGCTAGAAAATAATGAAATGCTAAGTGGGGCCCATCCCTTTTGTCCCTAGGAGATAGCACAACTTAGTTTTGGGTTTTATAGGTGAAATTACCTTTTTTTTCAAAGTAACAAATGCTTAGCTGGGCCCAAGCCTTTTCACCTCATTAGAGCGCAAGCCCATTTTGGGCTAGAGGTGAAAGTGGGGCCCAAGTGTTTTCACCCAACTAGAGTGCAACTTGAATTCGAGTTTTTGGGTGAAAGCTCCTTCTAAAAATCAATGCAATTCCACTTCAAATAAAAGAATGCAAGTGGGGCCCAAGTGTTTTACTCTAATTTACAGTGCAAATCAATTTTGGGAATTTGAGGCGAAAGTGCCTTTGAATTTTCCATAAGGTATAACCCAATTTCAAAAATGTTGAGGTGGGGCCCAAATTGTTTTCGCCCCAGTTTGCCAGCGCAAGTCAGTTTCGGGCCTAGTAAGGGAGAAAGCGCCTTTGACTTTTCTAACGCCAATGCCACTCCCAAGACAACAAAGTGTTTTCACCTCAATTTGGAGCGCAAGCCCATTTCGGGCTAAAAGATAGCAAAACTTAGTGGGACCCAAGTGCTTTCACCCCCACTTGAGAGCGCAAGCTCTTTTCGAAGCTTGCATGGGCGAAACGTAAGTGGGGCCCGCATCAACGAAGCTCCTATTTCTCAGTCAAACTCTCCTGCTTCAGCAAAGAATTCCTCAGAAGTGCTTCTCAATGATGAAATTGAGTTTTGAAGGTACGCCCTCACCCGTTTAAGTGCAGTCGGTCAGAGAAGCATCCAAATCTGATTCCCCTAGGATCTCAGAATCCGATTTTCCGTTGAGGCGGTTCCAGCAAGTGAGGAGATGGCGCTACAGGCGAATCATATCGTCGCATTGAAGCCATGCAACTACTTCTCAGTGAGTCATCGAATTCAGGCCATGCCTCATTACTTTTTGATGAGTGCTGAAATCCAATCTTTGCTGCCACCGCGATGTTTTGTGGGTGGGCATTTATGTTTCAGAGGCGGAATCCTCTATAAAAACTAGCAATTCCAATGTAAAAGGATGGACGTTTTGCTAGAAAATTGTTGTACCTGAACTCTGCTATGAATACAAAGAACCCTTGGCTCTAATTCTGGATTTCTCTTTATGTGTATGTCTTCTATCTTTTATTTCTATTAAATTCTCTTCTTTGTCTGTGGGCTATAATTCTATGTCTGGATTTAGCTTCCGATAGAGGGTGAACATTGGAATAATCCTGGAGATTGTGCATATAAGAATATCTGGTTTTAATTTTTGTTATGTTCTTTGTGTGAAGTGCTATTGGTTTAGAGTGCAACTAAGTAATCGTGTTGCCTGTTCATCACCCCCGTTCATCTGGCTTGAAGCCATATTTCCCATCCCTTTCAGTCATTTCTAATTTCTTTCCTGTTTCCTTAATCTCAAATCCCCAAGTTAGAGTAGTAAGGGAACCAACCCTCTCTGGAGATTGGCACGGGAGGCATTCCTTCCTTTCGGCCTTTCAATGTTGGTCGGGTCTAGGGCGCATGGATGAAACATTCCATACCTAAGGCGGATTCTTGACCAACATGTTGTAGTGATCCTCTCTCTAGGGGGTGTTTTTTGGGGGGCTAGTTCTTTTGCTCCTTAGTGGTTTCCATTCTTAGGGAATATGCTTGGTGGTTTTCCCTCCCTTGCTCTCTAGGATTGGGCTTTTATTATCTGCATCTTGATGTATTTTATGTCCTTCCAGTCTTATGCAAAAATAAAGCAAGATTGTTGGTGCCTCTAAAGGAAAGTTGAATAAAAAATTCTCCTTTATGCCCTGTTAGGTGGTGGGCTGTTCTATGCTCTTGGGTGGTTGTTGGTATTTATTTTTTTTTTTTTTGGCCTTGGAGGTTGGCCTATGCTTAATTGGCCTTCTTTTTCTCCGCATCCTCTAATGTAAAAGGTTTTGGGACCTTTCAAAACCCTACTTTTTCACCATTAATAAAAAAATGTATAAATTAATATAATATAGTTTATAATTTTTTTAAATTATACATAAGTTTTAACAAATTTGATGTTTCAGAGAATGATTTTATAATATAAATAAATAAATGTAAAAATAACGGGTTCATATCACATATAAAATGTAATGTATTATATTGCTTAAACAAAATGTAATGTATTATAAGATAAAAATATTTTAAAGTTAACATATAATCAAAAATATTTTCAATTTCAAATTTAGGTACTAAGGTGGAGAAGAAAGAATCATGCATGAACTTTCATTTGTAATTTCTTATAATAAAAAGTAGGATTTTGAAAGGGTTGCCCTTTCCCTTCTACATCAACCTAGTCACATTGAGCTATTTTGTGCCATTGAGATTTGAGCTATTTGTTGTTCATGGAAATTTCCCTTTCCCAACCATTGAACCAAGGACCAATTGGCAGTGTTTATTTGTATTCTAAACACTTAAGACGTAAAAGGAATTTTAAAGTTCTTGTGTATGTTTTGATGATTTGTTAAAAAAAAATTGTTCTTTTATATTTTTATATTTTGATAATTTGTTTAAAAAAGTGTTCTTTTATATTTTATATTTATGGTAATAATATATTTATATAACTGCCCCAGGGGGACATCTCAATGGTTCGAGGTTTGGATCTTTTTTGGGAGGTCCAAGGTTCAAACCGTGTGTGTGTGTTTGGTTGTGTGGCTAATCCTCTATTCATAAGTTTAGCTCTCAATATTACGAGGGGTCATGGTTGGGAGGGGACTACTTAGCCCTAAGCGTCAATTGTAGAGGTTTCTCACACTAACCTAATCCAATATATATATATATATATATATATATATATCTTGAGACATAAGAAGAAATAGCAAGTTATGATGGAGCTAGCTTGAAGGTTTACAAATCTTAGAAGAAACAGTATGTTACGATTACGTTGGCTTGAAGATTTGCAAATCTAAGAAGAAACAATAGATTACAACGAAGTTGGCTTGAAGGTATGTAGATCTAAGAAGAAACAAGTCATGATGGAGCTAACTTGAAGGTTTGTAGATCTAAAAATAAATAAGTCATGATGAAGCTAACTTGAAGGTTTATAGATCTAAACATCAGGTCATGGTAGAGCTAGTTTGAAGGTTTTATATCTAAAAATAAATAGCAAATCTAACCACAAACCCTAAGGAAGTTCTTCAAAAAATTTAGTTATTATGGATTGGAATGGAGTTTTTGATGATGAAGAAGTGGAGGAGGCCAAGGAAGGATGGGCCATATGGTTGTATGGTATTGGTAGGGTCATTGATGGTGTCAGGGATAGGGCCATCACCATCGTAGAATCACAATAGAGGGAAATCATTGGGATTCAATAGAAAACAATAATTTCTTACACTCGATCAAATGAGGCTCTCATTGTCGGGCTCTGATCAATAGGGCAAAGGAGAGGGGAGGATGGAAATTTCAATCAAAAATTTGGTAGGAACTCTTAATTAGTGTAAAATTGGTCCACTGATCATTGATAATGGCAATATGGTTGAGTCGACAATGTATAAAGAGGATGTAGTGAACAATAGTGAAGAGCCTAAGGAACATACGAAGGCCTCAATTTTTTTCTCCAAGGAAGAACATTTTGATATCTAGCATAAGGAAAACAAGGTACATAGAGAACTCAACTCAAACCTATGCTTGAAGGCCCAATCAACTTCAAACCCTAACCCTATGATATACAAGGGGAAAAGTATCACTAAATAAACTAGAGGAAATACTAAAGGGTAATCTAGTTATACTAGGAGATAAATAAACTAAGCATAAAAGGGGGAAAAGAAAGCAAAAATATTGTATAAAATTGTAAAAGGAGTTGGTTTTAATGGTTCTAGGTGAGGATATAATGCTCCAACAAGTTTTTTCACTAAAGTACAAGGCTTTGGGAATATTAATGGGTCTTTGAGAGACCAATTTAACGTGGTTCACCCAATGTGGGCTACTCCAAGAAAATATTTCACTAAAATTGTCTCAATCAATCTCTTAGGAATCCTTTCCCTATTACAATGTTTATGGACCTCTATCCAAAGGAGACACCAATCCCCTAATCAAAATTGTGGATCTCTATCCACATGAGAACTCCTTTATCCTCTGCTCTAGCTGGTGATCTTCTAGTAAAACCGTTGCCTCCACTACACTAGCTAATATATCTCTATCCACTGAAGACTCCTGTCCTCACTCATAAGACTTGTCCTCACTACCCTGGCTAATGGATCTCTATCCACTGGATACTATCATCCTCTATACTCTATCACCTCCAAATATTACTCTCAAATCTACACTAAACACAGTCCTTCGATCTAGCACAAATCTGCTCAATATCTGTCTCTGGTCTGGCACAAACCTGTCCTCAAATCTGCACCAAACTCTGTTCTCAAATCTGCACTAAACATAGTCCTTTGGTCTAGCATAAATCTATCCTCAAGCCTTAACACAAAGCTTGACTCAATTACAAATCAAATCTGCTAGATCTGCTCCAAACCTTAACTCAAGGTTTGAACAAATCACTTAATCAAATCTGCTCTCAAGTCTTCTCAAAGACTTAACTCAAATCTGCCTTGTAATCTTTCACAAAATCTCACACTAATCTGTTCACAAGTCCTCTCTAGAACTTGTCCAATCTGCTCTCAATATTTGTCTTCAAATCTGTATTGTAAGCTTCCACAAAAGCTTACACCAATCTGTCCACAAGTCTTCTCAAAGACTTGTCTCAAATCTGCTCAATAAGTTCTCACTAGAACTTGTCCAATCTACTCAACAAGTCTTCACAAATACTTACCACAAATCTGCTCAACAAGTCCTCACTAGAACTTACCCAATCTCATAGAAACATATAGAGAATTGTTAGAGACTCAATATGCTTCACACTCACCACAATGCTCAATCACTTTCAATCTCTTTTTACCATAGAAACATATAGATAATTGTTAGACTCAATATGCTTCACACTCACAACAATGCTCAATCACTTTCAATCTCTCTTTTTATCACAGAAACATATAGATAATTGTTAGAGACTCAGTATGTTTCACATTCACAAACACTCAACCTCTTTCTCAAATCAATTCATAATATGGAACAATTTATTTCATAGAACTTGAACTATCACTTCAACACTTCCACTTGACTAGGCTCAATCAACTCCACTCAATTAATCACTCAATGAAATACTCCTTGCTTACAAACCCTAGTCCAAGCATATGAACACTCACTCAATTATTTTCAAAAATGCTTATTAACCAATCTCACATAACAATGATACTCATGTTCTTTTACAAACCCTAGTTCAAGATAGTTCTCAACTTCACATAATAATGATACTCATGTTCTTTCACAAACCCTAGTTCAAGCATATGAAAGCTTTACTCAAAATCTCCAACAATGCTTATCAAACAAGGTTTTTAGAATCAACTTTCATTTCAAAAAAACCTAACTCAAAAATACTTATCAAACAACCCTTTTCACTCCAACTTAGCATTTATAACATCCAACAATCACTCACAAGGAAGATGTGCCCTTACCTTTTGTTTGATGAAGAATTGTCCTTAAACACCTGTCCCAATTATAACCACTTTCTTTGCCAACACACAAAAGTTAGATGACAAAATTATCACTCTAACACTCTTCCAAAATATTTCTTCAATACAAAAATAATAACACTCAAATACACCTTATTACTCCATCTTGAGTTTAGCATTCAACCAAAATGTACATAAAAATTAATTTACTCAAATATACCTTAAAATCTCCAACTTTAAAATAATATTCAACAACCTTCAATCTCAAAAATAATAAATTTCCTTACCACCTTATAACTCCTTAATCACTTAAAAATTCAACTCAGAAATTAAAGTTTTGCATACCCCTTTTAACTCCCCTCTATAACTTATAAACCAAAATAATTATGCAAAGACTTTAATTAAAATAAAACTTTGGAAAATAAAAATTATTTTCCCTTTTAATTTTTCGCATGCAAATTCAACCACCAAACAAAGCGCATACCTCTATTATAATACCCAAAAGGCCTTGGCGTGATTCAAGTTGTCGATGGCTCTCCCCCAAGTGCTTCCGCAGTGCTCGCACCCACCAACTAGGTTGCGTGGCTCCACGCGAACCAAAAAACATCTAGGCACCTTTGACTTCCTCCTCATGCGTCGCAATGAAAATGATCCTCCTCTTCAGCAAAATGGAGCGCACACGGTTTGAACCCGCGTCTAGCATTCCCCGAACGCTCTAACGTAGCCTGTGGCTGCCAAGTGGACTACAAGAGCTTCGAGTATATTTTGCTGGCCACAAAACCTTGTCCTCTTCTCGATGCTGAAACACATGCGAATTTCACATGAATCTCTCTCTTGGCACATGTTTTTGAAATCATTCGCAAGGATGAGTTAATGTCAAAGGTTTTGGCATTATATATATGCAATCCATAGGTTTCTCCAACGTCGACAGAAATTAATTCGAATTTATTAAAATTCGGATTATAATAAAATAACTTTGGGCATTAAATTAAATATTATTTAATTTTAAATTTTAACCTTAAGGTTAAATTATTTAAAATTAAATAATTAAACTCAACCTTTCAAACTGCACATGGGTTTTTTAAAGCTTTTATAAGATGACACCTTTTTGTATTAAATTCCATGAATCAACTCTGGATATTATAATATTAGACCTTTTCTTTTGCCTTACTGAAAACCATTGGAGAGCATTAACCTGTTTGACATATTAGACCTTTTCTTTTGCCTTGCTGCAAACCACTAGAGAAAATTAACCTGTTTTCAAAATATCCAATAGGATGCAATGGCTTTGGTTAAATGGAGTAAGCTAAACCTAAATTAGCAGGAGGATGGGGGCTTAAGAATTTACATAACTTTGGGAAAATACTAGCTGCCAAGAAACTTTGGAGATTGATAAGTGGTAAAGGATTATAGCATGAGGTTATCAAGGAGAAATATTTGGGTTCCATGTCCTTTGAAAAGTGGATTAGACTTCCTATCAAGTTAGTGACCAATGCAACTATCATTTGGAAAGCATTAATGAAGGATTTCTCATTAGTGAGCAATTTTTTGGTTTGGAAAATAGGAAATGGGAAGAAAGTAAGGCTAGAAAGATCCCTAGCTGGGAAGTGGAGGAGATTACTATTTGTCGCAAATTTTAATAGAACATCTAAATAGACAAGGGCTCAGGGTAATGGCAAATGCATCCTTTGTGGATAGAACTAGTTTGTGGAATCATGGGTGGCTTTCAACAGAAGAATTACTTTTAAAAGGAAATAAAGTTGAGTAATGGAACAATTATACAAGGGGTTTCACAAAATATTTTATAATATTGAGACAAAAATAAGACTCTTTAGTATGGTCAAAGAACCCAACCAATGAACAATTTACAACTAAGGAAGGATACAAGGTAATGTTTGAATATAATAATGAGGTCCTTTGGTGGTGGAGTGAGATTTGGAAGGTGAAAGCACCCTTGAAACTCAGAATTTTTCTTGGTTAGCTTTAGCTAGAAAGACATTGACATGAGATGTTCTGCAAAAGAGGTTATGGCAGGGTCCAACTCAATGCAGCCTATGCAAAAGGGAAGAAAAACAATGGATCACCTACTAGTTCATTGTGATTTCTCAAGAGAAGTGTGGAGGTTTATTCTACCCATGACTAAGGGGAAGGGACAGTGGCCAACAAGGAAACTTTTGGAGAATATGCAGCAATGGTTTAAAGACAAAGGCTCAAAAGAATACAGGTGCATTCCATTAATAGTGGCATGGGGTCTATGGTTGGCAAGAAATTCTATGTTGTTTAAAAGCAAGGAAATTCCACCTATACAAGTTCAAGCTCAAATCAAATATACTTATGAAGGCAATAAAATAAGGCCCAAAATTAAAGATTGTTAGATATGTTGGTAGTTTAACAGTGGATATTAAAAAGTCTTAGGCCTTTTTAATGGAGCTTGTCAAGACAATCCAAGTAGATATGGTGTAGGAGTGTTATTCCAATATGAAAATAACAATTTCACTTTCAAAGTGGGTCTTGGTGAAGGCACCAATAATGTGGCAGAGTGGAAGGCTTTGACTTTTTTGTTAAGAATGGCAATGGAACAAGGAATAATAAAACTTCAAGTTTTTGATGACTCAAAATTGGTGGTGGATTGGGCTTCAAGATTAGTGGGGATGCAAAATTTGATACTTAGGCCTTATTATGAGTAGGTGAAATTGCTAGAAGCATAATTTGTAGAGATTTCTTATAAACATATCTACAAAGAACTAAATGAGGAAGCGGATGGTCTATCAAAAGTTGCCTTGGATATTCCAATTGGTACTTGGTTAAAGGAAGGAGTAGTGTGTGGGACTGTGATTCCACCACAGTCTGCTCCCTTTTGATACTTGTTTCTTTTTTATATAAGTCATGGTTTAAAACATCTTTTGTGTTCTTTTTGACATCTTTTGATCATTAAGGTCACATATGTAAAGATCACTGATGGCTATATGATTGAAGTACCAAAATGACACTCTATAAGATGACTGAAGGCTTGTACCAGACTTATTATAGTTTTTATTATAATAGGTCTGATAGACTTTTTAGGGAAATTTGAGTCATTGTTGAGATATTCTAGAATAGCTCTAAATGGGGTTGTTTAGTAAGGCCTGTATGAGGGTATATATTACCCATCTCATTATATATTTTTTCAAACTCTGAAATGAAAGCTACTAATTTTTTCGAGGAATATATATAACAAGATTTTAAATTGATTCTTCTTCTTACTACAACCAATATATTATCATAATTAACAACATAGGCACCTTGAACAACTCATGTAATTATTTTTAAATATTTGTAAGATAAGATATTAAAATCTTATAGTTGTAAGTTAATGGAAAACACAATTTTAAAACTCATTTGATGATATCGTTCTAAAACAATGATGCACAAATTACATGATTATCAGTGATAAATATTACAAACATACAGTTGACATGTTTTTTATATCAACAACAAAATCTAATGGTCAATTAAATATTAAGGATTTTTAAAACTTTGTTTATATATATATATATATAATTTGGTATAAGAAGGGGTTTTGGAAGGGTCTCCCAACCTTTACAAAACTACAAAGATATTCAAAACACACCAAATATTGCAAACATAAGGTTGACATGTTTTTTATATCAACAACAAAATCTAATGATCAATTAAATATTAAGGATTTTTAAAACTTTGTTTTAATATTTTATTTTATTTTTGTTTGTTATAAGAAGAGGTTTTAGAAGGGTCCCCATACCTTTTACATATAGGTTTTGGGAGGGTCCCCAAACCTTTACAAAACAACAAAGATATTCAAAACATATCAAAGAAGATTACAAATAGGACTGCATCCTTAAGAGGAAACTGATTCAACATCCAACAAAGATTGATCCAACATCTGAGATAGCCAGATCCTGCAAATCCAAAACATATAGCATTCTCTTTTAAACTTCAAAATTTAAAATCAGACTTGGAAACAAAATTTGTTTTAGTATTAGAAAAGTGACTGTTATTTTTTAAGTTAATACGTAGATATATTTTCTCTCTCCAATGTTAAATAAGTGGGTAATACACATCTTAAATAAAATAATAAAAATGATTATTGAATAAACATCTACTTAACAAAACAGGTCTTCTCACATTACTTAAAACAGGTCTTCTCACATTACTTATGACCTAGTAGGCATTAAAATGTATTACTTAAATTTTTTTACATTAAAATTTAATAGAATAAATCAAAGTTTTCGAAAAAAAATTAAAATTGCATTAAATAATTATAATCTTATAAATTTTAGTTTGTAGAATAATTTAATATAAATTTTTAAAAAATAAAAATAAATAAATAAAATCATTAGAATGAATAAATAAGGTTGAAAATAAAAGTTATATAAAAAGTAATGTAGTTTTAAACATTCACAAATCATAAAACTGTTTATATATATATATATATAGATTTGGTTAGTACGATAAACCCTTACAATCAAGGCACAAGGTTGAGCAGTCTCCTTCCAATCATGACCCGTTGGTTGAGCAGTCTCCTCCCAACCATGACCCCTCGTACAACCAAGAGATAGGGAATTTAATACACACCCACTACACACCCACCCCTCACACACTCGTCCACACCGCTTTTTGAATCTTGGACCTCCCAAAAAAGAGCCAAAGCCCAAACCATTAAGCTATTCCCCCTAGGATACCATTTTTCCAATTATTAAAACATGATGTACAATCCTACAACATACTCCAATTACCCAAAGATGGTCTACAACCTTACCCAAAATTAAAAGATGTTGAAATTATTAATATGTATTATCCATAAACCATGTTGTTTCCTAAATATATCTCTTCTTATAAAATTTAAAATACAATAAATGATAATTGATAATATATATATGGACTTCAAATTAGTTCATTAATTTATGACATTCCTTCAATCATGAAATTTTCTTATAAACATAAAGATGACTAAAATATAATTTGTTTGGCGAGGCACTTACTAAGAAGACATTCAAGTTCAAAATTCGGATTTGGGAAATAACCTGTTTGCAATGGTAGTGGGGCCGAGCGACCAACAATCCCCTTCACGCTAAATTAAACCCAACATTTATCAATTACTAAAAAAAAATATGATTATAATTAACTCTCTATATAACAAATATATATAATTTCTATTAGAAGCAAGGTTCCAAGTCATCAGAATGAATAAAATGTTTGAAACGTAATGAGAAATTTAAAATTAAAAGAGGTTGTAATGTCGGTCAACCATGTTGTTGCCTACATTCGTCTCCTCCTGTGAACTTTTTAAAATATAATGAATGTTGTATTAATAGTACGTTACATGATCTTCGTGAATATGGTTTACTGGCAAGGATGTCACTTACATTATTGGTGATTATTGATGATGTGACCCGAATTCAATCCCATAGTAAATATGTATAAAAAATATTACTTTAAAAAAGTGTCTTCAATTTTTTGATTGTTATTATATATTTTTTCAATAAAATATATTTATATATATATATATAACAGTAACCACATACATAACATCAAATTAATTCGTTAATATATGCCATTCATTGAATTATAAAATTTTCTCAGAAAATAAAATTAAAAAAGACAATATATAATTCCCATAAGGCGAGGTTCACCACTTTAGTATGATGTATCTATAAATACACTACTACACACATATTACTCAAAATGATAATTAGAGGTTATGAAATTTAAAAAAAAAAATCAATTAAAAAAGATAGGTTTGAAACCATATTTTAATAATAAAATATTAAAAAATAAATATTACATGAAAATATCCTCTTCTCTCATCCCATACCATATAACTTTTTTACTTTTATTACCAATGATATATATATATATATAATCCTCGTATTGACTGAACCAGCATATTAGCACATGACGAGACTATTTTTCCATCGAAAGAAAGAAGTAAATAAAATATAGGAAAATTTTTAACTGTGGAAAAGCAAAACGTATGAATTGAGATGTTCAAAAATAAGAGACGCAGTTGGCTCAAAAATAAACAAGCTAATTCACCAAAGGACCTTGCTGGCTGCTGTAGTCCGCATGGACTAATAAATTAACCCAAGAAATAATGTCATAAAATTATTACATCAGAAAATTTCCTCAAAAATTAATAACCTGTCTATGCTTGGAAATGGCTTGTGCCATTAAGATAATGAATAATATTTACATCAAAAGCACTAATTTTCAGAAAACTGCTATGACTGAAAAGTTGCAGTGCAACCCAAAGATAGTTTACAATCTATAATTGCAAAAGTCAAGCAACCAATTTTAAATCCGCAGTGTGTTTTTTCAGATTGCATCAGGCAAATTTGACATATCATGCATTCCTAGGTCAGTTATTACATTTCAGACTATTACTGTTGTAACCTAACTAGCTGAGCATACTCACCATCAGGGTTATTGATGAGATCCCAATGGGTACCCTGCTCCTTTACCTCACCACCATTAAGGACTGCAATCATGTCAGCATTTTGAACTGTAGAAAGCCTGTGCGCTACTACAACAGTAGTACGACCCTGCATTAGCTTATCCAAAGCAGCTTGTACTAGTTTCTCTGAGGCTGCATCCAATGCGCTGGTTGCCTCATCTAACAGAAGAATGGCCGGATTCTTTAAGATTGCCCTTGCAATGGCCACCCTCTGCTTCTGGCCCCCTGAAAGCTGCGACCCTCTCTCACCAACATTTGTTTGATAACCTTCAGGTAGGCCACTGATGAAGTCATGGGCATTTGCTGCTTTTGCAGCTTCCACTATTTCGGCTTCCGAAGCCCCATCTTTCCCATACCGAATGTTCTCATAGATGGTTGTTGCAAAAAGAGCAGGCTCCTGTTGTACTAGAGCAATATGCTGTCTCAAGGACCTGAGATTTAATTTCTTTATATTTTTCCCATCTATGAAGACTGCCCCTGCCATCGGATCATAAAACCTCATTAGAAGGTATATCACAGAACTCTTTCCTGAGCCGCTTGGACCTACTACAGCAAGGCTTGTTCCTGCTTGAATTTGCAAGCTTAAGTCCTCAAACACAATAATATCTGGCCGAGAAGGATAACTAAACTTCACATGACCCATTTCTATATGTCCATCAAGTTTAGTGACCTGCTCTGCTAGAGAATCCTCAGGTTCAATTTTAGTTCTACGGTCAAGGATCCTAAAAACAGGTTCCAAAACTTGAGACCCTTTGACAATATCAGGAGCTAGAGCAAGTGTCTCAGCCACCCCAAATGCTGTGATGATTAAAATCATGAATGCTTTCATCACATGTCCGAAATCAGCTTCACCTTTTTTAACGAGGAAGGATGCATACCAGAATGCAAGTCCATAAGATCCAAACATGCAAAGCTGGGAGATACCGTAACCTAGCCCAGCTATCTGTCCTCGCAAGAAATTCTTTTTCTTTGGTTCCACCAGTTGTTGAGAAAAAAGACCAACAACTCTCTCCTGTGCAGAAAAAGCCACAACAGTGCGGATATTGCTCACAGCTTCACCAGCTACCATGCTTGCTTTAGAGTATGCACTGTTTAGGTCTCCCCCAAAGCCCTTCAGAAAAAGTTGCTGCAAATAAAACACAAGAGGTGATTAAACTCAAGTAGTTCCATCAATTCATCATTTGTTTCTGGACAAATCCAAAACTTAAAAGTCAAATTACCTCGCCTATTGTAGCACTGATCAGAAGAGGAAACATTGCAAGGATAACTAATGTTATGTGCCACTCAAGCATGAATGCAATAACAAATGAAGTCACTGTAAGTGATACGTTCTGCACAACTGTTGACATACGATCTGCAATAGCACTCCTAACTAATGTTGCATCGGATGCCAAATGCGAGGTCAATAACCCACTGCTATTTTCAGTGGAATCAAACCAGCCTATCTCATTTCTTAAAATTGCTGCAATTCATAAGGATTACAAGATAATCAGATCAAGCTCTAAGTGTTGTCCATGTCTTTATTAAATTCTGTCATCCTTTGATGCAAACGAATACAAACTACTCTGTCAATCTACTAAATAGTATAGTAAGTCTATATAGTATTTAATACCTGAGAACATCATTTCTCGGATGCGTGTAGTGAGTTTCTCCCCCATCAAGGTATAGAAATAATGCTGCAATAAATATATAAAAACGGTGGCAACTGCGGCTACACTGAATATCAAAGAAATTTTCCGCACCTCATTCTTGATATGCTCTTTGTCAGGAGAGTAGAAGGTGATTAATACTTGAGTGATGGCAAGAGCAAAAAGTGGTGTCTCCACACCTGCCATTATTGCACCAAAAGTCCCAAGAATGCCAAAAGGCCACTCGGGCATATTGAGTTTAAGCAATCGCCATACTGAAGGCCTCGTAGATGAGAATGGTTCTTTATCCTCTTGGGCCTTCACATTCAAATTTTCTTGTCCTGTGCTCTTAATTCCAGAGGTGGAACTTTGTGAAGAAAAAAAGGACTCAAGGGGTTGCCTACAAAACACCGTAAGAAAGGATCATTCTCAAGTAAATGTCGTTTGGAAACAAATAAATGAAGATAATTATTGAAGAAAAACCAGATCTGCCTACCTTGTTTTCTTGCCATTTTCAAATTCTTCGAGTGTGGGTTGACTTGCTGCAGCTTCTTGAAGCTGCACAAGAGCTACATATGCCCCATCTCTCCCTTTGGAAATCAGTTCCTGGTGTGAACCACTTTCTACCACTTCGCCATTTTGCACCACCGCAATGGTGTCAGCATTTCGAATTGTAGATAGTCGATGAGCCACCACCACCGTGGTTCGGCCTATCATAATGTTGTCGAGAGCTTCCTGAACAATCCGTTCTGATTCTGCATCCAATGCACTTGTTGCTTCATCCAAAAGTAAAATCTTTGGACTCTTCAGCATTGCTCTTGCAATGGCTATTCGTTGCTTTTGCCCTCCAGATAGTTGTGCTCCTCTCTCACCTACCTGGTTGTAAAGCAATTTATTTTAAATAAAATCTAAACTTGCCTGGATACTAGAATATTATATATCAAAATATATAAAAAATACTGTTAGGCCTTGCTAGTAATTGCACCTGAGTGTTGTAGCCACTTGGCAGGTTTTCTATAAACGAGTGAGCATTAGCAGCTTTAGCAGCTTCTTTTATCTCCTCGATGCTTGCATCTGGCTTACCATACAAAATATTATCACCTATACTAGTTGCAAATAATGCTGGTTCCTGACTGACCAGTCCAATCTGATCCCTTAACCACTTCAGTTGCAAGCTCCTCAAATTGTGCCCATCCAATAGCACTTCACCTATATCAATAAAATGTTTTTTGAAAGAATTTCAGAGCCTATTTCATATAGATTTAACCGAGTAATGTGGACATATCTTTCCTTTTACCATGTGTATTGAACTGGATTAAAATTGTACGACATCATATGACTCTTAACAAAGTGGTACAAAGTATGCATTTATGTGCTGAAATGAAAATCCATAAATTGCATGTGTCCTTTCTAAACATATTATTAGCCAAGCAAAGAACATATTGATGCAATATATGGTTGTAAATTACCTGCAGTTGGATCATAGAACCGCTCAATTAAGGAAATAATTGTACTTTTTCCTGAACCACTGTGACCAACAAGTGCTACTGTTTTGCCAGCAGGAATAGAAAGGCAAAATTCTTGGAAGATAATATCAGGTCGAGATGGATAACTGAAGCAAACCTTTCGTAATTCAATGTGCCCCTCAACATGTGGTATTGTCTCGCCTTCCAGAAGATCATAACCCATTGTTGGATTCTTTTTTATCATTTTTAAAATGTTGTATGCGGCTGCTTTCCCCTTAATGAATGCACTCAAATTTGGAGCTGACTGACCAAGAGCACTGTAGATGCATAAAAGGGAAAAATCAGGCAACAACAACAGCACAAACACTGCAGATTTTGCTATTGAAATATTTGAGAACTTTATTCTAATCTTTGAAAAGCTTACATGCCACTGATTATCACATTGAGAATGGTGGTGAATGCTTCACCACCATTGGTTTTTCCATGTCTGACAAGGATACCCGCATACCAAAGAAGCAATGCCCATGCACCAAATATTAATCCGTATGTGAATCCCACACCCAATCCTTTGGCAAGACCCCCTTTCTTCCCCAGTTTTAGGGTCGTTCCAAGCGCTCTTGAATAAGCTTGAATAGCCTTGGTCTCCCCCACAAAAGAATACACAGTACGCACTTGAGAAATTGCCTGCTTTCAAAAAAATAACATGTCCTGTCAAAGGTGATTAAAATTGCAGCAATACCTCTAATGCCATTTAGATTTCTTGATGAGATGTTTCCAGCAATGCAGATGATTATAGCATAAAAATAAAGGGTTCCACCATGCACAAAAAGAATCATTTTATTTTTTTATGGCATATTATAAGTTCAGCCTGTTGTAATTTTAATCTTACAACTATTTTCTGACATAAGTGTCCTGGTTCAAATTCGTGTTCAACTTTCCACGGGTTAAAAAAAAGAAAGAAAAATATGACACTGAAAAAACTGGCTATAAGATTGGCATTAAGTTCAAGACATAAAAGAAGGTCTTTTTAATATTTAAATGGCTAATTAAAAAGAAAGATAAATATGCTAAAGAACTTCACATTTAATACAAAAATGAGGCTGAGTTGCAGACACCTCTCTGAATTGAGTTGCCTTGTCGAGAGCATTCTTCCCTGTTGGGATCGGCTTGATTTTCTGTCCTGATCATTGTGCTTTAGACTTCAGTTGTTGTAGATGTAGAAAGGAGTCAATGACACATGGGTATAGATTGCAGGAGTCAAGAAATAGCAAGTTTGAGCTTTAATATTTCATTTTTTTTATTATCTCATTTGCCTTTGATTCTCATTCGTCCAATTATGTTTGATGAATTTATGTATGCAAGTTAAAAATGCAGAAATTGGACTATTATGGATAATGTTTGACAAATTAACTCTCCTAACTATCCACTCCTGTTTCAATTTTATCAACTTACAAAAAATTTTGTACTGTTCTAAGAGAAAGTTCGTATAAAGAATACTTTTAAGTTTTTAACACATGCCAAGAGATAATAAGGGGGCATGTTTTGGCATCCACATTAGATTTTAAATTGCTCCACCATTGTTTTATTGTACCTTCTAGAGATAAAGTCACTAACAGATTATTTTTCATACATTCACATGACTAGCATCAAAGTAAGTTTCCATTGCTCCGATGCAAGACATTAAAGTATATCTTGATCCTTTTCCATCATACTCAGGTATATATTTCTTATGTACCTTCTCTTCTTCTCCCTCCACTCGGGGGTTCTATGTTAATCTTCTTTGAATTTTAAAATCATTATTAAGGTCCCTTTCTTTCTATATCCCATAAAAGACGACTCCAACCATAATTATACAAAGATGCACATGCGTGAACATTAGTATATGCATCTGCAATGAATGTGTTCCTGCTTAAGCTATAGACAATCACATATTTTTGTCTCATTTATCAGTGCCTTTTATGAGGTGCTGCTAGGAAATAGTGTCAAAGGTAACTCGAACCTTCAATGATACATTCCAAATCACTATTCAAGGATAAGTAACAACCCACAGAATGTAAATGATTTTTTAGCTCCACACTTCTAGGATACTAACCAGAACACTAAGACTTCATTTCCTTCATTACATATTCTTCCTGTGTATCAAAGTAGGTACACCCTGCCCAAGCCCTTGTGAATTCTAATAGCACTCACATGCAAGAAGTCACCCATTAGCGCCTAAGGCCAACATCTAGGCAATACACATGCAGATTACCACCCAGTGGAAAACTAATGGCAGAATGTAAGGATGAACCAATTTTATAAGCAAACAAAATGCCCACTGATTCTCAGTAGAAGCAGATATAAATGTCAGTAAGGTGTTGTACCAACACCCACCTGTCCAGGTGAAATTCGTCTGACAATAATGAGCCAAATCTCCCCTTACCACACTTGAAAGGACTCATCATTGCTAAGAATTTGTCCATCTAGTTGTATGACAGAAATGTACACCCTTATTTCTGCTGCATCCCCAAAACACATGCTTGATAATTTCCATTAGATAATGATTTTCAGAATTGTGTGCATCTAACGCAATTAAGATTTTACTGTTACAATGCCAATCCTGCCATAATATATCAACATTAGTTTAAAAGTAATGTAAGGCAATTAAGCATGTCACATCCTGTCAGTTGTGTCATAAAAAAATCAGAAATTATAAAAAAAATAAGGGTTTGATTCATAATACCCAAATAGCAAGATAATACTTTCTTTAGGTAGGGCTATTTTCCTTATGGGGCAGAAAGTTGGTCAAGCATTTCCTACCAACTATATATATGCCACTCCTCCAAAGATCATAATTTCGTTATAACAAAGCACAAAATTTGACAGAATAACCTGAAAACAGCAGAATTTTTCCTTAAAATGAAGTCTCCACTCCTGCAAATAAGAATGCTCCCAAGGCAAGTATTTGTTCCTAATATTCCAGTCCAGACAGCAGAAAATAAGACCTTTATTAGCTCAGGAAAAGCATTTGTTTGAGAAGGAATTGATGGTAATAAGAGAAGAAGTACTTCTCAAAATGGCTGATACCATTCATATTGTCTCTATTCTCTAGTCTAGCCAATCAGATGTCATTTCATAGTGGTTGGTTAGGTGGGAAAGGAGAAGGGCATGGATTACCCCATATAATGACTCAACTCAAATTTGATTGGTTGTGATCCCTCCTCAGGCTTTCCTTCTCATTCATATGTGGTGGTTCCCTCCTAAGGAGTTTTCTTGGCGTTTGTTTCATTATATGGTCCCCCTTTCATTTCATCTGAGATGTCTTGCACCAAGTTGATTAACATCATGTGAATCCAAGAAAATGGAATTTGCAAACCAATAGCATGAAATTAGCCAAGCAAAACTGTATGAAAATTAACTTGAACTGTGGAATGTACTATGTGTTCTTCATGACTTTATATAAGGTTTCATTTGGAAGGCTATAAGCAAACTTCCATTTGTCATTGATGACTCAGATCCATATTCAGGAAGCATTATCCCATGTGCCACAGTTCATATCTGGTTAGATTAGTTTTCAGAGATGTTATTTTCTTGATTTCAGTGCCTCATATTTTGAAGTTGTAAAAACAGATCCAGTCAAACATACCTTATCCACTTTTCCTGTTCCTCTTAATACAACATGCTCACTAATCCTTTTGAGTCTTTGACCAAATAGAGTCATCCATTTACGCAGGCAGGTGAATTGACCAATGAATAGATTTTTGTCATTTCTTGATGTTTTGTAGTTCATACGCAAAGTGTTTGATAAAATGAGTACATATAATTAATAGTCATAAAGTGAGTCATGAAATGAAATGTAAATGTAAGTCAAATGCATGTCAATAATAAAGTCATAAAGTGAGTCATGAAATAAAATGTAAATGTAAGTCAAGTGCATGTCAAATGTAATTTAAGAAAATGATGAGGTGTTGGGTAGGTAGTTAGTTGGAGGATGCAACTACCTCCTTAGTTGTATAAATAAAACCCTCCCTCATTCATTGGAAGGTTGGTACATGGGTATCAAAATTAGTAGGAAAGGTTGTTACGTGGGTATTAAAGGTTGGTATCGAGGTTGGTAGGAAAGGTTGGCATGGTATTGAAGGTTGGTGTTTTACGTTGGCATTGCACGTGGTAGTAGAAGTTGGCTGCAACTAGGCGAGTATTCATGAGATACTTCTGTCAAACAGTCGGAATTCTGTACCAGGCAGTCGGAATATTGTTCCTGGCAGTCTGAATGCTATTCCAGGCAGTCTGAATGACGTGCCAGGCAGTCTGAACTGCTGTGCTGGGCAGTTTGATATATGTTGTGTGTGCAGTATATGCATTGTAATTGTAAGTTATTCACATTGTATAGTTTGTTCATTTTAGTGGTAATGAATTTGTGTTGCAGGAAGTTGGGTCATCCATTTCTACATTCTATCGCCATTGCCTGTTTGGAGTTGGGTCATCCATTTCAACATTCTAGCGTCATTGCCTGTTCAAAGATAGGTCAAGCTTGGTGACATGGAGTTGTGACGAGCAAATCACTCGGGAAGGCGCACGACAAAATGGAATGATTACAATGCAACCGACAAAGAAGATGAAGACACAAACTTGTTTGTTGACACTAACAAAGGGTCGACGAACAAAGCAAATGTGCAAGTGGATGCACAACTAGACGCGCAAGCGGACATGCACAAAGAAGCGCAAGGTTTGTGTGCGAAGAGTTGCCTGATGATGGTAGAGTTGCGTCACGATGGCAATGAGTTGCATGTCATCGGTGGTGAATTATGTGATGACGACGGAGATTTACCTGACAACGGTGAAGAATCACACGATGGTAAATTACGTTGCAATGAAGAAATGCTTGACGACGAAGTATGCATGGCACTGGAGCAATTACAAATTTGTGTCCAATGGTGAGCGAGATGGGAGTCTGACATTAGTGCAAATGCAAGATGGAGTGTACGCTAGTGCACGAGACGGGAGTCTAACACTAGAGCAACTATAGGTTGGCATGTTCAATGGTGAGCGGGACAGGAGTCAAACATCAAAGCAACTATAGGCTGGCACATTTCATGGTGCCCGAGACGGGAGCGCAAGCAAGAGTAATTATTGTGGATTGCGCCTGATGATGTGCGATACGAGGGTGAGACATGCAAACAACCATTGCCAATGTCAAATCAACTTATCAAAACATAGACCAATTTTGGAATATCGTATAAGTGTCCAATGTTTCATGGAGGGGAAACGGAACACCCAGTCAAGCATTGGAAAATCTACCTCATCATGTGGAAAGCAAATGGGCAAAATAATGACGTAGATTGGAGGTTATTCCCTGAAACATTTCGTGGAATTGCAATGGACTAGTACATGAGATTGCCAGAGGGAGAGTACCAAACTTGGGATGAGTTGCGCAAAGCATTCATGAAGGAATTTCGATTGTTTCACAATGAAATTGAGGTCATTGCTAAAACTTATAGAATGAAACAAGGTGAGAACGATTTTGTTTTTTCGTACAACCAGAGATTGAGGGGGTTGTTTACTCATCTAGAGGAAGATCCATCAGATGCATTGAAGCAGAGGTGGTTCATGGAGGGACTTCTTCCTACATACTGTAAGAAGATCAAGGTGGTCACTCTGACGTCATATCAAGAGGCCTTGGAGCGGGTCTTGAACTTGGAAAGTGATGCAAAAACATTTTTAAAGTGTTGGGATCATGTTAATGCGGAGAAGAGTGGCCCCAAAGATTAAAGTGACTGATGATGACTCTGACTCTAACAGTGAGAGTTATGATTTTGAGAATGAGAATAGTTCATCGTCCAAGTGTTGAGGTCGAGAAATCAGCAAAGGAAGTGACTCTGAAGAGAAGAACAATGACTCCAAGGATGAGTGTGACTTGTAGAGCACAAGATCATTGTTGCAGGAATATGCAACACAAAGGGAGATTGTACCAAGGGGGGATGCCATTGGTGATGCGATCTGTGACAACTGCCAAAGAACTAGAAGACAAAGAATTGAGTATGATATTGAGGGCAAACCCATTGTGCAGTATTGGCGATGCCATTTATGAGAGCACTTTGCATGTGAATGTCAAAGTGTTGCGATTGAAGATGAACCAATGATGTGTAGAGAGTTTGAAACATAAGAGAAGAGTCACAGCCCTAGTCAAGAAGCAAAGGAGGTGGAATTCATAAACCTGATTGCAATTGAGGAGGTCAACTTAATGAACCTAATTGCAATTGGGGAGGTCAACTTGATTACAATCAAAGAACCAAAAATCGAGTAGATAGTTGAAGCTACACTAGAAGAAGGTGCACAAATTGGTGATGCAGATGGCAGAGTGATGCAGACGGCAAAGTGAGTGATGTAGACGACGAAGTGAGAGATTGTTCGGCGTCTAACCGTCAGCAAGGGCCATTTGGCCATCTAGACTTGGGTTGTCTAGACCCAAGCCCCGATTATCAAAGCTTAGGCTGTCTGAGCCTAGGTCGTCTGAGTTAGGACCCTAGTCATCTTGCAGGGTCAACCAGTCCTCAGACAACCATTGAACCATCTATCCCAAGGAGAGGACCATTTTGACCCTCCCTAGGCCGTCTAAGGAGGTCGTTTGGACCCTCCCTAGGTCTTCTAAGGAGATCGTTTGGACCTTCCCTAGGTCATTTGGACTATCCCTAGGCCATCTGAGGAGGTCGTCTAAGCCTCAAACTACCCCTAGGCTATCAGATGAACACCCTAAGTTGTCAAAATATAGATTACAATCGTCTAGAGAACATGCGGAGTCATTCAAGGAAGAGGATGAGCCATATAAAGTTTGGGACGAGGACAGGCCATCAGAACAAGTGGGGCTATCTAAAGAAAGACATGAGCAGGATGGAATCCATGACAACATAAGAAGATAAGGGATAAGGGATCAGGCAAGCCATCTAGTTGCCTGATTGGAAGAGTGCATGGTATGGACGGTCTAGAGGACCGTCTGACGAGAGAAGATTGTATGTAAGTCCCTACAGGTCGTCTAATTGCAAAGAAGCTAGATTGTCCAGAGCAAGGTCGTCTGGAAGCAAGTCATCCAAAGTTGGATTGTCTGATGTAAAAAGTGGGTCATCTAGCCCAAGGCTATTTGACTCAAGAGCTAGGCCATCCAAGCCAGGAAGCGATTCGTCTGACCCAAGAGGTTGGCCATCTAACCCAAGAGGTTGATCATTTAACCCAGCAAGAGGCTCATCTAAGACCAAGGGATGTTTATCAGACGTTAAGGCACGGTAGTCAGAGGCTAAGTAGAAGTCATCTGGAGCCAAAGAGAAGTCATTCGCAGTTGAGGGAAAGATATGTAAGTGCGTCGAGTGAAGGCTACCAAAATGCAGACACAAAGAAAAATCTAGTTCAAACAGTGAGGGTCGAATGAAGTCTTCCCTTCAACCCCACAAGGGGCACTGACCTTTGAGCCCAACAAAGGTACCGACGAGTGTTTCCTGTCATGTTGGTCATGCTAGACATATTGATGATACGACCAATTGCAGAAAGTGGAGTGAGCAATCAAAGAATAATTTGTTGCTAACAGCAATTTGCGATGATGCCAATTGCATAAGATGTCTGAAATAATAGAAAGTGGAAGGAGTGCGACAAGAGATTCCAATATGGTGTTCAATGCTTCTATCCCTAGTGTTCAGATCATGTGTCGTCAAGGATGCCAACAAGTCTAGAGGGGATATATATAGGCAAGCAAATTGACTAATGAATAAGTTTTGTCATTTTGTGTTGTTTTGTAGATTGTACGCCAAGTGTTTAACAAAACGCATATGTATAATTCATGAAGTCATAAAGTGAGTCATGAAATGAAATGTAAACGTAAGTCAAATGCATGTCAATAATAAAGTCAAAGTGAGTCATGAAATATAAATGTAAGTCAAGTGCATGTCAAAGGTAATTTAAGAAAATGATGAAATGTCGGGTAGGTAGTTAGTTGGAGGATGCAACTACCTCCTGAGTTGTATAAATAAAACCCCTCCCTCATTCATTCGAATATTGGTACATGGGTATCAAGGTTAGTAGGAAAGGTTGGTACGTAGGTACTAAAGGTTGGTAGGAAAGGTTGGCATGGTATTGAACATTGGTGTCATTGGCATTGCATGTGGTAGTAGAATTTGAGGCATGTATTCATGAGATACTTGTATCGGGCCATCTAAATGCTGTTCCAGGCAGTCGGAATGCTGTTCCAGGTAGTTGGAATGCTGTGCCAAGCAGTTGGAACTTCTGTGACAGCCAGTCTAATATATGTTGTGTGTGCACTGTATGCATTGTAAATTGTTCACATTGTATAGTTTGTTCATTTTCTGAGCAGTCAGATACATGTTGTGTGTGCAATGTATGCATTGTAAGTTATTCGCATTGTATAGTTTGTTCATTTAAGTGGTAATGGAATTGTGTTGCAGTATGTTGTATTCCATTTCTACAATCTACAATGCCAGGTAATGACTTAGAATCTCTTCCATCATGTTCTTATTTTATCCAGTGATTTCACTTGTGAGCCTCTCAAAAGTTTGATCATAAAGAAAATCAACATATTCAACATAAAGAATAATCAAGCTTCAATAAAGAATATAAAAGTTAAATTTCTTGCTGGCTGACAAGTAACAACTTCCTGGCAAAGGTAAGTCGCAGGTCAATAGAATTGTAAGCCATCATCAAATTGCACTCTAGAACCTAGCCAATAGCAACTAGATAGGAAATAGCTTCTAGAATCCATGAGGTATTCTATCTTCATATTCCTAACATAGAACGAGAAATTGGTTTTAAAAATTAAAAAAAAACTACATTTTTTTTTATATAAACATTCAACTATCTCTCATTGTAAACATTGATGACTTCTGGTTTAAAAAGAAAGCATAGAATGAAGAAGCAGACTCTCACATAGGAAGATCTGATGAAAGCTACATTATACAGCTAGAACGTTTTTTCCATAATATTGTATTTCTTAATTCTCCTCTAATTATTAACATACTTTCTCAATAGAAAACATTTGGACAACTAACCAGCATTATAAAGCCATATTCATCCTGACAAGCTAAGCTGGGAATTAAAACCAGCCGTTAAACAAATTAAATAGGTCTCATGGATGTTGGTGCATCCAGCTAAAATTATTATGATATTAAATTTTTTCAACAACATATCCAGATAATAATTACTTCTTTCTATTTTTACTGATAACTTTGTATTTCCATTTATATGTGTTTAGATATTTGGTATCTTGAAACAAAATACTTGCATTACACGGTGAAAAAGAAAAAGACAGGCAATTTTATGCATGAATGCTTAAGGCATGCCAATACTTGGTCTATAAGAGTCAACCCACTATCCCAAGAAAAGTTTTCAACTGGTCAAGGCATTTTGGTCTGCACTGTAGTTGCAAATGTGAGAGTGGAAAATATAATACTTGATAGTTGATATAGTTTGTCTGCTGGAGAAATGGAGAAAATCTATATCAACAAAACTATATTATGATGCCTAAAACAAGAATGGATCTGCCCCTAACTCTTTCGAATTTTTATATTTTGGATGCTAATATTTTTTGCAATTTATGAGATTTGATGACATTTTTGTGTTATGGATTATATTACAAATTGCAGAAAGCACCAAAATTAATCAAAATAATGCATAATTAAAAGGTATTCACCTCTATGAAGTCCCTAGAAAGAATCCAAATGAAAGCACAAGCTATGTTATCATGGAAATGGCCTAGTAACTACCAGCAGAAACCAAAAGTAACTCAACAGTCACATAATGCCCAGTTAACTTTTAAAGGTCAGAATATTAAAGCACTAGACAGGAAATGCAACTGCATGAATAAATCCCAGTAATATTTTTTTCCAAAAGATATGATGGAAGAGAAGATTGCACGAATAAAATGTTTCTATCTCTTGCATTATCCTGGTTAGTTGATGAAAACAAGCAGCATAGGTGACATCAATATTAATTCCAATTCATATTACAGTGCTTGTTAATCTGTCATTTATGCTGGTTTAAAAGTCTTATTTTATTCTTCATTGCTTTTCCTTTTCTATATAATAAATTATGGACCAAGAAAAATCCATGTACAAAGAAATGAAATGATAGCCAAAACATGTGCATGTGACCTATATAAAGATTTCAAAACATAACCTTCAATTAAAACTACAAGGTAAAGCAAATAATCACCTCTTCTGCCACTTTTCCAGCGTTAGCATATGCTACTTGGCTTTTTTTGGACAAACTAGTCATGGTTGCAGCATATGCACCACCGGCAATAACCATCAAGGGAAGAACTGCAACAGTAAGCAATGTAAGCTGCCACACTGAGGAAAAGCCCACTGCAAATCCTGCTACAAATCGAGCCATAAAATGTAAATAATGTCCCACCTGCATCCTCAAAATAAACAAACAAAGGAAAAAGAGTTAAACCTTCTTATATCCTGTTTAACACACAGGCTATCAGGGCCTATACTTATTCCATAAGAAAAACCATTATCAATATTCTAGTAGTTTTATATATCTTTAAAGTTCTCATATCAAAAATTTTGCTATAACAGCATTTTTGGATTGATCTTATTTTCTGAACAATTTTGCAATAATGTAACTGTTAAGCATATCAGTATTACAAAAACCAAGAAAAAAATCACTCCTATTGTTCTGATCTACTATAGACCATACAAAAGAACCAAAAATGGTGGTGAAAGGGAAACAACCAATATAATAAAAAAACAATGTAACCCTTGAAACTATGTAATTCAGAAGAAGCAAATGCCACTCAGTACCAAGCATGGAACACATGCACTGCAAACTCTCATTGAGAAGCTGACTTAAAGGCAGGATGAGTAAAATCATCTTAGGTCAGTACTTATGGTTATCAATGCACAGAGGTTTATAGATTTAAGAAAGAGCTCACCACATAACATATTCCCTATCTGACACCACTTCTGCTCTTCATCACTATATTATACTTATTACTGGTATTTACTAGATGGTCTATTGTTGAGATTTGTCATATGTTGACTTGCAAGTGTCTACAGTTGTAACTTGTGACCATAGTTACCAGGTTTGGACGAAGCTAGCTTAATTCGAAAAAAACCAGTTTGGTTTGGTCCAAACCTTTTTCCGGCCACTGCTGAGAAAAAATTGTCTTCATTTCAACTGCTCCCATTCCCATTGCCATGTACTTAGAATCAAAAATAGTTGTAGTTCAAAAATATCTGGTAGTCATTGCAAATTTACTAGTTGGACGTCTGCTAGAGGCAGAAGTGGTGTGAAACACTGCCCATTTCGATGTTGAAAGATCTACATCTGCTTGGGATTTTTGTGTTGATTGCATTGAAATTATAAACTATGAAATCTGAAGTTTTCTGCATTTTTCTATACTTCCATGAACATACACATACAAACATATACATATACATATTTGAATGTGTGTGAGAGACATTTATTTTTCCGAAAGGAACTGAACCTTTTTGAAAAAACTGAACCTTCAAACTTTTTTCACCTTCCGTTTAAACCAAACCGCCCAAACCTGGGATCTATGGTTGTGACATAGAAGGATTTAGAATCACCTAGGAATTAAGGCCTGTAAGCACTTAGCACTTATTAATGCTAAAGTAGACCCAAATGCTTTAGAATAATATTTCTTTTCTTTTATCACATATGTCCCAGAGACATACAATTTTGGCATGTGCCTTTGTAACCTTAAAAACTGAATGACGATATTATGTTGTCTTTAATATTCTTCAAGCTTGAAATATCTTCAGACACCTGTATTTTCTTTGCAAAGAAGCCAACTAAGCAGCATTAGTTTTCTCAAGAAAATTTCCTCTATAGCAGAAGGCAGCCAGCTTGCAACAGGAGAACAAATTACCACAAATGCCAACACATCCTTTTCACTCCATTCCTATTTGATTTAGATCTTCTTTGAATTTGTATTGGCTAAACAACAAGCTACAGATTATTAATAGTCATTTCTTGAAGATCATCTTGACAAAGTTATCTTCAGCAACAGGCGAGAAGAACTTGTGCACACTCCTAAAGCCTCTAATCACCATTTGGAGTCCAAAACTCAAAGGATAATATAATATTTTTGACTTACCCATCATGAGGTATGTTACTATGTCTTTATCTTTGAGATTATGACTTATATTGTAACCATGGGAGAAGATGAATGTAGGAACAGGAATATCTGCCTTATTACTTCTCTCTAGACAGTTTTGAAGCTCTCCCTTCCCTTATCTATATATGCCAATCCTGAGGTTCTCCCCAGAGTTGTACATGTGTTTACTTGAGGCTCCCTTAAATTTTATAAATATTTTGGCCAGTGTCCATGCACTCCATAGTCTTGTACATATTTCCAGCATAGATGCTTTCAGTGTAAATATTTTATATTGTGCAAGTGATGTGTCTTCTGAATTGTATGAACCTTGATGTAAGTTCCTTCCAAGCTTGAGCTATCCCTGCATAATGTTGGCTTTGGTGAAGGAACTTTCCAGGATGTATGACCACTATTCATACCCTTTAGATTTTGAATTACTAAGGGGGTTTACTGTTTAGATATGACCAAATTTGTTGCAATCCAAAACTAGTGATTTCAAGTCTTGACAGCGGAACATAAATAATCATGAAGGGGTAAGAGATGCCTCTCTAAGTTTTATTGACAATTGTGCTTTGCAACAGTTCTTGCAGGTCTGCCAGATATCACATACGCATGCATCCAACTCATGGCTAGTTAGAAACAGTGAAATTCAGTTTTAGGACTATGCATTCTTTACATACCTGTACTTCAATGTTAAGTGCAAGGTTGGGGATGAATGATTCATAATGCTAACTCCAAATTACAGCACAACATGTCAAGTCTGTGTGTGAAAATATGGCTAACTTGACAACTTACAACCCAAGTTCGTAGACAAAAGAAAAGTGTGTGACCAGTAACAATGAATAAATACAGCCAAATACCTATGTTGGACTGCTAAGGGAACTTAGATACGTTGAATCTTATTGAAATGCATACCTTGTTGGCATGGCTTAGCTAATTGAAATTTAAAGTTAACACACGTGAAGGGATAAAGGCACATAAGAGTATTTTATGGAATTGTCTAAGGAGTTCTAGGGAAAGCTACATCAAAATGACGAGTATTGCCTACAAAAACAAGTCTAATTAAGAGAAATGAGCTTGATCCAAGCAAATCAGGGATCGCTTCCATCCTCATGGCCATTTTTTCCAATCTGCAACAGATGCTAGTGCAAAGACAAGTTCTTGAAACCAGATGCCACACCTAAACAGTATGTAAAAGCCTAGCACCAAGCAGGCTTAGCCCTTCATGCATTCCCAAACACCAGTTTTGTGACAGGCCAATGCCCAAGCACCAGATCCAATCTAGTGCACTTACAAACACTTCAGGTGACAAGTGTCAACCCCGAACACAAGTAACCAATGCTAGCCGCAACACACATCCAACTCTAGGAGGCTAGTGCCAGCTGCCAGAGCACAGTTTCAGCCAACATTCAGACCTGGTACCATAGAAACACATGCAGAGAACCATTGCATGATTCACCATAATTGTCTTTTTATAACTACAAGAAGTTGAACCATCTCTGCTTCTGCATGATTCTTGTAACTATATTGTAAATTCTATGTATAGGCCAATTATTTAGTATAAATGACTCTCTTGGTAGTAGCATAACAGTCAAGATTATGAAAGCTAAGCAAGAATCAGAGAAACTTCACCCTTAGGGTTCCTAAATACCCAATGCAACCCAACACCTGCATCCTATAGCCTAAAGCTTTGGTGTTGTAGCCAGCTTGACCATACAAAAGACTTGTATTTTGCTCATCATTTACTTTGCACTATTTATAAACCTCTCCATTTATTGAGATAGTTTCTAAATTTTTGTACACTTCCGTACTGACATTTCTCCTTTGTTTTTTTTCCTTTTCCATCTAATGAAATGTTGTATTAGGGAGTGTTCTTTTACCTTCTTCTATTGCACAACTCTAAAACATTACTCGCCTAGCCTCACCAATTGATCTAGGAAAGCCACCACGCCATTATCCTTGGCCCGAGCGGATGTGGATCATTAATATCAAAGCAAGTTTTCACTCCATTCTCCATTCTCTTTGAGATCCTCAGCGCTTATTATTGCCACATTTTATCCCCTTTTCACAATTATGAGCCTTTCCACACATTTTATGGTTGATTTTTTGCTCACACCCTCTTGTGGTACAAGAAGGAAGGCCTCATACTTGGTTTCATGTCTAAGTACCCAAAAGATCCCCACTCACTTTCAAAGATGGGTGACTCTACAAAGTCTTCAAAATCCACAACGCTGAACATCTAAATCAAGGATGCACTGAATGAACAAAAGACAATTCAATTTGAGCAGTTCTACCACCTCATGCTTGAGATGGGTCCATCAACCACCTCTCCTCTTGGCCCTTTCTAGAATAACAGTCCTCTAAGGGTGCAGACAAATACTGACATTTTGTATTACAAGGCAAGATTAATAACAAGGAATTGGACAATTGGCTCTAGCAACTAGAATTCTATTATACGACCAATTAGTTCATTGATGTTGACAAGACTCATTTTGCAACACTCAATATGTCAAAATCAATTCCAAATTGGTGGGAAACCACTAGTACCCAGAGCGAGAGCAATCCACCTTGAAGAAGTTCGTTGAAGTTGTGCACATATCCCTTGAAATATTATCAAGAGTAGTAAATGCATTATCAACAATAATGTCAACAAAGCTACCAGTCTGTTCAATAATACACAAATGAGTTCAACACACTCCTCAACTGCCTACATTTCAATGCGATGAAAAGTTTCAAATTCTCAATTAATGGCCTTTACTACCATATCTGCTTGAAGATGGATTTTATTTTTGTTGACACTTTAGGTAAAGCTTATTGGTTTGCAATCATGCTGAAGGAGAAGTCTCAAGCAAAGCAAAAGGGTCTTACACAATCACTATATAAGACATAGTGCGCGCCAAAGTTAAATTCGCTTGTACAGAGACCACCTCAACAACCCAAGGCATCACAACCACAGGCTCACGTTGTCAATAGAAGTGAAATCCCCCAACCACTCAAAACATAGGAGGTAAGCAATGCAATCACCATAAGACCCATACTCATATTGATTTGAGTGTAGAATACAACAAAATACCGGTTGTAGAACCCAATACTCTTCATTGCACCTAGTCACCTTAAAGGGATGAAGAAGTAAATGCCACCTACTTGAGCGCCAACACTCAAAGGACCAGCAATGCTTAGGCATCAATTAACTTCAAAGAATGAGAGTGCTTGCTCCACACTTATTGTTAAGTTAATGGCAAGCCACTCCACATCATCACTGATTCCGAAAACAAGAAGAACATAATCCCTTAAGACACTATCAAGTGTCTAAGTTTCCATACATCCTCATCTCTATTTTTGTGGATGGTTGTGATGAGGAAAGATGATTAAGATCAAGTGCTAGTGCACTTTCAAGTTGGGATAGAGCCCATGTGCAATGTTGTTAGCCACAATGTAGCACCTCTAAATATTTGTGACATCCTACATAAAAAACCTTGTCTTTGACCGTAAATCAACCTTATCAGGCATGTCCTTGGCCATGCGCATCAAGAACATGACTTACTACATTCCTGAGTGTCTACACAAGACAAAGGTAACATTCATTTCAGATAAGCAGCACACGAAACTCATTTTTCATGCTCAAAATTCAATGCTACTCATGGTCTGCTAAGAGAAACCTACTCATGCCAAGAAGCCATCTGTTGTAGTCAATAGTCCAATCATTTCTACATGGTCTTGCCAAATGGACTCATATATTTAACCTTACTTTGATGTTTTTTAGGAACCCCAAGGAGGCCCTCTTCACTATGTTGTCAAACATCTGATTAACTAGTTCCAAGTTCACCTCTACCAATCCCCAGTATTATTGCTCTATGTGGGAGACAACAAGATCTAGTGTCAAATACAAGAGTTGATCAACCAAGGAAAGATTCATCCAAGCTCATCCCCTTGTGGCAGCCTCATCATGCTAGCACTAAAGAAGGACGGCACTTGGCGCCTCTTCATCAACTACCACACTCTAAAGAAGAGCACTATGAAGAACAGGTATGGACTACCTCCCATGGATGATCTTTCATACCAGCTCCAAGGCACTGCTATCTCCCAAAATACAATTTCAATTCAAGTTACTTCAAGTTTCAAGCAAGCCTAAAATATGGAAGACAACTTTCAAGATCAAGAAGGATTATTTGAGTGGTTGGTTGTGTTTTGGTCTAACATACGGGCCAATCACACTCAGACCCCTTATGAACAACATTATGAGACCATTCACCAATTTTGTCATTATTGTCTACTTAGATGACATTCTTATTTATAATAAGCCATGAGTGGAACACATTGAGCATGTGAAGCAACTAAACCAGCACAAGTTACAAGCCAACATGACCAATTATACATTCAACATCTCAAAAATCCAATTCTTGGCCTACATCATCCACTCCCATGGCATCCATGTAGATCTAGAAAAGATGAAAAACATCCAAGAATGGATTGTTAAAACTAACCTTCTTGAGGGCAGACAGTTCTTGGCCTTAGCCAACTTCTACAATTGATTTGTCCTTGGATTTTTTAATGTCTCTTAGCCACATAACTAGGTCATGCATGGCAAAGCATTCTTGAAGTGGTTCAATGTCCAACAACAAGTGTTTGAAGAACTCAAGAAGGGCCTTTGTACAGCACTAGTGCTAGCCATGTCAAGCATCACTCAGCCTTTCAATATTGAGACTAATGAATTTGACTGTGTACTTGGCACCATTCTCATTCTACATGACATCTCATCACCTCACTCAAAGACTTTCAACGACAAAGTCCAATAAGAGAAATAGTTGTATGATGGGATTGCTACATAATAGGTAAAGAGACTATCCATTTTGATCATAAAACCCTTTTGTTTTTGCACACTCAAAGCAAGTTGGAGAATGTATGCCACATGAAGTGGATGACCTACCTACAACAATTCCAACTAGTGATCAAACATTGCAAGGGAAAGGATAATCAAGTATTTGATTGTCGTAGTTGTCTGCCAATCCAAATGCTCACCATAATAATGGACACTAATGATCATAACTTTAGTGAATGATAACTATCTAGGCAAACAACTATGACTTTGATCTAACACACCAAAAATTATATAGAGTAAGCCAGTTGTCAATCACTATCTTAGCCATGGAGTTCTCTGTCAGATCTAACAATTTTCATTAACGCCTTATCTAGGAGGCACGTTACTCAAAAGTAGCCAGCCACTTTAGCATCAACAAAAAACTTGTGGTGCTTCAACAACATTTCTACTAGCCTCAAGTTCATGGCATGCAAAGCTCAACACCAAATCCTACATTCCATGCCATCGCTAAGCTAAAGAACAAGAAATTGAGACTCAACAGGCTCTAGGGATTTTTTAGCATGGATTTTCTCTCAAGTCTATCTTCACCCAAGCAATAGAACAATTGCATCTGTGTTGTGGTTTTAAGGTCCTCGAAGATGGCCATCATGGTAGTGTGCAAGAAAGTTGTCAATCCTGCTCAGACAACATTCATGTTCTTTCTGCAAGTAAGTTCATTTTTGCATTCTAGAATACATTCTATCATATCACTTTCCAATTTTTCCTATGTTCTAGCAACACTTATGTGATCTGGTCAATACACGTTTAGACATCTCGATTACTTTTCATTTGCAGATAGATGGACAAGTAGGAGTGGTTACCAAAACTCTGGTACATTTGCTCCAGACATATAATCATGATAATTTTGATTTTCACATGTGGGATGATAATCTGCCCTACATCCAACGTTCTTACAATTGAGCCTTACATAGCTCCATAATCACAATCCCTTCCAAGCATGCCCTAGTTTCCAACCTAGCGCTCCCCTAGACATAGCATTCCAAGCACCTGTTAACATGCAAACATCCACTCAAACCAAGTAAGTGGACAAAGTTGAGTGCTTCTTGCAACACATTCAATATGTACATTACCAAGTTCAACAAATAGACGAATGCAAGCAACAAAGGTACAAGAGTGCCATGATCACCATCACAACTTTCAAGTTAGAGATCAAGGTCAGCTCCATCTTGAAAAGGAATGCTTATTCAGACTACACCAAAAGATTAAACTACTGCGCTATGGTCCTTATACAATTCTATGCACAACAGGAGACAAAAATTTCTTTCTCAGCTTATCTGCTATTGGGGAATGCATCCAATCTTCAACATGGTGCTTCTCAAACCTTACGCTCAACTTTGCTTGAACCAATAGTTGTGCAACATCCATTGGACTTGGATCCATAATGCCTAAGTCAATTGAGAGAATTCACTTCGAAGAGCACTTGCCAAGGAACTCACACTCTTTGTGAAAGTTGGTCAATTCATCACTCAAACAAAAGTGGTATATTGACCAAATCGAATGTTAATTTCCTTAGTTGGAGTTAGACACCATGGAGACCATCACTCCTCAAAGAGGGACAAATAATCCGAGCAAAACAAAGGCCACTTGAGTTCTCATGACCATTGGCTCCAATTCATAGCAGGTGCTCGTGTAAAGAGAAGTCTTTGCAACCAAGTACCACACCTCAACAATTCAATGCGTAGTGTCAAGCACCATTTGCCCTTCATTTAGCCCCAAACACCAGTCTTGATGCTAGGTCAATGCCCATGCACCAATGCTAGACACTAGCGTCAAGTGTCAATGTTTCCAGTCCCAATGCTTAGGCACCAGCATCAAAGCACAAAGCTAGGTGCCAAGTGCCAATGCCTAGAGCCAACCTTGAATGCCAAAAACTAGAACCAACATTAACACGCATCCAATGCCAAGAGATCAACAACAATTGTCCACACACATTTTCAATCAAGATTTCACCTAGTGCCCTAAGAAGACATACAGAGAACCATTGGGTGAATTACCATAACTATCTTCTTGTTAGTAGTGGAAGTTGAACCAACTCTGCTTCCATCAGATTCTTTTAATTGTATTCTACGTTTTGTATGTAGGCTAGCTATTCAGTCCCTTGATAGTAGCATCTTGGGGTCGGTAGCATTAGGAGAAGTCCAGCAGTTAGAACTTAAGATTATGTAAGCTAAGTGAGAAACTTCACCCTCAATATCCCTGAATGCTTAATGCCTGCATCCTGTAGCCTAAGCTTTGATGTTGTAGCTATCTTGGCCATATGACAACCTTGTATTCTGCTCTTAATTTACATTTGCATTATCTGTAAACAAAACTTTTAATTTATTTACTAGTTTCTAATATTTCCAACACTTTCTAGCCAGCATTCCTTCTTTGTTATTTCTCTTTTCCATCTAACACCATGCTCTATGAGAAAAGTGTTCTTTATGCCCTGTTCTATTGCGCAACTCTTAAACATAACAACTCATTTGCCCTCAGCAGCTAATCTAGGGAGCTGTCCACCACCCCACCATTCTTGGCCCCAATAGGCATACATCAAAGCTCTTGCAAATGGGGAAAAATGTTATAGCTGATGTTTTATCCATAAAAATAAGGAAAATGACTACAAAATTGCAATCAATATGTGCATGAAGCATGCCCAATAGGCCATAGTCTAGAGGGACGGTGGAGCTATTGCTTTGATGATGATCCAAGGTTCAAGCCATGTTTAATCCTCATGTTAAAACCACCATCATAATGTGGGACACACACAGAAGAGACCGGTGCAAGTCCCAAGTGAAATTTGTGAGAGAGAAACACCTTATACGTGACTTCTACGTCTAAAGGTGTCCTAACTTGATGCACCCCTTCTGGTCCACTTCAATGATGGTGGATGAGTGTTAGAATCTAATTAGAAAAGAATTGCATGTAACTTCTATAGCATTTGAATTTTGTAGCCAGGTAAAATTGGATCACAAAGACCAACTCAGGTAGAAAAGCTCCACACCTTAATTAGGGTTTTAAAGAGGTTATATGAGATCTGAGAGAGTCGGATTGTCCATTGAAGAGACCTTTATGCTCAAATGTCAAGAATAAAGACATCATAGGTCAAGAGGAATCAATTGTCAAGGATAGCTCTTACCCTATCACAAACACTGACACATGCTACTATAGTTCTTTATCATGATAACTTGTGTGCAATAATTGTCTTGCAGTATTTCCAAATGAAGACTCACTTCTTGCACTTTTGGAATCATAAGATATACCACAGTAGAATTACAACAGGTTGACTTGATAAGAAAACTGGTGGATTGCATTACGAGGACAAATATACAATTTTATTTACAGTATTCCCAACCTAAGGCAGCTATCTTCTAGGACAAGCCAAAATGCATTAATTGCCATGACACCAGGCTGCTCCATAGTTGTGGCTCTTACCTGAAATCTAGTGCTATTCTACAAAAATGAGTTCAGCATGAAAATAGGGCAACATTTACAACACTACTGACTGTCTCTCTTGTTTCTTTTTTCTTTTCTTTCTTTTTCTTTTTTCTTTTTCGTTTTTTTTTTTAACCTTAGCTTTGATCCCTTCAACAGTTCAACTCAATCAAGGCCTCCTTTGGGTTTGATGCATTGGATACATGTTCTCAAATTTATGGAGGCTAGTACCATATAAGGAGGGATTTCCCATTGCTACTAATGCTTTTATGGCATTGATGATTTGATCTTTTTCCATTTAGGTCGAATTTGGTTTCTGGTGTTCTGTTGCCAAAGTCCCAGATAAAAAAAAGGAAAATAAGAGGTATTAAAGTGGAACAAAATTCCAACAAAGGAATATGCCACTGGAAATAAACAGCTTGTATATAAAGCATATATGTCAAACATGTAATCAACATGTAGGCTATTTCTCCTTTATATGGATTGCACATTAAGGTGAATTTCATTACCTTTTGAAAAAGAAATCAATCCAAACCTAGTCTACATATTTAGGATATATACCTTATCGCCGATTGCATCTTGTACAACCACTATATCATTAGAAATACAACTAATGATTTCCCCAGTGCTGATATCTGTGTCAAAAAAACTAACATCTTGGCTCAAAACAGATTTCAAATATTGCATTCTCATTCGAGCTGACTGTCGTTCCCCCGTTTGCATCCAACAAGATACCTCTGGAGAAAATCACACAATCAGTCAAATGTTCCCCTTCAAAGTAGCCCTGGTGCTTATCTGGAAAATATTCAAAAAGACATAAACTTTGTACAGCTAAAGGCATATAGTTTGTTGATCCATGCCCTTTATGCAGAAAGAATAAAATATCAAGAACAATACTGTGATAAATTTTAACTGAAGAGATTGTCCAAACTCCATCTGTGATATTATATTATTTACTTGATAAAATATTCAGACCAACAACATCATGTCAAACCATGCCAAGTCGAAGATGCTGTGTCAAAATTGAAACATACCAAGCCATCCTGATCCCATGATGACAAGCCCCAAGTAAAAGAATTGGAGAGCATGCTGCAAAAGTTGAAAGACAAATTTAAGACTTTGTGCTCAATATTTAGTTTTAAAAAAATCAAAATTCCAAGATGTCTTTCCACCACCTTCACTAAAACATTTTGTAATGGACCTATAGTATATGAGATCTCATCAATTTAAGATAGTGTAAAACTCAACCACAAAGAAAGTCGCAAGAATTTTATGCAAGAATCCTAAATGTTTGTTTAATGCATAAAAATGTGTTTCCTAAATGGTGGAGGCTGCTAAAAGTGAACTTTTGTACAGCCTTAGTGTTTCCTTGAAAAGCTGTTTCATCAATTTACTTGTTAAGAAATGGATGGCTTGTGCAAAATGCCAGAAAACTAGTCAAGGTGGTCTACAACTTGTGAATATTCTAAATCTCATGTGTCTCCAGGGCTCAAAGGGCATGATCATAAATATCACAAAAACTCACCAATCACCTTTCAAGTTTTTATATAAAAACTGCCATGTCAATTTCATATTTCTGGCATCAAAGCAACCACAACTTTTCCCTCAGAAAACTGGTAAATACAATCTCAACTTGTCATTTACAAAATGTAAAATTGGTGAAGAAATTAAAATGTTTATAGAACCTATCTTCACTTAATACACATACAACTACATTTAACCAAGGCAACAATGAAGCATGTGAATTACCTATTTATTTGCATAAAACATTTTAAAATGGAATTCTGCAGACTCCTTGTCTTTAGTAACGAATGAAAGTGACATGCAATTAGCCAAAGACTGATGCCAAAAAAATGTAAAACCTCCTAAGCCATCAAAATTAAACATGGCTCAAAGCTCACTTTGTCATTCAAATTTCATGCAGCAAGTTCCAATTATAAAGGCATAACATTGCTGTTGTGATTAATGGTTACAACTTATGTGTGTAGGCTTTGCAGAATAAGATTTATGAAATTTGTTTTTACATCATTTATTTGCCACTTAAGATTTCTATTTGAAATTTATATTTTTACATTTTTCTATTCACCAGTAGCATATAGCTTGTAATGCTTACAATAACTTAGAATGACTGCAACATCAATCACAACGTCCAAAAGTTCCTTTGGTTGCCTGTAGTTTCTTGCAGTGTTTCCTTTCCCACTGTAATAGTTCGCACTCTAGCAAATATCAAGAACTCATTTTCTTAAATATATCTCTGGCACTTTAATTCATTAATAGATTTTCGCATGTGAAGAGAATTTGAGACAGTAAGATGATTATGATCAGCCAGCCATTCCAATCTGCATAAGTGCGTAAGATGATTATGATCAGCCACTCCAATCAGCAACAAGAATTTTTAAGTTCAGGTAGCTTTGTATAATGGATACATTCTGTCTCACATAGCTGACGACATGGTGGACATTAAGAAATAACTATCCTTTCCTCTCCTTTTCTAATCAGTCACAATGTGCCCAGCCCACCCTCTCCAAAAGTGCAGTAACCCCAAAGCAACAGCATTGACATGTCGTAACCTTCTTAATCTTGCATGCAGGCAATTATTATGAAGCTCATGCCTTTGTCGTTGTCATGCAGAACTGAAGCATGTTCAGAATTGAATGCCTTTAAACAGAGTGTTAGGTACCAAGATAGGAACTTAATATTATAATATTATATTATATGTAATTATCCCACATGTGTGGATAAGTGGTAGTGGTAGGTAGTTGAGTATTATATAATGTGGGCAAAAGACGAATTTTGTATTGTATTTATCTCAAGTTGAGATATAATAATGAGTGGCATCCTTCCCATAAGAAGCATTGTACGTTGTTGTCCTACTTCAAGGGTTTGAATTATAAATTGAAAACATTTGAATAATTTGCATTAATTTCATAAATTGTATTGTGTGGATTATTCATTGCAGTTGTTTATTTAATATTTTTGTAAATTGTTAATGATTTCTATGGATGACAAAGGAGGTTCATAACAAGTGGTATCAGAGCACTTTCAAGGCCGTGCTCCAGTGTAAAAGTTTGACCATCTATTCATTGTTTGGATTTGAATTTTGATGCTTAATAAGCACCTGCATTAGGCTAAAAATCTCTTACAAGATCTAAAAATCATTTTGAGGAGTACCCCAAGAACCCCAGAGTAACTAGTTTGAGTGTGTCGCCAGTGAAAAGGGTCAACGACCCCACACCCTATTAGTAGTATTTTTACCCTATGAGAGTATATAAAGAGTTGTTGTTTAGAGGTAAAACCGTAGCTAGTTTCTCAGCAATAATTTTATAGTGGAAATATTGTTGGTAATCATAGAGCGATACTCACTTAGACAGCCTTTGTGGCCAATGAGATTTGCCTTAAGCCACTAGGAAGCCAAAGTTTGGGGCCTAGTTAGTTGCCAATATTTCCATAGAAGTACCATACAGCTGTCAACAACAGCTTCAACAATAGTCTCTACATAGTTTCCATAGTCTACAATAGTTCCACAACTTCAGCAATAGTCTCTACACAATTTCCATAGTCTACAATAGTTCCACAACTTCAGCAGAGCAAACAGTTGCAAGTGAGTACAAAAAATAACCAGTTTGCAGTTGGTAGCAGTTTGCCAAACCAAAAAACCAGTCTGTAGAGGCTGTTATCAATTGCCTGGAGTACATAGTCTACAAGCCATTAACAATTGTAAGCTAAGTGCCAAAAAAAATAAAAAAGTCCACAGAGGAGGTCATTATCAGTTGCTGAAAGTTCCCATTCTAGAAGCCATTAAAAGTTGTTAAGCTGAGTGCAAAAGAAAAAATCAAAGAAGAAAAAAGAAGTCCATCGAGAAGGTCGTTATCAATTGCCAGAAGTATACACTCCACAAGCCATTAACGGTGCTAGTTTGAGTGCAGATCAATTGTTTATCGAAAAGAATAGAGCATACTTGAGGAATTTTATTTTAAAAGAAAAAAATCCAAGTTTTAAAATTTTGGGAATTGAGGACATGGAGTTGCCACTATTCACTGGAAAGGATAATAGTGATGCTTGGGAATGGTGTATAATTTTAAGTGTCTACACAGTTTCCATAGTCTACAATAGTTACACAGCCTCAGCATTAGTCTCTACACAATTTCCATAGTCTACAATAGTTCCACAACTTCAGCAGAGCAAACAGTTGCAAGTGAGTACAAAAAATAACCAGTTTGCACTTGGTTGCAGTTTGCCAAACGAAAAAAACCAATCTGTAGAGGCTGTTATCAATTGCCTGAAGTACATAGTCTACAAGCCATTAACAACTGTAAGCTAAGTGCTAAAAAAAAAAAAAAAAAGTCCACCGAGGAGGTCATTATCAGTTGCTGAAAGTTCACAGTCTAGAAGCCATTTAAAGTTGTTAGGCTGAGTGCAAAAAAAAAAAAAATCAAAGAAGAAAAAAGAAGTCCATCGAGGAGGTCGTTATCAGTTGCCAGAAGTATACACTCCAAAAGCTATTAATGGTGCTAGTTTGAATGCAGATTAATTGTTTATCGAAAAGAATAGAGCATACTTGAGGAATTTTATTTAAAAAGAAAAAAATCCAAGTTTTAAAATTTTGGGAATTGAGGACATGGAGTTGCCAATATTCACTGGAGAGGATAATAGTGATGCTTGGGAATGGTGGAAAATTTTTAAGTCTTCAATGTTTTCCAATGTGTCATGGAGACATAAGATTTTTGATTCTTTACGAGGGGAAGCTTTAACTTGGTATTGGAGCTTTAGAGGTACCCATGATATTTTATATACAAGGAAAGAATTTGAAGTTGCATTTTTAAGCCAATGGAATTTGGAAAAAAATGAAAAGATAGCTAGGCTCCAAGATGAACAAAAGGAATTAAAAAGAGAGTTGGAAAAATTGAAGAAATTAGCAGAAAAAGAGAAGGGGAATAATATGCAAGTAGAAGGAAGCACATTTTTGATGTCAAATAAGATGAGCAATGATCAAGAATAATTTTTTGAATTTAAAAAATTCATTTTGCAGGTTCATGGTTGCATCCAAAAGAAAAATGTTATTATTTCTATAAACCCTAGCAATAGACACAATGCCATTAATATGTCTTTGGCTAAGAGGTTGCAAGTTCAGGCAAAGAAAATCAAAGACATACAGCTTGAGGATACAAATGTTCAAATTTTTGATCAAAAATAAAAGCCAAATATAGAGAGGGAAGAAAGTAGAGAGGGGAGGGCTCTGGTCCCTCCCCCTGCTCCCCCTCCCATGGCTCCTGGTTCCTGCCCAGTCCCTGGCTCAATCCAGGTCATCCCTCCCGGGGAGTGGTTGTTTGCAGATGATCTCCTGGGGGGAGATCCTTCTCCACTATCTGCGCCCCTCCCGGCCGGCTAGGGTTTCCTTGGTTGTTTTTTCAGACTGGTGCTTCCCAGGGATCCCTGTTTGGTTGGGGATCCCTTCCCTTTTTCCCTCAGGCTTCCCCCTGGGGTTTTTTGCAGGTTATTCGCGTGGATCTGGTCCCCTACGTTTCTCGGTGCGGTGGAGGTGACGGTTTAGGGTTTGGACAGCTTCCCCCTTTTCTTGCGAATCCTCGGTGGGCTCTGTGCTTGGACGGGATTCTTGGTCCCTGCTGCTGGGATCCTCTTCTGTTTTCCCGGGGCGGGTTCCTTGTGGTGCAACTCTCTGGTCACTTCCTGATGGGCTGGATCCTCTCTGTGCTGGCTGTCGGCTTCCTGCAGGATGGCTCTCGCTGAACGAAATGTTTTCCCGGTGGGCGGGATGGTTTCTCCACAGGGCGGGATCCGCCAAATCCGTCGGTTTTCCCGCGAGGCGGGATCCTTTCTTTTTTGCTGGTTTCCCGGATGGCGGGATTTCCCTGTTGCTTCCCGCTAGGCGGGACTGTTTGTGGTGGTTTTGACTGCTTCCCGCGAGGCGGGATTTTATTGTAACGGTTTTTCTTTGCTTCCTGTTGGGCGGGATCTTCTCGATGGTGGTTTTTGGCTACTCCCCGCCAGGCGGGATCTCCAAAACTACTTTCTTTCTTATTTGTTTGTTTCCCGCTGAGAGGGATTGTTTCATGCTTCTTTGTTACCGCTGGGCGGGATTTCTGTTTTGGTGTTCAGTTTCAAGGGATTGATGCCCTAGGCCCATTTCTTATGTAATCAGGTTTTGGGATCCTTGTTAAAACCCGCTATAAATACAAACACTATAATTAACAAAAAAAAAATGTTCAAATTTTTGAAGATTTGAAGACCGCCAATGAGAAATACATTTTACATTCAAATTTTTATGCTATTGAGATGGATGATGCAGACATTGTTCTTGGTTATCCTTGGTTAAATTCTTTGGGTATTGTTAATATTAACGTACTTCTTGGTTATCCTTGGTTAAATTCTTTGGGTATTGTTAATATTAATGTACAAAAGAAGTTCATGAAGTTCTGGTACAAGAAAAAGAAAATAACAGTACAAGATATTTCCCAATGTAAGAGGCAAGGATCCAAGGAAAAACAAGAATCTCTTTTTATGATGGAAAAACAAGAATCTATTGCAGAGAAACAAATTGAGGAAGAAGCATCAAAACATGAAACAGAATCCAAGAAAGAAGTAGCAACAACAAAGTCCATGGAAGAAACAACAGCAAAGTCCATGGGAAAAATGACAGAAAAGTCCAAGAAAGACATAAAAGAACACAGTGACACATCAAACGAAGGGCACATGAGAACATCATGCAAAAGAATTTAAAACAAAGGAGCAAAATGTGGAGACAAAAAAGACAGAACATCAGGTTAAGGTTGCAACATATCGCCATCCACACCACTAGGAGCAGCAACAATCTTAGAGGCATGGCTTAAGGCAACAATATTATGTTTCTACATGGAATCAGAAGGACACCAAGTATGGCAGTGTTTGGCAAAAAAAGACATAGTGATTCTGGTTTTCAAAGTGGCGCAACAGCATCAAGGAACAAATGGACCCATCATTCGAGTTACCAAAATAGAACAACAAAAGCGTGGAGCCAACAGTTTTAGATACTCAAGTTGCAAAAGCAACCGAATATGGATGAAAAAAAGTGATACTTATTGTCAGCCGAAGGATACCTCCAACTCATGGAACCAAAGGATTACTTCCAAATATTCAAATAGAAGAATGGCATATCGGCATCAGCAAAGACCACCACCAATCAAAGTTTCATTGGGATGGATGGACGATCGTGATCGGTACCAGTTCACAGCAAGGCTCAAAAGATCATATTATTTAGTCTCTTCTTATGTTTCAAGGACAAAACATTTTGTAAGGGGGATGGAATGTTAGGTACCCAAGATAGGAACTTAATATTATAATATTGTACTTAATATTATAATATTATATTATATGTAATTATCCCACATGTGTGGATAAGTGGTAGTGGTAGGTAGTTATATAATGTGGGCAAAAGACTCATATAATATTTCATATATGGCAGGAAGAGAAGAATTTTGTATTGTATTTATTTCAAGTTGAGATATAATAAGGAGTTCCAATAAGGAGCATTGTACGGTGTTGCCTTATCATTAACTTATGATGATGACTCGACAAGTGAGTCAATAACTTATCATTAACAGTACATGCCTTGATAAATTAAGCTCTCTGGAATGATTTTATGTTTAGCATGGTGTCATTTAGAGATGTTCAAATATGTGGAGTCATAGTATTGTATATTCACCTCTATTTCTGAAATTAACCAGCACCATCTCTCACTCTTATTTTTATTTTTACTGATACACCAATACAAATACACTGCCTATTCTTCTGCATTTCCTTTTTCCCCCAAGTATGCATTATACCTCGGCATAATCACAAACCCATCAGATTTGGAACCTGCCAAACCCATCAGATTTGGAACCTGCCATTGTAGCAGTCAATGATCCACTTTAGTGCTCGAATGCATTTCAACAGAATTCTCATAAATGTATATAGAAAAATTGACCACCTGATTTCAGTTTGCATTGCATCAATAGGTTGAACTGAATTGTCTAAATATCAAGTAAACAGGTCGGAAAGCATTTTTGGCAGTTTTTATTTAGACAAAAACTGAAATTTTTAATTGTAATTTGTAAAATATCATGATTTCAATTATGAAGCTGTTTGAATTACAATTTTTAAGATTTATGCAACTTGACAGATTCAAAAACGAAATGTAATAAATTTGAATTGAAAAATTAAAATTATTAAATAAAAAGGACATGTGCCAGAACCTCGTCGAACATGTGCCATTTGCCACAGGATTAGACTTCTTCAAGTTGAACTCAATTCTATCCTTGTTTATACCTCGGGTTTAGATTGTTTGTCAACGAAGAATTTACTACAAGCCTAGTTAAAGGGTTAGAAACTAAGGAGATCCATAATATGAAATTTTATATAAGTGAAAGATTTATATATATATATAAAAAAGATGGGGCAAGAGAAGATAGAGAGAGAGCGAGCGAAAGAGAAATTATCTTGTTGCATTATACTTTAACTGGGTGCGCTGGCTTGGCTGGGACTTTAAAAAGAGAAAAAGAGAAAAAACATTGTAAATGCTTAACAGGGGATGTAGCATCGGCAAGACCGGCATTACAAGGGGTTAACACAGCACCATTATGAGGCAAAATTCATGCATCTAGATTTCATAAAGAGCAGTTCCTAGTGCAGCAGCACAAATTCAACCAGCCAAAATATTAATCCATATAAGAGATGGTTACCAAAATCCACAGATTTCTAACAGCTGGAGCCCTTTTCTGGATTTGAGGGCAAGGCTTTTCAATTAAGTACATTCCATACAGGAAAATATAGAAACCGGCCTATCCAAAATTTCAAACAACTATATAATGTGTAGTTGTCACGTTGAATACATTCAGTTAATTTAGTTTTTTTTTTAATAAAAATAGTTTTCCTACCAAAAAAATCAGCCTATGACCAGCTACTTACCTGGGCATTGGGAAAGATTTCAACTACAAAATGTGTAATTTTTGTTTGATAGGTACAGTCGTCCAGCCTTGAATGAGCTGCTAAAATACATACAAGACACTCACTTCATTGCAATCACCCAAGATAGAGAAATCCATTAACCCCCTCAATCCCTTTATCTATCAGCTCCGATGCTGAATTCTACTAAGGAAAAGGAAGCAATCTATATGGCAGACCAAAGGCTCCTACTTTTGAATCGAAGTTGTTATTAAATTACTGCAAATTGAGGGGCGTTTAGCCTGCTGTCTCCTTTGCTCTAAAATAATAAAAAAAAATTGCATTCTAGTGGACCTCACTAATTGGCAGCATAACAGTCTAATATAAGAGTTACCCATACCTTGGAAACTTGAGAGGCCATGGTGATGGGGTCATTGGCATGTGCACCAAAGGCATCAATGAGCTTGGCAAAAAATATGAAGAAGACTGGGATAGCTGCCCCATGAACACATGCTCCCACTGTCCCCAACACCATCAGCACATAGTCCACAGGATTTGCAAATGTGAAGAGCTTGTAAAAGGCCACACTTCCCCCCTTCTCAGCTGAACCACTCTCCTCTTTCTCCATCCCCTTCTCTTTGTCTTGATTTTTTCCATTGGTATTGGCACCCATTTCCACCCCCATGGTGCCCAGATTGTTGTCAGCCATTGTTTTGTTTTCCCAGTGGGAGCTTCCTTGACTGCTGCTACTCTGAAATCAATCAGGTGTGTGTAGTGGTTTTAAGCTACATTGCAATGGTGTTATTTTCGTTGTACGTGTGGTGTTTGGCATGTGAGGACATCCTTATTTAATTACTATTCATGCTTTCCGTTCATGTGTCCAGCCAGGATGATGCATCTTCTTCCTCATTTCAGTTGTCAAGCCACTCCTTCCAAAGGGAGACCCACGTAGAACCCACTTGCGGAAAGAGCAAAAATGACAGATTCCTTTGTTAGCCCACTCTCAACGTTCTTCCACCTAACATTTCTTGGTTTTTCAGATTGTTAGATAGAATTCGTTAACTGCTAAACAAAAATTATTTTAAAAACCTTCCCATCCCGTCCCACTCCTGTCCAGATGTCAAGATCTTTCTTGACGTAGTTGGGTTGGAATTGGTTGGTTGGCAAAAGTTGTTCTGTCCAATGTTGTTTTATTCCAAAAAAAACCGTCAACATATGGGTAGAATTATAGCTCAAACCCACACACTGGGTGGCTTTCAGTCAATGTTTTATATGGGTCATGGCCAGGCACATGGAGGAGAATCGAACGTGAGTTCAACATATGGATAACAGTGTTCTCTCGTTTTCAAGTCCTATAGATTTTTTTTTTTTGTGCCGTGGACATTATTAAAATCAAGTCATTTTATTTTACACGCTAAGAAGATTTATGATGCGATTGGGGTTTGTAAAGTCATTTCATATCGCTGTTTCTTGACTCTAAAAAAATTCATGATGTGATGGTGGTTTGTAAATTTATTTTACCTTTTTAAAAGTTTTTAACATTATAGTTCAGTATAATTTTTTTATAAAAATTTAATAGTTTACTATTGATAAAGTGTTTTTTTTTTTTTTCTATGGTCATCTTTAAAATGTAATTAGTATATATATTTTCTTAATATTTTTCTTTAAGCTTCTTTTTAATTAAATAATTTATATATTAGGAAGGAGCAATAGAGGAAATTTTAAAATGTTAGAATTTAATTAAAATATTTTGTAAAACTATTTATAAAAATGGATATTGCACAGCATCATTAATCAAATGCTATTTTAGATAGCATTAATAATCATTTGTTATTTTGCAAATACATGTTATATCTTTATCAATGTTTATGGACCCACAACTCACTCAAGCAAATCAGAAGTATGAAGGGGGATTAAAGGGGATTAAAGCCTTTATGAGAAGTAAAGACCAAGAAGCTTGATTCATGATTATAGGAGATTTTAATGCCATAACTAAGATGGATGAAATTTTTGGGAGAATTAAGAAAATAATTCAATGTATAAGAGATTTCTCAGCTTTTATTTAAAATAATAATCTATGAGAGATTGAGTTTGAAGAGGAAAACTATAATGGACCAACAACAAGACAAACCAGAAAGTGATAGCAAAAAAAATAGATAGATGTCTACTCTTAGATCATTGACTAGATGAAGGGACTTTGTTAAAATTAATACTTTGATAAGGATTGGTTCAAATCGTTGGCCAATAAAAGTTAAAATGGTGGTAACTGAATTCAAAAAAATATCATATTTTAAATATGAACATATGTGGGAGGACCATCATCAATTTGTTGATATGATAACATAGACATGGAATGCTTCAAGAAACAATGGGTTGTATACCCTTCCAAAACAAGTAATATCAATGGCATCTAGATTAAAAGAATGGAACAAGAACATTTTAGAAATTATTTTTGAGAAGAAAGATTAACTAAAAAAGAAACTTTCAAATTTCCAAAAAGGTGAACACAATAATCCAAGCTTGGAGGAAAGGGAGTTACTCAGTCAATATTATAATATTTTGAGGAAGAAAGAAAAATTTGAGAGATTAAAATTGAGATAAATTTGGTTAAAATGATTTAAAAACAAGTTTTTTCATAGGATGACAATAGTACAAATATCAACAACCAAAATAAGTATAATTAAATCAATAGAAAGGGTTTGGATTGAAGATCAAATCAAAAAAAAAAAAGAGGTAAGGTGTTTTTACCATAATGTTCTAGGATCAGAGGAGATTAAAGTTTTTAATGATAAACTACTGCAAGAAATACCTTCAATTATATCAGATGAAGACAATAACAAATTGATGGAGCCTATTACTCTAGAATAAATTCATTCAACTCTTTTCTCTTTTGATAAGAATAAATTCCCAGGTCCAAATGGACTCTCTACAAAGTTTTATCAGCATAACGAGAAAATAATGAAGGATTTTTTTATTGGTGATAGTGGAACAGTCTAGGGTAAAAGAGTGCATACCTTATAAAATAAATGCAATATATCTTACCTTGATTCCAAAAAAAAAGGATGCAAAATTGTTTTATTCATTCATACCCAAAATTCTATATATTATGACATATAAGATAATCTCCAAAGCGATGGCAAATCAGCTAAGACCACTTCAGATAAAATTATTTAAGAAGAGCAAGGATGATTTATGAAAGAGAGATAAATTTTGGATTCATGAAGTAATGCATTTGACTGCTTCGACAAAAGAAAGCAATGATCTTAAAACTTGTTATGAATAAAACTTGTGATAGGGTTAAATGGAATTTCCTTTTTACAGTATTATAAAAGTTTATATTTGGGAAGAAATGGGTCATATGGATCAAAGCTCATGTCTCTATAGTATGATATTCGAGGTTGGTCAATAGGCTAGTAACAAAATCATTTAAAGCTAAGGGGGTTCTTAGAAATAAGATCCTCTATCACCATACCTATTCATTATTATGGTCGAGGTATTGGGAAGTAACCTAAATAAGGCATACAAAATGGTCTAATAAGTAAACTTAAGGCTAGTAATAACATCAACAACATCACCCATCTTGGAAGGATAAGGAAAAATAAGGCTAGAGCTTTGAATAATTTATTATAGGAATATGAAAGAGCATCAGGGCAGAAAATTAATAAGACAAAATCCAAAATATACTTCCTAAACACTCTAGCTAGAATAAGAGTAGGGATATGCAGGTTACTTCAAATGGAGGCAATTTTGCGAGCAACATATATAGGGATGCCCTTATTTAAGGGGAGAATGAGGATAAAACTGTAGAATTTTGTTATAAGTAAAGTTTAGAATAAACTATAGGTATGGAAAGGTAGATGGTTATCATTAGCAAGAAGAGTGTAGCTAATTAAATCAATCTTACATGTCATTTCAACATATTATATGTCCTTGTATATTATGCAAAAATCAATAGAAAAAAGTTTAATCTATATTATACAATTATTTTTTGTAATTAGGATTACATGATAAAATGAAATTTCATTTGGTGAAATGGAGCAGGGTGTGGAATAATAAAATTAGGGGAGGTCTCGGTTTAAGAGTTCCTGTTGATGCAAACTTAGCTCTAAAGGAAAAAGTAATTTGGAGATTATACAAAGAGAGTCAAAGATAATGGGCAAGAATTTTTCTAAGTATGTTAAGCCCAATGATCTAAGCTTAATCTTTATTGCATTCTCATTACCAGGTGGTTCTGCACTATAGAATAGTTTAAAAAAATAAACTTATATAGTGATTAAAGGTCTAAGATGGGTGGTGGAAACTAAAGAAAAATTTTCTATTTGACTTGATACTTGGTGTGATAAAAAACCACTCAATCTAGATTCAATTTTAAAACCATGGATGAAAAACTTCAATATAAATATGGTGATAGGGTTTCAAACATTATGTACAAGGATTAGGAAGGAAAGTAAAAATGGAAATAATTTTTTTTTACAAGTATACTAGACATTGTTGCTAGGAGGCAATTGAGTAGAAATATAACAACAACGATTATTTTGAGTGGAGTTGAGGATAAGCTAATTTGGGAGTTGAATAGTTTGGGAGAATACACAAGAAGAAGCATATGTAATGTAAATCACCAACAAAATATTAATACCACAAGAATATGGAGAGATATTTGGGATATCCCGAGCATTCTAAAACTCAAAAAAAAAATTATTACTAGTAAGTCACAAGAAATTTTTATCTTGGGATAACCTAATGAAAAGGGTTTTTCATGGCCCCTCACAATGTGTTCTATGTAAAAATGAGGAGGAGAGTATAGACCATCTCTTGGGACACTGCTCAATAGTTTGAGAACTATGGTAATGCATTCTTAATATGCTTAAATACATGGTGATGAATGGTTAAAGCAATGACAGAGCATTTTTAAAAGTGAGGCATTACAAACAATTTGGGATGCATCAAAAGATACAATACTTTGGACAGTATGGCTAGAAAGGAACAAACGTATAATTAAAGGAAAGAAAAGGAACTTAGAGGTATTGAAAAGGAAGATTTGTTTATCCATAGAGGAGTCTAAACCAATCCTATCAACTCACCCAATCCCTCATCTCGAGGTAGAGAGACTTGATAGATGGAGTCAAGTCATCAAATGGAATTATAATGTTGTGTATAGGAGAAATAAAAGGAAGGCAAAGAATATAAAGTGAAAACCATCGAAAGCAGAGTTGATCAAATTAAATTTTGATGGAGCATCTAAAGGAAATCTAGGACCAATAGGAGGAGGAGGAATAATAAAAAATAATAGGGGTGATATTTTATCACATTATGCTTTTAGTAGTGGATTTAAGACAAATAATGAAGCTAAAACTTGGGCAACATTGGAAGGATTAAAAATACGCAGACAAATGAAATGGAACATAGTTTGGATGGAAGATGATTCATTAATAGTAATAAATGCAATTTTGAGAAAAACAAAGGTTCCATGGAACATACAAGAGATCATTATGGGAATACAAGACCTTGTTAGAGAGTTTGAAGAAAGCATGTTTACATATATATTAAGGGAATAGAACAAATGTGTAGATAGGCTAGCCAATAGAAGGGTGTTAATAGAGGATCCTAAAGTTATATTCTCTTCTCCATGGTTAGAGGAAGTAGTAACTATAATTGAAGTGATAAGAAAATTTTTAAAGGAGAAAATTCAAATTAATGTGCCAAAGGACTTCACAATATTTTAGGGGGTTCATTTAGAGATCAATACATTGGAGAAATCTAAAAATCCAAATTTGGTAAAGCGGAGTATGATTTTTTAAAGAGATCAAAAGTTTTGTATGCTAAAGTAGAAGAAGATGACATCATATGGACTTCATGGTTGAATGGATTATTTGAGTTTAGAGATAAAATACCTAGTTTTACTCATAGATGCAATGGCTATAATAGTGCTTGTTCATGATCTAGGCTAATATATGATTCCTTTAGTAAGCTAGTATTAGGAAATATAGTTTATGTGCTTGGTATAACATAATGCTTGTGATTTCTTTGAAAGCCTATACCAAGCATTGTTGTCTAAGAGCCTCACCATCAATATACTCCTTACAAGTTAGAACTCTATGTTTAAGAGAATTATTTTGAACTTTTGTGGCAATGATTTTTTTTGCCTCCTAGCTAAGAAGTTTTTTTATGTAGGAAGCAACATTGCCAATATAATCTACATCCACCAACTCATTACAGTGTAAGCAATCAAGGAAGTTGGATTGTTGACAATTTTATGATGTCCATAATGATGCAGAACTTTCAATAGGGCCATTGCCATTGTAATCTTAGGGTTGCTATTGTTGGTTGTTATGGGCCTACTTTTCTCAGTTGTGTAACATGTTACACATACATAGTTACATTTTGGATGATATGAAGTGGCCTTTTTTAGATCTAGCAACTATATTATGCTTGTGGCATATGCATTTTACCTCGTTATCCAGCTGAAGAGTTAGAAATTTGTATGATCTTGTAGATGAGAGTGAGAGACCGAGTCAAAGGGGTTCAGATGAAGAGGAAGTAACTGAGATGATTGACAAGCAATCTCATGGCTTGCCATTCTGACTACAGTAGAGGGGGCCTTAGAGTCTTGGAACATGGTTGTTGAATTTTTAAGTGTTATCCTCCTACTAATAGTTGAGAACGTTGTAGAGCATACAAGTGTCATAATGTTTGTAATGATAGATCAACTGGATATTTCATTAGGTTTTGCTATTGGGTCTTAAATGCAATTGTCTATGTTCGAGATGCCCATTTGTATGGTTGTTGGTTGGATTATGAGACATAGTATGGATTGGAACTTTCAACTTTTTTGGACTGCTAAACTATTTATTATAGTGCTTGTGGTTGCACTTATTTTTTAGGAAGAAAACCAACAGTCTAGATATGGTAAAGTGGACTATGATAATTCAATTTTTTGGAAATCTTGCTCTACTAAGATGTAGTGCATAGATAGTGGAGGTAGAATTTTGGTATTGTGAAGGTTGTTGTAGGAAAATGTCAAGAAGAAGGATGTTGAATTTTGGAATATTTGTATTTACAAAGAAAATTGAAGAAGATCCATAAAATAGAAATCAGGAGTGTAATCTTTTTATGAAAAAAGATGTAGGTATCTATCGATAGTAACTCAATTGAAATGACATTTGAATATGTTTGTAAACTCTCAAGCTCTAAAGAAGAGAGTTGTGATTTATCAAGGATAGGAGACCCAAGAACAACCTTTTTTTTTCTAACAAAAAATGAGAATTGAATATGTAAGTATCTAGATATAGTTACTCAATTGAGATGAAAATTGAATATATTTGTAAACTCTCAAGCTCTAAAACAAAAAGTTGTGATTTGTCAAATATGGAGACCTAAAAACAACCTTTTATTCTAAAAAAATTAAATTTTATTATGATATATGTATATATTTATTTGTGATATATTTTTATTATATAATTAAAAAAAAAAAAAAAAAACTTCACTAAAAAAAGTTAAGGATTTCTAAATGTTTAACAAGCTTGCCCACACACACACCCATCATGATTTGAACCTGAATCTCCCAAAGAAGAACTTAACACCCAAACCACTATAATATCCCACAATAACATTTCATACATTATATTAAAAAGTGAGATTGCACTATAATGACATGAAAATCACATCCATCTTGCAGGCTAATATTATTTGTTAACGTTGGTCATGTTAGGCGATGTTGAGACAAGAATGCACGAGTCCAAATTTCCATTATATTTTGGAAGGACCACTAATTATGGTGTCTATAGGATCCAATAACACCACTCCATTGGCACACCACGCATAGAAACCCATCAAAGACTTCCCTGCCATCACAATTCTCCATGTGAACGGATTCCAAGGCTATTGAACAGAATAATAATATCCCATGCATCTTTGCCAGCGATAGTGAGCTCTCTAACGTTCTTATATTCCTTTTTTATTTTTTAACAAGATTTCGAAGTCTTAAATTAAAGTTTTAAAAATTTAATCTATCACAATAAAATTATATCCTAAAATTGTCCCATCTATAATCTCATAGACATTTTAGACGTTAAAACTAGTGGCTTGTGCATTAAAAAAGAGTTTACCTAAACGATTCCATCTCCCAACTTGCAGGTAAGCAAGTAAAACACGTTTTCATTTGAATAAATAATAATGATCTTATTGTCGGCTGCTGTCACAAATCCATTCGATCGTGCACAAGTGGATGAATCGGCACGTTGAAGTGAAACTCCGGGAATTGAGAGCATTTTACAGAAGTCACTGTATTTGTCGTCATATGCAAGAAAAAAAAAACATGTCGTTGCAGCAAGAATCAATAACATGGACTAGGTATTAATTTTTTTCTTTATGATAATTACCGATGATGTCATCAGTAACAATAACAATAACATAGACTAGGCATTAATATGACCGATGTCATCGGAGTCAATTTTTTTTTTAATCGATACTTTTATACATATTCTTCGTAGGTTGAATTCGGATCTTATCATGAATGAATAATAAAAGTGGTACTAGTAGATCATACTTTCACACTGACGTATGGGGTTGAGCTTGGGTTTCATCACAAAGAATAGAAGTGATGTCCTTGCCAATAGATCACACGTAAATAAAAATAAAAACTTTTGTCTTGTGTTAGACTTTATGGAAGCCAAGATCTTCCTCTACATTTAAGTTCTAACTTGTTTCTTATTTGTGCACACTTTTACTTTAACAATATATTTTTATTATGGGTCCAACGACGACACTTTTACATTAACAATATATTTTTATTATGTGTCAACGAGGCCTTATTCAATAGTTGAGATATATGGGTTATGTTATGTAGTTATATCGTTCAACTCCTATTAGATATGGTTTATTCTATTCATATTACATAAAAATTATGCATGCAATATAGTCCATCTTTCCTGTGGGGTTCTCTGTTCGGCTTTGTAGTTTTTGGGTTTTCGTTTCCTTGCATGGATTTCTTGTGTCCTTTGATCTCTTAGTGTTGTTGTTGTTAGCTTTGTTTTGTGTTGTATCTATTTGGTAGTTTGGAGTTAGTTTGTCTCTTGGATCCTTGGTCCGCTTTTGGTTTTATTTGTACATTTTCTTCCTAGCTTCTCTCGAAAGAATGGCTAGATCCTTTTTGTAAGGGTTCCTTTCAAAATTCCTTCGTCCATCTAATCTAAAATTTATATACGCATAAGATTTAAACCACTATCATAACAATATATAGTTAAATTTTAAAAAATATTAAGTCAATGTTTTTTTTAAGTAGGGTTTTGAAAGGGTTGTCCTTTCCCTTTTACATCAACTTCATCACATTGAGCTATTTGGTACTGCCAAGATTTGAACCTTGGTGTGGGCTACATCAACTATTGGTCCCAACCCTTGAACCAAGGAAGCATTATTAAGTTCATGTTATTAGACATTTTTTTTTGGCTGGAAAATAAGGGGTTGTACTTGGGTCCCCCACCCTTGACAAATTACAACTCTCTTCTTTAGAGCATAAGTGTTTACAAATAGATACACTTCTCATCTCAATTGAAATGTTATAGCTAGAAACCTACATCATTTTACATAAAATGTCTAAATTCTTGATTTTTATTTTTTGGATTTTTTCAGTACTTTGTATGGATACAAATATTCCAAAATTCAACACCCATAAAACAAAACAGAATGGAACCATCGACACCATTCATTGTCTTCTTAACATTTTTTTATAGCAACCTTCACAATACCAAAACTTCACCTCTACTATATATGCATTGCATCTTAGTAGAATAATATTTCCAAAACATCACATTATCATAGTCCGCTTTACCAAATACGGATTGTTAGTTTCCTTCTTGAAACACAAGTGCAACCACAAAAATTATAATAAATAGTTTATATGAAAACAAATTATTGTTATAAATTAAAGTTGATATTACCAATGGAAAACATTAAAGTAAATCTTAATCATTATTTGATTTCGACAGTCAACATTTTCTTGTCAGCTTCAACTAAACTTAATACTTCTTCTAACCATGGAAAGGAGAATTTAACTTCATGATCCTTAATCAAAACCCCTCTATTGGCTACCCTATTTGCACATTTGTTTTCTTCCCTTAATGTATGTGTAAACTTTATTTATTCAAACTCTTTAGAAAGATCTTGAATTTCCACAATTATCTCTTGTATGTTCCATGGAGCCTTTGCTTTCCTCAAAATTGCATTTATTACTATGAGAGAATCACCTTCCATCCATACTTTATTCCATTTCATTTGTTTGCATATTTTGAACCCTTATAAAGCCGCCCAAGCTTCAGCTTCATTATTTGTTTTAAATCCACTATTGAAAGTGTAATGAGATAAAATCTCTCTTCAATTATTTCTAATTATTCATCCTAATGGTCCTAGATTTCCTTTAGAAGCTCCATCAAAATTCAATTTAACCCACTCCACATCTGGTGGTTTCGAGATTATATTCTTTGCCTTCTTTTCACTTCTCTTGTACCCAACATCATAATTCCATTTAATGACTTGACTCCATCTATCAAGGCTCTCTACTTCCAGATTAGGGACTAGGTGAGTTGATAGGGTTGGTTTAGACTCCTCTATGGCTAAATATATCTTCATTTTCATTACCTCTAAATTGCTTTTCTTTCCTTTAAATATTCTTCTATTTCTTTCTAGCCATACAATCCAAAGTATTGTATCTTTTGATATATCCCATATTGTCTGTAAAGCCTCACTTTTATAAGTGCTTTACCATTGCTTTAACCAATCTTCAATTTTGTTATTCATCACCATGCATTTACCAAACATATTAAGAATTCATTGCCATAGTTTCCAAACTATTGAGCAATGTCCCAAGAGATGGTATATACTCTCCTCCTCATTTTTACAAAGAACACATTGAGAGGGGCCATGAAAACCCCTTTTCATAAGGTTATCCTAGGATAAAATTCTTCTATGACCTACTAGCCAAACAAACATTTTGACTTTAGGAATGCTTGGGCTATCCCAAATATCTCTCCATATTTTAGTGATATTACTATTTTGTTGGTGCTTTACATTATATCCACTTCTTGTTGTGTATTCTCCCGAGCTATTCAACTCCCAAATCAATTTATCCTTGGCTCCCCTCGAAATAATCACAGTTGTTATATTTCTACTCAATTGCCTCCTAGCATCAATGTCTTGTATACTTGTAAAAAAGTCTTCTTTCCATTTGTATTTTCCTTACTGATCCTTGTACAAAATGTTTGAGACCCTCTCACCATATTTATCTTGAAGTAATCTCATCCAAGGTTTTAAAATTGGATCTAAATTAAGTGGTTTTTTATCACACCAAGTATCTGTCCAAATATAATTTTTTTCTACAATTCCCACCACCCATATTAAGCCTTCAATCATTAGATCAAATAGATTTTTTTGAACCATTTCAAAGAGAAGAACCATTTGGTAGAGAGAATGTAGTAAAAATTAAACTTGGGTCATTGGGCTCAACATGCTTAGAAGAATTCTTGCCCACTGTCTTTGACTCTCTTTGTACAATCTCCAAATTACTTTTCCCCTAAGAGCTAAGTTTGCATCCGTAAGAACTATTAAACCAAGACCTCCCCTAGTTTTATCATCACACACCTTGCTCCATTTCACCAAATAAAATTTCCTTTTATCATGTAAACCTGACCATAAAAATGATCACATAATATAGATTAAAAAAATTTGAACTGATTTTGGCATAGTATAAAATGACATATAATATTTTGGAATGACCTGACTGACTTAATTAATTACACTCTTCCTGCTTACGATAATCATCTACCTTTCCAAGTTGGTTGTTTATTCTGAACTTTACTAATAACTGGATTCCATAATTCTATCCTCATTATCCCCTCATATAAAACATCCTTAGATAAGTTATTGGTAAATTTACCTCCTCCATTTGAAGTAACCTATAAATTCTTGCTTTGATATTAGTTGGAGTGTCAAGGAAGTAAATTTTGGATTTTTTCCTATTAAATTTTTGCCTTGATGCTCTGTCATATTCCTTTAAAAATTGATTCAAAGCTTTGACCTCATTTATCCTTGCCCTTCCAAAAACGTTGTTTCATCTACAAATTGATGATGGGTGATGTTGTCGATGTTATTACTAACCTTAAGTCCACTTATAAGCCCATCCTTATAAGCCTTCTTTAAGTTCCAACTCAAAACCTCAACCATAATAATGAACAAATAAGGAAATAGAGGATCTCCTTGTCTAAGGCCTCTCTTGGCTTTAAAAGATTATGTTACTAACCCATTGACCATCACTGAATAAGAAACTGTAGAGACACAAGCTTTAATCCATCTAACCCATTTCTTCCTGAATCCAAACTTTTCTAAAATTGCAAAAAGAAAAACTCATTTAGCCCTATCATAGAATTTACTCATATCAAGTTTTAAGACCATTACTTTCTCTTTTATTGAAGCTTTTGAATGTATGACTTCATGAACTACTATGATCCTATCCTTAATTTGTCTCCTTTTCACAAATCCTCCTTACTGTTTTAAGATAATTTTGTCTAACAATGGCCTTAATCGATTCACCATCACTTTGGAGATAATCGTATATACCATATTACATAGGCTTATAGGTCTAAAATAATCAAACAATTCAACATCCTTGTTTTTTGGAATTAGGGTAAGATATGTTGCATTTATTTATAATGTATGTATTGTTTTACCCTAGACTATTCCAATGCCACCAATAAAGAATCCTTCACTATATCCCAATTATGTTGGTAAAAAGCTGTAAAGAGCCCATCTAGACCTAGGGATTTATGCTTATTAAAATAGAAAAGAGCAAAATGAACTTCTTCTAGAGTAACAGGCTCCATCAGTTTCCTATTGTCTTCATTTGTTATAACTGAAGGTACATCTTGAATAAGTTTATCATTAAGAACTCCAATCTCCTCTGATCCTAGAATATTCTGATAAAAAAGGCATTGCCTCTTTTCTAATTTCACTATGATATTCAATTCAAACCCCTTCTATTGATTTAATTATACTAATTTTGGATGTTGATTTCTGTACTATAGCCATCCTATGAAAAAACTTTGTATTTTTATCTCCTTTAACCAAGTTTGTCTTGATTTTAATCTCTAAATTTTCTCTTCCTTACTCAAAATATTATAATATTCACTAAGCAACTCCCTTTCCTCTAAGCTTGGATTATTATGATCACCTTTTTGAAAATTTGAAAGTTTATCTTTTAGTTCTTCTTTATTCTGAAAAATATTTCCAAAAGTGTTCTTGTTCCATTTTTTTAATCTAGATGTCATCAATTTAATTTGTTTTGGAAGATCAACATCGCGATTTACTAAATTATTTGCTATCGAATTTCATTCTCTATAGATATGCTCACATACCCAGGTGTTGTAGGTGAGTTGGAGAGGAGAGGGCAATCCTCCAAGGGAGGTCCCAGGTTCAAATTTCTACCCTACCAAAAAGCTGAATTGGGTATTCAAAATCCAATTGATAATGTTGGTGTGAGCAGGGTCGGTTACAACCCCCGGGTGACTTTGACGGTGTAGAACCCTGTTCGTGGTCTCTCAGACCAAAGCGGCTCTGCAAGGGGTTTTTCGCTTAAAAAAATAAAAATAAAATAAATATGCTCAGATTTTCAAGAGATTACCTCTAATAATAGATGATGAATTCAACAATAATATTATTTTTTATCCCATCCCCAAATCCATTTTTGTTCATAATATTAATGATCATTATGAATCTCTCTCTACTTTTTTAGAATGAATGATCATTTGTGAATCCTCCTCAATTGAAATGTATTTCTATCATTGTTTAATTACAATTTTAATCTCTATAAGAAGTGCCCTAGCTTCTACATAGTTGTTGGTTGAAGTCCCATAAGATTTTGAGTAACTAAGGAGAATTTTGCATTTGTTATTTTTAAAAACACCACCTTTATATGTTTTTTCCAAATTTCCTTTAGAAGCATTATTAAAATTATTTTTGATAAACCCAATTTCTAGACATTTTTGTTTTACCATAAATCAAATAGATCATTTATTTTAATTCCGTTGTCACAAATGACTCTTCCATGGATATTAAAATCCTATAACCAAATGGCTAGCATTTTTTTCACTACACTTGAGACTTCCCATGATGAGTACCATATCTCTAAACATTCTACAAGAGAGGCAATAATACAATTACAATTAGGCATGATTTTGAGATTTATTTATAAAAAAATATTATTTATTTTAAGCCTTAAATTCCAACAAAAAATGGTAGGACCAATCCTCCACATAAATATATAATGCTTTAGCTTTAAAATAATTAATCTAACATTTCATCAACTTTTTCAATGTTGACAAAGATACCCAATATATTCTCATATTTTTTAAAAGGTAACCCCAAATGGTGTAAGCAAAGGGACAATGAAGAATTAAATAATTTGATGTTTCTAAATCCTTCTCACATAAGGCACATCTAAGAGGACCATAATATACTTTTCTATGTAGACTTGCCCTATAAGCATGTTACTTCAAATTTCTAACCAAAGGAATGGTGAGGCCTTAAGGAGAGCCTCTAGTGACCAAACATTATTCCAAGGAAATCTTTGGGACCGAATCGACTAAGTACCCATCATCTTTTGATAGATTCCAAATCAACTTATCCTTTTATGTAAGAATAGGTAAATAAAACTCTTGAAGCATATTTTGAATCTCATTTACAATTTATTTGAGTTCATTTCTTTCAACCAGGTTACTAGTAGAAAGCCATGATCTAGAGTTGTTATTCATAATAATATAATCTTTGCACTTTGGACATATACAAGTTAGGTATGCCCAAGACGATGGTTGTTATTTTAAATCAAGGATAAGAGGATAAAGCTTCAACCAAGCATCAAACTAAAAATTTGCATAATTCCCCTAGTTGACGGGTTGTCTAATATGGTTTCTTGGTCAATTACAAACTATTTGATATGAAGTGCCATGTTAGGGATCCTTTAGGAGGGTTTCATTTCCTAAATGATATCATTGCATGAAGAGAAACTGTATATTTTTGTAATGATATTTTTCCCCAACCCTTTCCTTGATCTCTAAATAAACCCCACCTAAGTTTTTTTCATAAGACCAAAGTCATAAGTCTACAATTACATAAGCTCACCCCTCTAATATTATTTCCTTAACAAACCTTATCCCACTTACAAAGAGAAAACCTAAATTTTTTCTTACATCCTTTCCAAATGAAGTCTCTTTGAATTTTGCCAATTTCTAATGTTATACCTACTAGAAATATTGAACGTGACATCATATAACAAGGGATGGATTGCAATGTAGTCTTTATGAGTTGTAGCCTTTACGCTATGGTTAAGAACTTGCCTTTCCAACTTGTCAAACAAGCTTTCATTCTATCCAAACAAGAGATCCAAAGCTCATTTTTACTTCCTTCATGAGACAAAGGAATACCCAAGTAAGTTGATAGAGACTTTTCAATTTTAAACCCTAAAATATCCATAATTATTTGTTGTAAATCTAGGGCAGTGTTAATAAAATTTTTGGATTTTGTTGTATTAACCAACTATTCGATAAAGTTTTCATAGCATGACAATATTTATTTAAACTCCATGGCCTCAATGACTGAGAGATGACCCAAAATAAAAGAATCATCAACAAACTGGAGATGAGATTTCAAGGGACCATTTTTTGCAATCTGAATACCTTTTATTTTCCTTCAAAATTTCCCTTTAAGAAAGCTCTTCCTAACGCCTCCATAAGAATAATAAATAGATAAGGAGATAGTGGGTCACCTTGGTAGAGTCCATGAGATGACTTAAAGTAACCAACAAGAGAACCATTGATCAAAATAGAATATTTTAGAATGCTATAACAACATTTAATCCATTCACACCAACCTTGATCAAAATCAAACTTTTTGAGAATATCATGTAGAAAATTCTAGCAAACCCTATTGTATGTTTTGTTCCTATATAATTCATAAGCATACCTAGGTTTTTAATGAAATGAAGAGAATGTACGACCTCTTGTGCAATTAGTACACATTTAAGAATTTATTTACCATGAACAAACCACCTTGTTTCTCTAAGATAACATAATCTAGAATGCTTTTCAACCTATTTGCCATAAATTTTGAAATGGTCCTATAAATTATATTATTTGGCTTATTGGTTGAATATTATCAAAATAATTTGTCTCATCTTTCTTAGGAATGAATGTAATAAAATTAGCATTGATCTCGATTATTATAGCCTTCCTTTTTTGGGCCTCTTCAACCACAACCAACATATCACTTTTCAATAAATCCCAATTTTTTTGAAAGAAAATTGTAGGAAATCCATTGAGGTTAGGTGCCTTATTAGAATAGAAAGATAAAACAACTTCATGTAGCTCTTCCACAGATATCTTCTTCATCAAGATTTCATTTTTTTCCTATGTTATAATTGATGGAATATTTTTCACAAGCTTACCTTGTGCCTTCTTATCTTGCCCAATATCTAACAAAATATTTTTGAAATAATTAATTTCTTCCTCCCCGATGTTTTTTAAATAACTAATTTCTTCCTCCCTGATGTTTTTTATTCCTCAATATTTTTTCCATATGGAGTTAAAATATTTTTCATACAACATTTTTTTTATAGCTTGAAAATTTTAGTATTTATATCTCCTCTATCGAGCTATTTCTCCCTAGGTTTTTGGAACCAATATGACTCCTTTTTCAATGCATTATGATACTTAACAAAATGATTGTTTTTCTTGCACATAAGAATGTTGCTCCTCCCTTGGAGTAATTTCCTCTCTATTTTTTGTTTTTGACCCTATGGGGTTTCCTGTCCTTCTGGTTTTCCTCTGTTTGTTTTTCTGTGTTTTCCTTTTTGCTTAGGATGCATTTTGAGATTTCCTTGCATCCTCTTCCCTTTCTTCTGCTTCGCTAGGATGCACTTTTGCTTCTTCTGCATCCCTTTCCTTTTGGTTGTATCAAGGTGTTGGGGCATATTTCAAATGCCCTCTTAATGAAAAAAAATTAACTTACCAAAAAAAAAGAATGTTGGTCCATTATATTTTTTTCAATGAGTTTACATAGGTTTTTATGGGGGGTCCTTTGTTGGTCCATTATATTAGTTTATACTATCTCTTGTAAAATTTGGGTTTGGATTCAATTTCCTTCTTTTCTTTAAAATGTTACTATAGTATCTAGGCTACTACCTTCAATTCCAAGGAAGTAGCCATAGAAAAATAAAATTTTCATACCAAAGAACAACATCACAAAACAACAAAAGTTTAAAAATTTGACAAAATTTGGTTGTCTCCAAGGTCAATCAATTTTCTCAAGTGTTGATTTGCTCAAATGTCAATTGGCTCAAGAGCTATCTGCTTGTAAACTAGACATATTGTCTTGTAGGAACAATATGCTAGGAAATATTATTAAATTACAAACAAAGTGGAGATATTCACTTGCTTCTTGGAATAAATCATTTGTAGACACATAGAGGGGTAAAATGGCAAGCATAAATCCCAAGGAGGATCTATAAAAATAACATTTTGACATGTAGTGGCACCATGACTCATTTTATAAGATTTCTAAGCCTTTTAAAAGCATTATGAGAATGTAATATTTACAAGTGCATCATTTTGTTAGAGATGACCCCAAATATTTACTTTTACTAGGAGTAATTCTTTCTCACCTCAAGTATCTTATGAGAAAAATCCAATTATAAATAGAATCTATGGGCTCCATTGTATTCATATTTTGGACATAATAATTTAGAGTTGCACTTTGTGAAACTCATATTTAACTTTGTATCTGATGAAATTGTTGAGAAATTGGTATATTTTTTTCATTTCTTCAGTGACACTACCCTCCTAGTTTACCAAGTGCATGATGATCGAAACATAGCCCTTTTTCTCATCTTGTTATTCACTTAGAAATTTTATACTTGTTGAATGAAAAACATTTATGCTATTTAGATTCTTATATGTTGATTGATCACACACACTTTCTTTCTATGGTTATGATCATATTTTATTTTTCATGTATTTTTTCACAGTTTACTTTTAAAGCAATTAATGTAGGTTAGAATAGGAGAATTTAGTAGGGATAGTAGGAATTCAACATCAATTGAGAGATTGTAAGGATCCATTGGCTATTTCTTCCAACTTTTTTGAAGCTACAATTAAGGGATATAATGAAATTAGAAGTTAGAAAATTCCCTAGTTCAATAGTTACCAATAGATTTGGCATTTCAAATATTCATTTTCAACTTTAGATATTTTATCTTTTAAACAAAATTGCATATATATGACCCTTCAAAATTTATTTCATACCACCCTAACATAACTATCTAGAAGAAATTTAGGGTCTTGGAGTTGCATAAACTATAAATGAAATGAATCTAGATGACCATTATTGAGTAAATCACAAGTCAAAAGAATGGCTTCATGACTAATATTGCTTGCAATAAAATATGTGAAGAGTGTGTATACTTTATTTGTAACCATGTGTTGAATAACAAGAATCTAACCAATATTTCTACTATATGAGTTTGTCCAATGCGTCTATTACCCCATGTATAATGAAAACTTGAAGGAGTAACATCCAAATATCATTTGAATTTACAAATGAAGCAAAATATTGCATTGATTTAGACCCTCCAGGAGTACTAGCCTTATTTTCCAAAGGAGATAAGACCATGTTGAAGTCACCCCAAGAATCCATAGATCACAATTATGAATTGAAATTGTGTCGAATAAAAATATGCTAAGGTCCTTCCAACATATTTCATGAGGAGTAAATATAGTTGAAGCATATACACCTATAACCCCAACTTTGATGTTTTCCTCTTTCTTGCAAAATAGTCCAACAAACCAATTATTTTTTTGCTTTTAATAATTATCCACCCCATTTGTGTTTGATCATATTGTTGCAATAGTTCCTAAAGCTCCTATAGAAGGAATCGCCAGACAATATTCCATCTTCCAAATTTTTTTAAAAGCATACTTACATTCTTTACTACTTAATTTTATTTCTTGTATTAAAATAAACTGACAACTATAACAACATATTAATTCCTTAATAACTCTTTTTTTAGGGGTCTTATTCATACCCTTAATATTCCATGACACCATTTTATCATTACTTATTATTTTTACTAGTGGGCTTAACCCTACTTCTTGACATCTATGATATTTTTATTTGGCTTCCTAAATTGATATCCCTTTGAGTTTCTTTGTTTATGCTTTCACGATCTTTCTCTCCTTTTTTAATTCCTACCAACACTTTTATATTCATCAATATCTTCTATTTTCCCATATTCTTCATAACGAGACATATCTTCTAAATATTTGTCGCCCTAAATAATCTGAAATGCGAGGAATAACCTCATAAACACTTTATTCTTTATGTTGGCCCAAAAACACTAAAGTACAAGGATGATCCTCCATAGTAAATACTTTCTTACGATTCCTTGAAAACCCTAAATTTCTATGGATATGCTCCATATATATTTCTTTACTATAATTCTCTTGAAACTCTAAATTGCAATGGATACACTCTGTACTACTTTTAGTTTTAATGCAAGGAGGGGATTTTATGCTATTTGAGGAAAACAAAGATGATTTACTTAGATTACCTTGACCTCCTTGACCTAATTCAATTTAAAATTTTCGTTCCCATCTTCTTTTGCACCTTTAACTCCTAAATTTGAATTGTACATTCTATTTCCTCATCCCTTGTGTCATTTTTTTTCTTTTGATGGTTGATTATAGTTAATTGGAATGGCCTTTTTCCATTTTATTATGTAGAGGGGTATTTTTTACCACTTTCTTATGAGTGGAAAATCCTTGATTTGACCCAGTTTCTACTATGATATGATCTCCTTGTTTCATATTGATGTTTGTCTCATGCCCAAATTTTCCATCTCTTTCTCCATAATTTTCACTTTGAAATATCTTGCCATGAGTTTGACCTCATAACTTTTGAAATATTGAAACGTAATGTTTTCATAATTTGTTTTTTGATCCCATTCTCTTGATTTATATTTAATTCTAATGTATTACAATAAATGTTTTAAAATATTCATGTCAACATATTTGATTGTATACAACATGCCTTCTCTCCTCAATAGTTGATACCTCCTAGATAAAATCCCCCTAGAGTATTGTTGATTTTATTCAAAACCTTCGTATTGATGAGTTGATAAGGAAGTCCAAAAAGCCAAATACTCACCATAATCCTTTTAGGAGTATCTATCTCCACAAACAAGTTGTCATCCTATGGTCTTAAATATAATGCATCGATGTCCCTAAACTAAAGTCCACCACCCATTATTTTATCCTTTATTTCTGAATTGGAAAAAAATCCAGACTAATTTGAATTCAATCCCCACTTCCACTTGATCCATTTTTTAGTCTCCAAAAAATATAGCTAGTTTCTATGGAACTTACATATTAACCCTATGCTTTTAAGGACCATTATATCATGTTTGATTGTCTCATCCTTAATAATTAATTTTGGTGTAGTATACTATCTACTACTTGGGTAGGTTTGCCATAGATTCACTCTTCCTCTTATTGCTAACTAGAACATTCATATTTCCAACTAGGGAATATTTACTTCAAATAAAGACTTTCAAAAATGATTTTCTTGCCATGTTACCTAGATATTCTTCGCATGAATCCTTTAGTTTTTAGTTTTCACTAAAATTTGGAATAAAAAAATTAGTGCTCATTTCCTTCTCACATTTCCTACTTGCACCTGTAACACTTGCTTGCTTTCTAAAAAAAGAAAAAGGTGAGGCTCACTTTCGACTCACACTCACTCCCTTAATATATAAATAATTTCATTCATAACTAATGACATAGTAAAATATTTGTTACAAGAAATAATATTATAATTATAATATAGTACATGTAGAAAATTACATTTAAAACTTTTGTTTGTAATTTTAAAATTTTCATTTTATATGTTCAATTTAATCATTCACTAGTAATTATAATTATAAAATTTATCTCACATTTGAACATCATGATATTCATGTTTAATTAAAAATAACTATTGATTTATTTTAATAGACATAAAATAAAAGTTCAATTGAAAAAGTTGAAAGAATATGCGTAAGGGTGGAGAGTCTGACCTAAAGTGGGTAAATGGTGGACTAGAGTGGAACCGTGTTTTTAATTTCTATAGAGTCCATATTGCACTCCCCTTGATGTTAGACATGTGAGGATGAAGAATCTTAATTGAAGTGGGTTATTTCCCCCATAATTAGTTATATGGGATTGCAACCGGACCAACTTGTATTACATCATGATCATATAATGGTATTATAACATCTTGACAACTATGCATATATTTCTTAGCAAGATTTGAACATGTCTCTCCTTAAAAGCCAATGAATTTAACCAATTGAGCTCATGCCATTTGATTCAATGTTAAGTTTCACACATGAGATTTAAACCTTGGTTTAGAGTGTGATACTTCTTTCTCCCTATGAAGAGAAGAACTATGCATTTTGACTTTATCCAAAACCCATATCCCTTTCCCATCAACCTCGTTATAGAATATTTAGTGACTGTTGTTTTTATTTCAAAAATCTTGATGTGTTACAAATTGAGAACAAATGAGAAAGAATCCAATCCAAGTAAGAAGTGAGCCTCAAAGAATAAAATAATATCATGATAAAAATATAGGTGGAAAGGAATGGTAAGTCAATTATGAAATCATTAGTTATACGTTATAAGTAAGGATGCCCTAATTGAGAAGAAAAGGAAGAACAAATCCATGGTTATCCCTATCCAGGAGATAAATGTTTTACCAAAAGTGATTATCAAGGATTAAATGATCAAGCATGATACAATAGTTCTTAAAATTAAGGGTTTAATATGCAAGTTCAACAAATAGTGCTAAAATTTTCAAAATTAGATTAAATGGAAGTGGGAAAGGAGAGATAACTTGTATTTAAGACCATTATGTGTAAACTTTTGTGTGGAGACAAAAACTAGTGTGTTAAGATTTTTGGACATCCATTTTAGCTTGTTAATAAGAAGGTTATAAAGAATATTGATAATACTTTCAAGAAGTTCATTTAGGAGGAACCAACTACTAAAGAGTGAAAGAATGTTATTTATACCCAAATATATGTTGTTATGGATATTTCAAAACCTTTGCTAAAATATGTTATGATTGAATCTTATATCAAAATAATGGGAGTAATTAGTGGATTATGAAAACATCACATTTGAATGTTTCAAAAGTTATGAGACTAAACACATGGTACATGATTACACAGTGAACATGGTTAATAATGAGATAAATTGTTTTGATCATGAGATATACTCAAATATGAAGCAAGGAGATCACATTGTAGTAGAAGTTATCTTAGTTCAAATATTTTAGAACCCTAAAAGGTGATAAATAAATCCCTATGCCTCATCATATGGTAAAGGACTTCATGGTTCATATGGAACAAACATTAGAAGAAAATAAAAAAAGGATGTAAGGAATGAGGAATTACAATATGTAAGTTCAAATTTAGAAGGAATTAAAAGTATCAAGGAAAATATGAAGGTAAATTTTAAAATAAATATGTGTAAGAGGTCACGTGTAATTCAAATAAATTATCTCCAAGTTCCTCTAGTAGTATAAAATCATTTTCTTACAATAAAAGCAGTATAGAGTTTGTTTAATGCACTTTAGGGTTTAAAGAACAATATAATAAAAAAATTAGTATTGAGAATTTCCATTATAATTTAGGGGTTTTAGGGCAAACTAAGAGAGTAATTATTATGGAGGATGTTTCTTGCACTTTAAATTTTCTACTTGTAAAAATATGTAATATTTTTAAGAACAAATGGAATCAATACATTACTTAAGAAATAAAAATTATATCTCACATAAGAATAACATGGATATGAAAGCTACCCTTAGACATCGATAATATTAATAATAAATTAACAAACATGTCGAATAAGTGATAAAATGGTTGGACAAGATGGGGTATGTTACCCAATATCAAAATTTAAATAACCAACCTATGGATAATAATATAATAATAATATTAAGTCACATGAACATATAGATGAACACAAGGTTGGTCATGGCCTCATATAAAATTAACATCTTTTTTAACATTCCCCTTAAGATAAATGCAAACATAAAGAGACCCTTATTAGGCATCCCCTTTAAGTGAAACTCTCCTATACAAAGAGTCTCCTACAATTGTACAAAGGTCACCTCTGGCATAACCTTAGTCACTATATCTATAAATTACTCTATTTAATACACATATACTATCTAAACCATCACATGAGCATAAAGTTAGTGAACATAGTGCATCCATACCTTGATTTGCTTTATCTGTTGATAAAAAATAAGATTGTGAACAAGCTTGATGGAGCTTTGATTATCACAAAAGAGAGTGGAAGGAAATTGTTGAGGAAGTACTAACTAGTAAAGAATCATTAGCAGCCATTAGATATGTTAGATGACCTCATTAGAAACACAATATTTAGCTTTAATAGATAATATAGATATGGTATACTACCAATGACAATACTAACAAACAATCTATAACCATGATAAAACACAAAGTGATGGTAGATCACCCACAATCAAGGTCTTTTATCTAATCCACATTAAAGTATCCCTATAAATGAGGAGGACATCCAATAGAATAGTGGATTACCTTTTAATAGGTGCCTCAAATAAATTCTCATTTAAATTTTTGACCTAGTCATATAATGCTATGATAATTAACCTAAATTTAAACATTATAACACTTTAACTATTATATATATGATAGTTAATGAATGTCAATTTGGGATACATAGACTTGTGAGATGCTAAGCACTATCTATGCACCATGATTCGCTAAATATTTTACTCTATATGATCTATTGATGCACTCAACCCTCTAGGGAGTAATGTAGATATAACAAAAATTAACTACAATTCTTCATTCTATTTAAAAAGACAAAAAGAGTATAAATGCTATGAAAAGGAAATAAACTATAGAAAGCATAAAAAAAGAAGTGCAAAATAGAACAACTAAAAAAATAAAACTACATGCTTGTAGATGAACATAAACTAATATAAAAAGTGGAAAACCTATGGAAGCTCCAACTGACCTCGTCCTTGCAGTAAGTCCTTTCTTCAAGGAGTGAGTATGGTTATCCCATAGTTATGGGAGAAATATTAAATACTCAAAACTAAATATGTATTCTATTAAATATTGAAATAAAGCATACAAGTATTTTTTGTGTTCTACAATGCAATTACAATACCCTTTATGACCAATAACAAAATCATAAATACTTTTAAACTACTATCAAGGGGCATCTATATGAATTTAAAAACAAGAATCCTAAAAATATTTGAATTGTCTAACAGTCCCCAAGGTTGTCTTGAAACTAACTACATCTTAAATTAGATAGAAAATAGTTAATTATAAGAACCAACAAGTCTATTGTTACAAGTGAGTAATTTTAATCCTTCAATGAATAGGACAAATTTGATTTCTTTTATATAATTCAACTCTTATATTCTATGGTAATAATTATTTTGGTGTTTGGATGTTTCTTCAATGGTTATAACATCCCACAACTATTGTATCCATAGACGTTTGGCTCATACACATTATTATGATTCACTTAGCATATAATTGTCTATAAAAGACATATATGGAATATGTTACATCTTTTTCCATATTAAGCTATGCTCGTTATGTGGTTGAATTTACAATTGAGATGGCTAGGCATCAATATTGCAACACTTATCATATTCGTAGCATGATCAACAACATTCCTTAGAGTTAGCACATTGTATGTATTCACATGATCTATTGTTTATGCCTTATCTTATACCTACAACTCAAAATACATGATTCCTCAATATATGGAAGAAAATTAACAACCAATATCATTACACTATAGATAAAATCAAGTAAAAGACATCCAAATAACCACAAAATTTTACATTATACTTGTAATTCAATAGTCACATAAATATACTATTTCCTTCACAACCACAAGTTTATGTAAATCCAAGGTACATAAAATAGCAAGGATTACAATCAAATGAGCCACATAATATAACATTATAATGACTCATCATTTTTATCCATGTTAAATCAGTTGCATATCCCTATGAAACAACCACTATGCTACTTGATTTTCTTGCTCTCATTTGATAGTATTCATCATGTTGATTCATTTGCATGAAATTGATCCCTCAAGTCATAGGATATGGGGTATGTGTGAAAACAATGAAAAAACACCATCGCAATAAAATAAGATCTTTGTATTAGTTGATAAAGTCTCTTCTTGAGTACAAATGACCCTCGTAGAGGGTGTTTTTACAATCCTGAGACTCGCATATTCCAAATAAGAGAATAATCCTCTTTTACAATAAAATCATGGTATCTTCATCTTTCATGTTCCAAGAAAGTGTTGATGGAGGGTTTATCATGTGTGAACCACCGTGATGGAGGAGAATGCTTCAAACACCTACACACATGCAAACATACACTTTGTTAGTAGCACTTATCAAAACAAATCTAATGAAATGACTCATGCAAATGGAAAATAACTAATGCAAATAGAAAATGGACAATGAGTATTGCATACATGAACCAATATTTGAGCAACATAACAAGAGCATTCCTTTCCTCTAGATATCTCAATCTCCTCTCCTTTTTTTTTTCTCATTATATTCCTCCTCAAATGATAGGGGGTACTTATAGCCTTTGAGGTAAGGTGAGGGAGGTGATGAGGTGTCCCTAGGTTAGGCTAAACTAAGGTTAGGTCATGTGTGCACCTAAGGTCAACTTGTGGAGGGGTGGTCACATGGTGACCAAGGGCTGAGTGTAGGAAAGGGCTTGAGTGGCCAAGGGGGCTGCAAAGGAAAATGTTCCTATTTAAGTGGTAAAAACCACTATTTTAGTCTTGAGGTTGCCTAAGGTGAGTCATATGGTCCAGAATGGGTCCATTTAGGCAGTCTTTTAAATATGACGTATTTTAGGTGTCTACAAATGTCCCTTTTTGGGATGCGTTGTGTGAAAATATAGCACGAAGCAAAAATAGATGACCCTGAGTCAAATTGAGGGTTGATGATGTTCATTGATCTTATCAATGTTAAATGCCCCAATCATGAAAAGAGCATACATTTTCAAACCATTGCTTTTGACAAGTTAAAGAACTTGGTTTTAGTAAACCTTTTAGCCAGGATTACGACTTTGAGGTATACTTGACCTTGGCAAAAATTTTAGTCATGGGGAGACACTATGGGTCTATGAGCCTCCATGCTACATGAATGCCAAGAATTTGTTTAATAAAAATGTTTACTTTTGCCCCAACAAATTGGGAAGTGTATGATAGTCTATGGAAATGATTCTTAAATGAATACAACTTGCATGATTGAGTGTTTGATTATTGATTTGATTATGAATTTTGTTATGTAATGACTACCTTCTCAAGTGACGAGTCGATGAGGAAATGATAAAATAATGAAAGCAACGAGTCGCTTGACCAAGATGACTTGATGTAGGTTCTCTAGGATCGTTACAAAAATTTAGAGGGTGCATGCCCCATTACAACCTTGATTTGACCCATTTATTATTGTTTTTGGTGAGTGATCTTATGGTAATTCACTCATCCTACCAAATTGCATGGACAACTAATCACTGCAACCACCAGGTTTATAGAGTAAATCACTAGGTACGAGATTCACTCAAAATTTTTAGATTTTATGTGACCAAAGGGGTTAGGTGCCTTTGGAGCCTTTTGATTGTGACCAAAATAATGTGAGTACCTTTGGAGATTTTTGATGTTGACCAAAGGGCTTAAGTGCCTTTGGGGTGTTTTGGATGAATTTTGACCAAAGGAATGTGGGTACCTTTGGATACTTTTGATGCTGACCAAAGGGCTTAAGTTCCTTTGGGGTGTTTTAGATGAATTTTGACCAAAGGAATGTAGGTACCTTTAGATCCTTTTGATTGTGACCAAAGGACTTGTGGGTACCTTTGGAGCCTTTTTGATTGTGACCAAAGGAATGTGGGTACCTTTGGAGCTTTTGATTGGTGTGACCAAAGGGCTTAAATACCTTTGGGGCTTTTAGATGGTGATTTGACCAAAGGGCTTAAGTGCCTTTGGGACTTTTTGTTTTATGTGATGCATGAATGCACTTGATGGATGCAATTGTGGATGATGAATGTATGCCTAGACATTGTAAGATGCAAAAGAACCTAAATGTAAGCACCATAGGATGTATAAAAGTCATCAATCAAAATGTTAACCTTTTCAACAAAGTCATACATTTGAAATCCAACCATATGTAAGATGATGAAAAATGTAGATGATGGATGGATGACTAGCAAGATGTTTAAGAGAACAATATGGTTTTCATGAGACTCAAACACCCTAGTTAATCGATCAATAGATGCATACTAACTATACAAAATTTTGAAAGATAAAATTCTTCTAGGAAGATGAATATATTCACTATCCTAGCGTGTGCATGTGATGTTCATTAATAACGCATAAGACTACCCCATTTTGAGACGGGTTTCATTCAACCCATTGATGTAATGAAGATCACCCTATGGTCATTATTATCCTAATATTGGACGTAGTTGGACTTGACTACTAGGCAATACAAGCCACCAAAAGCTAGCTCAACCTCAAGCTGACATTGGTTTGTACAAAAGGTCGCTAATGTGATAAACATATTACCATGCGTAAGACTACCCCATTGCCAAGCGGGTTTCATTCAACCCATTGTTGTAATGGAGATCATCCCATGATTTTTGAATAACTAAGGATTCCAGGGATTCAAGCTCATTACCCCCTTATTTTCTTTTGATTTATTTGATTGGGGATTCTTGCTCAGTTTTGGTGAGGAGCAAGGGGATTTATTTGCTTTAGTGGTGAAAACCATTTTTTTTAAGGTATACTTGCTCATTTTTGTGGAGCAAGGGATTTTATTACTTTTGATAGGGGGAGCTTGTCCTTTTGTCAATTATCAGTATCCTATACCATGCGCATAATAGGATGAGAAAGGGAAACCTTTCACTCAAGGTGGCAAGGACTACATTTGTAGGTTTGTCCTTCCTTGTTCAAAATTGGATTTTAATGTGTGATTTTGTGTTTGGGATTTTGAGATATGCAAGGTATGAACAAAGTAGGATCCTACCTTCTAAAATCAGGATAAATTTCTACACAATCTAAAAGGAAAACTAGGAATGGCTGAATGATTGAAACCCTAGTGAAAACACCATAATAACTTATTGGTTGTGTTGAAAGACACAATTAATCACAAATGGGAATATGGATGATATGATGTTTGTGATGTAGGGTATTTCCCTCTAATATATTGTGAACTAAAATATCTTCATAAAATAGTCAGTGGTCGTCTAAAAATCATTGTTGATATTCATCTGATATCTACCCTATCTTACAAAGACCCCTTAATAGGCAAGAGCTCATAAGAAAAACTTCAAATGATGGTGGTGGATAAGGCTAATTTGAAAGGAATGATAATCAGATAATTCCAAGCTGCAAGGATCTCAAGTGTTAACAGAAACACCACATTCAACCAAAACAAGAATCTAAAAGCAAATTGACAACATAAGCTTACAAATATATATGCAAACAAAAGAGCAACAATATCATATATTAGATCTAGAAATAGAACATTGAGTACAATGAAGATGCCTTGCTTATATAGGCAAGGATGATCAACCATAGCCGTAGGATCAAGCTAAGGATAAATATCCATCGTACAAAAGGAATATGTGATATGGTCCATAGATATGTAACCGCTATGGGAGAAATAATATCAACCCTCCAAATGTCACCCCTAGGAATAGTCAAACCTAAAAATATCCCCATAATATCTAAGAAATAAATATGTAACATCTCATAATATCTAAATAAGATAAATGAAATATCCACACATAAGTAGGTGGGGAAAATACATGGAATAACTAAATAAAAAGGAAATAAATAACCTAGGTGAACATGAGCTAAGGTAAACAACCTAATCTAACACCCCCCCTCAAGTGAAGCTAGGGGCCAAAAAGAAAAGTGGCATATCCACAGTATGAGTCCCGACAACAAGGCCTGATCAGGTACTCATGTACAATATATCCATGAAGAAATATCGAACTAGAAGAAGTAAAAACCACATGGAAAAAGATCATCCTACTAGAAAGAGATAGAAATAAGAAGGAATATGTCCTCAAGAACATCCCCAAGGACAACTTCTGAAACCCTAAGCATGCCACGCAAATCAAGGTAGCGAGGTGATGCAAAAGGCTTCGTGAAGATGTCGGCAACCTCCTATTGAGTTGGAATGTACTCCAAGAAAAGAACTCCATCTTGAATGTGTTGACGAATGAAGTGCATGTGAATCTCAATATGCTTGGTCCATTGGTGCTCAACATGATTGTGAGAAATGTGAATTACACTTTGGTTGTCACACCAAAGTACCACTGTTGAATCCTATGGGAAGCCAAACTCTGTCAATACCTATTATAGCCAAATAACCTCTTGACTCATTGTGACTGTTGTCTTGTACTCTGCCTCTATAGATAAAAGTACAATAGCCTATTACTTCTTGCATGTCCAAGCAATTGGAGAAGAGCCAAGACAAAAAATGTAGCCAAAAGTGGAACGCCTGTCATCAATAGAACCTACCCAATTTGAATCAATATATCCAACCAACTTAGTAGAACCTTGGGTGTAGTGCAATTCAAAGTGTGAAGTGCCCTGTAGTTATCTCAAAATCCTCTTGGCAGCCTGCTAGTGACTGCTATGAGGATCATGTGCAAACCGATACACAAGTCCAACTGCAAAATAAATATCGAGGTGAGTATGGGTCAAGTACATCAAAATTCCAACTAACTACCTATACAAGGTAGGATCACAAAGAGGAGTGGTGCATTTGGAAGTAAGAAAGACCCCAGACTGGAAAGGAGAGGGACATGGATTGAAATCAACCATACCAAAACATTGAAGAAGACCATGGGTGTACTTTTACTGACTCAAATGAATCCCTGAATTTGACTGAGAAATTTGCAAACCAAGGAAAAAGTGCAAAAGACCAAGATCTGTTATATCAAACTGTGTTGAAAGAGCCCTTTGAATAGTCTGAATGTGGAAAGAAGAGCTACTGGTGAGAAGAAAATCATAAACATACAAGACAAGTATAACTGTATCCTCTCCAACATGTTGTATATACACTGTAGGATCTGGGTGGCAACGAACAAAACCAGTAGATAGAATAAAAAAGTCCATCTTCTCATACCAAGCTCGAGGGGCTTGTTTGAGACCATAGAGAGACCACCGTAGTCTACAAATAAGAGAAGAGTCATGAACTAGCCTAGTAGGTTGTTCCATGTAGATTTCCTCCTGCAAATATCCATGCAAGAAGGCGCTCTTCACATCCATCTGGTACACTGGCCAACCCTGTGATGCAGCAATAGAAAGTACAAGGTGCACAGAATCCATATTGGAAATGGGTGTAAAAGTATTAGAGTAATCAATACCTTCGACTTGTGAGAAACCCTTCGCTACAAGATGAGCCTTATACTTATCAATGGACCCATCAGCTGCATATTTGGTTTGGTATACCCACTTACACCTAACCAATTTTCTTCCCTTAGGAAGAGAAACCAAATCCCAAGCATGATTCTTCATCAAAGAAGAATACTCATCTATCATCGCATCATCCCACTCTTATATCCCATGAGCCTATGAGAAAGACTGTGGATCCCTAGAAACTGCCTGACATAAAAGTCCAAAACCTGTAGAATGTGCATGATGATGTCTAGTGGGTGGAAGATCTTGTATGAAAGGTGTTGCTTCAAAAAATGTGCTATGAGCCCACCTAGGCATAGTGACAACATTAGGAGGAACAATATTCTCATCTAAATCTATATCCATGACCTACTCAACTACCTCCTGAACTTGCCCCTCAAAGAAGGTATCCTCAAGATGAAGTGAAGAATCATCAATGGATGAAAGTAAAGAAGAAGAATCATGAGAAGAGAAGCACTCATCAAATTGAACATGAGTTCTGAAAAGAACTTCATGAGTATCAGGATTCAAAAGTTGATAAGCTCTCATGTCCTCACAATACCCAACAAAGATCAAGGGTTTGCTCTTCTTATCCAAGTCTTTCCTTTGCTTCTTTGGCACAAAGGCCCAAGCATGGCTTCCAAAAAATTTGAAAAATGAGACATCGGGCTTAGTCCCAGACCAAGCCTCCTCTGGAGTCAAATACTCAAGTGCTCTATGTGGTGTGCGATTCTGAATGTAGTTCGTACAATTAACTGCTTCTGCCCAATGTATAGGAGGTAAATCCTCGGAATGCATCATGTAGTTAGCCATCTCCTTCAAATTTTGGTTCTTCCTTTCTGCTAAGCTATTTTTTTATGGAGTATGAGCAACATAATGTTGGTGAACAATACCATGTGCTACCAAAAAATTAGAAAATTCTCTCTTGAAGTACTCCCCCCATTATCAGTGCGAAGATTCTTTATGCAACTAGAAGATTGATTCTCAACAAAAGCCTTAAACACCTTGAAGTGTGAAAAGACATCACTCTTGTACTTGAGAAAATAAACCCAAGTACGCCTTGAGAAATCATCAATAAATGTAAGTGCATACTTAGCTCCTTTGAAAGGAGTAGAAAAAATCATCAAGTCACTATGCACAAGCTCAAGTGGTGAAGAAGCTCTTTTTGACTTACCCTTAGGAAATGGATCTTGGTGTTGTTTCCCTAATGCACATCCAGGGCAAACTCCATCAAGACAAGAAACTCTAGGTAAACCATCAACCATACCATGAGTGCTCAACTCCTTCAAATATCTGTAATTAAGATGTCCAAGTCTCTCATGCCAAAGCTTAATCTCAGAATCTGCATGAGCAACCAAGCATGTCCCTACAAAAGAAGTGTTATCAAAACCCTCAAAGTGATATAGTCTAGAACTATGATCAACAACACCTTGTGCAAAAAATGAATGAGGCTCCAACAAGGTTCTAACTTCAGCTCCTTATGGTGTGAAAGTCACTGTTTTACCCCAACGAGAATGACAAATTTGATAAACAAAAAGTAAATTTGTAGTAATGTCAAGAACATATAGTGCATCATTGATGCATCCACCATCAAGTTGTATGTCACCTTTTCCCTTAACATAAATAAAGGAAGAATCTCCAACCTCAATGTTGGAAGTAGAACTCAAACCAAGAGATACAAACGACTCCTTAGAAGAAGTCATATGGTGAGAAGCACTAGAATCTATAATCCAACTATCTTTAGCAATTGACTGAGATCTCCCAACAACATTAAGTGCTTTGCCATTCTCACTAGAAGGAGGTGGATTGGATATAGAGATCTTGTGTTTTTTGACTGCATCCTCTAAGGCTTGCATTCTCTTCCAACACCCATTTTCCACATGATTATTCCCCCCTCAAAAGGAGCATGGAAGGCTAGAGTTATTCTTGGATTTAGGAGACTCTTTGGGTTTAGAGTTAGATTCTTTGGGTTTAGGGGCACTTTGAGATGGATAAGGAGAAGAGTTAGGTTTACCTTTGAATTTTCCCTTACCCTTGGGACTAGATGCTACTAATGTCTTTTGAGAGGTAGAAGACTCAAGGTTAGACAATTTGGATTCTTCCCTAGTAAGTCTTTCACAAAACAACTCCAAATCAAGCATTATGAATGTGTCACCTAAGGCATCCATGCTAGAGAAAAAGGTAGAAGTAAATATTTGGAATGGACCTTTCAACTTGGATAGAATCAGGTAAACACACTCTTCATCTTTCTTGTCTCTCACATTCCCTTTTAACTGTGTCAACAAGTGCTTGAACTTAGTAGGATAATCTACAATAGATGGAAAATCTTCAGGATTGAGAGAAGTGATCTCAACTTCAAGCTACATGGCTCTTATGTGATCCACCTTACCAAATAATCCTTTTAATTTTTCCCAAATTTTGAAAGGAGAGTCACATCCTTCCAAATGAAATAAAAGACTATCACTTACATAAGTTCCTATCAAACCCATACATTCATGTAATTTGTATTGGTGTTGAAATTTTTCATATTCTCTAGTGAAATATGGTTGTTCTTCAAGCATTAAAACCCATAATCCTTTGTGTTTAATTATTGTTTCCATTCTTGGTCTCCATGTGTGGTAATTATGTGTTGTTAATGGCTCACATTGATCTAATGCAAAAGAAGATGAAGAAGCCATTCTATAAAAATCACCAAAGAGCAAAATAATGCAAATAGGGTGCACAAATCAGCACCGAGACAACCCCCCCAAAAGATTATTTTATTAGCCTTCTTAGGAATGCAGAATATGGGACTTTATAACAATAGTCCATATACAAGGTTCAAGTGCAAAAACCTTTCACAATGCAATATTGAGAGTGCAGTCATAAAATAATTATAATAGTCTAAATATAGATCCAAAAATCTTAAATTTTACAGGCATATCAGAAAAATGATTTTACAGGCCTCGTAAAAATTTTGCTGAGCAACTCCCAATATTTCTCCTCCAAGGATGATTTTACTAAAAATAGTAAAATCGCTGTAACTATGAAAATACAGCTCCAAATTCTTTGAAATTTTATGGTACGGTCTATAATATGATTTTACACATTATGTAAAACAAATCTGCAACAAATCAGAAGTTTTGATGAAGATATACACATATTACTAAAAAATTGTAGGTTTTCATAAAATAAAGATATCTTGAAGAATACTGATCCAAATGAGCTGAAATTTTGGGCACAACTCAAATGAATGCATCTATAGACCTCCAAAAACTTTTGTAGAAAATTGGTATTTATATAATGAGATACATGCAAAATATAACAATAGGCTGGGTTGGTGACCTTGCCAAAAAGGGAAATGCTCAAGAAAAAAAATGCTTAGGACAGATCCAAGGGAATGAGGCTATTACAGTATGAGCAGAAGATATTTTAGGAGGCTGGTAATGATCTTACAATGGAAGGAGTGACACAAACTGGTCAAAAGACTCCACCAAGGACCTGATCTCAAAAATCGAAGCTTCCACACCATTCTTCGAACCTGCAAGAGAAACAACTGGACAACACTCACAAATGGATGACTACAATACCTATCACTCTGATGACATGAAAGGAATGATAATCATATCATTCCAAGTTACAAGGATCTCAAGTGTTAACAGAAACACCACATTCAACCAAAACAATATTTTTAAAGCAAATTGACAACATAAGCTTACAAATAGATATGCAAACAAGAGAGCAACAATATCAAATATTAGATCTAAAAATGGAACACTGAGTACAATGAAGGTGCCTTGCTTATATAGTTAAGGATGATCAACCATAGCCGTAGGATCAAGCTAAGGACAAATATCCATCGTACAAAAGGAATATGTGATATGGTCCATAGATATGTAACCTCTATGGGAGAAAGAATATCAACCCCCCAAATGTCACCCCTAGGAATAGTCAAACCTAAAAATATCCCCATAATATCTACGAAATAAATACGTAACATCTCATAACATCTAAATAAGATAAATTAAATATCCACACATAAGTGGGTGGGAAAAAAACATGAAAAAACTAAATAAAAAGGAAATAAATAACCTAGGTGAACATGAGCTAAGGCAAACAACCTACTCTAACATGATTAAGACTTATGACAATCATACAAGCATGGTGCTTATTTGTGGAAATGCAAGAATGACATATCCTAATGGAAAAGTAATGAATATGCCTAATGCAACTAGTAGATCAATGTAATGATGAGAAATGCATGATGAAATGCAATGCGATTGATGATGCAATGTTTTTGTGTTTTGCAATATTTTTGGTTGTTTTTGATTGATTTTTTATTTTTATTTTGTTTTTGTATTTTTTAGTTGACCAAAGGGCTTAAGTGCCTTTGGAGATTTTTGAGTTGGGCCTTATGCATGAAATACCCGTAGGTGGAGTATGTTGAGAGGTTCAGGCTCCTCAACACCCTCAAGAGATGCTAACCTATATGTCCCAGGCCCTATCTTTTGTGTGATGATAAATGGGCCTAACCAGTTTACCATGAATTTGTCTCGCATGTGCGGTGGCAAGTTGGAGTTTTGCTGATTTTATTTAAGCACAAGGTCTCCAACTTTAAAGTCCCTAAGATGGACTTTCATATCATAAGCTCGCTTAAGGTGATCTTGATAAACATGGAGGTGCTCGAGAGCATTAACGCGACGTTCATCAAGAAGGGTCAACTGATCAAGGTGAGCTTGTCGCATAGTATCATCATCGATGAACTCTTGGAGTGATATGCGCAATGAAGGAATTTCTAACTCCAAGGGCATAATGGCCTCTACACCATATACCAATGAAAAAGGAGTTGCCCTAGTGGGCGTCCTGATGCTAGTTCTGTAAGCCCATAATGCGAGAGGCAATTGAAGATGCCAATATTTATGATTATCTTTGACGATTTTCTTAAGAATGGCAATAACTATTTTGTTTGAAGCCTCTACTTACCCATTGGCCTATGGATAGTAGGGCATAGAAAAGCTATGTTGAATGTTGTACTTTGTAGTCAAAGCTCGCACATATTTATTCTTGAATGAAGGCCCATTATCCAAAATAATCTTGGATGGAATACCAAAATGACATATGATATTATGGAGTATGAACTCCACAATTCTTGGTCCAGTCATAGTGGTAAGAGGGATTGCTTCCACCCATTTGGTAAAATACTCTATGGCCATTAAGATAAACGTGTGATGGCTAGAATATGGGGGTGATATTTTCCCAATTAAATCAAAACCCCACTACGAAAAAGGCCACACCGAATGAATCGGTTGCAAGGCCTGAGAAGGTACGTGCAAAATATTAGCATGATGCTGACATTTCATGCACTTCTTGACATAGGTGCAACAATATTTCTCCATAGTAGGCCAATAATAGCCCATTCAAAGGATGCGCTTGGCGATAGCCATGCCACTGAAATGGCCACCACAAGTACCATCATGAGCTTGCAAAACTACCCAAGCAGATTTGTGGGGCTCTAGACAATGAAGGAGAAGACCATCATAGCCTCGATGATACAAAATATCTCCTAACAAGACATACTTTGTCACTTTTTTCTTGAATGTTCATTTGGTGGCATGCAACAATCCTAGAGGGATAGTACCAAGCTTCAAGAAATCTTTGAGTTGGGTGAGCCAATCTTGATATTGTTGAGTCTCGACTGAATGAACTGCTTGCTCCCTTTGAGGGTCATCCTACATGAATGTTGATTGGGACACAACCTTAAGATGAATCATTGTGTTGTTCTCAAAAGGATTATTGGGGATCAAAGACCCCCAAGAAGCATGTGTCAAAAAGTCATGTATGTGAGAGAACCGGTCATGGTGCGGTTCAATCTGAATCATGTGGATAACTTCATCATCTTTGGAAGCTTCATACAAAATCATTGATTGCAAAAGCATTTTGACATGAATGGTTGTAATGTCATCTGAAGGGTTCTACAAAATTAAAGATCCCAAAGAGGCCATGGTATCCACAAAATGATTAGATGTACGAGGGACTACCTCGATGTTATACCATTCAAGTTTAGCTAAGAGCTTATCCACAAGGGCTTTATAAGACTGCAATATTGGACACCTGCATTGATAGATCTCTTTGACTTGGTTGACAATGAGCAAGGAATCACCAAAGATATTTAGCTTCTTGATTTTCATGGTGATAGTTGCTTGAAGGCCCAAAAGGAGGGCCTCGTATTCAACATTATTATTGGTGCATGGGAAATCGAGTTTAAATGATAGGGGCAGAGGAGCCCCTTGTGGTGTGAAGAACATGATTCCCGTGCCACCCCCTTGCTCACATTTGGAACCATCAAAGAACAACGTCATATCAGCTTGATTTTCTTGGTTCTTCTGGTTCAGGTGAGTTGGATAATGCAAAAACTGCATCATCAGGCAACTCGATGGTAAGAGGTTGATTGTCCTGAAGAGGAGCCTCTACTAATTGATCAACAATTACTTGACCTTTGATAGATTTTTGGCTTATGAATTCAAGGTCAAATTCTATCAATAGCATGATCCACTTCGCAGTACGACTATTATGATATGTCTGACTCATCATGTACCACAAAGGGTTTTCTTTAGATATGACATACATGGTTTGATTGAGCATGTAATGGTGCAACTTCTTAGTGGTAAATACCACTGCTAGGCAAAGCTTCTCAACGTATGCATATTTAAGCTCGTAGCTCACCAGGGTGCAACTGATGTAATAGATAACTTGTTCCTTATGTGCTTCATTCTTTTGGGCTAGCATGGTCCCTAAAGCAAAATTGATAGCTGCTATGTATAGTAAAAATGGCACACTAGAGTGAGGTGAAGCTAAATCCAGGTATTGCTTAATCTCATCAAAGGCCTTTTGACACTCATCATCCCATTTGAATGGGACCCCCTTGTGTAAGAGTCGATTCATGGGTCGACATTTATCCAACAATTGTGCTATAAAGTGTTTGATGGATGCGACCTTTCCTTGTAAGCTGTGAAGCTCCTTAAGGTTTGTAGGGGGAAGCATTTCGAGTATCACCTTGACTTTGGTGGGATCAACCTCGATGCCTCATTTTGAGACTATGAAACCCAAGAGTTTTCTAGATGTAACTCCAAAGACACACTTCTTGGGGTTAAGTCTAACATTATGTTCGATGAGGTGATCGAAGACCTTCCTAAGAACATCTACGTGCTCGTGATGCAATAGAGATTTAGCAATTAAATCATCTATGTAATCCTCTAGGATTTTATGCATGTAGTCATGAAAGATGTATGTCATGGCCCATTGATATGTGGCACCAATATTTTTGAGACCAAAAGGCATGACTTTGTAGCAGAATGTCCCCCAAGGTGTGGTAAAGGTTGTCTTGGGTTGATCTTCAGGATTGACCCAAATCTGATTGTAGCCTGAAAAACCATCCATGAGGGATAACATTTCATGTCCTGCAGTTGCATCGACTAGAGCATCAATGTTAGGAAGTGGGAATTCATCCTTAGGAGTCACTTTATTGAGATCTCAAAAATTTGTGCATATGTAAATATTCCCATCGGGTTTCTTGATGGGTACCATGTTGGAGATCCAAGGAGGATAATCGATGGGTTGGATGAATTCGACATTCAACAATTTTTGAAGTTCATATTTTACCATTAATGCAATTTTTGGATGCATCTTTCTAAGCTTTTTCTTGAATGGTTTAACTTTTGGATCGAGCATCAGATTGTGCATGACCAAACTCGGGTCAAGACCCGACATATCCTTATACGACCAAGCAAAGGCTTCTCTCTTTTCTTTCAGGAGAGTTATGATATCGACTTGTTCCTCTAGGGATAGACTGAGTCCCAACTTGACATTTTTAGGAATTATGGGATCGATACCGATATCTACATCAATTATTTCCTCAATTGACATGTGGGATCCCTCCTCGAGCTGATGAGGTATAGGGATCAAATGGATGTCATCATCTAGATTTGGAGAATCGATCTCTTCATCAGGTTGGATCTCAACTTGACACACATCTTTGGATGACCCTTGGGAGAAATGAAATGGTTGTAACATCTCTTCACAAGGGAAGAACTCTATGGGTGATGGGGGAATTATGGCATGATCAAAATCAATGGCCTCATGGTTGAGGTGCAATGGTTTTGAAGGGTCACTAGGATTATGAAGTGGCATGGTTAGGTCAATGGAAATCATATTGATGGATGGTGGATGATTTCCATTTGTAGGTGGATGGAGCCTATCAAAAATGGGTGGCCTCAAATGCATTGAAGGTGGTTGAGGTGGAAGTGGAATGATTGGATGAGGCCTAGGAGGAGCTAAGATGATCAGATCTTATGGTGGTAGTAGCTATTATAAAATGGGCATCCCCATAGGGAATATATGAAGGTAGAATTCCTCGAGATCATTGATAGGTGCAATAATAATTATTGCATCCTCTGAGCTATCTGAAGTAATGGATATTGCATCAAACTCATGGTAAGAGGAATAAATGGATATGTCATCTTGATCTTGAGTGGATCCACTACCCTCTTCAAGCCAATCATTCTTAGGGTCATTGGCTGAGCCATGCCCTTCTTGCTTATTGGTCTCTTCTTCTGTATTAGGGATCCAACTATTGATGTATTCTTTATTAGAGGACAAGCGAGAATTCATGCAAATTTTCTCACTAATCCATCGCATGTGGGTAGGGCCTAGATAGGCTAATTCTATCTCATCCTTAGATTCTTTGGATACCTCACTAATAGAATTAGGAGGTTATTGACTATGGTGAGGATTGAGGTATGCAAGTTCTATCTCATCCTCATACTCTTCTAGTGTATCATTGAGGGAATCAAGAAGTTGGATAGAAACTATTGTAATAGGGATATGGTCTCTTAATAGATGAAAATAGCCTAGGTCAACGTAATCATTCTCATCGATCTCTTCCTCAAAGCCTAAGGTTAGGCATTGGAGGGAATCTACAAGGAGTTCATCTAGCATACGCATGGAGTACCCTAGGCCAAATTTATCTGTAGGGAGTTGATACTATGGTTGGTAAGGTATCCGAAGACCCTATTCAAATCGACCAAGACCATTCCCATGCCAATGGTAGTGATGAAAGTATCATAGGGTAAAATCTAGGTTTGAAAGATAAGTGACATTCCCTAAAAATGGCTCAGCATTGTCCACCACCATAGGTGATAGACTTGTGGATTCAACAAGGCCCCCATAGATAAAGTTTATCTGATTTGGGGGACCCCCAAGGGTACCAATGGGTAGTGATGGCAAGCGAGGCCTACCCATGTCTTATGCAGACTCAATGAGTGGAGTGAATATAACATTTTGTACCAAATACTCAGTGAGTCTAGGATTGGCCAAATGAATCATGACCTACGGTGGGGTGGATGATGATGATGGATGTATGGCTTGATCCGACTCATCGATAGCAGCAATTGATTTTTTTATGTCCATAGGAGTTGGAGCATCTTCTACTAGGATGGTGGAAATGGAGGGAGGAATCTCCTCGATTGGTCCCTTCAACTTTTGCTTGCTCGAAGGATTCGAGGAGGAAGAAGGGATATCGAGAGAAATCGATGGCGATGGTGGGGATGGAGATGTTTTAATGGTGGAATGTGGCACCAGATCTAGACTCTTGATGGGATCATTTGGTTTGATGTCTAGATGTATGGATGGCAAGGTAGACTCTTGTGGGTGATGCACCACATTACAATACTTGAAGGGCTCAATATCGACATGAACCACATGGACTTGCCCCTCATGTATGTATTTGAGACATTGATGCAAAATGGATGGGATGCATTTCATGTCTCACATCCAAGGCCTTCCCAACAATATATTATACTGCATTGCACCCTCCAAGACATGGCATAATGTAGGAATAGTCTTTAGCCCAACTTGAATAGGAAGGACTATTGTGCCAATGGTGGAGCATAAAGCATCATTAAATGCTCGAAGGGTGAATGTAGATGCTATGATATGTGAGGTTGGAAGGCTAAGGTGCTCTAGTGCATCAGTTGTTATGATATTGATTGAGGAACCTGTGTCGATCAACACCCACTTGTAGGGAATCCGATTCACACTAGCAATGATGTGCAGTGGGGGATCGAGCCCATTAGTGGGAGTTGCCTTGATCTCATGATCATGAAATGTAATGATAGGCTCTCTACAATGTTGAATATGCCCCACAAAATTAATAAATGAGTTGGGGTCCTAGGTTTGCAATTCAACGAACTTCAAAATCTCCATTAGAGCTTCATGATGTGGCTACGACTATTGTATTAGCTCATACATGGAAAGTCTGGCTGATGCAATTCGTAGGCTCTGAGTAAGCCTACTTCTAATAGTTACCATTGGATGAGGTGGTGGACCTAGGATAGGATTTGTTGATGGCACAGGTTACGATGTGGAAGGGATGTTTATTGGAGCTGTAGGTGGTGCAACTTGATTTGGATACCTCCTATTCCGTGTCACAATATTAATCATCCCTACAAACTCATGCATGGGTGGGGTTGTATGGATTTCATTTACCTATCAGATTTGACCTACGGGCACCTCATGTGTAGGCAATGGATCCTTAAAGATGCCCATCTATTGATTGTTGGTGGTGAGAGGATTGGTGATTTGGAGTTCATCCTTGTCGAGCATATCCTGTACTTTGTTCTTGAATGTGATACATGATTGAATGTCATGACCATTTACTCGATGATAAGGATAGTATTGGTCCTCTCGATACCACTTTGGTTTGGGCCTATTAGGATCTAAGGGGTGGATCTCTGGCAAGTTGATAGCCTTGGCCTCGCATAATCGATTAAAGAGTGATGCCAAAGACTCAGGTAATGGCGTATAATTGTGAGGTTGACGACATTGTTGCCTTTGCCCCTGATTCTTTTGGGGTTGATTGTACTGCACAAGAGGGGGTTGGGCCTGATAATTATCTTGTTGTGGTGGATTAGGCTTTGCGGGCCCTGGAACATTTAAGACAACTTGATTAACCACTACGGGTTTCTATTGAGCTTGGTTGCCTTTCGGATTTTTGTTCCATTCCTTCTTTCTAAGTTTAAGTTCCCCTTCCTGAATCTTGATATCCTCTATGACCTTAGCCTGAGCCAAAGCTTCCTCAAAGGTCTGATATTGTTGGAGTTGTAACAATAATGAAATCTATTTTGAACAACTCTTTGTGAATAAATGAGTGAGCTCTATTATAGGTAAGGCAAATGGTAATTTTGACATGATCGCTCACCACCTATTTCCATAATCCAAGATTGGTTCATCATCAAATTGTCGAAGATAGTATAAATCAATCAAGGTAGCTTTCTTCTTAACACTGAATGCAAAGCATTCTAGGAATGCATTGGCAAGTTATTCAAAGCTATGAATGTTGTGCCTTGGAAGATGATTGAACCACTCCAGGGCTGGGCCTAAGAGCGTTATCAAGAAGGTTCTTAGCAACAAGGCATCGTTATCCTGAAGTTGAAAGCATAGGTTCATGAAACTAGTGACATGCTCCTGTGCATCATCATCCCCTTTGAACTTGTCTAACTTGGGCATTTCAAAATGCTTCGGATATGGGGGAGATGGGATAGAAGGATGTAGTGGTTTGTTGCATAGTTGACTTAGTGTGGGTTTCTTGTAACCCATTCCCAAAGCTTATTTTTCTAGTGATTGAATATGCTCAGTGAGCACCTTGTAAGCTTCGAAGGAAAATAACTCATCTTCGCACCTTTTCCCTCGAGGAGGGGGAGGTGGAAGATGCCTAGTGGAGTGAGGTGGTTGATCATGGTCATCTACCATATCCTCATAATGTGACTCGGGGTACCCCTGATCTTGGTAATCTGACCCTAAGTCCTCATAGGCTACATGCTCCGATGGAGCATTATTGATTTGACATTGTAGAGGCCTATGTTGTTGAGGGGGGGCATGAGGAGGATGGTTCTGATTAGGTCTAGGTGGTAGTTTTTGCTTATGCACCATGCATTGTTGTTGTATCTACTACCTATGTGTACGTGGTGTAGGAACCACCTCTTGCATGGATTTTTGTAATTTTTCTTGGTATAGTGCTTCTTGGTACACCCTATTCTCTTGCAGTCTCTATTGGCTTAGCTGATATTATTCATCCAAGCATTGTTTATCCAATCGTAGTTGGTTCAATATTGCTTGTTTCTCAACATTCTTTCTAAGGGCTTGCTCTAGTTGGTCAGTAGTATGGGGTCGATTGCCCTTCGTGTTAATATGAAGGACTTTGGCCTACTCTGTAGCTCTAGAATGGTTGGCTATCTATTTCCCATGATCGAGGGAAGCCGCGTTGACTTGGTGCCTAGGCTTATAGGTAAGCTCGACACACTCAGGGGGCGTAGAGGCACAATGTGCTTGCATGGAATACTCTTCTTGAGGAGTTGGGGGATGATCAAAATCCCTTTCCTCCTCATTGATTAGGACTGTGTGAGCCGACATGGGTGTTCGAGCAGGATGGTGAGTGCCATACCTGTCTAAAAAGGCATATTGTCGACTCATCCATGGATGGTCAAAAGGAGTGGCATGATCATCCAACCTTATCCATGGTGTATACTCTTGATCATTCTCTACTTGGTATATAGGGTGAGTCGAAATGTGAATTCATGGCACCACCCTACTAGGACCTTCCTCATGCTGTAAGGTTTGTCTATGGTGAGCATGAAAAGTATCTTGACTATGGAAGTCATCATTGCGATCATACCGAGGATCAGTAGATGCATTTGGGATGGGGACTTCCTCTAGGATAGACTCTTTGTAAAAACCAGGATGCCAAGCAGGAATGACTAAATATTTAGGACTAAAGTGGAGGCATTCCATGCCTCCTTGGAAATCGTCTATGGCACTAGCCCTTGATCGGGCTTGGCCATGTGTAGTTACCATGTGATTATCTCCTTTAAATTTTAGAAACACACAATCAAACAATCAAAGAAACACACAATCAAACAATGTGATTATCTCTTTTAAGTTTTAGATGTGAATCCCTAAACTGTTTGGTGTGTTTTGATTTGTTGCTCTTGTTTCTCTCTTGTTCATGTTTTGCTTTTATTGATGATATACTCAATTTTTAAAAGGATTTCACTTGTATACTCTCACACACTAAGCTTGGTGATGAAGTCCAAGTCGTGAAACCCACCAAAATATGGAGATGAAACCCATATTCAGTGAGGGAGCACATGTCCTACCAGTCCTCACCTAGTTCACCGTGGGCAATGATACACCTTTCGAAGAGGAATGCATGCTATTTTCCATGGCTACGATGGTTCTTGGAGCTGGCCTTGGCCAAAAATAGGGTTTGATGATAACAATATGCAAGCCAAACAGGTGGTGATGAAGTCCACCATTGGTCTTGATCGATGGTTGGTGGTGAAATCCAACTCGTCGATGTTTAAAGTAGGATGTGGTGTGTGGGGTTCATTTTATGCAAAAGAAAATAAAATCATAGAGCATGCGATGATGTTTTTACTAATGCATATAAAATGATGTTTTACATTCAGATTCCTACGAAAAATAGCGTTTCAATTTCAGAAATCTAAAAATGCACCCTAAGATGATATACGTAAGCAGCAAATACACAGATCACAAAAAAATGTTTGAAATTTCCAAAGTTAAGGAAAAAAAGAAAATTGAAGTGATTTTTCTGTTTTTCTTTTTGTTTTTCTAAATTTAAAGAAAAAAGAAAATTGAAATGATTTTTTTGTTTTTCTTTGTGTTTTTTCTAAATTTAAAGAAAAAAGAAAATTGAAATGACTTTTTTTGTTTTTCGTTAGGTTAAAAAATTAAAATTGACTAGATCTTTTTTTTTTTTTAATTTGAAATTTAAAAATAATAATAAAATTATTATTTTAGGGTAAAATTAAAATTTTATTTATTTGCTTTTTGTTGACGACCGTAGGCCTGACACAATCAACACGTAGGCCTGCACGCGGCCTGTCGGGCCTGACAGGCTCGACATAGGCAGTAGGTCTGTTGTAGGCTTGTCACTGTCAGAGCTGAAAATAATAAGTGGTAGGCCTGTCGCCTGTTAGGGCCTACGTGGGCATGCGACACAAACATTGCCCACCCCACTATGCAAACCTGTCGGAGGTTGCGAGCTGCAAGCCTCTAAAAACAATGAAAATACACCATCGTAATGAAATAATATTACCACTGGAACATTGAAAACATACCATTGCAATGAAATAAGATCTTTGTATTAATTGATAAAGTCTCTTCTTGAGTACAAATGATCCTTGTAGAGGGTGTTTTTACAATCCTAAGACCCACATATGCCAAATAAGAGAATAATCCTCTTTTACAATAAAATCATGGTGTCTTCATCTTTCATGTTCCAAGCAAGTGTTGATGGAGGGTTTGTTGTGTGTGAACCATCGTGATGGAGGAGAATGCTTCAAACACCTACACACATGCAAACATACACTTTGTTAGTAGAAAATGTTAAAAAAAATCTACTAAAATGACTCATGCAAATGGAAAATAACTAATGCAAATAGAAAATGGACAACGAGTATTGCATACATGAACCAATATTTGAGCAGCATAACAAGAGCATTCCTTTCCTCTAGATCTCTCAATATCCTCTCCTCTCCTTTTCTTCTCATTATATTCCTCTTCAAATGAGAGGGGGTATTTATAGCCTTTGAGGCAAGGTGAATGGGAGTGATGAGGTGTCCCTAGGTTAGGCTAAACCAAGGTTAGGTCATGTGTGCACCTAAGGTCAACTTGTGGAGGGGTGGTCACATGGTGACCAAGGGTTGAGTGTAGGAAAGGGCTTGAGTGGCCAAGGGGGTTGCAAAGGGAAATGTCCCTATTTAAGTGGTAAAAACCACTATTTTAGCCTTGAGGTTGCCTAAGGTGAGTCATATGGTCCAAAAGGGTCCATTTAGGCAGTATTTTCAATATGACGTATTTTAGGTGTCTACAATATGTTTTCACCTTCATATTTGTATCCCTTGGTTTTTTGTACATCCTCCCATCTCTATGTTTATTCTATTATGGATATAGGTAAATGCTTAGTATAGTCTTTAAGTGGGGTCCAAATCACGAGGGGCTTAAATCTGAGTATAATATAGGAAATTATGTAGGCCTTAACAAGATCAACATAAATGTTTTATCTATTAAGTACCTCTTGGAAAGTGGAAAAGTAATGAGGTTCCCTCTTTTGTAGAGGAATGAATAACTCATCCCATCTAGAACCTTTGTTAACCAACTCTACTTCCCCCTTTGACAACTTTTTAAACTCTTGAAGAGCTCTTCGCATAATCTTCTCATCAATAATTGGGTGATCTACAATGCATTACCTTGTTCTTACTATTTTCTCAACAAATTTATGTTCAGGGTGAACCATCAACAACTCCTTAAACTCAATCTCTTGATATTTAATTACATATCTTTGTCATGATATTTCATTTTGAATAACAGGGCAAAATTTATAGATAACAATTCCAACTATTAATAGATTAGGATCCCTTTCCATGCACTTAGGAAAGATGAAATTATGCATGTAAAATTTGTAAATAAGATTTTTCTTTTCAAGAGAAAGGGAGAGATAAACCTAGGCCATTTCCTTTGGGCTTCCTATATCTAAGAACTTCCACTTGGATACTTCAATTGCATTCATAGCCAATTTTCCTTTAGATAATAACAATAAATGCACGAAGGCACTCTACAATTAGCAAGTTCCATGGCTAAGTTGGCTACCATGAGAAGGAACTATGATAATTTTTTTACTTTATTTTTTTCTTTCTCCAATATGGCCTTAACATTTGTAAGCCTTTTTTGGTGTTCTACCAATTGGTCCTTAAGAACGACCACTTCTTTCTCATGTCATGGTAGGGTAATGTACCCATAATCATATGCTTCCACCTCTTTCTTCCATTTTCCTACTTCTCCTCGGGAAACCAATAATAATGGACAAAGTTTTTTGCTTCCTCTACTTCGACCTTCCAATTAGCAACTTTGGCTTAGGCTTGAGTCGACTCCTCCCATTAAGTGTAGATTTTATCTACAACTATTAAAATAAGATTCAGAGCCTCAATACCTTCTTTTAGAATTTCTTTTGTAAGAGGATCTTCTATCTATTTAGGATCCCCTACTACTTCGATAGACTAATCCTTCATTTTATTATATAGTTTTGTGCATCCGTAGGAGGTTAACCTAATTTGATAGTATGCTTTGTTAAATTATGTAAAAAATATAATTATAGCCATAGGAGTTTCCTCTACTTTTGTAGAAATCTCAATTACCTATTTCTAAACCTCCAATGCCTCTTTATTAAAAGTTTTTTCTATGTATGGGAACTTCTTCTGGTTCCTCTTCTATTTTTTTAGGGACTCATTTTGGTTCCTCTATTTATATAGGGACTTCTTCTAGTTCCTTTGTAGTTTTAGGATATTTCTCTAGCTCCTTTGCTTTTATAGGAACTTCCTTTAGTTATTCCTCCATTTCTTCTATAGAAAACCCATTTTGTTTTTTCTAGGAGTTCCATCACCTTTTCTAGATGGGGTTTCTTCCTAAGGTCACCAGAAACTTCTTCTTGTGACTCATTGCTATCCAATATTTCTATGTTAAGAATATTCTTCTCAAGACATTGAGAATTATGAGGTAACAACTATGGTTTTTGTTCTATTCGTATTATATGCTTTCTTGGTGGCTTAATAATTAGGGCCTCTCATTCTTGGCATTATTTTATCATTTAGTCCTAAAACTACACTCATATCTCACCTTCACTTTAGATGGAGGTGGTATTTATTTCTTGGACACAACTGCAAGAGTTGTAACACTCCCACTAGAATAGGAGCCTCAAAATCAACTATTTTTTTAATAATCTCTTTCTTCTTCCTAACCACTCTTATCTTTTTTTCCACAAAATTTACCCATGAAAATCCTAGTTTTTGCTTTATTAGGGTATCTTTAACTAGCAAACAAATAATCATATGATGGCAAAGACTAGTATCATTACCTTTTAACACTTTTGATGCTTCCTCTTGTAGGGATTTCATGAGAAAATATAAAATATTGATTCTCTTACCATACCATAGATGAGCCAAAATTCTAAAATGGTAGGAAAATATTAACTCATGTTGGCCCTCATAGGTGATATATCTTAGGATCAGGGAAAACTTGTCCTAAGGTGAGGGAAGTGAGGTAAGTCTAATCCCTTTTGACATAATTTCCACTTATTCTTCCTTCTATTGAAATTTGCGTAGTTGGTTCAGGGATCCTACCTACATCTTGCTCCTATAGTCCTTTTCTTCATCCATGAAAATACTAGGAGCTTGTGAAATTGTTACCTCTATAATCGAGATTATAATGCTTCAGAATCATGCAATGTTCCAAATAGAGCTCTTGCAAATATGAAACTTACTATCTTGTTGTATTTTATTAGCTACAAAAAATATGTCATCCATCTCGCATCTTTGAAAATTCATAGTACTTATGCATTTTATGTTATCTTAGTTGTATTTATAGGTTCATTGTGTTTATGTGTATGTACCATAGTGGTGTCTAAGATTATAACTCAACAAATTTTACAATCCAGTAGCTAGGAACAAGTTTGTAAATAGTCAAGGCAACCTATGCTTCTTTAAATTTACTCCATAATTATCACAAATCAGGTATGCTTTTTGGTGTTTTTGTCCTATTGTATATTCTAACCATGCATTTTAATTATCTCCTACTCTCTTGTTCATGTCATCTTGTACGATGTACTTTCCCAATGATATCTAACATCTTATGCTAATTTATATTACCTTATTCTTTGTTGTTACTAGTTGATATGTCACTTGGCATGTTAGATTAACATCCTCATGCTAAATATTATTGCCCTCCTCTGTGATCATCACATGTATGACATGGTTAGTAGTAGGGTTAATGAATGCCTTGCTAAAAGCATGACAAGTGGCACATTATGGTGATAGGACATGAAAGCAAAGTAGGTGATGATTGGCAATTTCAAAAGGTCAAATAAATACTCAAAAGAAATAAATAATTTAAGACTATAGAGTGAATTCATAGCTATCAAAGTCATTAGACAGGTGCAATCCATAACAACCATGGTATGGTGGAAAACAATCTATTTTATGTATCTATTATAAAATAAGCATAATGAATGGTTGTGAGATAGACATCCTATACTTGAGTTACCTATAGGTAATGAAATAACCTCATGCATGGTATGCAATATTCATTATATCTAGTATTTGTAGTTTCCAAGAGGAACATTGTCTAGAAGAGTGTAGTTGGTGACTTGGTTATTATACCAAAGACATCGTTGATATGTCACTTGGCATGTTAGATTAACATCCTCATGCTAAATATTATTGCCCTCCTTTGTGATCATCACATGTATGACATGGTTAGTAGTAGGGTTAATGAATGCCTTGCTAAAAGCATTATGGTGATAGGACATGAAAGCAAAGTAGGTGATGATTGGCAATTTCAAAAGGTCAAATAAATACTCAAAAGAAATAAATAATTTAAGACTATAGAGTGAATTCATAGCTATCAAAGTCATTAGACAGGTGCAATCCATAACAACCATGGTATGGTGGAAAACAATTTATTGTATATATCTATTATAAAATAAGCATAATGAATGGTTGTGAGATAGAAATCCTATACTTGAGTTACCTATAGGTAATGAAATAACCTCATGAATGGTATGCAATATTCATTATATCTAGTATTTGTAGTTTCCAAGAGGAACATTGTCTAGAAGAGTGTAGTTGGTGACTTGGTTATTATACCAAAGACACACGCACACACTTTTTTGGGTAAAATTTAGCCAGGGACCTAGTTTTTGGAACCTCTACCTTTTTTAAGATGGATAAATTTAGTTAGAATTTGGTTTTATGGTTTTCTTTCTTTTTTATGTACACTCAAACATAGATCAATCTTTGCTTATAGATGAAGGAATTTTCTCCTCTACCAAGACAAGGTGAGATCAATATGTAATAAGCTTGGTAAACTCTTCTTTGATCAATGGTTTTTTATACAATTGTAATCAATGACCATTGTCCATGAGGGAAATTCACCTTCATCGATGGTCCATATCTTTACGACTCCATTATTTAATATTGTCTCAACTTCATAAGGTCCCAACAATTGTTGTTGAATATTCCCTTTGAAATCCATATACCTTAAATAATATAGCAATACCCAATTTCCCTTTTTAAATTCCTTTCTCTTGATAAAGTGGTTGTTTGAAGAAACCCTCTATTTTTGAACCATCTTTGCATGAATAATTACTTATTGTCATAAGTCATCTAAGGAATTGAGTTGTTCCATTCACTGCTTCTATGCCTTAGATAGATCTATACCCAGCTTGAATGTAGTCTTAAGAGTTTTTATTTTAAATTATTTGGGCAACACTATAATCTTTCCATAGACAAGATCATAGGGAGTAAGCCCTATTGTATTTTTCCATGTAGTCCTATAAGCCCAAAAAACTTTGGAAAGACAATTTACCCAATCGCTCTTGTGGATTTGAGCCATTTTCATAAATATATTCTATTTTATTTGTTATTCACATCCACTTATTTATTGGGTTGAGGATGGTAAGGAGTAGATTTTCGATAATTTGTATTTTACCAGAATATCGATGATTCTTGAGGTGAGTTGAGGATCTTTGTATGCAATAATTCCAATGAGACTCCATATTATATGAAGACCTCTTCATATAAAAAATCTACTATCTTTTCATCATGAGCATGCTTGGGTGTTTTGACCTCCATATATTTAGTTATGTAGTTAGTGCAAACCAAAATATACTCCTTTTGATTTGATGGGGAATCAATTGGTTTTATAATGTCTAATTCTATTTATTGAACGGTTTCATAAATAATTGTGGCTACTGTTGCATCCATTTGAGTTAGTCTCCCTATACATTTGCACTAGTCATAGTGATCTATGTATTCTTTGTCATCCTAAATAATGTAGGTCAAATGTACCCTACTTTTAGAATCTTGGTAGTTGATCTTTTGCCAACAAAATTCTCTCTATAGGGCTCATCATGGTAGGCTTATAGTATTTTATTTACTTTGTATTCTTAGACACACCTATGCATGATGTGATCTAGACCTATTTTAAAGAGATATCTAATCTAGCCATATGGAGCACTTTTCCTGATTAACTAATAGGTTGTCATTAGCAATATTTGCAAACATGGGGATTTAATATACACTACAAAAATATGTTTAAGAAGATTTAATTGTCATAATTAATCATATTTTGGGGCATAAACATGTTGAAATATAAGTGGAGGATGCTAGTAAATTGAAGGATGCCAAGTGGTATAGGCAATTGAATTCACTTTTTCTAAGGTTTGAGGCTTTAATTTTTATCTTTTGATGTCCATTAAGGAAAAACTTCCAGAGATCATAACTTTTGCATACAAAAGTATTTTCCTTTTTTCAAATAGAACTCTTTATACTAGTGGTATCAGTTTATGAACTTGTTATAGTGTTAGGGGTTGAATTATGTAAGATGGATCACAAAGCTCTAGTTACTCGTCTTAATGAATAAAATTATAGTATTTGGTCAACCCAAATGATTGTCTTGTTACAAAGTATAAACCAATGCCACATATTTCAAGAAGATAAAGCAAGAATTCTTGATGAAGAAACTTACTACCAAAGAGAAGAGGCTTTTGGTCTATTTTCCTCGTTGGTTGAGCCAATAGTTACATTTTCATGTTGTCGAGGATAGTGGTCTTATCAAGGTAAGGTCAAAACTGAATGAGTTATTTGAGAAAGTTAATACTATTGAAGTCACTTGGAATCACAACTCTCATCTCTTGAATTGACCGAGTTTGATAATATTGAGGACTATATAGTGAGATCCAACACATTAAGAGCATATTTGCATCTTTAGGAGGCAAAAATAAAGATGATGCAAAATGTGAGAAGGTTTTCCTTGCTAATCTCTCATCTTATTTTAAAATATTGAACCTAATGGCTCATACAAATCCTATGTTTTTGAATCTCAAAAGACTCTTACTATTGATCATTTCTTTTTTGTATTAGTTCATTTTTAGGTGGCAATGAGGAATTATGGAAACACTCCACAAATATAGGCTCATACAAACAAATTCAAATCTACAAAGGCTAAGACCTAGGGGCCCAAGGGCTAGGCTAAGTCTTCAAAATAATTGAAAATCATTTATAAATATTGTAAGAGGGAGGGACATCCAATAAAGAATTGATTTCTGAAGTTGTAAAGGATTGAAGCAAAGCTTCTAAAGATCGATGGACATTTTTCAAATGATGATGGAGATTCTAAAGGATCTATCTCAATTGTAGAGGCCTACTACAACATCCATTATACGGGGAATATATTATTGTCACTAATGTCTTATCTCCTTGACTCAGTTCATATTATGGGGGGTGTTGAAAGTGTAATCTAATTCATGGCCAAGGTCAACATTGTATGATGTAATATTGAATAGGCCTAAGGGTATTCATTGTATAATATATTGAATTTATTATAATATTTTATTATGTAAGCCCTATGGGCTATGATTAACATTGTCATGTTTAGACCCATATTATAAAACTTGTAATTATCCTTAAAAAAAAATTAAGTTCATTTATGTATTTAGAATTTTGGCATTGGTATAAATACCCCCCACCACCCCTCATTTTATCATTGGAGTGTTTTGAATCTTATCCATGGATAATACAATGATTATTTATGGTGTCTATGGGTGCCTCCAAATCTTTGTGTCTATTTTTAATTTTTATCCTTTTATATTTTTTGTATAATATTTGAGTGGATGGATTGCTTCTATTCATTTTTGAAAAATATCGTGAATTGTGACAATCATACTTATATAAAGAAAACCTAAATTTATCCTCATATCATTTCCAAACTAAATCTCTTTTAATTTTATCAAATTTAAATGTCATACTTTTTGGCAATGATGAAATTGATATCATAAAAATAGGTATATATTGTAATGTAGTTGTAATACTAAGGATCCAAAATATCCTCAATCAATGTACAAAGTTTTGACCTCTTATATCATCTCAACATGTGTATGGGGGAGTGTGTTATAACCTATGCTATGTTTGATATGAAATTTCTATAAAACACTTAGGGGTTTTAGAGGAAAACAACATTTCTCTCTAAATTTATATGCCTAAGCCTAAAATTAGAAATCTAAAATTAAAAAATGCAAGAATACAAGTAATGCAAGAAATCAATCCTAAGCTATATGCCATTTTTGCTTCAAATGATACAATGAAAGTAAGAATTTTTTCTTTTTTAAGCAAATAAGAGATGAATGCAATCACCCAAAACTAACTTAAAATGCGAACTATAGGCCTTTTTTTATTCTTGCCTATGATAAATTGATAAGATAAAATCTAAGGATGATTAAACTAAATATAATATTTTTTATTAAATTTATTACAAATTAGAAAACATAGTAATCAACAAATGGATACTAAATCCAAGAAATAAGACAAAGGACATTTAGAATAGTAGTGCTCGATTTTTATCCCAAAGGTAAATCCACTACCCAATTGTATTTGTATTACCTATAATATACCCAACAATATTGGCTTTTTAGCTAGATTTACACAGGTCCTAATATCTAGGATCTTGAGTAGACTCAAATATTAGAGTAATCAATATATTAAATGACCAAAATAAATGAACATAACATTCATGAAAATAACAATAATATGGAATAAAATGGCCAATATCAATAACAATATGCATAAGCACACTTACAATATAATTGCTCAAAATATTGCATACAAGATTCAATATTCTTTGATGAGTCTTCTTTTACAATGGATTGTATTCAATACAATCTTTTATATTTTCCAAATACATTTCATGGAGTTATGTCTCCATAATATAACCTTAGGAAGGTGACTTTTTAATACCTGACTATTGCACTCCTCACATATCCAAGAGATGCATCCTTTCCTATTCCATACATAAGATAAATCTCACACGTCCCTCGCATTTCATCTTGCCAATTGTATACATGACTCTTGAATCTCTATTTACTTGCACACTTTACTTTATGACACTTGCACACTCCTACATGCACACTTGCACACTTTACTATATGACACTTGCACACTTTCTCACTCTACACACTTGCACACATTATTACATGACACTTGTGCACATCCTACACATAGACACATATATAAGGGAAATATAAATCACACTCTTAAACTATAGACTCAAACCCTATTCTAATATTTACATTGTACCATATGTACATTTACATTTCTACAAAATAATGTAATATTCTCTAACACCCCCTTATTACATTATTTGGTTATTGAAGACTTTAGTCTTCAATCTATTTCTTTTAGTCCTTCATCTTGATCTTCTTTGTCTTCAACTTCTCATGAAGATAGTTGATGAAAGTTAATTTTTCTTCTTTTGCATTTTTAAGGATTGAGGACAATATCATCTTCAGATTATTTGACATTTCCTCTTTCCATCAAAATCATCCACCAAATTTTGTGTATAAAATTTTCAATTGTTCAACATTTCTTCACTATCTTAATAAAATGCATTTTTAATTATTTCTTCCATAATGCAATCCTTTTATGTAGAAGATATTATGGCTCCAAATTTTGTAGATTTAATTTTGCAATTATCAAAAACTCAATTTCTTCAAAAAACGTTTGGAGTAGAATTCCTTCTCTCCAAACTTTTTAAATAAATTCAAACAATTTCAATTTGTAAATTCTTCGATAAATTAGTCAAATAATTCTTTCAAATTTTTAAATTTATTTTTGGAGTAGAAATACTTGTCTCTCCAAGTTTAATTAATCAATTTTCAAAATTTTCAAAAATCAAGTTTTTGAAATCAAATTAAAAAATCAATTTGCAAATATCAAATTTTCAATTTTCTATTTCTAAAATCAAATTTTAAATTCCCCTTATAACTCCCAAAGTTCTTTTTCCAAATACTCCACTTAATATGCTAAATATTCAACTTTAGTATAACTAAAATTTCAAATTACTAAAGTTAAATGTGCACACTCATGAACTCAAATTATGGAAATATAATTTTGGTACCTTCATGCATGCAATATCCATGTGGTAATTGTGGTAGAACACATTATTTCACCATCAAGCACTGCTCCTCAGACATTTCACCTTATTATTCTATTATGAGACCCTCTCTCTTAAGTTTTTATATGAAACGTTTCATTTTCTTCTTCACGCTTTGACTCTTACGAGGCACAACAAAGATCCAATCCTTTAGGTGCTCAATTGCTTCTCTTCTTTTTAGATGCTTAGATGCTTCAATATTTTTCTTGAATGCACAATATTTTCTTTGGGTACCATTGTCTTTACTGCTCAATATATTTAGTTCTTGATCCTTAGGTGCTTTTGATATCAACAACTTATTTAAAACTTTTACTATGCTCAAGGCTCCTTCTTGCTTCATATTACATCAACAAGCATTAACTCAGATGACTCCTCTTTTGTGTTCTCTAGATATTTATTTTAGGTATATATTTTTCTTAGATGCTTAATATCTCAAATGCTATTAGATATAAGCTTTATCAATGTAGTCAACAATGCTTTCTTCGACTGCTTCTTATATTTTCAAACAACACTTAATATCTTCGAACAATTTTTGTCCTCTGGCATCATTATCTTCAAATGCCCTATTATCTTGTACCTTTGGTGGCACTTAATATCTCTACGTTCTATTGGAATGTATCTTACTATCCCTTCTACTCTAGGTGAGATATGGTTGGAGATTCTCCAATCCAAATGATTCCTGCTTTTTTCTTTGTCGTTGGCTTATCAAATTCTGCCTACAAATATCAAATAATATTAGGGTAACAGAATACCCAAAATTTGGCCTATGTTTCCTTCACGTGGCTCTATCAATTTTCTTCTTATCTCAATTTCTAAACTCACACCATAGTTCTATTTTTTGATGCTAGCTTCTATTTTGGAATATTTTCTTTACATATCCACACTAAATTTTACTTTTGATGCTAGCAATAAAGACTACTCAAAGTCGCTTTGATACCAATGTTGGATTTTTAGCCAGATTATCATAGGTTCCAATATCTAGGATCTTGAGTAGACTCAAATATTAGATCAATTAGAAGCACATTCATGGGTAGCTCGTTAGGAGATGAGATGGCGGGAGCAGGAGCAAGAGCAGGATCGAGATCAGGGACAACAGTAGGATCTACAACAGCGGGCTCTGCAACAACGGGACCTAGACCAGCGGTAGATCTAAGGGCATGTTCGAGCTAGGCTAGGCTCGATGCTAAACCCCATAATGCATCTAGGGGCCCGAGTCCTAAAGGCAGCAAGGGCACCTCTGGGGGCCCCTCCCCAAATAAAGAACCTCTTGAAAAAGTCATCGAGGGATTTGCCCTCGGGGGGTCCAGCAAACCCTCGTTTATGCAGATACTGGCAGGAGGATCCAGTCATCCTCGAACACCGTCCTTGGGGCTCTCCTTGGAAGGGATGCATATTTTGATCAAGGATGACGTGTTTTCATCCTTCGTGTTAGATTTTTCCTTCTCCCTAGTCGGGAAGTTCATTAGGGGTCATCCGGATATGGAAACCATCCATCGATGGGCCTTCTCCAAATGGAAGACCATAGGACACATGCAGATCGTTGCCCTATCTAAAGGGTTCTTCCTCATAAAGCTTAACAACAAGGAAGACACTAGTAGGATTATCACAGGTGGGTCCTAGTTTTTAGGGTGTAGAAGCCTCTTCCTCAAGTGTTGGGCTACCGATTTCAATCCCAACACTCAGAGCATAAACTATGTCACGATCTGGGTTAGATTGCCCGATATTCCCTTCCACCTCTAGTGGGAGGACGTGCTCAAACTCATTGCCCAGGCCATAGGGGATCTCATGGATTTTGACTTAGCCACCAGGGCTGGATCCCATATGGTCCATGCCAGGTTATGCATTTTTGTGAACCTTAAATCAAAGCTCCCATCCGTGGTCAACATCTTGTCGGGATCCTATTTTTTGAGCCAAACCCTAGAATATGAAAACAAACCAGCCTTCTACACCCACTACAACATGCAGGGACATCTCCCCAATCAGTGTCCCCTCTCTAAGAAGCCCGAAGCCCCAGCTCCGGAGGACCCCCCTCCGAAGGCACAGTCACAAGACAGGTTCCACCCCCATGACCCTCCCCAAGGCGGACACCCTCCTCACAGATATCCACCCCAGGAATGGCACAAAAATATTGTCGTCCTAGCTGACAAAGGAAAATAGAAGGCTGATCCCATATCAATGAACGATCAAAACCAGGTATGCTCCAACCCTGTCCCCAACCTCGAGGTCTATTCTATGGACCCTGTAATGTCCTGAGGAACTTCCCCACCAGGTCGACGACCTTCTCAAAACCCCTTTCTCCCAGGCGACCTCCCCGATCGACCCCCTCCCCTCCCATCCCCCGATCAAGGGTGATCTCATCCCGGAGGTAGCCCCAAAAAGCCTCCTTGCACATCCTGCGCCTTCCCCCTTCTCCAAGGATCCTCCATATTCTGATGATCCCCCCTCTTGAACCTCTCCCTCCCTCTCTAGGATTTCTCAAAAGTCGGATCTGAGGCATCCGAGGGCGACGACGATGGTAGCCCAAATTTCTCCCAATCTGCTCCTGAAGGGTTCAGCCCCAAATAGACTCACAACTAAAAATTTGCAATAGATTTTGGAAGTAAGAAGAAAATAGGATGGACCACCCTTGAAGAAAAGCGTATCAAGCAAGCAGAGGATGAGATTGCCAACGACCTATAGATGACCCTTCTGGTTGATGCCCTCAGCCTATCAAAAGAAGAACTCCTGAGATCCAAACCTCCTACATAGTAGGGAAAGGGAGGCAAATGACCCCCCAAAGGTGTCAGATGAATATCATTACTTGGAATGCTAGAGGGCTCAATGGAGCCCCCATGAGACGTGTCCTAGCCCAGCTCTATAGGGACCACAAACCTTCTATTCTGCTTCTCCAAGAAACCAAGCTTGATGAGTTATCCTCCCCCAAGGTGGCCAAGGTGACTTGGAACAGTGGCGACTCCCTCTTCACCTTGACCTCAGCTCTGCAAGAGGGTTGATGTGTATTTGGAACCTAGGCACTAGAATTCTCAATGTCAATTTTTACAGTTTGGAGTCAGGGAAGACCTAGATCCTTTCCAACATCTATGCCCCTAACAACCCAATCGAAAGAGCCTCCTTGTGGAACGAGGTCAGCCTCATGAGAGAGGTGTTCATACCCCTTCCTTGGATCCTGGTGGGCGACTTCAATAGCCCCCTCTTTCTCTCAAAAAAACACGGAGGAACAGTCTTAAATTCCATAAACATGAAAGACTTTGGGGAGTTCACCGATGCCAACAAGATCATGGATGTTCACCTGAAGGGCGCCAAGTTCACATGGAGCAATAGACGAGTAGGGGCCAACCTCATACAGGTCAAGCTAGATAGAGTGTTCCTATCTAGAGAGGCCATTCCCCTATTTGCTGATGCTACTCTCCTGGCCCTCCCCAAAATAGCTTCGGATCACAACCCCCTCCTCTTTGAAGTTGGCAGACACCCTCCCCACAAGCGCTCCTTCCGGTTTGAATCCATGTGGCTTCACCACCCCGATTTCAAAGATCAAGTGGGCAGGTGGTGGAGTCACCCTGCCTTGGGACTCCTCGTAACTCAATTCTATCAGAAGTCAAAGGTTTTGAAGGACAACCTCAAATTCTGGAATAGGGAGGTGTTCAAAAACATCTTTGAGAGCAAGGAAATTCTTAAGAAAATATTGGAAGACCTTCAGTGCAAATTCCAGGATGGAAGTGAGGATCCAAGATCGAGAGAGGAGGAACAAAGAGTCCTTGTCGATTATCACAATGTGTTGGCCAGGGAGGAGACCTTTTGGAGGTAGAAGTCGAGAGCCCTCTGGCTCAAGGACGGTGATGCCAACACCAAATTTTTCCATACTTCCACCCTCAAAAATCGAAGCACCAATAGAATCCCGAAGCTCATCTACAGTAATGGTAGGAATAAGAGGGATGAGGAAGAAATCGTATTAGAGGCATCTAGCTTCTTTCGGGAGCTCCTGGCACCGATTCCCAGCCTTCCCCCTAAGCGATCGCTGCCCTCCTTGAGCACATCCCCCCATCTATTTCCTCTGAGACCAATGAGGTTCTTCTCAGACCTCTCTCATATGGGGAGATTAGAGCAACCCTGTTCTCCATGAAACCAGACGTTGCCCCGGGCCCGGATGGCTTCCCTCCCCGCTTCTTCCAAACCTTCTAGGACCTGGTAGGCCAAGAGGTGTGTGCTGCAGTTCGTGATCTCTAGTTCACCAGATCCATCCCCAGAGGCATCAATTCCACTTTCATCACCCTGATCCCCAAAACTCCAGTGGCCAAATCCCTATCAGACTTCCGCCCCATTAGCCTTTGCAATGTCCTTTACAAAATCCTCACCAAGGCTCTAGTGAATAAACTCAAAGACATCCTCCCCCTTATCATTACCCCCTATCAAGGGAGCTATGTCAAAGGAAGAATGATCACAGACGAGATCATCATCATCCATGAGGTCCTCCACTCAGCTTCCCTGGCCAAAAGACCAGTGTTTCTCCTCAAGCTAGACATGAACAAAGCCTTCGACAGGGTCATATGGGAGTTCCTTGCCAAGGTTCTCCTCAAATTTGGCTTCTACTCTTGGGTTTATCTCATCATGCAGTGCACATCATCCCCGTGGTTCTCGATTTTGATCCACAGATCTCCGGTAGGCTTCTTTACCAGTGCTAAAGGGCTCCGGTAGGGCAATCCTCTATCCTCTATCATTTTCATCATTTTGGTAGAGACCCTGGGACATGCCATCTCGAGTGCAACCAGAAGCGGGCTCATCTCTCGCATCAAAATGATGTCAGGATTGGCCCTAGTTTCTCACCAATAGTTTGTGGATGACACCATATTAGCTACCGTCGCTTCGGTGGCTCAAGCTAAAGTCATCAAGTAGATTCTACATCTGTACAAGGAGGTAGCCGGGCAGAAAATCAACCTTCGAAAGAGCAAAATTTACTTCATCCACACTCCCCCGGCCAGGCAGGCTAAGATAGCCCGGATCCTGGGATGCTCCCCGGACACCCTCCCCACCACCTACCTTGGGATTCCCCTGTTCGTAGGCTTCCCCTCCAAGGCTCTATGGAGCAACCTGGTCGAAATAATACAGAAGAAGTTGGCTTCGTGGAAAGGGAATCTCCTCTCCCATGCGGGCAAAGCCACCCTCATGTTAGCCTGCCTCCAAAGCATCTCGGTGTATTTCATGTCTGTCTTTAAAATATCGACCTCGATTGGTGCCCGCATAGAGTAAATCCAGAAGTGCTTCTTATGTTCTAGAAGCGAAGAGAGGAAGAGGACTTCGCTGGTCGCTTGGCCCTTGGTATGCTAGCCCAAGGATGAAGGTGGGATCGGCCTCCACCGGATTTCCTTGATGAATAAATCCCTCTTGGCCAAGCATGTCTGGAAGGTTTTCACCAACTCCCTGACCCAGTGGATCAATATTGTCAATAGGAAATACCTCCAGCAACACGCCTTCCTCAACAACCACCAGCCCCGAGATGGTTCTTCCTTCTAGAAATCCTTGACCCACACAAAGGACCTCATCAGGAAAAGGACCAGGTGGATTCTTAGTTACGAGACTAGGTTCAACTTTTGGGATGACAGGTGGCTCCAGGATGGAGCCCTGAGTGAAGACACCGACCTCCTAGTCTTGAAGCCACACCTAGAAGCCTCCAAAGGAACCAAGGTGGTTGATTACATCATCAGGGGTCAAGGCAGAGCAGACTAGGGGCCCATCAAAGTTCCTCAGTTTTCTCGCTAGGCCAACAACCTCTCGGCGCTACTTGACACTACCATCATCCCTTCAGTTTAGAGGGAAGACATGTGTGTTTGTCATGACACCAACAATGACTCTTTCTTGGTCAAGTCCACCCATGTCCTCCAAAGACACCCTCATGAGGCCCTTTTACCAGTCAAGCACGTGTGGTCTAAGAAGTTGATTACCAAGATTAGCTTCTTCATCTGGACGACCATCCAAAACAAGATCCTCACCATTGAGATTCTGGCCAAGAGGGGATTCCTGATCCCAAATAGATGTTACTTATGTTGTGCTGATTGGAATTCGATGACCCATTTCTTCTTTAGATGCCCCTTCTCCTCTGAGGCTCTAGGATACCTCCTTGCCTAGTTCTCCATCCAATGGGCCCCCTGGCTCCATTCTCGACATCCTCATCCAATGACCCAATCCATTTTCCCATCCCACCCTTCGATCCCTCTAGGCCTTCTACCTACCCTACCTACTCTGGCAACTCTGGCTTGAGCGCAATAGTAGAGCTTTCTCCTCCCTGTCTCGGGACCCATAGGCAGTGGCAGTAAAAGCGATCGCCTTTGCATCAAATAACTCCCACATCTTTCCCCAAACATTCCCTCCATGGAAGGTGAGCGAGTTAACCCTTATCAAATCCCTTGGAGTGCAGACGCTCCCCCCTTGCTCCCATCCCTCCCCCTCTCTTAAAACCTCTACTAGATGGTCGACCCCCCCTCCCGGGTGGGTCAAACTAAACTTCGATGGAGCATCCAAAGGTAATCTCGGGTCCTCGATAATTGGCAGGGTCATCTATGAACACTTAGAGCATTTGATCCTTGCCTTCATGGAGTTCCTAGGTGTTCAAACCAAAAACTTTGCAGAAGCTTCGTCGCTTCTCCACATGTTGATCATTCTCTGGGATTCCCCCACCAAGGTGATCATCGAGGGCAACTCCCTAAAAATTATCAATGCCATGACAAAGCAAGGGGATCTGTCATGGTGCATAGTCAACATCATTTAGGAAGCCTAAGTCATCATATTGGAGCTTCCCCTCTTCTCCACGTGCCACGTCTACCATAAATGGAATAAGCTAGCAAACCTCATGGAAAACACATCAGCCTCGTCAGTAACCCTTTGTATTTGGCAAGATGGCTTTCCCAATGACCTTTTGGACGTGATGTCCCAAGACTAGCCTTTGAACCATGATGCCAATACAGTAGAATAGCATACTCGATCTCAAGGCCCCGTTGATTTGGAGCCCCAGACCCCACTCTAATTTTCTAAGGGTCGTTGACCTCAGCCCGAAGCCCTCAATGGTCATCGTTTTCTATTGCCCTATCCATAGAAAATACCTCACCGCTAGGGTGGATCTGAGCAGGTCTCTCTACATCCATGCAGGCCTTGTCATCAATATCGTGTCTGGCCCCATGCCACCTCAGCTCACCTATCAGGTCATCCTCATATCGTCCGTGCTTCTTTCTGACAAGATAATTATCCTATATAAGCTGTCCACCTAGCACACTCTCATCATGCCTCCTCATAATTTGCATCCCAAGGCTCTCATTTTTTGTTGGCTCTCTCTTGTTATTTGTCATGCTCGCCACCTTTCTCCCTGTCTTTGCCACCTTTCCAGCGTGTTGACCGTCTCTCTTGGTGTAGAGTCCCGAGGCATGCGGCTGCCCTGTGACCCCTCGGCTTCCTCCTCGCCTATTTCTTCCCCTCGAGAACCTTCATTTCATTTCCTCCTATCTCTTCCCCCCAATGACTTCCTACATTTGTGCTCTCTGGTCAACTTTGGTCCCCCCCTTTGCTCCTTGCCGCTACTTGACTCTGCTTGCAACATGTCCAAAGTCATTTACGTCGAGCCCTCCACCCTCACCCTAAGTAGTTTCGCCCAGGTTTTCATGGACGCCAAGTCCCTTACCCCTTTCCTCCATAAATTTGTTGGCCCAGATGAGGAGATCACCTAGGCCTTCCTCGATACATGGAATAACGATGAGGTGGTCATGAAAGGTGTCCATTTCAAGGTTACCAAAGAATTAATGTTTGAAGTTATGGGGCTGCACCATGAGAAAAAGGGGAAGTTTATCCAATGCGATAGGCACAACTGGGAGGAGGAACTCGTCCACTTCTTGAAGCATGGCTATGACAAGACCGCCCTCTTTAGATCGTAGTTGCCCAAACCTTACGATGAGGCCATCGTGCCCATCATGCAATTTGTGACCTATGATGACCATGACCAAAAGCTATGCAGCTTCCCTCTCAACCATATCCGTGGTGCCACCCTCTTGTGCACTCCTCGGTACCTTTTGTACTCCCTCACCATTGCAATGGAGAAAGCCCAAAAATCCCATACCTGCATCACCCACCAAGACCTCATGGTTGTCCTCTATCGCCATGCTCTCACCAACCAACCCCCTCTCCAGCATATCCCTCCCCTTTCTACTAATCCCCCTCTCAGGTCTTCGACCTCATCTAATCCTAAGTCTAAGGTGTAGGAGGACAACCCTAGTGACCCTGACACTTCTCCCCCTCCCAAGAAGCACAGACCCACCACAAAGCGATAGGCGATGACCCAGGTCCATAGCGACTATAGTGTCTCAGGTGGCCCTACCCCTGGTGGTAGCTCGATCTCGGGGGTGTCGACCCCTCGTGGCCCTAATGCCCCCGGTCATAGTAGATCATCAAGAAGGATCAAGAAGGCGAAGGTGGAATTAAAGGGTACCACAAACATCAGCTCAGACTCAAAGGGTGAATTGGGTGTCTTCTCAACTAGAATTATTTTGGACATGGCGATAAATTCTCTGACCTCGACAACCAATGCAGCTTCGATCTCGGTACGTGTGTTCAAATAGCGGCATCGCAGGATTCGAGCTAGTTTCGACAAGGATGAGAAATAGATGCTAGTCATGATCCAGTGGGATCCCCTATCTCAAGGTGGTTTTGGTCACCCAGGTTTGCTGACGGGTTTCCAGGCATGGTTGTTATTTCTATTTTTTTAGTTGTTTCTGTGTGGGGTTTCGTCCTATCCTGGAGATAGGTTTCTTTTTGTTGTTTTTCGAGGTTTTTGTTTACCTGGGTTTGCTATGGGGGTCCACCCCTTGTCTTTGTGGGGTTCTAACCTATCTTCGAAATAGGGGGCCATGGTCGGTTGTATGGGATCCCGGATCCCAGTTTTTGTTATGGTTGTCCATCCCTGGTCTAGTGTGACAGGTTTTTTGGCAATGTAATAATCAGGCATCTATTGTAAGAAGGTTTTGGGTCCCTTTTAAAAAACCCCTCTATATATAAACTGTTACTTATCAAAAAAATATTAGATCAATTAATATATTAATGGCCAAAATCAATGAACATAACATTCATGAAAATAACAATAAAATGGCCAATACCGATAAAAATATGCATAAGCACACTTATAATATAATTGCTCAAAATATTGCATACAAGATTAAATATTCTCTGATGAATCTATTTTACAATGGAATATATTTAATACAATATTTTATATTTTCCAGATACATTTCATGGAGCTTTGTCTCCATAATATAACCTTAGGAAGGTGACTCTTCAATACCTGACTATTGCACTCCTCACATATTTGGGAGATGTATCCTTTCCTATTTCATACATAAGATAACTCTTACATATCCCTTGGATTTACATCTTACCACTTGTATACATAAATCTTGACTCTCTATTTAATTGCACACTTTACTCTATGACAATTTCACACTCCTAAATGCACACATGTACACTTTACTATATGACACATGCACACTTTCTCACTCTACACACTTTTACACATTGTTACATGACACTTTTGCACATCCTACACATAGACACATACATAAGAAAAATATTAATCATACTCCTAAACCATAGACTCAAAACCCTATTCTAATTTTTATATTATACCATAGGTACATTTATATTTCTACCAAATAATTTAATATTCTCTAATAAATGCAAACGTATTTAGGTGGCACAACCACTAAATATATCAAAATAAACACAACAAAGATAGAAATGAGAGTAGGAGGATCTGCCTAACTTGAGAAAGGATGAAAATATCTTTGAGTTGATAGGCCAGACCTCTACTCACTTAAGAAAGTTGATAAAATTGAGTAAAAACATGAAATAATCGATCACATGATGTTTGTGTTATGTACTCACAATTAGACAATGCAAATGCTCTTGGCAATAAAAAATATAGATAAAATACAAAGTGCTTAAATATACCTTGAAGATAAAAGTGTAGAGTATCCTTTGGATAGACTAATGCTCTGATGTACAATAGAATATGACAAAAATAATATGATGACTAAACTATCCAATGGCCTAGGCTAAAATGCCATGTAAATATAGAAATCAAAACAACAAAATGACTATACTCCACTATAAGAGAGCAGAGAGATAAGTTAATCAAAGAATTAGATGAAAAGTTATAGAGAAGTAGAGGAAAGGCCTAGGGACCATTTGCACTACCTAAGCAAATGTGCTACAACACAAACACGGGTAGCACAAATGTCCTATAACTAGTTAGGCAAATGTGTTACCTAATTGTACTTAGGCAACACAAATATCTTGAGTAGAGGATTAGGCAAATAAAAGGCAAGAAAACTAGAGCTATAAGTGATTAAAATAGATAGGGTTTATATAGAGAGACAAAGGACCTCGTTATGCAACATATTCAACATAAAAATATGTACTAAGTTGACACTAATCCAATGATGCAATTTCAAGTAATATGACAAAAGAATATAATAAAATGCACTCCAAACACAAAATATTGTTAAAAATACTAAACTAAAACAAACTAAACATCCAATCAATTGTATATGACAAGATAAGAAGATAGATTAAAACATAAAAAGGAAAGGAAACCCAAAGCAAAGGAGGAAGAGTAGCACAACCCAAGTCTTATGGAGAGCCTCCTTGTAGCTTTTATCCAGTGGGCTTCTTGATGTCTATTGGAGAAGCTAATTGATGATCTTGTTTGTTTGATATTCTATGCTAACTAAAATGCCTATGGTGATGAAGGAGAAATGACTACAACTATAATCCTAGAATCAAAATGATAGAGTATCCTTAATAAGAGCTCAAGAAAAATAGCAACAACAAAGATAATTGATGAAATGCCCTTCCTAAAGGGCTTATTTATCGATTTTTCCAAGAGGCTCTAGAAGGAAAGTTTCTAGAAATTCAATGTTCAAAGGGAATTATTTGGGCATGCCTAATAGGTATGCCTTTAAGATTCTACTCATGCCAAAGCATTTATGCTACAACACAAATACAAATGGCATAAATACCAGATGACTGTTGGAGATTTCAATTTATGCAAAAAATATTAAACAACTAAATTTGACATTTACACTACCAAAAAAATGCTACTTCGTTAGCACAAATGCAACAAGTAAAAATGCCCATCTATCAATGCAAATATAGCTAGTGTAAACGCTCATCGATTGATGCAAATGCATTTGAGCAATAAATACCCCAAGTTTGATTATGGAGCAAATTGGATTAGTTTGGTAAGTTGCATAATTATCTTGTGGGATTCATAATTGGTATGGTGAATAAAATTGGATGTCTATATTTTACCCCTTTTATGCATTTATTGTGTAATAAATGCATAGAAAATCAATTTAGATGCCTTAATTTTGTGGTAGAAATATTGTTTGTTGCTTAGGATCATTAGCTTAAGACAACAAATGCAAAAGCTAGTTGTTAAAAATTGTATTTTTGGGCGTCATTAATGCACATCTGCCTTGGGTTCCTCCTTGAGTTTGAGAGGGAAAATTAAAATTTCTCGAGGAAACTCGTTTAGGTTGGAAATATATATGGGAGTAGTGGGTGAAAAAGGTGAAAGGGGAAAAAGTCGTCTGGGTAAGCTAAGGGGTTAATAAGGCAAGAGAGGTAAAAATAAATTCTTTTTTAATGCTCATTATAGCAAAAACAAAGCTCTGGGTAGATATTAGAGCAATGATTTTCAATGGCAGATGTAGGGAGATCCACACATTGGTTGGACCTCATATGAACACCAATGAGAAACAATAGTGGCTGGTCCTTAGGTAAGTGCTTGGATTTTTGCTTTAAAATTTTATTTTTTTAAAATAAATTTTTAAAAAAATTGGACGATGTAAATGCACTATACTATCATATTTATGCGACGTGATATTTGCATCAACACATTTGCTACCTAGTGGTGCAATAGCCAGCCAACATAATTATATGTTGATGGCACAATTGGTGAATGACACAAATACTACTAGGTGGTGCAAATTTCAGATAGTGTATTTGTGCAAGGGTGGTACAATTGCCACTAGTGGCATAAATGTGCCAAAGGGAAAAAGGGTAGATGATAGGCATTTAGAATGTTTTAATAGAAAGGTAAAAAAGTATTTTGGGTTTTACAGGTTTGACATGGCATTTTTTAGTGTCGGGAGTACTGATCTCATACCTTGGAGTCTATATTGGAGTTACTAGAATTTAAGGACTATGCTCTTCTTATTACATTAGGGTTATATCACATAGACCTAATGCTAAAAATTGAGTTTGATAGAGTGCTTTTGATGACCTTACAGAAGTGTTGGTGTTTCAAGACCAACACCTTTTATCTCCTAATAGGGGAGATGACAATGACACTATAGGATGTTTGGCACATCCTCCACATGTTGATAATGGGAGAGGCAGTGTGAGTAGCCCATGATCCATGATAAACTATGAGCTTTTTATGGGGGATGCAATGTTCCCAATGGTTAGGTCTAGCATTGTTGTCAATTATGTCCTTCACAAGAGGCAATCGGACTGACAAACGATTCTTCTATGTGCGTTGGTATTGGGGGATTTTGTGGGTGACCTTAGTAGGAGAGTTTTTCACTGGTTATGGGAAGAAATAATGGTGGTGACGTAGGATTGCTAGGTGGTATTTGCATGGGTCTCTTTATATTAGCTTGGTTGTACCATAATCTCCATTAGGTGGTCTATTAGGGGGTAAAAACATTGTTTATTGTAGTTTTCTCCAGGGATGGGCCTAGGAGTATTTGGCAATTATGTGATCATTAGGGCTTCTAGGGTTTATGGATGATGGTGAGGCCTCCAACAACTTATCAGTGGACCCACTACTTTGATGGTTGAGCAAGGAGGCTAGGCAAAGGTTTGTTAATAGTAGCATGATGAGTGATTAACAAGTTGATAACTTGTCAGACCATATGACAACCATGGCAAAGGCACTTAGGGTGGAGGGATGACACTTATTAGCTAACTTGGATGAGGAGGATGAGGTGGTTTGTAGGGTCACACAAAGAGAGGGAGTTGCAAAGATATGATGATTATTATGCCAATTCAATTTGCAACAAGAAGTTCTAGAGGGACCTGTACGATATCGTTGGTCCAAATAGGAGAGGGGGTTCAATGGGGCACTAGACCCAAGGTAGACATGGATGACCCTTTTATGGTAGTCCAGATGATGTTGGCATCACAACATACTATTGGAGATAGTACATGGGCATTTGACCTGCTAGATAGACGTCAATGACAAGTAGGACACAATGAGATAGACAAGTTGACTGTATTTTTTCTCGCATGGTTAGAGAGGCTCGATGAAGACAACAAGAGTGGTAGGAGATAGAGGGTAGGGTAGCGAGGTCAGTAATTGATGTGCCTATATTAGTTGAGCCACTACTAGCCTTACCACAAACACCAAGAGCAACGATTGAGGTAGGGTCGAGTTAGATAACAAAGGAGGTTGTAGTAGCAGAGAGGGTGGTATTATTATGATACATATTATTAGGGGATGAGTTAGCAAAGGCTAGAGAACATGTAGCTAGTCTCTAGACTATGGAGGACAAGTAGGCTTGGGTGGTGGACTTACAAAGGCAACATGAGCAGGATGTGATGAGGATTCGACACAAGAGGGATGTCATGGTGGCCTAGGTAGATTGATTAGAGGCAGACCATGCTAGGTATATCATAGTGATGTGGGAGGAATTAGGGTACCTCACCTAGAATATGCTACATTAGCACATGTTTCAATAGCAAGGTCGAGAGGACGAGATGATATACTGGGACAATGATCACAAGTACAAGGGTGGGTTAGTCTGCTGGAGGGGTAGATGGATTGATAACAAGGGGAGTTGCAAGATGCATAGAGAGATATTTAAATTGAGAGAGAGCGCTCTACACATTACCCGTCAATGTATTATACAACGATGTTGATTGAATGAAGGGTGCCCTCACCTATACTATCAAGTGTATGATCAGTGCCTATGTCAATGATGAGGTATTCATAGATATCAATACAGATGCCATTATCACCACCACAAAAAAAGTATATAAGATCTCAAAGCGGAGAAGGGATTGTGCTGCCATCAATTTTGTGATGAGTAGCTAAAAGTTTTGACTAGCTACCATTTTTGTTAGGACCAACTGATTATATCTATTTTGTAGAGATAATTTACTAAATTTATATTCATTTATGCCTCTCAATTTTATTGAAAACACATACTTGTATATTTAATGATGTATCACATAATTCTTCTCTATGTTATATAAACAACTTGTACTTCATTGACTATATATATATTATTTTCTTTTCTCATATTGTATTATGTAATCATGATTTGTATTTATGAGTTTAGTGTTATTTATTTATGCCTCTAAGTCCTTAATAATGATGTGCTTATAAGGTTGTTGACATGGTTTCTTCCTTGCTTGGAATGAAAAGCAATTTTGTGATTTTTGATCGTGTCCATATCTATTTCAAAGTTTATGTGAACGTGGTGATCCATTGATCCTATAATCTAGAATTTGCAACTATTTGAAAATCCAAAGCTCTTAGTTTGTTGTAATAGCACGAGAACGTGTACACTACTCAAAACTTAGCAAAAATACCGTTCTCCAATCTCCAAGTGCATATGAAAAACAACCTGGTGCATAAAGTTTTTGATGGTCGACTCAGGAGCGAGGTCAAATGCAGGTGACGTTCATGTTGTTCAAACACATATTTGAGTTGGGAAATTAATGAATCAAATGCTTTGTTGAAAAATTTCAGGCTCTAAAGCAGTTTACTATCAAATAATTCAGATTTGGTGGAAATGTGAAGATGCTTTCTTTAGTTTGATAGTCCAAAGTGTTAGAATTTAACTATAGTTTGACATAAATGGGTTAGAATTTAAAGATAATGTACAAAAAAAGTAAACCCAAGATGGGTTGTGTGGACTCAGTTCACCAAAATTTATAATTAAGCCCAGAGAATTGTAGTTTTTGAAAATGTATTAGAAAAAGAAAAAATTAAGTTATTTGTAATTTTGGAAGCTTTGCTTATCCTCTCATTTTGAAACTGTTGTACATGTGTGCATTTTGTTAGGATTCACTATATAAACAAAAGGAATTTTTGAAACAAGTAACTTAATCAATAACAACAAAAACTATTAACCATCACAGAAGAACATAAACATGCAAGACAAGATAAAACACAACATATAACGTGGTTCACCCAGTGTGGGTTACATCCACCAAGAAACACCAGTCCTTTGTATTAGCACCAATACAATCTTTGAAGGAAAAAATCCTGCAACAAAACCAGTTGCAAATTCCTCTTCAAAACACCAGCATCTCCACACAATTACTCTAATAGTAATTCAACATGCAAACACCCTTGCATCAAGCTCTACACTAAGCTTATTGCTCTCTCTATAGGAGATACACAATCCTATGCACTTCCCATAAACAAGATACAATCCTCTCTACCGAAGGTATTACATAAATAGGGAAACCCAGTTACATGCATGCTAAAACAAGCATCCTATAATTAACCCAATCCTCACTTAAGGCCTAATTCAAACTTAGAAAGTTTACAATTAGAAAAATCTTAATTTTAGCCAATCCTGAAATTAACTTTTCTTTTTCCTTTTTCCACCTCTAGTTCAGGATTGGTTATCTTCAGTCCAGTTAAGGAACATAGAACTATTTTATCAATATTTAGCCAAAATCAGACTCCACAACCTAACAATCTCCCACTTGGAGATTGATCCACAATAACTCTACCATTGTTGCATCCGCCAAAGAACATCTTCAAGCCAAACAAGGAATGTCAACTCCTCCAGATTGTTGTAACCATGCTTTGAACCATCACATGTGTCATCCACACACTTTTCCTGTGATCAACAAGCAACACACAATCTTACCTACCACAAATCTGTGATATTTCAACATCTCCACAATCACCCATGCATCATGATGATACAACCATCACCATCGTGACAAGATCCACATACCATGTCTACCCCCATAGCATGCTCACACATAATGTGACTTGCCACAACCGCATCATGTGATCTATCTCGTAATCATGCATCAAGATCGATGCCATGTCCATCCCCCTGGACATGCCTCTTACTCATAGCTCCCACTGCTTGGCCAATCTTCGGTCTTCTACAATCAAGATCAATACAATATTCAAAAGAAAGTATTAAAGCCTCTGTAACACGCCACCTAGTATGTTTACTTCTGGTGACGTGTGTTTACTTATGATCCTCCTCCACCTCCAAAGCCTCGACCTCGGTTGCCCCCACCGGCACTACCCTGGGCCTCCTTGGATATCGCGCGCTTTACTTCCACCATCTTGTCATGCAATTTATGAAAGCTCTTCTACAAAACTACATCCATTGCGACCTTGAAATTGAAGGTGATGAAGCCAAACCCTAGCAGCCTCTGCGTGCCACTGTCGTACATGACCATGACGTCCATGATATTCCTAAACTGCTCAAAGTATCGCCTGAACTCCTCCTTGATCACTGTCCTCGGTAATACCTCGACAAAAATCTTCTTCGATCATTGAAACCCTAGCACCCCTAGGTTTACACCCCATGTGCCCCAGAAATTCTCTGCCATCTTCGACGTCATATCACCAAACAACTCCATCGCAATCCAGCCTGCCGGATTGCCACCGACTTGCATCTAAAAAAAAACCTTGGGATTCACCATCTAGGGTTTAAGTCCTTCGTGAAAGAGCTTCAAAGTTACTTTCTGCCAAACAGAATAAACACCTTGAACTTTCCTTCTTCAGCCATAGCTCTCACTCAAGTCAAGCTCCCATTTAATACTGAATCCCAACCTCACTCTAATACCAATTGTTAGGATTCACTATATAAACAAAAGGAATTCTTGAAGCAAGCAACTTAATCAATAACAACATAAACTATTAACCATCATAGAAGAACATAAACATGCAAGACAAAATAAAACACAACATATAACGTGGTTCACCCAGTGTGGGTTATATCCACCAAGAAACACTAGTCTTTTATATTAGCACCAATACAATCTCTGAAAGGAAAAATCCTGCAACAAAACCAGCTGCAAATTCTTCTTCAAAACACCAACATCTCCACACAATTACTCTAACAATAATTCAACATGCAAACACCCTTGCATCAAGCTCTACACTAAGCTTACTGCTCCCTCTACAGAAGATAAACAAGATACAATCCTCTCTACCGAAGGTATTACATAAATAGGAAAACCCAGTTACATGCATGCTAAAACAAACATCCTATAATTAACCCAATCCCTACTTAAGGCCTAATTCAAACTTAGAAAGTTTACAATTAAAAAAAAACTTAATTTTAGCTAATCCCAAAATTAACTTTTTTTTACGCCTCTAGTTCGGCATTGGTCATCTATAATACGGTTAAAGAATAGAGAACTGTTTTATCAATATTTAGCAGAAATCAAACTCTATAACCTAACACATTTTTTTTAAGTAGGTTATTTATATAAAATTTAAATTATGCAAATGGGTACTCTGCTGTAACTAGTCCTATTAAGGACCTTCCACAATTTAATATGATCAGAAATTCCTATTTAGGACTCATCAAATGGGTCTACAATGGCGTTAAAATTTATTTGTCTTTCTTTTATCATTCACTAGCGCAAACAATGCTTCGTAGTTCCTAGTTCCCTTTTAATATGTTGCCCTAACCAAAACAAACCATGTTAATAAACAGCAGCAGTACAAACACCACTCCAAAGGCATTGATTATATTGAGAGATGATGGAAGGAGAGAAAAACATATGGGAAAGGCTTGAGTATTGTGTTCTATAAAGCAAGTGATCACAAGGTAAAGTAGAAGGAGCTGTATGAAGCGGAGGAAAAATTAATAAGAAAGTTGAGTAGTTGAGTTTGGATTATATTTTTTTTATAAAGTGAATTTTTATAATTTTAATGAAACTCAATTTTCATAAAACAAAACTTAAATACATTAATTACCAACTAACTTATTTTCTTTTAAATTAATCAACCACCTTATTCTTTTAAAACTAATTTAAAAATATATTTTAAATGAAACCTTTTGTTAGTGATGCACATTTACAGGAGTTGAAATATATCGTTTAAGGGGTTCTATTGTTTGGCATGTTTTAGGCGTACATGCTATGTGCACGATAGAAGGTATTAACTCAACCATCAGTCAAACATGATACAGTATTAAATGTTGCATTTAAAAAATGAATGTTAATTTTTTTTTTAATTTATTTTGTAAGGTTGGTTATTTTATTTATTTATTTATTTTTATTTGGTTAGTGTGAGAAACCTGCTTATCAATAGGGAATTTAATACAAAGCCACCACATATCCATCCCCCTCACACACTCTTTCATGCCGAGCCATCACACACCCATCCTCCTCACACATTCTCCAGGACGCGGTTTGATCCTTGGACCTCCGGAATATAGGGTTGGTTATATCTACAATTTTATTTTACTATAAGTAGGTTGATTATATTCATAATTTTATTTTACTATTAAGTAAAGTTCAAAACTTAAAAGTGTTCCTAACAATACCTATTTCACTTGGGCAAAGAGAAAAATACCAGGTAGTGGGGATTCGTATTGTCTATTGAAAAACCAAATGTAAATTACCCACAACAGATCTATTCCACCTTGTTATTATTTAATTCCGTAAAAAAGAAGAATGTAAATTACCCACAACAGATCTATTCCACCTTGTTATTATTTAATTCCGTAAAAAAGAAGAACACCAAATTTCTATACAGGTGGCGAGGATCATGTGTTGCTACAGGGACAAGTATAAATACTTCTTTGACAGGTTTCGTGATTGTGGAGGATATGAAGACTATGGCTCCAGTATTGCTCATTGTGATGTGCAGCTGGACATGGTTCAACAATTTATGTATATGCATTTTTGTATATTCAACTTATTCTAATGTATTTTGATGATTTAATTATAATCCTCCTGATACTTTCTATAGTTAATTTTGTTAATAAACTGATTTGATGTATTATTTTAATTATTAAATTAAAGTATACATTCTCCCTTAAAAACACCAAATAGTCGGGATTGGTATTACCGTTGCCCTTGAAAAAACCAATGTTAAATAGACGGGATTGGTATTACCGTCGTCCTTGAAAAAACCAATGTTAATTACCGACAGCAGGTCCTGCAATTCCCAAAGGCTTCTCTTTGAATTCTAATGAGGTGGCAAGTTTAAAGGATTCAGTACCAACGAAGGAAACCCTGTTAGATAGGACAGGCCAGCATCGTCTTCTGGCAAGCAACGTTTCAGCATTTCATCATTACCCAGATGTGAAAAAAGAAAAAGAAAAGGCTTAAAAAAATATAGGTTTCTTGGTAGAGATTCATTAGATTTTTTTGAAAGTTAGGTTTTATTAATTTTATTAACAAATTAAAAAATATAAATATTCTTTAAAAAAAATTAAAATTTAAACGGCATCATGGAGACAAAACAGGCTACTATAAATGGTCTGCAAGGTGCTGGAAATGCTGGTATAAGCAAGCCCTCTGCTGCTGGAGGTAGGGATTTGGTGAGTGTTTGGAAAATGAATTTGTGTGAATAATCAAATTTAGGGGTTCAAATGTAAGGTGGATAATTTGGTTTTAATAAATCAATGTGAGTGAGTGAAAAGGACCAATGGCTGTGTGACGAAAGTCTCCAAATGAATTGGATCGAGAAATTTAACTAATGTGTTTAGCGATGAAGTGCTTGACTTACGTACTTGCAAAACATATTAATTGATTAAATAATTTCTAAATGAGTGGATTAATTGATTAGCTGAATGATCTCATTTTAAATGAGTGAAATTGAATTAGGATCAGTTAGTTACTTTTGGTTGTACCAAATGAAAGTAATCACAAACTGAATTCTTTAATTTATCAATCTTAAATAAATTAGGTTTGCCGTGTGGTTTTGATAAGATCAATTGAGTTGATTAAAAAAAAAAAAAAATTATGTGTCATTTTTATTGGGACCATTTTTATTAAAAAACAAAACATTATAATAATAAAAAATATTGGAAACGGAGCTCTGGCGATTTGGCGGGAAAACTTCTGAGCAGTCGTCGGGCGATGCTCTAGGGTTTCTGGTGGGAAGGATCTACCAGGGACTTTGGTGGGTTGAATTTGTTCTACTCTGAAGGTTCGTCCGCTGCCCCGGGAGGGCCCAATGGGGTCTCCTCCAGGTTCGCTCGATGGGAAAAAGAGCTCTTATGCTGAGATATTAAAAGAAAATCCTGCGTCTTCCTCCGATGAAGCTCAGCGGAGTGCTTATCAAACGCTATTCAAGAATGCTGGCAAGGGTTCATCTGCACACCGAGTTAATGGATGCCTCCCGCAATCCGCTTCCAGACCTAAGATTGTCATTGAACCAAAGTTGGTCGAGGATACAATCATTTATCGTGCTAACCATGACCTGATTTGCAAATTCATGGGTATCCGACCTACTCTGCACTTTCTGCATACCTGGGTTAGACAGAACTGGGAGCCACTCGGTGAGTACTCCTTATGGCCTATAAGCAATGGGTATTTCATTATTAGTTTCTCTTCTTTAGCAGATAGAAACAGAGCATTTGAATCAGAGAAGAGGAGCCACGGCCCGACAGGGTTATTTGTCCAACCGTGGAGAGTGGGTTTCGATCCTCGCATTGAGCCCACGGCTGTCCCGGTTTGGATCCGACTGTACGCTCTCCCGATGGAGTTTTGGGGTGAGCAGGTCCTTGAGATGATTGGTAATTCTCTAGGTAGATATCTGGGAGTCTCCAAAGATACCATAGAGGGAAACACTGTTGTCTTTGCTAGAATTTGTGTAGAAATGGATATTAGCCAGCCGCTACCAGCCGAGGTGGAACTGGAGTTGGCAGGACTATCCTGGATCCAGCAGTTAGATTATGAAGCCCTACCTTTTAGATGCAGAGTTTGCCATAAGCATGGCCATTTGGCTAGGTTCTGCCCGAATATTTTGAGCACAAAAGCGGAGGCTCCGCTGGGAATGCCAAATCGCCCCAGAGAGGGTAAGTTCACTCCGGTCAAAGAACCACACAATATCCCTCAAGGTTCTGATGCCCAGAAAGATGGCTTTGAACAGCAGAAGCGAAGGAGAAACAAAAAGAAAAATGGCAAGGAGCAGGCTCAACTCAAGCCAACCAACCGGTATGAAATCTTTAAATCCCTAGTGGATCAAGAAGACCAAGTCATGGAAGGAGTGGATGGGAATGTTGAGGATAATAACATCCACTCTCATGCTCCTCCTTCATCTACTCCTGTCTTAGAACAGGTGATTGAACCCTCTGAGATTTTGCAGCCAGAGAACCCAGGGGCATTGGTAATCCACTCCCCAACACAGCCAGTTATTAAGGATGTCAACATGGGAAGTGCAGAAAAGAACAGAGAAAGACCAGCTCTAGGGATTACCCAGGTTGAGAAGAGGTCTAAAAATAGTAATTCCCAAGGAGCGGGCAGAAAATCCAATAAGGATCTACTAGCAGTACAAGGGGACAAGCTGATCAATGGAGGATCGGTGAGAACAATTGATTCTTATTGCTCTCAAGGTTTCCAATGATTATTCAATCCTGGAATGTTAGGGGTTTAAACAGTAGAACCCATCAATCTGCTGTTCAAAGACTTTTAGGAAGATGTAAAACAGACTTTTTGCTCATTCAGGAGACAAAAATGTCTTTAGATCTTATGTGCAAAACTGTTAGTAGAATATGGAGGGGCGCTGGTTATATGGATGTGGCTGCTCAAGGTGCCTCGGGGGGGATTGTTACTCTTTGGAACCCTCTGGAATGGACAACAATAGAACATATAGCTTGGAGGGGTGTTCTCACATCCCTTTTTAGGAACATTGTTACAGCTGAACATGTTTTAATTACAAACTTCTATGGGGCTCAAAGCATTGATGGCCAGCGGCTTCAATGGAAAGCTGTTCATAACATGAGGTCCTCCCGGGAAGATTTTGATTGGATTATTGCTGGGGATTTTAATGCCAAATTATCTGCCAGGGATCAGGAAGGTGGTATCCCAGTTTTGGATCCAGGGGACCGGCTTCTGATTGCCCAAGTCCAGGCCTTTCACCTTGTTGATATCAAAGGCCCTGGCACTTACTTTACTTGGACTAACAAGAGAAGAGAGCCACACAATAGGAAGGTAAAGCTAGACCGGTTTCTGGTCTCCGAGGAGGCATTTGTTAAATGGAATATTAAATTTCAGATTTTGGAAGGCCCAGTTTCAGATCACTTTCCCATTTTGTTGGAGGGAGGGACTATGACAGGGCAGCACCACAAACCATTTAAATTTGAAAATTTTTGGTTGCAAAAAGAGGACCTCCGAAGAAAAATTCCTCAGTGGTGGGAAGAAGGCCGCCTACCTTTTGGGACAGCAATGTTCAAATTTCACAAACAGCTTCATTTTGTCAAGTGTAAATTGAAACAGTGGAGGCAAACTAACAAATCTGACTTCCAGCTCCAACGGGCTCCCTTGTTGGCCAGATGGGATGAGGTGCAAAAACATTTCAGGGAAGGAAAAATTACTGAGCACCTTAAAACCGAGGATGATGCTTTGCGCAAAGCGGTTGAGGACATTGATAATCAAGAAGAGATTTACTGGAAACAGAGAGCAAGAAACACTTGGTTATTAGAAGGAGATAGAAATACAAAATTTTTCCATCGTTTTGCCTGTGCTAGGAGACAAATGAATAACATGGAATTCCTTCAAGATGAGAATGGATACTCTTTTGACACTCTTCCTGGTATGCATTCCCACTCAATGGAGTATTTCTCAAAACTCTTTAAGGAAAGTATGGAGCAAGATGTGGAAGCCCAAAATGAAGTTATTGATGTCATACCCTCTATTATCTCTCACGAAGAGAATCAGGCCCTTCTTAGACCCATTGATAGAGATGAACTCAAGAAGGTGGTCTTTGGGATGAGCACTGGCAAATCGCCCGGTCCTGATGGCTTCCCTATTGAGTTTTTTCAGGCCTTTTGGGATACCTTGGAGGAGGATGTTTTGGCTGTCACAGAGGAGTCCAGAACTAATAAAAGAATGCTCAAAGCTCTAAATCACACCTTCATCACTTTAATTCCAAAAGGGGAGGGGGGGTACATATCTCTGATTTCAGACCTATTGCCTTATGCAACGTGATTTATAAAATAATCACTAAGATTATGGCTGAAAGGCTAAAACCTCTCCTTCATAATATAATTTCCTCAGAGCAAGGGGGTTTTGTTGAAGGGAGACAGATCTTGGATGGAGTGATCCTTGCCCAGGAGGCTATCCATACAATGCAAAAATCAGGTAACAAAGGAATGTTCATTAAACTCGGATATGTCCAAGGCTTATGATAGGGTGGAGTGGGGCTTCTTGGCAAAGATGTTGGCAGCCTTTGGTTTCTCTCAGGATTGGATAGATTGGGTCATGAGCTGTATTTCTACGCCCTCATACTCTGTTCTAATCAAGGGGCTTCCCTCGCCACCTTTTGGAGCCTCTCGGGGTCTTCGTCAAGGAGACCCTTGCTCTCCTTATCTCTTCCTCATCTTGGCTGAAGGATTAGGCCGACTCTTCCTGAGAAGAAGACTTCAAGGTCTGATAACAGGTATTAAGGTCGGGGCTGAAGTCCTGACTCATTTACAGTTTGTGGATGATACTGGATTGGTTGGAGTGGCCAGCCTCAGGGAAGCAAGAGGAATCAGAGATACTCTAAATGTCTACCTCCGGGCCTCAAACCAAGTCATCAATGATAAAAAATCCAAAGTGGTCTTCTTCAATCTTGACCAAAGGTTACAGGACAGAGTTATTGAGATCTTGGGATTCACTAGGACCTCTCTCCCAGTAGTTTACTTGGGGGTTCCTCTGCATTTCAAAAAACTAAAAATTGATATTTGGAAGGATATTTTGGATGGTATCAAAGATAGAATGAATCATTGGTCTCATAGATGGTTAAGCTATGGGGGCCGACTAACTTTCCTGCAGTCAGTTATTCAGGCTATGCCAATATATAAATTCTCCATCCTGGCTGCCCCACATTCTATTTGGAAAGAGCTGGACAAAATGGCTAGAAGTTTTTTATGGGAAGGTGCAAAAGGAGAGAGGAAATGGGCCCTGGTTGGATGGGATAAGGTTACCCAGCCCAAGGAAAAAGGAGGGCTGGGACTGAGAAGCTCCAAGTTTAACAATAAAGCTTTGGCCGGCAAACTGTACTGGAGGTGGATTTCCCAGCCAACATCCCTCTTCAGCAGAATCCTCTCTAGTAAATACTTGGGTTTTGTTCATCCCAATGATGTGGGCCGCTTCCCTCTGGAGGGTAATGGATCCTTAGTGTGGCAGGCTCTCAAGCTTGGATCTCAACTTATCAAAGATCAATTGTTCTGGAAAGTGGGGAGAGGGGAGAAGGCCCGGTTCTGGACTGATTCCTGGGACCAGCATCCACCCATCATTGTTGTGTTTCCCGAATTGCAACCGATTAAATCTGCTATAGAAGATAAGGGCTGGATCCAAATCGAGAGCTATTTTAATACCAGCCAATTGGGGGAGTACAAGATCAAAAAGTTCAAGCGGCTGGATGAGTGGCCAATTCCAATCCCTCCGGAGCTGGCACCCATCTTGTCTAAAATTTTGACAGAACGGTTTCTTACTGGGAGAGATGAGGAGGATGAACTAGCTTGGGGCTATGGGAACCTTGGGGTTTATACTGTGAAGGAGGGATATGATAAGATCCTACCAGAGCCCCCCCCACACTTTTTTCCGGTTCAAGATTGGAGGAAGATATGGCATCCCAAGGGTTGGCCGAAAGTGAACTTCTTTGCCTGGCAGTTTATGCACAATGGAATTCTCACCTTTGACAATCTCAGAATTAGAGGCATCATTGGTCCTTCTCAGTGTGTGTTATGCCACAAGAATGAGGAAACTGCTGATCATCTAATGTTTGAATGTCCCTTCACACGGCAAATTTGGAAGCGTTGGTTCTCCCACTTTAAACTTCAGGCTAACGGTGACTTGACTCGGACCAATATTTGGGAAAGCTGGAAGAGAGGTAGATTTAAATCTAAAGCTCTTCGAATTGGTTGGGAGCTTGGTTTACTTTTTATCTGGTGGCAGGTGTGGTTGGAGAGAAATGCCCGTATTTTCCGTGAAACCTTCTCTTCGTTAGATGGAATTTGGCAGGTCATCTGGAGCAAAGTCGTGGAAACGGTTGCCATTTATGCTGAGGAGGAAAATCAGTCTGCTTCTGAGCCACTGGAAGAGGGAGCTGCTGATCAAGAGAGACAGGTGAGAGGTAGTTGGAAACCTCCCCCAGAAGGCTGGATCAAAATCAATACTGATGGAGCTGCAAAAGGCAATCCGGGTAGTGCTGGAATTGGAGTAGTGTGCCGTGATCATGCTGGGTCTGTGCTCTATTGGGAGTTGCAGGGACTGGGATGTGCCACAAACAATGAAGCCGAGGCCTTTGCTATTAAATCTGCCTCCATCTGGGCTGTCAAGCAGGGACACAGGAAGATAATTATCGAGTCTGATTCCCAAATCCTGGTGGGCGCTCTTGATTGCATGAGGAACTTTGCCTCGAAAGCCTGGAGGTTGCGGATTCTGGTCTCTCAAATCAAGGAGCTATGGAGGGAATTAGATGATGTGATTCCCGTCTATGTGAATCGAGATCTCAACAAGGCGGCCGATTTCCTTGCAAAGATGGGTGCCGAGAGGGAGGTTGGGATGCAGCTGCACAGTGATTTGCCTGTGGAGGATGCAGTGATTAGGCAAGGCCTTGAACGATTTCTGAAATAATGTGCAAAGTTTTTGATGCTAAGGGAGGTTTTTGTCGCGATATCGCGACCTGTAGCACCGTCGCGGCCTCTAGTTGGAAGTTGTCACGATTTCGCGACAGGTTGCGCCTTCGCGGCCTTTGGCGGGTTCCTGTCGTGAAATCGTGACATGTCACGATTTCGTGACATGTCGCGCTATCGCGGCCCTTGGTGAGATACTGTCACGATTTCGTGACCTGTTTTGCTGTCGAGGCCTTAAGTGGGAAGTTGTCGCGATTTCGCGACCTGGTGCGCCATCGCGGCCTTTGGCTGGAAGCTGCAGCGATTTCACGACGTTTTTGGCGCAGGGTTGACAAGGAGGATAACCGTCGCGATATCGCGACAATTTTTGTGAATTGGAGTAAAGTGCAAAATCCGTCGCGATTTCGCGACATTTCTGCTGTTCGGAAGCCGCAAGGAAAAACCGTCGCGATATCGCGACAGTTTTGGCAACTTGGTGCCATCTGGAAAACTTGTCGCGATATCGCGACACTTTTGAAGATTGGGAGCAAAGTGGAAAACTCGTCGCGATATCGCGACAGTTTTGAGGATTGGGAGCTGAAAGGAAAATTCGTCGCGATATCGCGACACTTTTGGCGAACTGGTGTCATAAGGAAAACCCGTCGCGATATCGCGACTCTTTTGCTGATTGGGTGCAAAGTGGAAAACTTGTCGCGATATCGTGACACTTTTTGTGGTCGGGTGCCGAAAGAAAATTTTGTCGCGATTTCGCGACACTTTTGGCACATAAGTGGCTTGGAGGAAAACTGTCGCGATATCGCGACACTTTTGCGGCCAGGGCGCCAAATGGAAAACTCGTCGCGATTTCGCGACGCTTTTGCTGGCTGGGCGATTCGGAGACACTTCGTCGCGATTTCGCGACCTTTTTGGCGATATGGAGCTATTTGGATTTCTAGTCGCGATTTCGCGACACCTTTGGCGATGGGGCGCCGGAGGGAGCTGCCGTCGCGATTTCGTGACTTTTTTGGCGATCGGGTGCCGAGGGCTCTGGCTGTCGCGATATCGCGACATGTCGCGTTTTCGCGACTGGTGGCGCCGACGCGGTCGAGACGGGGCTGACTGTCGCGATTTCGCGACATGTCGCTTTTTCGCGCCCTGTTGACTTCTGTGCCTTGTGTTGGAAAGTGTTGACTTTTTGCTCTGCACTTGTTGTTCTGGTCTTTGCTCTTGGTTGGGATGTGTTTTCTCCCGTTTGTATCAGTTCTTTGTATTAATACAAGTTTTTCATTTTTTTCAAAAAAAAAATAATAAAAAATATTTTCTATCTTCTTTAAACTATTAAGTTTCCATAATCAATTTTTTTTTTTAGAAACTAACAACAAGAATTACCTTTACATAGAAGGAAAACAAACATAACAATCATCCATCAAAAAGGAAATCCGTTTGATTATGCCGAGAGGCGTTCCTACAATGGCAGACGAAGGGGTGGGAGGCAAAGAGGTCATACATGTCACGCCGTAAATTTTTTTTTTATTAAAAAAACCAACATTAACAAAAACATTTAAAATATTTAAACTAAAACAACCGACTAACCAACCGTTGCAAACATTTAAAATATTTAAACTAAAACAACCGACTAACCAACCGTTGCAACTATTTAATAAACTAGCTTAGATATAAAGGATATATATCTAAAAATGCCGAGAGTTATCAATCCCGAGGCACCTATCTTGGAGATCACACCCCCAAGAAATGAGATAGGCGCCTCGAGATTGATAACTCTCAATTTTTTTAGATATATATCCTTTATATCTAAGCTAGTTATTTTTCTTCTGTGGCAAAGGTTCTTCTTTCTTTAGAGTGACAAGATCTGAGAATGCATTTTTGCACTTTAAGCTCCTAAGGTAATATCTAGTTGTAACAAATTTTGTAGGATCTTTATTTTCATAAAACCGATTGTCACCGATTGTTTTATAATTTGCTTCAAGAATCCCATTTTGAGGTGCTAATATTTTCCATGGAAGTGCTAATATTTTCCTTGGAACTGTTTAGATGGTCTTTAGTAACCATTTGGATTTTATCAATGATTTGATTCAAATTCTTCTTTTGGGGTTGGTCTTTTGTTGTTCGTATTATTCCTATTGGACAATTGGTGCATCTAGAGGATGAGCTTCTTTCTTTTAAATTGAGACATTTGAAGATTTCGAATCATTTGCATGTAGGGCCTTCTCCTCCACCAAGGAGGAATCAGAGCATGATCGAATGATTGGGCATCTCTTCTTCAGGTGGCCATATTGCTAACAACCATAACATCTTAGGGAGAAGTTTTCATATTCAATATTTTGGATCAATTCCCCTTTGCTGGAGGAGATAGTAATAGATTGAGTCCCAGGAACTAAAACATCCATCCAAACAACCAATCTTGGTTTACTCATATTAATTTTACTAGACAAAATTTTCTTTGTTTAGGCATCCATATACTAGAATGCACCAATGACATTACCAATTTTGGTGAATATCTTATCTCCCCAAAACTCCATAGGGAGAGCATAAAGATTCACCCAGATTGGGAAGCCATTAACTTCTTATGTAAAGGGGTTGAAACTAGGAGTCCAAGGTCTTATATAGACACCTCTTTGTCCAAAAAACCAATTATATATACAATCAATTATACTATATCTATCCGCTAAATTAGAAAAAGAAATAAAATAGAAAATTCTAGGTAGGAGAGTTACGTGGAATTCTGTACTGGTCCACCAATTTTTAATGTATTCTTTGAGCTCCTCTAGGGCCTGGTCTTTTGCCCTTGAGTTTGTAGATAATTGTTCGAGCTTCATGATCAATCAAATCTTGCCCAAATTCATCCTCTGAAATCCTGATAAAGGGCAGAGGTTCATCCACCCACGCACCCAAAGATCCATGAGAGATATTTCTTCTGACTGAAGAGGCTTTCTCATAGACTGAAGAGATAGTTTACGAACAACCCTCTTCCTTCAACGCTTGATTGCACCTAGGGTTTGCACCCCTTTCACAAAGACTGTAGCCAAATTTGTTGCTTTGTTCCATCGCTAGACTACACCTAGATCAATTGAGTTGATTGATTATGAATGATTTAGATTAATTAATTTTATTTTATTGATTTAGTAATTTGTGATAAAATAAATTTAATGGATTGATTGCAATCCTATGATGTGAGTGAGATGATATAATTAATTAGTATCAAATTAGATAATGTGAAGATCTTTAATGCATGAGTTTCAAATATACCAACACATTAACTATTTTGATTAATGGATTAGTTGATCTAGTGAAGTAATTAATTATTGAATTTGTAAGTAATGTACTTCAAGGATTCTAATTTGATGACTTAATTAAGATTAGTAACCAAAATAAATGAATTAATTAATTTTATATTACTGAATGTGATGAAATAAAATTATGATCAATCAATTGAAGGAGGTGAGTTTGTGATTAATTGGTGAATTGATTAAGGTCTTAATGAGTACAATGGTTAACATGATGAAACACCAAAACAAAGAATGATTGAGTAGTCAAAATTGGGTAATAAAATGCAAAAGGTTAAAAAGGGAAAATAAAAAGGATAAGGTGGAAATTGACCAATGTGGGATTAAATAATTGAGGGAATTGAGATGATCAAGGTATGATGATTAAAATTCTTTAAGCAAGGTGCTTAAAGACACACTTTTATTTCTTTTAACCTTTGGGTAAGGGTCCATAAGGTGTCTTTTTGCTTTTTTGATTGGTCCATTGAAGGACACATATTTGAGTGGCTTATTCAAAGGCACATAATTATTTTGTGAATGTACAAATTGGTCCATTAAAGGATCCAAATGCATAATTGTTTAATGTATGTATAGGTTGGTTTATTTGAGGATGCATGTGATTGGCATTTTAAAAGCATTTGATTGTATGATCTATGTACAAGTAGGTCCATTGAAGGATGCATATGATAGACCTATTTAAAGGTGCAATATTATTTGATATATGTATAATTTAGTGGCCTATTTAAAGGGATAAAGTTGGCTCATCCTTAAGCGGTGGCCTTGTAGTCTGATTATTAGATAAGCACTTAAGTGATGTAAGATATATCAAAAGATATGAAAGTATGCACAATTTTTTTATTCAGCCGTAAGAGGTGGCCTTTTAGCCTAATTAATGGACAAGTGCTTAGGCGATATAAGATGTAGGATTGACCTATTTAAAGGTACATAAATTATTGACTGATTGGAAGGCACACAAATTATTCATCATTAAGTAGTGGCATCGTAGCCCGATTAATGAACAAGCGCTTAAGCAATGAAAGATATAGGATTGGTCTATTTAAAGACACATAAATAACTAGTTGATACATAAATGATTCACTCCTATGTAGTAGCCTCTTAGCCTAATTAATGGACAAGTGCTTAGGTGGCTTAAACATGTATGCTTGACCTATTTAAAGGCACATAAATATTTGATTAGTACATTTAAAGATGCTAAATTGTTGTTGATCCATTTAAGGATGTTGAATTGCTTAACCTATTAAAAGGCGCATGATGATGTGGTTTATTTAAAGACTCATAATGATTTAACCTATTCAAATGCATAAAATGGCACAATCTATTTAAAGACACTAATGATTTGGCCTATATAAAGACACATAATGACACTGTCTACTTAAAGACATCAATTATTCAATCTATTTAAACGTGCATAATAACATGGTCTATTTAACGACACATAAATGTTTTGGCCTATTTAAAGGTGCATAATGATGACCAAATGTTTTTGAAGTGATTTTGATGCCCCTAGTTGAGAGGTTGTGCTATAGTTTGGTAAGTTTCTCCTAATCATAAAATTATTGAGTGGGTGAAATGATCATGTTGTCAATACGTATGAGAGCTTGCAGTATGCATTATGTAGCTAGTGATGAAAAATAATAATAATGATTGGGCTATAAATACCGTGGATGATTTCATTATTCATCATGTGGCCCATTTATGAAACAAAAGGAAAGAGATAGATTAGGCTATCAGGACCATGGACAATCATAGTATTCATCATGTAGCCCATTGAGAGATAGAAGAATGATTATGAAGATAAAATGTAAAGCGAGTAGTCCTTAGCATCCTTATAAATATAGAAACATAAAATATATTATTACCCTATTTTCCTATCAGGTCTATAAAGTCTTATACACCTAGGAGGTACTAGAGCAATAATATCCCTCACATTTAGAAATTGTAAATATGTCTAAGAGAGATATGGTTTATTTACTAAAAATGATCTATCTTGATAGCCTTAAATTTTAGGAAAAAACTTTTGATTTTACACCTGCAAGAGGAAGCACAATAAAAAAAATAGAAACATGAAAACAACAACACAAGTGACACACAGATTTACGTGAAAACCTGGAATGTGCAGGAAAAACCATGAGGCAATGACAATTTCTCTTTCTATTATTTTTAGTGAAGTTTACATTCATGTTTCTCAAAATTTTCACCAATCATACCTATGCAAGGGATCACATCCCTTTTATAGAGTTGAAGGAAGACTCCAATTGTTCGTTTCCCAATAGAAGCCTCCAAAACTGTTTGTTTTTGCTCCTAAGAAAAACGCCTGAACATGTTCATCTTTCGTATTAGACGTCTATCTAGACGTCTACTTGGTTAGACATTTGGCCTAGATGTCTGGTAGCCTAGATGTTTGCTAGCCTAGACGTCTAACAGCCTAGACATCTGGCCTAGATGTCTGCCAACCTAGACATCTGCCAACCCAGACGTCTAGCCTAAATGTCTACCAGCCTAGAAATTTGGCCTAGACGTCTACCAGCCTAGATTTTTGGCAATATAAACTTTTGGCCTAGATGTCTAGTAGGTTAGACGTCTAGCTTGTTTCTTAGACGTCTGACCTAGACGTCTAGCAGGTCAGACGTCTGGCCTGCTTTGGCCTGCTGCGATCCTCTTTCCTGGCTGCCTATATTGCATAGTGACTTCACTTCCTAACATTCTCCCACTTGAAGTCAATATTCAGGAATTCTTCTGCCAAAGATCTTCATCTAGTGCCAATTTCCCAATGTTGCCCTTATTACTTTTCCAGCAAGCCTAGAGAAGTTCTGCACCACTCAAACTTCTCTACCTTGACTAGCTTTGTAAGCATATCTATAGGATTCACTTCAGTGTTAATTTTTTGCAATAGGATCCTACCTTCTTCCACCATATTTCTGATAAAGTGGTACTTGACATCAATGTGTTTTGTGTGATCATGAAATATTGGATTCTTCACTAGTTGAATAACACTTTGGCTATCACAATGCAACGTAATTTTCTCCTGCATTACCTTGAATTCACCCAAAAATCACTCTAGCCAAATTGTCTCTTTGCTGGCGTGAATCGCTGCGATATATTCTACTTCAGTGGTTGATAAATCCACAACAGACTACAACTTAGAAGCCCAACTCACCATTCCACCAATAAGAGTGAAGGTATATCATGTAGTGGATTTTCTCCCATATCTATCTCCACCATAATCAAAATCCACAAAACATGTAACTTGCAAATCTATCGATCCAAAGTAAATGACAACATCTAAAGTGGCTCTTAAATATCTGAATATCCACTTCACCGCATTCCAATGCTCCTTACCAGGATTTTCCATGTACCGACTGACTACTCCCACTACTTGGGCAATATTCGGTCTAGTTCTCACCATGGCATACATGAGGCTTCCTACTATTGATGAATATGGTACACGAGTTATGCTTGTCTTCTCTGCTTCTGTTCTAGGACACTAATTGGAAGACAAATTTAAGTGTGGAAGAAGTGGGGTACTAACTAGTTTAGCATTTTGCATATTGAAACATTGTAGAATCTTAACCACATATGCTTTTGACTTAACCAAATATTTCTTCCTTTTCTGTCCCTATGTATCTTCATCCCTAAAATTTGGTTTACTGCTCCTAAATCCTTCATTTCAAATATCCTAGCCAACTAAGCCTTAAGATCAATGATTTTCTTCATGTTGGGGCCTACAACCAACATATCATCAACATACAACAACAAAATAATAAAACTGCCATCATCAAACCTCTTATAGTATGCACAATGGTCAGCTTCACTCCTACTGAAACTTTGGCTCTTCATGAAGGTGTCAAATTTCTTGTACCACATCCTTGGCACCTGTTTCAACTTGTACGGTGATTTCTTCAACTTGCAAACAAAATGCTCTTTGCCTCTTTCTTCATAGCCCTCAAGCTGATCCATATATATCTCTTCCTTGAGATCACCATGCAAGAAAGTAGTATTTACATCAAGTTGCTCCAATTCCAAATCTTGTGCAACTACAAGTGCAAGTAGAACTCTAATAGTAGTCATCTTCACAATTGGAGAGAAAATTTCATTAAATTCAACACCTGACTTCTGAACATAGCCCTTTGCCACCAAGCGAGCTTTATAGCGTTCCAACAACCATCATTTTTCTTCTTCACTTTGTACACCCACTTATTTCCAACAATATTTCTTCCAGGTGGGAGATCCACAAGTTTCGAAGTTTTATTCTTTCAAAGTGCCTTGATTTCCTCCTCCATTGATTTCCTCCACTTTTATGCATTTTCAGACTCTCTAGCTTCTTGAAATGAACTAGGTTCACCATCATCAGTTAACAAAGAAAAAGAGGACTGATACATATGAGAATACCTTTCCAGACACTTTTGTGGACATGTAGATCTTCTAACCTAATGATCTATCAATTATGGATCTTGGTCTTGTGACCATTGTGGCTGCTCTACTTGCTATTCTACTTGTTGTTCTGCATGTTGATCAAAAACTTCAACATGCTGATTTTCATATTCATCTTCACTCAATTCTACTTCAATAGGTACAACATTAGGATTTTGTTGTACCTCCTTCCTTTGCATAGATTTTTCATCAACAATTACATCCCGGCTAATAATTACCTTGTGGGTAGTAGGATCCCACAGTCTATACCCCTTCACTATATCTCCATAGCCGAGAAAAACACATTTTCTTGACTTCGGGTCAAGCTTGGACCTTTTTTCTTTGGGTACATGGGCAAATGCATCACAACCAAAGGTACGTAGATGAGATTAATCAACTGGCTTACAACACCAAACCTCCTCCAAAATATGACCATCCAACATAGCTATAGGTGACATGTTAATAAGATAAACAATTGTATTAACAACCTCCATCGAGAAATTTTTCTCCAACATGGCTACGCTAAGCATGCTTCTTGCATGTTCCATGATTATGCGATTCATCCGCTCAACCACACCATTTTGCTATAGAGTGTATGGTACAGTTTTCTGGTGCTTAATACCTTCCTGCATACAAAATTTATCAAATTCCTTGGAGCAATATTCACCCCCATTATCTGACCTAAGACATAAAATCGACTTGCCCAAAATCTTCTCTACCCGAGGTTTGAACTCTTTAAATTTCTACAAAGCTTCCAACTTATTCTTTAGAAAATACACCCACACTCTCCTAGAATAATCATCTATAAAAGTCAAAAAATAGATGGTGCCATTCAAGGACTGAGTGGGGACTGGTCCAAATATATCCGAATGTATAAGTTGTAGAAAATCAGAACTCTTACCAGGATTTGCAATAAAACGAACCCTATTTCTTGTTTACCAAAAATACAGTGCTCAATAAGTCTAAATTACAAGAATTAATCCCAGAAAGCATACCTCTGTCATGCAAAATTTTCAAGTCTTTTTCACTCATATGGCCTAGGCGTTGATGACATAGCATTACTGCATCTTGAACAAATGTTGTTATTGTTGCATGGTTTGTCACCGTATCACCGCATAAACGGTATAAGGTCCCATAAGATTCTCCCTTTGCTACTACAAGAGCTCCTTTGGTAATCTTGCAGTAGTTGTTACTGAAAGTGATAGAATACCCTAGCTTATCCATTATTTTGATTGAGAGAAAATTCTTCCTCAAATCGGGCACATGTCGCCCATCACATAATATCATTTCTCTACCATCGTCACACCTGATCCTTATATCCCCTCTTCCCATAATTTCTAAAGGGTGATCATCACCCAAATAGACCTTTCCACCGTAGTATGACTGATATTTGTCAAACCAATCTCCATGGGGAGACATGTGGAAAGATGCACCTGAGTCCAAAACCCAGGTATATAAAACTGATCTATTGTTACTCATAAGGCTTCACATGTTGTCGTCTCTCTTGAATCTACTGCACTGGCCTTAGCTAATGGTTGATTTTGCTTTTCACCATTCTTTAATTGCCAACAATATTTCTTGGAGTGTCATGGATTCCCACAATACCAACACTTCCCTTTCTGCTTACGTCCTTTAGACTTAGATCTGGAATATTTTCTACCTTGTTTACTCCCCTCGAAGTATCAACCTCTCGCAGATAGGGCTTCATTGATCTAGGGTTTCAAAGATATTTTTTGCCTCAACTCTTCTACCAACAAAGCGGCTACCACATCATAAAATTTGAGAGTTCCTGATGATGAATTACTGATGGTCATCACCATATTATCCCAAGTGTTTAGGAGGGAACAAAGTAGGGTGATAGCTCTATCTTAATCCTTCATATTCACATTAAATGAAACCAATTTACTGATTAGAGTATTAAACTCATTCAAATGATCTACTATGGATGAAATTTCCTTCATCCTCAAGCTATAAAGCTACTTTTTTAGAAAAATCTTATTTGTTGCTGATTTGTTTCATACAACTTTTCATTGCCAAAGGGCTTTTGTGGTCTTCTCTTCAGCTACATTGAATAAGACGGAGTCCGATAGGTAGAGATGGATTGTAGAAATTGCCTTCCTATCAAGCATTACCCACTCCTCATATTTCATGCTGCTCTATTTACTCACGATCCATTTCAAGGCTTGAGCTTGGTCATTCTGAACCAGCAAATCCTCCACCTTCATTTTCCATAGAGCAAAGTTCCTGCCATAAAATTTCCCAATCTCGAACTTGGTTACACCTTTTGTCATTGTTGCAGCTCCCACTCGCACAAAACCTTAGCTCTAATACCAAATGTTAGGAAAAAACTTTAGATTTTACACCTACAAGAGGAAGCACAATAACAAAAATAGAAACACAAAAACAACACAAGTGACAGATATTTATGTGGAAACCTACAATGTGCAGGAAAAACCACAGGGTAATGACAACTTTTCTTTCTATTATTTTTAGCAAAGTTTACATTCATGTTTCTCAATGTTTTCACCAACCATACCTATGCAAGGGATCACATCCATTTTATAGAGCTGAAGGAAGACTCCAACTATTCATTTCCTCTCTCAATGAAAGCCTCCAAAAACTATTCCATTTTGCTCCTAAGGAAAATTCCTGAACTTGTTTGTCTTTCGCGTTAGATGTCTATTTGGATGTCTACTTAGTTTGATGTCTACTTGGTTAGACATCTGGCTTAGACATCTACTTGATTAGACGTATGGTCTAGACGTCTACCAGCCTAGATGTCTGGCAGCCCAAACATCTAGCCTAAACGTCTGGCCTAGACGTCTGCTATCCTAGACGTCTAGCAATCCAGATGTATGGCCTAAACGTCTAACAAGTCAGACGTCTAGCCTGCTGCCTGGACCTCTAACCCAAACATCTAGTAGGTTAGATGTCTAGCCTGCTTTGGCCTGCTACAATCCTATTTCTTGGCTGCCTGTACTGCATAGTGACTTCACTTCCTAACATTAAAGACCTTGAAGAAGTGATGGTGTGCAATCCATTGCTTGATGACTCTATAAGATCTTACAAACTCACCAAGTAGTTATTCAACATCCCTACACTTTTTGAGGGTCTAGAATATAATGAGGATAGATAAGTCATGTTGTAATGAAGAGAGTTTATCCTAGATTGTTCATGTGCCATTGAAAGGTAGATTACACATTATTTATTGCCTAGCATATCCATGTCTTTATGCACATGCCAAGTATCCAGATAGACGCACCCCACCCTCTTGAGGGTCCATAAATAAGCAAGGAGGGCATGTTGTAACAAATAATATTAGGTAAGGAGAGATGAGATCAATGATAGGCTTTTATTGGTTGCCTAGTACATGATTAGAGGGTTTCAAACTCCTAGATCCATTATCTCGTGGATTTGTAAGTACTTACACACTCACAAGGTAGTGGATCAAGGGGATTGATCCCCTTAGGGTCTACTAGGCAACTCAGAGGAATTGATTTGAAAAAGAGAAGGAGAAGAAATATGGAGAAAATTTATTGGATAAAGGAAAGTTTTGATTTTCAAAGAGAGAGAGAGAGAATCCACTCGCATCAACTACCTAATACAATGTAAAATAATTTATTCCTTGACTAGGATCATCATCATGTCATTAGAAATATCCTGACTCAATTATGAAACAAGCAACCCAATCAGAATTAAGCACATGCATACAAGCAAATATAATGTTAGACAATCATGCAAACATATAACCATGTAATCATGCATATTATTAGGTAGTTTATGCAGACTTAGGTATAATATTATTTAAGATGCATTATATTAATTGGTTCTTTAAGGCCTTTATTATCAAGAGTGGCCAACCAATAAAATATCAACCCAACTTGATGATGATTATGAAAGGACTTAGCCAGTTTAGCTCAAACTTACCTTTGAGATTGTCTTTGGAATTGGCATTTTTTTATTTATTTTTGAAAACTAGATCACTAATTTTGAAATATTGAGATCAAATCCTTATCATAGGAACATTTAAGCCTATTTTGATAGGCCTTTAGGTTTTTTAACACATGAATCCAACCAATTGAGGTAACAAATATGGTACTCATCCCTAATAAAGGAGTCTTGTCATAAAAATCGTAGGGAAGGAACCTCAAGTTTAAATTGAAAGATGACCTTGATTCTATAGACCAAGGCATAGGGGGTTACTCTAGTGGGATTTTGGACACAAGTACGATAGTCCCATAAGGCAAAATCGAGTTATAAATGCCAATCTTGGATAATCTTGATAACCAATTTCTTGAGGATATTGATTAAAGTTTTGTTGGATGCTTCAGCCTAGCCATTACCTTGAGGATAGTAAGACATCAACCATTTGTGTTATATCATATATTTAGCATAGATATTTTGAACATCCTTGTTTTTAAAAGGTGTTCCATTATCAAATATTAGTATCAACAAAATACCACAACAATAGAATATTTGGCTAAGGATAAATTTGGAGACTTTAACTTTAGTGGCTAAATAGAAGGGCATATATTTGATCCACTTGGTGAAATATTTAGTGGTCATGATGATAAACGTGTGCTCATTAATGATGTTGAATTGATTTTGCCTAGGATATCGAGGCCCCACAAGGAGAAAGGCTAAAGTGAGGTGATCAAATATAGTGCTTGGGATGGAGCATGAATGATATTGTCATGCTTTTAGCACTTGTCACACTTCTTGACATATTTGCAAGAATATTTTTCCATAGATGACCAATAATAGCCCATACATGGAAGTTTCTTGGTGATGGCAATGCCACTGAATTATTCACCACATGACCCATTGTGGGTCTCTTTGATGACTATTTGGGCTTCGTCCTTGGTTAGGCATCTAAGAAGTATTCCATCAAAGGAGAAACAATACATGATATCTCCAATGATAAACATAACAACATGACTATTATTTGAACTTTTTACACTCATTGTGGTTCAATCCTCCAGGTAACATGTCATCTTTCAAAAAGATAAAAATATCCATATATCATGGTTTCTAAGAGGAAAAGGCTTTAATAGTAAAAATATCAAGGGGATGTTGGCTAGATTAAATAGTTATAGGCTTCTTAATTTGGTGGATGATGGTTATGGATTATTCATCCTCTAATTCTAGAGGGATGAGAGAGGTTGTTGTGGCCATGACATCTTCATGGTGGTTTCTTGACCGTGGGATGGCTTCAATATTGATATTATCAAAAAAGACCATTAATTTATCGATAATGTCTTTATATGGCTTTAATTTCTTGTCCTTTGTTTTGTAGACATCATTGATTTGGTTAACTACAAGTTGGATTTCTCCAAATATGGAGAGGGTTTTCACTTGTAAAGCTAATGTGTCTTAGAGTCTTAGAATAAGGTCCTCATATTCTATAGTATTGTTGGTATATGAGATTTAATGTTGAATGATAAGAGAATAAGTTGTCATTATAGAGTGACTAAGACTCCTAACCCTGGCCCTTTGATGCGCTAGGCACCATCAAAGTATAGGGTATAGGAATCTGGTTGGTCAGTGTCTAAAGTGAGGATAACTTCAATAGGGAATTATATTATCAAAGGATGGTTAGAATCCAATGGTGTTATAACTAGTTGGTCAAAAATCACCTATTCTTTAGTGAATTGTTGGAACCATTTCTTGCATCCATAGGATTCGATTGTCACGCTACAAGAAATCATTTGAAACCAATGAGCTATTACAGGCTCTGGTCAACCTGCCTCTTCATTCTGATTAAAAATAACTATTGCTACAGGAAAAACTACAGAATGGGTAAGGAAACCCCAATGGTGAACTTATGATTTTGCATGGTTTACATGCTCCAGATTTAGAATTATACTATATGTATTTAAAATGACCAAGCAATGAAAATAACCATTAATTATGCCTTATGTGGACCGGTGCCTAGATTCATTGGGTTGTTATAGCAATTTAACAACATTTGTAACATGAGAAAGAAAGAAAGGGATTGAGAAAGAATTGGCACTATCATATCCATTTGAATATCATAATAGACATAACAGTTGGCCAATGACAGAAATGTACGTAATACATTCAAATAATGTAACACATTACGTAGTAACACACAGTACCAAGACAAAGAATTAATAAGAATGAAACCCATAATTGTATTGATTTAACAAAAAATTACATGCAGAGTTGGCAGAATGCCATTTAACTCTATTTTTCCAAGAAATATATCAATACAATGAAGAAAACTCTGTTCAAATAATGTAACAGGTCTCTCCTACTCTCCTTGTTCCAATATGGTAACAATAGAGTCTCTGAATCTCAGGCTCAATAGGATAGGAAATAATCTCAACTTCTTGAGCACTTTCCTATCAAAATCCTGCACAACAAAGGGAAGAATAAGAAATGACAAAGAAAATAGACACACAAAAGGAGATACAACAACACAACTAGCAGGGCACTCAAGTATACCTCTTAGCAAAAATGCTATCTAAATGCTTGATGCAGATTCTGACCGCAGCTGGTGTCTTTATAGCTCCAGGTTCTTGAATCTATTATTTTTGGTACAATCCTGGCCCCACACTTGTCATCATCTGATTTGTCTTCCAAAATTAGTACAGTTGGCTTCCATCATTTTATTTTATTCATACTGTATGCTTTTCTTTGGCCTCCTTTTATTCTAAGTGGTTCAACCGGTGATGCTAGTACGTTGGGGACTTCCCTCCTCTGCCTTTCTATCCTTGGCTTCTATGGTTGATCTTCTACTTTGGATGTTTCCCCTTTCTCTTCAACCTGCTCTTCATCTCTAGGAGGGGAACTCATTTCCAATTGTAGGCTACAAGTTTTAATCTCTTTTCCTTTTTTGCTCTATCGCAACCATCTTATCTTTTTATCAATCCTTCTCCAAGCATCAATGTCAAAAGACACAACAAACCTCAACATGTTCATCTCTTGTAGAATCTTGTTCTTCTGTATACTAATGTAATTTTTGCTTTTCTCATAATGGGTGATCAACATCTCTATAGTGTTTACCAAGAAAGTAGTCTATCTAGTCATCTCAGGTTCATCATCGGGCTCACAATCAAACTCTTCTATTTTGTTCTTAAGAAGATTTTCTACACTGGTAGTTTCCAAAAATTCTTCCAATGATAGTCCTACATCTACCAATTTCTCTGTTATATCATCTAATAGACTAAACATTTCTACCACATTGTTGTACCACCTTCCCATGTTGGATACAAACATAGCTGCTTTCATGAATTCAATATTGCACTTGACCTCAGTCCCATCATTCAACAATACTACTTGATTCTGCATCTCTTCGAAGTACTCTAACATTAAGTCAAGAGTAGGACGGATGATCTCGAGGTCTTCTTCTTTTTGACTGATTAAAATTTCCATCTCTTGAGTAGTAACTCGAATTACCCTAATCTGCCTGAATATTTTAGTGATCCCCTCAATTCTATCTCGAATCTTCTTTGACATTTCCCTTTTTGTTGCATTCAAATAATATGTATAATTGAGGATCCTTACCACTTTGGGGGGTTGAGTTACTATGGTGTCTTTCTATGCCAACTCTTCCTATAGTTTATTTATTAAGGCCTGCATCTCTACCTTTTCTCTATCACTGGTCTCCAGTTGGCTTCTTAATTCAGTGTTATTCTGATGCAGTTGATCCAAAGTTTGTGCATGTACTACTTTGGCCACTTCGACCATATCACCTTCTTTTCCAAGAACTGACATTCCTCCAATTTTCTCATCAACTTTAAGAACAACAGGTTCCTGTAGGATAGGCAATTTCACCTCTGTCATATCTGATCTAGGAGTTTCTATTTCCATCCATGTTATAGAATCATCTCCCCTGCTTCCCATTCCTGCTACCATTTGTAGCTCTTGCTCTTGGGCATCACTAAAAGTTGTTTGTTCCTCAGATATTTCCAACACAACATTGGTGGAGGGTAGTGCTAGCCTTGGTCTCTTAGCCTTTGGAGAAGATATACTTGCTTGCTTTTTGACTTCAAGATCTTTGAAGATACCTCCAAATCCCCTGCTCTTTTCATGTTCATTTGTATTACTGATGGAATTACTATTTCCCTATATTTTATCTTCAAAGAGCTAGGAATAGCTTTGGGGGCTAACTTCATCACACTAGTTACTATTAATAGTTGGCTAGAGATGGGAACTATAGCCTATTAGGGAGAAATTTGCTCTTGTGCTGGTGTTGCAACCACCTCCTTTCCTTTTGTTGCACTTGAGCTTTCAAGGACCTTCTAGGAAGTGCTAGGTGTCACCTCCAACTTGAGGGGGGCATTATCAGGGGCTTTGACCTATTGTTCTACAATATCTACAGGATTCACGGTAACCTCCAATTGGTCGATGCCCTGATCCTCTATCAATTCTAACATAGGGTCCTCTCTGATTTCCTAGGTGGCTTCTGGTAAGAGGGGGGCGCAGATTCTACTGAAATCCCTCTGAGGAAAACCAATTTCGATGGGTACTCATATGCTTTATGTATTTGTGAATTACCCCTTTCTTCGAAGGGGTACTTATCCCATACAACTTGTAAATATTTCCCTATCTTTATAGCATCTAATAGCTCTTCTTCATAAGCATCCTTCCTATGCTTGACCCAGGCGTATTCTCAATTTTTCATTGATTTTTTGTACTTTCCTTCTGGATCATAAGGCCTCCAAGTTATCTCCTCAAAATCCATGATATCCAAATCATACATCCCCTTGAGTAAAGTTGGATATCCCATAAATATGTAACTTCCAAACCTACAAGGGATATTGAGCCATGGAACTCTGTCGTGTTTCTTTACCAACCTCATTTTAGCCTCTTCGACCACCTATCTGCATAGTTCTAGGGTAGCGAGAGATAAGGGACAATACATTGGCAACATTTTTGGGGGAATTTTAGCTCCATAGAGCCGAATGTATGTGAACCCTTCGGAGAAGAAATAGTCTCCTATATCCTTTTCTCTTATGAAGGCTCTCACCCTAGGCCCTAGTCTCTCAGGGAGAAAACCAATCAAAATCCAATGAAATTCAACCATGAACACATCACAAAACCAACCTACGTGAGAACGACCTTCGTGTATCTTCCAAAAGCTAGTCTAGACATAAGGACTCTCAATGGCCCCAACTCTTTTTCGGCTTTCTTCTCCTAATTGTCCCACTAGTAGGTGTATGAGGATGGAGTAATTAGAAAAAATAGGCATCTCCTGTCTTTGTTTTAGAATTACCTCTTTCAAATCTATCATTTGTGAGTGCATCTGATCACTCAAGACTCACTCCCATGCATAGACTGGGGTGCCTATTGCTCGATTACACTGTGCTACTAAATGTAACACTCTCCTACCCACTACACTGAGGTCTTGTACTCCTAATACAATGTTAATCATATCAGAAGTCTCGGACCCATGGTTTGAAAGTAGTTTTAGCTATTGGAAATTTATCAACTACTTTCTCATGCGCTTCAAAAAATGATTTAAAAATATCTAACTTAGTTAACATTTGAGATTGTCTTTCAATTACCGTTTTCACCAATCGAGTATTTATGGGCGCTAGTTTGAAAACCTGCTCGATGTGCCTGGCAACGATGCTGAATACTGGTCTATCTTTGTTGTCTCAAAATATTCTGGTATTCTCGTCGTACGCTACGGCTAACCAGGCCAGCAAGTCGGGAGAGTAGTGTACCTTCGGACATATCAGCTTTCCAAGGTTACTGGTCCACCTAGTGCTCTTGGGGAAACCCTTATGTTGCAGTCTCCTTGCTTTGTGGAATAAATCTACTAACAACCAAGGGCATCTCTCATCATTTTCCATTGTGCGAGTGAAAATTTTGATGCAGGTATTTTCCATTTCGTATTGTTGTGCGGGAGTGAGCTTTTTCCTTGGCCCACATTTTTGGGTGAACTCGTACATCGTAGTCCTAGGCACAGCTGGTCTGGGGAGTTCAACGTATGGTAGTTGGTCTGTGACAAATCTCACTGCCTCCTCTGTGTCTTTGGGCATGAAATCAGTTCCCCAAGCCTCCATTTTGTTCTCTACAACTATTTTAGTCTACTGAAATGAAGTTCTCAATTCTCTGTTCACTCTCCGCTCTTTCAAACTAGTCTTTTGCTCAAGATTACCAAGGTGGTAAGGTTGCTCGATATGGTGATCTTAAATACTTGATGGTGGAGTGGGGTTCACTGTACTCGCATACCTCGTCATTAATATTGTGTCACCTACTACTTTTTCAAATTTACCAATGAAGATTTGCCGAAGCATCACTTTCTAATGTTGGACAATTAATGGTAGGTGGCTCTCCTCATCCTGCATGCCCGTAGGGACTTTGGTCTATGTACTTGCAATCATTCATTGCTTCCTTATTGGTCATTGAACTGGACATCTTTTTGATGTGGAATTATAAACGTGGCGATGGTGGCTTTTTGTGAGTAAGTGCTCCACTCTGTTGGTCTTGAAAGAAATTCGGCTTTGAAAATAGTTAAATCGTTAATCAAGGTGGTGATTATTTTGGGGATCTATCTTTAGATTTGGTCATCGAATTGTGTGCCCATTGGATCCTTCAATCGATGATAGTCATTGGATGAGATTCGTATCGTTCACCTACGTTTGATACTTTTGGACCTGCAAGAATGTTAGCCCTGTAATATCGAAGGTACATGTTAATGGTGGTTGTGCATAGTATAGAGGATATTTTAGCATTTTATTGGTTAATCAATTTTATAATAAGTGTTAGACCAAGGCTTCTATTCTATTGTGAATATTAATCTTCAATTCAAAATTTAATTAGGGTTTTACCCTTCCTTTAAAGAGTAATTAAAAAACCATGGCTAACCTTTGTTTAATATACGACTTTTAATAGTCGTATTACCTCATCAATGGGTTATCGTTTGATCAACCATGTGATCCTGCATAGTCATCCGATTATCTCTTATCGTCCAGGTAGATTGGCCAAGCATGATTGTTAGATCTGTTCGGGATGCATCGTGATCATTGGATTTGGTAGATCTATGCTTTTTTATAGACCTCTAATTTCTTCTGATGGTCTCAAGAAAGCATGTCGTTGGATTTAATTGGAGATAGATTATTTAAATTTGGTCAATCAACCATTAGGAATATGTTCATATTATTAATCAATCATTATTGGATCTGATAGGTAGGGGTGTGACCATCCGATGAAGATATAATCACCTCCTTAAAGGATGATAGATTTGAAGGTATCGTGGATCTTATTTGGTGGATGATCAACGATGGATGATCTTATCCTTTGTGAGGCTCTAATTAGATCATGGTCATTAGATTTAAGTTGGCCAAGCACTAATTGAGATAGTAATCATATTTTTTTAGTGGATGTTGGCTCTCGAAACGCTACCCTTGGATCTTTCTCGATCGTGCATGATCGGATCTCATTTTTTTTATCGATGTATCCTTTAATAATTTGTGAGATCGTATTTTTGTGATCTTTCTTTTTTTTTAATTTATTTTTGTTTATTTTATTTTTGATTTTTTTTAGTATTATTTTAATGAACCTTCCTTTAATCTTTGAGCAACTCTTTTAAGGCGACGTTAGATCATTAAGCGCAACCATTGGATCTACTTGTATAGGGGTATTTGAATTTGACTTGGATGGGACCTTTTTATCGGTTGATTGCTTTGTGATGTACGCTGCCGTTGGATTATCTTTAGTGATGGTGCATCCATTGATATTTCTTAGACTTGCACATACTTTAAACATAAGTGTGAGTAATATTTTAATCTAACCTTGGTGATTCATGGTAAGCACCTTGATTGACTTGATCAAGCGTAGTCATTGGATCTTTTGTGACCATTGTACTTAAGTTTTCGTACTTTAGACTGGATGGTGCTTTATTAAATCGAGTGCATCCATGATTTCTCCTTGATGAGGCGTTGCCCTTAGATCTCTTGTAATCTGCACACTTGATAACCGAAAGGGGTGCATCATTTTATTTCATTAATCTTGGATTAAGCCAAAAGGGGGTAATTAGTAATGTATTAAACCCTTGCTAATGCATGATTAATCATAGCTTTACCTTTATGTTACCCGATACTCTTACCATTCAACGTTTGGATTTTGACTTGAGCGTAACCATCGGATCTCGATCAAGATTGGCGTGGTCGTTGATCTCTTTCAACCTAGAGGTTAGTTACCAAGGGGTACTTGATTTTAACCTTTGATTAAGATGAAAGGGGGATAATTATCCAATGCATTAGACCCTCACTAATATTATTTAATAATTTTAATTAATATTTTGGTCTTTAGCCTTTTTAATGAATCTTTTATGAGAGCGCTGTCGTTCGATCAGATCTTGATCAAGCGCTATCATCAGATTAATTGATTAGCTCAATGTTTAATTAAAGGGGGTGCATACCCTTAATGTTTTGATTAATTTTTCTTTCAAAACTTTAGACTTTAATTCCTTTGACCACAAAAGTTTATAAAGGGATTGGTTTAGATTTTTAAGGTGCTGATTTTAATAAGGGCATACCCTTGAGGATTTTAATTAAGACCTTTGTTCAAACCTTAGGTTTTGGACTTTAGACCATGGTGTTTCATCATTAGGCTTGATTTATCTTTTTCTAATACTTTAGGACTTAAGAGTTTATTCATTAGGCTTAGGTCCGATTATTATGATTGTCATGACCCTTACTTTAAAGTCAGGTATTTTTATGATTTTACCATGGTATTGGATGCTTAAATAATTTGACCTTAATGATTTTTCAAATGATAAAACAATGGTCATAAGATCAATCCAAAACAAAATGGCTTAGGTTAATTTCAAATTTTCAAACATATGGAAGTCAACTTCTCAGATGAAAATGCAATAGAGGCTAGCAACTTTTGTTAATTTTATTGAAAACCAAAAATTTAAATTTGGGGGTTTTCAGATGTTGAGTCAATTTTGGCTCCAACATAGGCTCTGACTGGGACAATGTGCTGAAAACATGAGGCACTTGAGAATTATAGAATCTCCTGGTTTTATTGCAATTTTGGACAAAAATTCAAATCATCTTGACTGTTAAGCAAAGCTTGAAAAACAAAACATAACAATTTTTAAACTGAAAAACTGTACAAACAATATGATATCAAAGTAATAGAGTATTGAAAACTGTAATTCCTTTTATTCACTTTGGAAACTAGGGTCAAAATTTTAGAAATATATGAGTTTTTTAGATATATTGTAATGCTTGTTTTAGCTAAGTCATAGGATATGATTACACAAAATTTGTCAAAGCTATTTGTTTCATCATGCTTTGGCCCATGTGTGTGTTTGTGCATTCATTTTGATTTCTAAGTCTTTCAGAACTTTGCCATATCTGAGAAAAATAGTTAAGCCTAATATATGATTTCACTCTTAAATATTTTCACCATTCTGTAGGGCTCCACTGCTAGTCAAGCGTCTATAGCCTCGGTGGAGTTGCTTCTAATCCCATCCGGTTTTACCCTACTGCCAGTCAAGCGTCTATAGCCCCGATAGAGGTTTTCCAAGATATCTCAGGTAGTGACTCAATTTACTTTATTTTGATTTTTCTTTCTCGTTTGAGAAGTATTTTGATATAAGCAAATTGTGCAAAGAGTATGCCTGAGTTGAGGATTAGTTTCTGGCTAAAAGGATGAGTGTAATGATTTTTAGCTTAACCACCCTCTCAAAGATAACTATGTTCTTTGGACCTTTGAAGTCACCTTAAGTATCATTTGTAATGTGAGGCTTTGACATGATGTTTCAATCAGCTCTGTTTTCATTCTGTTTTATCTCATATCAAATAACTATTGCATAAACACTCATATTTGAAAAATTGTAAATCTCATCAAAGTCTAAAATAAATCTCCTTTCTTCTTATTGTTTTTGGAGGAATCAATAGTAATGTATACTCATCAAACTAAGAATACCATGTGTAACAACAAACTCAGAACTATACTAACAATAAAAGAAAAGCTTATCTAGTACACAAAATAACAACAAAATACATCACTCTATTTTTGGGTTTTGTTTTTCCATTTTTTTTTTCACCTTCAACAGGGATTGTACATCTTGAGGTGTTGGCCATTAATAGGGATAGCCATTAGTTCTCCCTGCAAAGTCTGCAACTTGTAAGTATTCTGCCCTATAACATGGGCTATCTGGTATGGACCAATCCATTTAGGTTCAAATTTTCCTTTTTCACCATGCTTATCATTTTTAGGGTCCCAATAGATGACTATATCTCCTTGAGAAAAAGGAGTACCCTTGGCTTTCTTATTAAACAATTTCATAGTTTTCTGGGTTTGTTCCATCATTCTATTAAGGGTCTCTCTTCTTTGCTCTTCTAACAGGACAATTTGGTCTAGCCTTCTTTGTAAAGGGTTGGGGTCTTCATGATCTTGCAACAAGAGGGAAAGTGCCAATTTTTCTATTCTTGAGGGTAATAAGGCTTTCTCTCCATATACCATCTCATAGGGAGTCCTTCTTGTGTTTCTTTTAACAGACAACCTATCAGCCCATAGAGCAAATTTGAGTTCACTATCCCATCCCCTTTTGTTCTTACCCAATGATATTTTTATTCTAGTTATTACATTTTTATTTGATGACTCAACAAGACCATTTCCTTGGGGGTAATAATTAGCAGAATGGGATAGTTCAATTCCATATTCAGCACAAAACTCTACCATTTCATATGAAACAAAATACTGTGCATTATCTGTTACCAGTTTTTGAGGAACTCCAAACCTGGTTAGAATATTTTCTTCCAAGAATTTGATGATGGTGGCAGTTGTGGATGTCCTTAGAGGTGCAACTTCTACCCACTTTGTAAAGTAATCTGTTGCAGTTATGATCCACTTGTGTTGGCCAGATGAATTAGGCTTGATCTCTCCAATTAGGTCAATGCCCCATTGGGCAAAGGGTGCTTCAATGATTACTGGCTTGAGGGGCATGGTTGCTAGTTGCTTCTTTCCTACAAAAACCTGGTAGTTATGATAGTTCCTAACATATTTATATACATATTTAAAAATGGAAGGCCAATAATATCCTGCTCTCATTATTTTATTAGTTGTGGCTTTTGGAGCAAAATGTCCTCCATAGAAACCATTATGAAATTCATTAATTATTTTTGGGACTTCATTTTCATATAAATAGACTAATAACACTCCATCTGGGTGCTTCCAATAAAGCACACCATCTTGCACATAATATTTCTGAGCTTGAAGTTTTATTGACCTCATTCTATTTGTTGATATATCTCTAGGAAAAGATAGAGTTTGTAAATATGCCAGAATTTCATCATACCATTTACATTCTTGATTATTGATTCTTCTGTTATCATGCATTTCATCTATTGTGATGACATTATTAGAGTCCTCTCCTTTATATGCTAGATATTTGGCTAAGCCCTGTCCTTTTATAGTTTTGACTATTTTGAATTCAACATCATATTGCAAAAGTTTCACCATCCATCTTGTTGGCCTTCCTAATGGCTCAGATTGGGTAAAAATATCTTTTATTGTTATGAAAGGGATGCAATAGTAAACTTTGTTTGAACCAAATATACCTTTGAAATGTTCTAAAGATTGAATAATTGCATAAGCATGCTTTTCCAGTAAGGTGTATTTAAGATGTGCTCCTTTCAGACCTGAACTCATGAAGGCTATTGGCCTTTCATTATTTTCATCATCTTTTTGTGAAAGAACTACAACAATTGAATGTTCAGATGCATATGAATAAATGTTAAAATCTTTAGAATAGTCAGGGCAGCTTAGGGCTGGAGTAATAGAAATGGCTTCTTTTATTCTATTGAATGCTTCCATATTTTCTGTTATCCATTTTATTTCTCCAGTTTTCTTAACCATATCATTTATGGGTTTGGTCATCTCTACAAAATTTGGGACAAATATTCTGATAAAATTTATTTTGCCAAAGAATGACCTAACACCTTTTAAATTTCTGGGAGGAGGAATTTTGGAAATAGCTTCAATTCTTTCTGGATCAATGCTTATTCCTTTTTCTGAAACTATATGACCTAACAACTTTCCTTGTGTAGTCCCGAATATGCACTTCTTTGGATTTAGAGAAATTCCAAATTCTTTGCATCGAGCAAAAACTGTAGCCAAATGTTCTAAATGATCTTCTAGATTCTTAGAGAATATTGTGATATCATCCAGGTATACAACTACTATTTTGAACATTAATCCTTTGAAGGTAAAATCCATTGCTCTCTAAAAGTAGCACCTGCATTCATCAGTCCAAAAGGTATTCTTAAATATTCAAATGTGCCCCAAGGTGTAGTGAATGTTGTCTTATGTCTGTCTTCTAGATTAATCTGAATTTGATTGTATCCAAAAAATCCATCTAACAAGGACAATCTAGTTGAACCAACTACTGCTTGCAATAGTTGTTCCATATTGGGCAATGGGTAGTTGTCTTTCAATGAACTCTTATTTAAATTTTTGAAGTCTACACAGAGTCTGATATCACCATTCTTTTTTTTGACTGGTACTAAATTGGATATCCAAGAAGAAAATCTTACTTTTCTGATTATTTTAGAATCTAGCAATTTTTGTACTTCTTTTTGCATTATTGGGTGTAGAGTTGGGTTGTACTTCCTCTGTTTCTGTCTAAATGGCTTGGAATCTTCCTTCAGGGGTATTATGTGTGTCATTACATCTGTTTTGAAGGTTTTAAGGTCTTCATAAGTCCAAGAAAAATGTTCTTTATTCTTCTTTAAGAAACTGATGTATCCAACCTTTTCTTTTGTAGGTAAGGCCATGTCTACCTTCACTATTCTGGGTTCTTTCATTGTACCAATGTTAATGTCTTCAGATATTACTTCTCTGCTTAAAGGCTTGTAAGCTTTGTCAAAATCATCAAATAGACTTTCTAGAGAAACTAATCCTTTAGGTATCTTATTTGTTTTCAACTGAATTACTTCTACTGGTTCTCCTATTTGGTCTTTTAGCTTTTCTTCATCCTTTTCATCATAGATTATATCTGCATATTGATTTTGTAGAGTCATAAAATCTTTAATATCTATATCATCTTGAAAGACCTATAGGTAAACTATGTTATCTGGCATAGAAGGCTTATAGACTGAAATAGTTGGGAATCTATCCATATATTCTGTAGTTATCTCTGGGTGATCTAGGCCTGAGGCATTCATAGCTAAAATATCTGCAACATGATTTTGTTCTCTTGGAATAAATGAGATATTGAAAGCTAAGAATTTTTCAATTTCTTCCAATACTGCATTTTTATATTGCTTAAGCCTAGGATGCTTGGTTTGATATTTACCTTTGATTTGTTGTATAATAAGCTCTGCATCCCTTGTTATAGTCAAGTAGTTAATACCTAATTCTTTTGCTTTTCTTAACCCTAGCAGTAAAGCTTCATATTCAGCTACATTGTTTGTGCAAGGGAATTCTAGTCTGTAAGGGATACCAAGGTAATTTCCCTTTATATCAATCAAATTAACACCTGCACCTACTCCAGATTGTGATTTAGCTCCATCAAAAGACATGGTCCACATTTCTTGGGTTAATACTCTATCTGATTCAGCATCTACCATTTTCATAACTTTTGGATCCATGTTCTTTGCTTTTGGTACTTCCACTAGGAATGGGTTGTGCCATATGGAGTAAACTCCCATCCCTTTTTCTTCCATAGAGCTTACTAAGTTTATCATGGTTTCATCTAATTAATTCTATAGAATGCTTGTTAAATGGTTCCCTTCTTAAGATTATGTTTTCCTTATCTGTTATTGGGATTGTAGCATAGGACCAATCCAGTTGAATTGAACCTCCTAGTTGTTCTACCCAATGTCTACTGAGTAATAGTGAGAAGAATGGGTCAACATCAACTACTGCAACATCCATGACTATGCCCTTTTTGGGGTGTTGGTCTAAGAAAACTAACAATCCAGTTATCACCCCTACACAAGGAATTTGTCTACTATCCATTATAGAAATAGGGGTAGAATCTCTTGTATAGATTAATCCCATTTGATCAACTATTAATTTGGGCATGATATTATGTGAGGCTCCATTGTCTAACATGCAATTATGAATCACATATCTTTCTCCTTCATCTGAATTATACCTTAATGATACATAGAAGGGTCTGATAGAGGATGGTGATCTTGTATCATGTTGATTTTGTCTAGCAACATGACAAGTTGGGTCTTCTTTTTGTTCCACTAGTCCAAATGCTCTGTAGACTTGTTCTCTGTATTGTTGAACTTTCATAAGTTCTCCAAATGTGATGTTAACTTTTTGCTTACTGAGTTCTGACCTAACATCAAATTCTATCTTCTTTATATCCAGTGGTCTATTACTTTCTTCTTTGGGAATCTCCTCTTCTAATTCTATTACTTTAGGAGTAATATTTTTGAGGATTCTATCAGTTTTCTCTTTACTGATATTCTTATTTGTGAAAGTTTGTTTTCTTGTTTCACTTGTAGAAGCTTTCTCTGTCCGGTCTAGGATAGTCCTGTTTCTTAAATTTAGAGTATGGGTAGCCTCTAATTCTTCAACTTCTTGAGTAGTGGGGATTAATTTCCCTTGCTTCATTTTGTCATATCTTGACTCATGTGGTTTCTACAAGATTTTAGTACCTTCAACTACTAAGATTTGAGGATGATGATTTGAAGCATACTTATCCATATTCTCTTCAAATAACCTTTCTCTGGATTCATCTTCTACAGACCAACAAGCATTGATTCTTATATCCTCTTCTGAATCAACATGTAAATCTACATTGTTGGTCACTTAGGTGAATTCCACATGCATCAAGGTTATGCGGTGCATCACAAGTAGAGCAAAAATAGGGGAATCCTTTCTATGTTGGCATATGGTATAGGGTTAGGAACATTGTTCTGATCTCTGTCGAGTCTTTTTTTCAGTTATTGTTTCCATTATTCCTATTCCTATTTCCTTCTTCAGACCATTATTGTTTCCCCAATTCCTATTGAAGTTTTCTTAAAGGAGGGTGATTATCAACATGTGGTCGCTCTGTTTGTGATGATTCACCATTATTACCATTATTTCTTTCAATTCTTGCTAACCTATTGTTCATGGTATTGAACATCTCACCATTTGATTAGTCAATTTCTCCATTGGATCTATTTCAGTTCTTCTTTGTATATCAAATGCTACCCTTTTGGGCTTTCTTTTAGGTAGATTGACTTCTAGAGAATAAGGCTTCATCTTACCACTATCAAGCATGTTTCTTTCAATATCCATTGCTTTTTCCATACAACTATCAATGGTAGTGGCTTGTTCTTGCCTCAGCTCATAGTTAAACTCTCCTTGAAAAGCATTCTTATAAAAAAATAGATTGAATATCATTAGGCCTAAGGTTGGCAGGGATTTTGTTTCTGGTTTTTGAGAATCTTCTGTTGAAGTCACTGACAACCTCATTTTCTTTTTTCTTCATAGTGGCCAATTCAGTTAACAGAGATTGTTCATTTTTTCTTTCACCATATTTCTTTAGAAAAATAGCTTCCATTTTAGTGAAGTCTGGGATATCATCATTAGGAAGAGAATTGAACCATTCTCTAGCATCTTTTTCTAAAGTTTGTAAAAATAGTCTTAAGACTACATCTTCATGTTCAACCTCTAGACTATCCATTGCATAAAAAAATTTTGATGTGATCTTCTCTAGTTACTGCATTATTTCCTAAGAATTTTGGAAGGTATTTGTGAGCTTTATTAGGTAAGGCATTTAAATTTATAGGTAAAACAAAAGGCCTATATCTATTAGTTCTCCATAAATGAACATTAGCCTGATTTTGATTTTGATTTGAGCCATTGTTACTGTAGGATTTAAATTTATAGCAACAATGCCTATAGGAATATGGGTTTGGGATGCCTGGGTATAATCTGAAGAATTATTTACCTCTATATTATAATCTATAGGACTATGGGGAGATGACTCTAATGTGTTTTCTATAGTAGCATTTAAAAATTCATCTATAGTAATATCAGCAACAACAGTGTTTTGAATTCTATTTTTCTTTACGTACTTTTTGCTACTGAAATATGATTTATTTTCATATACGGTACTCTTAAGAAGTGGGATTTTCTGATTATGGGTAAATACCTCTAGATTCTTGAATTTGGAAATAGCTCCTTACCGCTTCTCCTGGTGTGCGCCAACATGTTCTCCTCCTTTCTTGATTTTTATTTTTGGGTTCGTCCAGATAGAGTCGCCAGCACGGTAGTGCAGAAAGAACATATGTGCTTATCAAGATTGCTTGATATTTAACACTCAGCCTCACAGGGGATGGTTCTTGGGATAATTCAAGAAAATCAAGAAACTCATAAACTCACTTCAAAAGTAATTGAAAAACACGGGCAAGAAAGAAAATAAAGAACATAAAAATGTAAAAATTAAAACGAAGGTTCTTTATTCTAACTGGTCACCTGTTGATTAAAATATAATTGAAAAAAATTAAAAGATAGAAAATTTTATAAGTCCTCCTCAAAAGTGCAAAAAATTGTTGGAACCATTTCTTGCATCCATAGGATTCGATTGTCACGCTACAAGAAATCATTTGAAACCAATGAGCTATTACAGGCTCTGGTCAACCTGCCTCTTCATTCTGATTAAAAACAACTATTGCTACAGGAGAAACTATATAATGGGTAAGGAAACCCTAGTGGTAAACTTATGATTATACACGTTTATACACGCTCCAGATTTAGAATTATACTATATGTATTAATAATGACCAAGCAATGAAAATAACCATTAATTATGCCTTATGTAGACCGATGCCTAGATTCATTGGGTTGTTATAGCAATTTAACAACATTTTTAATATGAGAAAGAAAGAAAGAGATTGAGAAAGAATTGGCACTATCATATCCATTTGAATATCATAATAAACATAACAGTTGGCCAATGACAGAAACGTACGTAACACATTCAAATAATGTAACACATTACATAGTAACACATAATACTAAGACAAAGAATTAATAAGAATGAAACCCATAATTGTATTGATTTTATAAAAAATTACATGCAGAGTGGGCAGAATGCCTTTTAACTCTATTTTTCCAAGAAATATATCAATACAATGAAGAAACTCTGTTCAAATAATGTAATAGGTCTCTCCTACTCTCCTTGTTCCAATCTGGTAACAATAGAGTCTCTGAATCTCAGGCTCAATAGGATAGGAAATAATCTCAACTTCTTGAGCACTTTCCTATCAAAATCCTACACAACAAAGGGAAGAATAAGGGATGGCAAAGAAAATAGACACAAAAAGGAGATACAACAACACAACTAGTAGGGCACTCAAGTATACCTCTTAGCAAAAATGCTATCTAAATGCTTGATGCAGATTCTGACCGTAGCTAGTTCCTTTTATAGCCTCTGGTTCTTGAATCTATTATTTTTGGTACAATCCTGGCCTCACACTTGTCATCATCTGATTTGATCTTCCAAAATTAGTACAGTTGGCTTCCATCATTTTTTTATTCATACTGTATGCTTTTCTTTGGCTCCCTTTTATTCTAAGTGGTTCAACCGGTGATGCTAGTATATTGGGGACTTCCCTCCTCTGCCTTTCTATCCTTGGATTCTGGTTGATCTTCTACTTTGGATGTTTCCCCTCTCTCTTCAACTTGCTCTTCATCTCTAGGAGGGGAACTCATTTCCAATTGCAGGCTGCAAGTTTTAATCTCTTTTCCTTTTTTGCTCTGCCGCAACCATCTTATCTTTTTATCAATCCTTCTCCAGGCATCAATGTCAAAAGACACAACAAACCTCAACATGTTCATTTCTTGTAGAATCTTGTTCTTTTGTATACTAATGTAATTTTTGCTTTTTTCATAATGGGTGATCAACATTTCTACGGTGTTTACCAAGAAAGTAGTCTGTCTAGTCATCTCTGGCTCATCATCGGGCTCACAATCAAAATCTTCTATTTTGTTTCTAGAAATTCTTCTAATGATAGCCCTACATCTACCAATTTCTCTATTATATCATCTAATAGACTAAACATTTTTGCAACATTGTTGTACCACCTTCCCATGTTGGATACAAACATAGCTGCCTTCATGAATTCAATATTGCACTTGACCTCAGTCCCATCATTCAACAGTACTTCTTGATTCTGCATCTCTTCAAAGTACTCTGACATTAAGTCAAGAGTAGGGTGGATGATCTCGAGGTCTTCTTCCTTTTGACTGATTAAAATTTCCATCTCTTGAGTAGTAACTCGAATTACCCTAATCTACCTGAACATTTTAGTGATCCCCTCAATTCTATCCCGAATCTTCTTTGACATTTCCCTTTTTGTTGCATTCAAATAATATGTATAATTGAGGATCCTTACCACTTTGGGGGGCTGAGTTACTATGGTGTCTTTCTATGCCAACTCTTCCTATAGTTTATTTATTAAGGCCTACATCTCTACCTTTTCTTTATCATTGGTTTCTAGTTGGCTTCTTAATTCAGTGTTGTTCTGATGTAGTTGATCCAAAGTTTGTGCATGTACTACTTTGGCCACTTCGACCATATCACCTTCTTTTCCAAGGACTACCATCCCTCCAGTTCTCTCATCAACTTTAAGAACAACAGGTTCCTGTAGGATAGGCAATTTCACCTCTATCATATCTGATCTAGGAGTTTCTATTTCCATCCATGCTACAGAATCATCTCCCCTGCTTCCCATTCCTGCTACCATTTGTAGCTCTTGTTCCTAGGCATTACTAAAAGCTTTTTGTTTCTCAGATCTTTCCAACACAACATTGGTGGAGGGCAGTGCTAGCCTTGGTCTCTTAGCTTCTGGAGCAGATATACTTACTTGCTTTTTGACTTCAAGATCTCTGAAGATACCTCCAAATCCACCTGCTCTTTTCATGTTCATTTGTATTACTGATGGAATTACTATTTCCCTATCTTTTATCTTCAAAGAGCTAGGAATAGCTCTGGGGGCTAACTTCATCACACTGGTTACTATTAATAATTGGCTAGAGATGGGAACTATAGCCTACTGGGGAGAAGTTAGCTCTTGTACTGGTGTTGCAACCACCTCCTTTCCTTTTGTTGCACTTGAGCTTTTAAGGACCTTCTAGGAAGTGCTAGGTGTCACCTCCAACCTGAGGGGGGCATTATCAAGGGCTTTGACCTGTTGTTCTACAATATCTATAGGATTCATGGTAACCTCCAGCTGGTCGATGCCTTGATCCTCTATCAATTCTAACATAGGGTCCTCTCTGATTGCTTGGGTGGCTTCTGGTAAGAGGGGGGCCATAGATTCTACTGAAATCCCTCTGAGGAAAACCAATTTTGATGGGTACTCGTATGCTTTATGTATTTGTGAATTACCCCTTTTCTCGAAGGGATACTTATCCCATACAACTTGTAAATATTTCCCTATTTTTATAGCATCTAATAGTTCTTCTTCATAAGCATCCTTCCTATGCTTGACCTAGGCGTATTCTCTATTTTTCATTGATTTTTTGTACTTTCCATCTGGATCATAAGGCCTCCAAGTTATCTCCTCAAAATCCATGATATCCAAATCATACATCCCCTTGAGTAAAGTCGGATATCCCATAAACAAGTAACTTCCAAACCTGCAAGGGACATTGAGCCATGGAACTTTGTCGTGTTTCTTTACCAGCCTCATTTTAGCCTCTTCGACCACTTGTCTGCATAGTTCTAGGGCAGCGAGAGATAAGGGACAATACATTGGCAACATTTTTGGGGGAATTTTAGCTCCATAGAGCCGAATGTATGTGAACCCTTCTGAGAAGAAATAGTCTCCTATATCCTTTTCTCTTATGAAGGCTCTCACCCCAGGCCCTAGTCTCTCAGGGAGAAAACCAGTTAAAATCCAGTGAAATTCTACCATGAACACATCACAAAACCAACCTACATGAGAACGACCTTCGTGTATCTTCCAAAAGCTAGTCTGGACATAAGGACTCTCAATGGCCCCAACTCTTTTTTGGCTTTCTTCTCCTAATTGTCCCGCTAGTAGGTGTATGAGGATGGAGTAATTAGAAAAAATAGGCATCTCCTGTCTTTGTTTCAGGATTACCTCTTTCAAATCTATCATTTGTGAGTGCATCTGATCACTCAAGACTCTCTCCCATGCATAGACTGGGTGCCTATTGCTCGATTACACTGTGCTACTAAATGTAACACTCTCCTACCCACTACACTGAGGTCTTGTACTCCCAATACAATGTTAATCATATCGCAGAAGTCTCGGACCCATGGTTTGAGAGCAGTTTTAGCTATTGGAAATTTATCAACTACTTTCTCATGTGCTTCAAAAAATGATTTAAAAATATCTAACTTAGTTAACATTTGAGATTATCTTTCAATTACCGTTTTCACCAATCGAGTATTTACGGGCGCTAGTTTGAAAACCTGCTCGATGTGTCTGGCAGCGATGCTGAATATTGGTCTATCTTTGTTGTCTCAAAATCGTATGCTATGGCTAACCAGGCCAACAAGTCGGGAGAGTAGTGTACCTTCGGACATATCAGCTTTCCAAGGTTACTGGTCCATCTAGTGCTCTTGGGGAAACCCTTATGTTGCAGTCTCCTTGCTTTGTGGAATAAATCTGCTAACAACCAAGGGCATCTCTCGTCATTTTCCATTGTGCGAGCAAAACTTTTGATGCAGGTATTTTCCATTTCGTATTGCTGTGCGGGAGTGAGCTTTTTCCCTAGCCCACATTTTTGGGTGAACTCGTACATCGTAGTCCCAAGCATAGTTGGTCCGGGAGTTTAGCGTATGGTAGCTGGTCTATGACAAATCTCACTACCTCCTCTATGTCTTTGGGCATGAAATCAGTTCCCCAAGCCTCCATCTTGTTCTCTGTAACTATTTTAGTCTACTAAAATGAAGTTCTCAATTCTCTGTTCACTCTCTGCTCTTTCGAACTAGTCTTTTGCTCAGGATTACCAGGGTGGTAAGGTTGCTCGATATGGTGTTTTTAAATACTTGATGGTGGAGTGGGGTTCACTGTACTCGCATACCTCATCATTAATATTGTGTCACCTACTACTTTTTCAAATTTGCCAATGAAGATTTATCGAAGCATCACTTTCTAATGTTGGACAGTTAATGGTAGGTGGCTCTCCTCATCTTGCACGCCCGTAGGGACTTTGATCTATGTACTTGCAATCATTCATTGCTTCCTTATTGGTCATTGAACTGGACATCTTTCTGACGTGGAATTATAAACGTGGTGATGGTGGCTTTTCGTGAGTAAGTGTTCCACTCTGTTGGTCTTGAAAGAAATTTGGCTTTGAAAATAGTTAAATCGTTAATCAAGGTGGTGATTATTTTGGGGATTTATCTTTAGATTTGGTCATCGAATTGTGTGCCCATTGGATTCTTCAATTGATGATAGTCATTGGATGAGATTCGTATCGTTCACTTGCGTTTGATACTTTTGGACCTGCAAGAATGTTAGCCTTGTAATATCGAAGGTACATGTTAATGGTGGTTGTGCATAATATAGAGGATATCTTAGCATTTTACTAGTTAATCAATTTTATAATAAGCGTTAGACCAAGGCTTCTATCCTATTGTGAATATTAATCTTCGATTCAAAATTTAATTAGGGCTTTATCCTTCATTGTATACTAGTTATTAAAGAGTAATCAAACCATGGCTAACCTTTGTTTAATACATGATCTTTAATATTCGTATTACCTCATCAATGGGTTATCGTTTGATCAATCATGTGATCCCGCACATTCGTTCGATTATCTCTTATCGTTCAGGTAGATTGGCCAAGCGTGACCATTGGATCTGGTCGAGATTCATCATGATCATCGGATCTGGTAGATCTATGCTCTTTTTATTAGACTTTATTTCCTTTTGATGGTCATGAGAAAGCATAGTTGTTGGATTAAATTGGGGATAGGCGTGATCGTTCGATCTTGGTCAATGACCATTTAGTCAATCGACCATTAGAACATTGTTCATCTTTTTAATCCAATCATCGTCGTTGGATCTGATAGGTAAGGGCACGACCATTCGATGAAGATATAATCACACTCTTCTTAAAGGATGATAGCTTTGATGGAGCGCTGCCATCAGATCTTACTTGGTATAAGCGTATGTTGGATCGATCAATGATGGATGCTCTTGTCCTTTGTATGGCTCTGATTAGATCATGGTCGTTAGATTTAGATTGGCCAAGCGCTGTCGTCAGATTGAGATGTAATCATATTCTTTTTAGTGGATATTGGCTCTGATCAAGTGCTACCCTTGGATCTTTCTCGATCGTGCGCGATCGTCAGATCTCACTTTGTTTTTATATGACTGGTCATCCTTTAATTTTTTGAGATCGTAGCCATAGGATATTTTCTTGAATTGGGTGTGATCATTGGATCACACTTGATCCTTTGTATTTCCTTGATTAAATTGTGACCGTTAGATTTTGATAGGTTAGGCGCTATCGTAGATCTTTATTTGCTTTGACTTTTCCTTTGAGGAATGTCATCATTGGATCTAGGGGATTATGCATACATTGATCTTCATTATTATTTATGAGCTCTCTTTAATCTTTGAGCAACTCTTTTGAAGCGTGACCGTTAGATCATCCAGGATTATGCACAACCATTGGATCTACTTGGATTCGGGGGTATTTGACTTTGACTTGGATGGGATCCTTTTATCGGTTGATTGCTTTGTGATACGTGTTCTCGTTGGATTATCCTTTAGTGAAAGTGCATCCGTTCGGTAGATATTTCATTTAGACCTGCATACGTTTTGAAACATAGTGTGAGTAATATTTTAATCTAACCTTGGTGATTCATGGTAGAGCACGCGCATCCATTGGATCAATTTTTGATCAAGCGCAGTCATTGGATCTTTCGTGACCATTGTACCTAAGTCTTCAAACTTTATATCGGGGTGCTTTATTAAGTCGGGCACATCCATCCGATTTCTCCTTGATGAGGTGCTACCCTTAGATCTCCTGTAATCTGCACACTTGATAACCGAAAGGGGTGCATCATTGTATTTCATTAATCTCGGATTAAGTCGAAAGGGGGTAATTAGTAACATATTAAACCCTTGCTAATGCATGATTAACTCTAGCTTTACCTTTATGTTACCCGATACTCTTACCATTCCATCGTTTGGGTTTTGACTTGGGCGCAACCATCGGATCTCGATCGAGATTGGCACGGCCGTTGATCTCTTTCAACCTGCGGGGTTAGTTACCAAGGGGTACTTGTTTTTAACCTTTGATTAAGCCGAAGAGGGGGTAATTATCCAATGCATTAGACCCTCGCTAATCTTATTTAACAATTTTAATTAATCTTTTGGTCTTTAGCCCTTTCAATGAATCTTTAATGATAGCGCGACCGTTCGATCAGATCTTAATCAAGCGCTGCCATCGGATTCACCCGATTAGCTCAATGTTTAATTAATGGGGTGCATACCCTTAATGTTTAAATTAATTTTTATTCGAAACCTTAGATTTTAATTCCTTTGACCACAACATTTTAAAGAGTTGATTAATCAAAGGTGAGAAGTTGTAATTGATTTCAAGGTGAGAAGTTGTCATTAATAGTTGTAATTGATGTCAAGGTGAGAAGTTGTCATTGATTTCAAGTGAACACATGAAGTTGTCATTAACACCATGGAGTACACCATCATTGAAGCCAGGAGAAATGCAAAGAGTTGAAGAAAAGTTGTCAAAATATTGTTTTATAAGGGTTTTTGTTAAAACCATGGTGGCAAATTAAAAGGTTTTTATTAAAACCATTATGAGGATATAAAGGCTTCATTAAACATCATAATGTCAAAATTAAGGTTTTAATTAAAAACCACGGTGGCAGAATAATTTTCATCAAATCAGTGAAGAGCAAATGAAGGTTTACATTTTACCTAAAGTAGGCTATAATTTATTATTAAATTCAAAGGTTTATAAATATAATTTATAAAATTTAAATTATTATAGAATTTAAATAATTTATAAATTATAAAGGTTGCAAGAAGCGTCGATGTCATCAAATATTATGGAGAGCTGACGTCTAAGCCATATGGAGAATTTGTGTATAAATAATATGACAAAGGGGCATTCAAACTTACCCCTCTTTGATTTAATTTTCATGTGATTGAGCTAAAAGTAATTCATGCAATCATTGATCGTTGAGGAAGAAGACAAAGAGATTTTTTGTATTTTAGCACCAAGAAGAAGACAAAAAGGTAGAGCGTAAAGGTCTGAACCACATTTGACAGAGTGCTCCATTGGCAGCGCACATTTTGCGAGAGTGTTGGGAGTGGAAGAGTCTGCGATTGATTTGCGTGGAGTTGGAGTGTTTGTCTTGAGTGCCAAGGTGAAAGATATTTGGCATGCGCTCGTTTTGAGTGCCAGACTTAGGAGAAAGAGAACGAAGTGCTCTTAAGGTTTCAAATGTGTGTCTAGTGCATGCAGTGGGAAAGCTCGCGGCTAGGGCACACGAGGAGGCAATGATTCGAAGATTGAATCCCATAAGTGGCAAAGGTATTTTTGATTAAAAGAGATTTTATTTGCCTAAAGTTTTTCCTAAAGTATTATTTGGAGTTATAAGGGTATGTGAAAGGTTGTTTGCTTGGTTCAAGTGGTTGGAGTTATAAGGAAAGTTAATTTAATTTTTGTCAGTTCTTCTTGCCATTAAATTTAATTAAAGAGGTTTTGAGTTAATTTTTGGTGGATGATAAATTTATTTTAGTTGGGATATTATAAGGTGTTATTGGAAAAATATTTTATGTATGATGATGGTTGTTTTTATAGTTGGAGTGATAAGGTGTAAATAAGTTTTTGCATTACATTGTGAGAAAGATTTATTCTCTAACCTCTTTGAGATTGGCATAGAAGTTTTTGTGGTTGTGGTAGATTTATGAGATCCTTTCATCATCAAGAAAAAAAGTATGAGCACATTCTTCCATAGTTGAGTTGATTGATTGGTTTTTTGGAAAATAAGTTTGGAGTGAAAAGGACTTGATTAGGGTTTTCCTATTGAGTGTGTTAGTTAATGCTTAAAGGTTTTTTGGAATAAAGTGTTGTTATTAAAACCTTGCTTTTATAAGCATTGTTGTTTAAGTGAGTTATTGAGTGAAGAACTTGAACTAGGGTTTGTAAAGATCATGAATATCATTGTTATGTGAGAGTTGTTTTATAAGCATTGTTGTTGAAGTGAGTTGTTGAGCAAATAACTTGAACTAGGGTTTGCAAAGATCATGAGTATCATTGTTATGTGAGAGTTTTTTTATAAGCATTATTGTTGAAGTGAGTTGTTGAGCAAAGAACTTGAACTAGGGTTTGCAAAGATCATGAGTATCATTGTTATGTGAGATTTGTTGTTGAGCATTGTTGGAAATATTTTGAGTTGGTGTTTATAAACTTATACTAGGTTTTGAGAGAGAGGATTATTTCATTGAGTGATTGGTTGAGTAGATTTGATTTAGCCTAGTCAAGTGGGAGTGTGAAGTGATTTTTCAAGTTCCATAAAAAAAACTATTCTATATTCTGAATTGAGTTGAGAAAGTGATTGAGCATTGAGTTGAAATTGAAGCATATTGAGTCTCTAACAATTCTCCTTATGTTTCTAAGAGAGTGATTGTAATTAATTGAGCATTGTGATAAGTGTAGAACATATTGAGTCTCTAATAATTCTCTTTATGTGTCTATGAGATTGGACAAGTTTTGTGTGGACTTGTTGAGCTGATTTGAGGTAAGTCTTTGAGAAGACTTGTGGACATATTTGGTGTGAGATTTTGTGAAAGCTTACAATACAGATATTGAGCAGATTTGGACAAGTTCTAGAGAGGGCTTGTAGAGCATATTGAGCAAGTTCTAGAGAGGACTTGTGGAGTAGATTGAGCAAGTTCTAGAGAGAACTTGTGGAGCAGATTTAGCAAGTTCTAGAGAGGACTTGTAGAGCAAATTTGAGCAAGTTCTAGAGAGGACTTATAGAGTAGATTTGAGCAAGTTATAGAGAGGACTTGTAGAGCATATTTGAGAAAGTTCTAGAGAGGACTTGTGGATAGATTAGTGTGAGATTTTATGGAATCTTACAAGGCAAATTTGAGATAAGTCTTTGAGAAGACTTAAGAGCAGAGTTGATTGATTTGTTCAAACCTTGAGGTAAGGTTTTGGGTAGATACAACAGAGTTGATACAAGCCTTAAGTTAAGGCTTGAGGATAGAGATCGAGGATAGATTTATGCTAGACTAAAGGACTATGTTTAGTGTAGATTTGAGAGCAAATTTTGGTGCATATTTGAGGATAAGTTTGTGCCAGACCAGAGATAAATATTAAGCATATTTGTGCTAGACCGAAGGACTGTGTTTAGTGCAAATTTGAGATATAGATTTGGATGTGAGAGAGTAGAGAGAACAATAGTCTCTAGTGGATAGAGATCCATCAGCCAGGGCAGTGAGGATAGGTCTTCTTAGTGTGGACAAGAGTCTTCAGTGGAGAGAGATCCACAAGCTAGTGCAGTGGAGGCAATAGTCTTCTAGAGGATCACCAGCCAGAGTAGAGAAAAAGGAGTTCTCCTGTGGATAGAGATACATAAACTTGATTTAGGGGATTGGTGTCTCCTTTGGACAGAGGTCCATAAACATTGTAATAGGGAAAGGATTCTCAAGATATTGATTGAGAAAATTTTAGCAAAATATTTTCTCTGTGGAGTAGCCCACATTGGGTGAACCACATAAATTATGGTGTCTCTATTGTGTGTGGTGATTTATGCATTGCTTTGATTACTGATGTTGATATTGCTATCTTTACATTGCATAATATTGATTGGGAAAGAAAAGTAAAAATTGGTCTTATACTGTTCACCCCTCTCTCAATATAAGCTTGTGTTCTTCAAACTTCTTTTGATATACCAATATCATCTATATACATTAGGAGGCCTTATTATATATCAAACATTTCTATATACCCACCCTTAAGATATAGCCATTAGTATGTGTAAGACGCTAGTCCTTTCGATATATACAAATGTACATGAAAGAGAATTTAAGGTACATGAAATAAAGTGATATATGGAAGTGACCTTCCCAGGTACGTGATTTAGGATAGGTACATGAGAATTAATGAGATAAACTTCCTTATGTTTCCCACTACTCCACCATAGTATACTCTCTAGGAGGCTTAAAATACACACAAGACCTTATATGGGAGGCTGACATCCTAGGTTCACTATATACCCAATATAGCCTCAAGATTTGTTCGATGGTCATTCAAAGGGTTGTCAAAACCTTTAATAGAACTAGCCTTTGGTTAGATCCTTATTAATCTTAATTAATATTTTCTAAATACACAAGTAAAATTATGTGGTCTTGTTTAGGGTTTTTATTAGTTTTATATTTGATTAGGGCTAGGCTTAGGGCAAGAACTTTTGTGACCTATAGAGGTGTTCACGTTAAGTTCACTAAAATGTAATACCAAGGGTCCAAAATATCCTCAACCGATCGTGTGGAGTTTGTACCTCCTATACTACCTTAACATGTGTATGGAGATGTAGTCAAAATTATTTAAATACATTCACAAGTCCAAAATATGGGCTAGAATTGTTAAAATCTTTGTTGGAGTCTTCTAGACTTAGGGTTGTATGAAGAAAAACATAGCTCTATCCGAATTTGTGTCCAATAAAAATGGATCCTTGTTCATTTGATCACACTGATATTTTGTGGTCTATGTTGATTCAAACGTCATATCCCAAACACCTTTTCTTGACCTTATCCTTCTTCTTCTTATTTTATTTCCTCTTTCATGAATTCGTGCCTTGTCCATATGGGATGCAAATTCACTCTACAATGAATTCATAATCCATTTTTATAGGGTGTGAATTCAGCTAGAGCCATGTTTCACTTCTTTTTCTCTTTTTTTACTTTCTTTCATCACCATTTTCTTCCATCTCTTCCTCCATTCATACATTTCATTCACTAATAAGCTTCATGCATTAGTTTAGTCCATTCATGCATCCATCGTTAAGTTCTTTTCATTCATTCGTGCATAATAAAACATAAAAGCACATAAATAAAATCAAACACACATAAATAAACATACACATATATAATGTAGCATGATATTACTCAGGTGTCAGAGAATACATAAGTTTGGTCGATGTGCCATAGTTTTAGCCTGGTATACTCAACCCTCCCCAAGGATGCATGCCACACTCAAAATTAGCATGTCATCTCTATCCTAGCTTTAGCTCTGTGAGCCCATATCCTCCACTCTGCTTGTCGAAGGTGGACCTTGTGGGAGCATGTTCATGGATAGCATAACAATCCATGACCTAGATCATGATTGATCCTATGTATGAAGGGAGGATGATGGAGGTACCCTTTGCTTTGTTGGAACCTCTTGGAAGTGTGGTTTGGTAAAAGTTCTCCCTCTATACAAACACCTCCAGTATCTCTCCCACCCTTTGTAGTTATACCTGTAACAAGCATATTCCCTTGTGATGTTGGTTGTGAATCAAAACAACCATCCCCTCAACTCAAGCTTGTTTTTGCTCCTACTCCAACTAGCTCATCTCCCTTCTAAGACAGGATGCATCAACCCTCATTGTGTCTCACTTTATGAGTGCTTATTTAAGGTACTCTATAGCCCCTCTATCCTCTTGGACCTATCCTCTTAGCGTAGGTTCATATACCTTTGTATGGTTGCTATCTAAGCCTACAATACCTATGTCTCCTTCATTTCATCCCCTTGGCACACGATCTCACTTGATCCTATTGATGCATATGTAGAGGCCTTTCTAGCTGCTCTACTCAACCCAACTCTCATCATGGGGGTACTTTTTACTGCTCACTCCTCCCTAGTCCCAGAGAAGATAGTAGCCACTACCACCATCTCTACCTAGACCTATGTCTGTGAAAATTGTGGGGCCTTCTACCCCTACTACCTTTGATCTATGGTGCATCAAGTTACCTCTTGAAGTGTTAGATATACCTACTGGCCCATAACCTAGCACCTCTACACTAGTATTGGTGTGGATATCCTCAGTGGCACAATGCTCCTATACCATATCTTGTATCTGAGAGCCACATTGACATCATCCATCCTTGGATCCACATATAGTGTATCATTTAGGTCCTCCTCCATCCATATCCTCATATCAAGGTCCCCTCCAACTCCTAATGGGTCCCTTCGCACCTGTCTGTACCAGTAGTCTCCCTAGTTTATTATCTCCTAAAAGATTTCAAACTTCTATTGGAATTGATTGAATCGATAGAGCTATAGCTCCCTCTTCTTTGTAGAGACCCACCTAACCCTCTTGACCCTCACTAGATCCTCCACATCCTCTACCTAGCTAGGGTGTTGACACCATGGTTACCATATGATCATAAGGTCCTATAGGTTGTCTATCACTCACGTCCCTAATGGTACGATACCAACATACATCCTTTAAACATGCTTAAAGTCTTTGGACCACTTGCATACTACTAGTCGCTATGGGTTGAGCAATGGCTCTAATAGTGCATGCAGTCTCTAGATAGCTACGTGATCCCAAAACCACACTTGGAGCAAGATCGTATACACTAATCATGTAAGTCATTTGTACACGACATTGAACAATATCCTATACAAATAGTCCAACACATATGGGCCTCATGCAACTTGCATCTGTTGGTCTTGCATTTCTACCACTACTCTTGTTAGTTCCCATGGTAGGTTTTGCCTACTCATATAACACACGAGGAACCCCATCACTACCCCATAGAGCATGATCGTTAGAGCATCGACCCCATGGTGCCCTACCAACTCATCGACATGGATTCCACTTTGCCAGATCTTGTAGGTATAGTTTCTTGACAATAACTAAAGTATGGCCTACTTCCCTTATGCTCTGTAAACTACCCTACCCCTAATGGAGATGCACAAGATGTGCCACACATCCTCTAGTGTGATCATCATCTTCCTTGTGGATAACCAAAAGGTAGACGACTCTAGGTACCACCTCTCTTCTAGCATCATTATTAACCCTCTATCTACCTCAGCCTGGGGTATCTCTACCAAATGTAGTAGTCCCATCACCCCTAGGATACCCCTCTCTACTGGTGTGAGCTCCTATAGCTCCTCATCTAAGGAGCTCAATTACCATTCCCTACTCTCCAATACGTCATGTTGCAACCAAAAATAACAACAAAATTTTAATCAGTTCCACACAATAAATGCAAATAAAATAAAATTAGATTAACATCTAAGCTAGCTTATCTCCTCTCTCATCTTCTCTTCTCATTTTTATTTGTCTGGTTTTCTTTTTCTTTATTTTTTTCTCTACCAAAATTGTACCCCCTTCTTGTTGGGCTTAGTTATCAAATTCAATGATTTTTTTAGATGAAGTTTGAAATTCGTCGAATTTAAAATATTAACGAATAAATTCGGCGAACAAACCTTAAATTTGACGTAGGAAAAAATTATGTGGACACACATAAGGGAAAAAGACCCGCACAATTTTTTTTTGGTCCTCATAAATTTAAACATGCAACTTGGTATGTTAATATATGCTTTTGTTTTTTACGAAGGCTTATCATGTGCGGTTTGTGGATTTCGTGTTGTAGATCGCAGAGTGGAGTTTTTTTTGGGAGGGTTTATGGGAAGTTTCCAGGGACAAGGGGAATAAGCAGAATACAAATTATATATATAAAAGAAAATTTTAATTTTATTAAAATCTAAAACCATAAAAAATTATGTAATTTGCCCAGTGTGAAAGTTATGTAAATTATGCAATCTACAGGTACAAGGAATGAAGTTAGTCCATTTAGTACTCCAGCACCAAATTGCATGCTAAAGATATATCCAGTTTTATTATTTTTAACGATTTAGTAAAACAAACAATTTAAGGACGAATACCCAATTTTTAAAATTTAGTATTGTTGTTGTTAATTGGAAAAAGTTTGTTTTATATATTATTAAAAAAATGTTATGTGCATACACCTAAGTTCATATATGCATTTTTATAATATATCGAATTTGATGTCAAATTTTATTTTAAATTTTTAGACATGATAAATTTCTTTCAAACTTTAAGAGAGTCAAATTCGAATACGAACTCGAACTTGATGACTAAGTTGTCGGGTGTGATTTCGTCCTCTCCTTTCTTTTTCCAAATTCGTGCCACATCCTTACAGGGTGTGAATACATGAATTTGTGCCCTGTATTTCTAGGGCACGAATTCAGTCACCATCATGAACTAGAAAAATTCACAGTCAACATCCGAATTTGTGTCGAGTTGTGCATGATGATTTCTTCTAAAAATACAAAAAATGCTTAAAGCACTTAAAACCTTAATCTAGCCTAATCTAGAGGAAGGATTTTAGTCCTTATCCATGCTCGCTCCATTGTTACACTGGTATTGCCCCTTATAATGGTTGAACAGTGTGTGGGAAGCACCATTTATCTTTTTGTCTAGAGCCCTTTTTCTTCTCACACGATGAAAATGAATTCATTTTCAACCTTCCCTTTTCTTATACCTCTTCTTTTATCTCTTCTATTTATGTTTTTCCCTATTTCTCTATGTTTGCTGCTCTCTTTTCTTTCGATTCTACATTTTTTGAGTTTCCTCAAGAATTTCGCATTCCTTTCGAAACTTGAGGGGGTGCTCCCGACCTAAGAGGCATTAAAGTCATTAATGCCTTATTTTACATGTAAAATTTCAAAGTGTCTGGTATGACACTATTTTTGCACCACCCCTTTCTTCTAAACTAGCCACCCCTTTTTGTGTTCGTCGTTCTTCACCCATAGGTGTCTACATCTTTCTTTGACGCATTTATTAGGCCATAAATGCATTAAAGAGGGGGTAAAATGTAGACATGGAAAATTGACCCACCTAAGTGAGTCATTTTTTCTATAACCTTTGAAAAGTCCCTCAAACTTGTCAAAGTACAAGTTTGGGCTTTTCTTCCCTTTTACATTTTTTCATAGTTTTACCAAAATTGTGGTTGCCCAGTATGAGGCCTGATTTCGAAAAGTTAGGGTTTTCTCTTAGAAAACCCAAATTTTGAGTCGACCTCCAAGATGTCGGTCCTCCCCTAGGTTTTGCCTTTTTGTTTTCCCACCATTTTTTCCTCCAAACCTCTTATATATAGAGGGATTGGATCCTCTTTTTCCCTAAGTAAATTTTGGCTAAGAGGTTTTGCTCACAAGTTTTCCCAGCATTTTTTCTTTACGAATTCAAGCAAGATCAAGTTTCTCAAGTGTCTTTAAGTATTATCTTGTTGCTTTGCTTTTGTGATTTATTTTTCTTGGTGGATAAGTGTTGGAGCCTTGAGGTGGATTCTATCATTTATGGAGGTCTTCATCCTTTTGACTATTATTTTGCTGCCACTAGGTAATTTCTTGCATTTTTTATTTTCCTAGATCATTAATTGTTTGTTTTATGTTTTATTTTGCATTAATAGAGCACTTCTACTATGAATTCATACCTTGTATGTACAAGGCATGATTTCAATAGATCCAAATTCACATTCACCTCTTATGAGGTACGATTTCAGATTCATTAGGTTTGGGGGAAAATTTTCACTTCCAAACCTTAATTTATGTCTGCATGCTTCATTTGGATCATAACATTGTTGTTTGCACTCTGTTTTTTGCACTGTTTCATTTTATTACATCTTGTCTTGTTCATTTCTAAAAAGATCAACAATCACTTTTGTTTTCAAATGGTTAGCTAAAAGGACCAAGAAGGCTTGACTATTGCACCTTCAAGCTCAGTCACATAGTGGCCTAAGTAGATCTCCAAACGCTGATCAATTCTCTAAGGTTTTGTGAAGGTTTTTTGCAAGATGTGAAGTCATAGGATAAATTTGGACACAAATTAAAAGCTAGGATCAACTACTAGATCAAGTAAGTGCCCTGAGTAAACTTCTTAGGTTGTTTTTAGTTTTCTTTCTATCCATTTATATTCTAGATCTAGATCATAAATAAAAAATATATATTTTGATCTCCTTTCTAGGCATTTAAAAGAGAAAGTACTTATAGTTTGCATTCTAGGGTTAACTTTGTTTGTGCATTCTCTCTTAAACCCTTGATAAAAATAAAAAGACTTACTTTATTGCAATTTTGAGTTTTAGTCCTCATTGAAAATCAATAATCATCCTAGGGTTAGCTTCTTGTATTTTTGCACCATTGTTTGTCTTACATTGTTCTTTTATTTCTCATAGCTTAGATCTCAGAAAATTTAAACATAGGTGCTTGCTCAATATACACATCAAAAATTCCATCCCTAGACTTGGAACAAGTACTTAAATCATTCTTGGTGAACCCTTCGATCCCCCAATCCCTCAAGTGTAGAGAATATAACACACCCCCACGATCACCTCAACTCCTAATGAATCTAGTCGAGAATCGTATGTGGCAAGTCATTTTTCCCCTCTATAACTATATTATGGAGACAAAGCTCCATGAAATGTATCTAAATGTAGATAAAATCTCAAGATTGTATATTTGACTCATGAATAATATTGTGAGTATTTTCTTTCAATAATATTGTTATATTGTTGAATATTATGTTGATTCATATTATATGAGATTTGCATGCATTGATATTATTCTGTAATTAAGTCTTCATCATATTTTATATGTTCCTAGTTAATTGGGACCTAAGATAGTTTGGCTTAAAATCCAACAATGGTAACAAAAAGTAAATTTCAAAAAAGCAAAGTGCATTTCCTTAATACTTCCCCTAGAAGGCAAGGAAGAATTACAAGAATTTTTAGTTGTGAAATAGAGGAACTACCTTCTACCTACTTGGGTATGTCTCTCTTCAAAGAGATCATGAAGGCTAAGTTATTGGACCCTATGATTGAATGGATAAGAAGGAAAATAGATTTTTGGAAGGGATACCTCCTTAGCCAAGCTATAAAGTCCCAACTAGTTAAATCGATGCTCCAAAGCATCCCAATCTACTTCATGTCCGTGTTCAAGATGCTTATCAAAATCAGTGCTAAAATTATAACAAATCCAAAGATCCTTTCTATGGTTTGGCACAAAAGAGAGGAGGAGGTTAGCCCTAATGGACTGGGATCAAGTTTTTTCTCAAAAAGTGGTGGGGGCCTAGGATTCATAAAGTTGCATAGGATGAATGACGCCTCATCACCAAGATAGGGTGGAAATTGCTAACTAAAATAAAAATTAGACGGATCCAAATCCTTAAAGCTAAGTATCTCAAGAATGGAAGGAATCTTGTGGAAGAACAAAACCCTCCCAAGGGATCCTATCTTTGGAACCATTTACATAAAACCAAGTCCCTTTTGTTGAAAGGGGCCAGACGTAAGGTTAGGGATGGGAGAAAGATAAATTTTTGGAAGGATTGTTGGCTCTAGCAAACCCCATTGATTGAAAACCAAACCTTGGCTCCCCTTGAGCCCCTTCTATCTAAACACTTTGATAAATTCATCTAAGATTACATATTTGAGGATGAAGACAAAATGAGGTGGAATCCCATCCATATCCCTGGCCTGGATCAACATAGTAGGCAAGCTCTCACAAAACTTAATAAGATGCTTAGATTCAAGATCCTAAGTCTAGAAAGAGAATATAATTCCTTATTTTAAAAAATGCATAAGGGAGGGTGATATACGATGAAATCAGTCTATTACTTAATGGAAGGTGATGGATGGGGATGGATCCCAGTTGCAAAAATCTAGCTTAAGCATTTAACTCCTAATATTAACTTCTTCTATTGGCTAGTAGTCCAAACAATATTCTCAACATTGACAACCTTCTCAAAATGGAAATGACAATTCCCAATAAATGTTATCTCAATGAAAAAAATTGGGAAAGTGTGAAGCACCTATTTTTGGAATGTGCATATTTTTTGGAAGTCTTTAATATGATCCTAAGCAAGTTTAATATGTCTTGGATTTCTTCGAATAATTTAGTTAATTTTTGTCTCCAGTGGGATCACACTTTTCATAGCAAGAGGTTGAAATATCTTTAGATATTTAGCCAGCCCCATATACTTTGGGGTCTTTGGAAAGATAGGAATAGTAGAGCTTTCAAGAATTAAAAACGGTATTGTAAATCCATCGAAGCAAGAATTTGTGTAGCTATAGTTGAAAAATGTTTAGAGCATCAAATTTAAGGATAATTGGGAGAGTAATGTGGAGACCAAGATAACTTCTCAATGGGGCCCAGACAATGTTCCTGATCCCCAAACCCAATTGGACCCCTCAATTCACTCATAAACTAAATGGATAGTACCTTCTAAGGACTGGGCCAAGATAAATTTTGATGGAGTTACAAAGGGAAATTCGTGAAAGGTAGGTGTAGGTGTTAATAGGAATCATGAAGGGAAGATCATCCTTGCTTATGTGGAAGGGTTGAGAATTCAAACAAGTCACTTTGCTGAATCCAGAGCCTTGATCCAAAGGTTCCTATTGGAAAGGTTGAGTTTTAGAAGAGTGGTGATCGAAGGAGATTCACTTAATATCATCAATTGTACTAACAATTTATAGAAGGCAAGTTGGAGCATTGAGGACCTAATATTATCAGCTTAAATAATTATTCAAAGTCTTGAGAGCTCTCAAGTAATTTATATTTTTAGGGAAGGAAACCAGGTTGTTGATGTTATGGCCAGTTAATTTGGAAGATCTTAAAGTCTGGGAGAGTGAATTCTCTTTGGAGCTTCTAGAGATGGTGAATAAGAATACCCCATAGTATTTGCATGACAAAATAACAAGCTATTCAGAGTGAAGGTTGGTTTCCCCTCTCTAGGGGCCCAAGTTTGCAATAGTTTTAGGCTTGGTGTGTTGGCTTTACTTTGTAGTTAAACACTTCTAGTTTTGAGTTATCCACAAATCACTTATCCTGTATAATGATAAAAGCTTTCCATGTAAGGAATAAATCCTATTGAAGACCCCAACATTGGCGTTCTAGCTAGTATGGATCCTCCAACTTGGTCGAGACTCAAGTCGGTCCAATCAGCTCAATCCATTTGGCAATGTCTAGAATAATGAACACTAGAGATCAAATCGGACTTGTCTTCCTATCATTGTTTTACATGCTACATATGGTATTACTAACCTGTGTGTGTTGATATTATATTATAACTTCCAATAGATATCCTATGGATATTTGAATTCCCAAGCATATCCAATTCCCAAGTGCACTCAGATCATGCTAGATTGCATTATATTCAGCCCAGCTAGAAGGTATGATCCATTCTAGCACATGCAAGGCTGACCATTGATATCTAGGCAAAGTAAGTCCCATATTCACATGTCACCCATGAAACCCAACTTCACTATAAGGAGATGTTCTACCAAGGGTGCTATCTTAGTTCTTGAAGGACAAGAGAGTCTAGGAAGAACAATTATTTTGCCTGTTAAACTAGATATGGGGAGTGATATTGTTAGAATTGAGTCGACTTTAATCAACTTCAAGAAGGAGGTGTTAGACATTCTTGAGTGAGGTGGTATGTTACTCTTTTTGAATAAATATGATGGTAATGATGAAGGGACTTTCCACAAAATGGCCCACTCTTGGATAAAAAGGAAAGTTATTATAGGTTTGAGTTTTTGTATCAATCCAACGATGATAGCTAAATTCTTCCAGATGGTGATGAAAGGTGAGTGTATAAACTGAGAAAAGTACTCACTTGCAAGAGAAAGAATCAAGTTTATATCTCATGATGAGAACATAAGCAAGGTGAATAATATTGTTATGAGGGAATCCCTTTCTAAAACCTAGAACAGAGTAGTGGTGGTAATAATGAAATACTTCATACTGAATGGGAAATTCATAGTGGTAAGGAGTTTTCACTTTGGTTTCCTTAATCATTTATGAAGAGGGAAAACCATGAATATCCTATTTTTCCTTTACCAGGGTATTGAGAAATCCATCAATGATGTACAACGAGAGAAAATTTCCATGCATTTGCATCAAGGCTTGTTAAAACTATTGTATACACATGCACATTTAAAGGGTAGACAATCGAGCTTGATGACCATGACAAGAGGAAGTTGGTGGTAGAGAACTTTGAAATCTTTGGAGAAAGATGCAAAGAGGTTGCACTGGTGTCTAGTGGGTAAGGTTGCTCAAAGGGAGAATCCTTTGAATATACACCATTGAAGGAAGGACCCAAAAGTTGCAAAGGCACGAGCTCGAAGCACAAGTGTCAGTAAAGGAAGGATTTCTCAAAGAAGGGTGGTAAGTTGAATGATGAGGCCTTGAAGGATTTAGATGTTAAAAGAAGGTCAAAGGTCAAAGTGTCTGGGAATAAAACTAGATAGTGTGAAGAAATATGAATCTTTGTTATGTTACATTTTAGACCATGACACTGATGAAGCTCAAAAGGAGGGCTCTCCATCTGGTGGAAATGATTCCTGTAAAACTGACACTCAATTGAACCCATAGTCATAGGTGAAAGATATTTAACCTAGGGATACTTACTTCTAGAACCTATGAAGCTTACCTCAACAAAGATATTGATGATGATCCTCCTGAGTACTTTATTCTTGCAGGGATGAGAAACGACTATATATTTTTGAAGGGCATCAATGATCCAATGAGAAGAGCAAGCAGAATGATGACCAATAGTGTTGACGAATCTGATATCTACCTGAGGGATGTCAAGAGGAAGATTATTGCTCTTAGCTCCAAAGATATAATGAAGAGGGTGGAAAGGATGACCATAGGTCTATGTTATCTATCATTAAAATGACTCCTATTTATCTTTGTTCCTTCTATGTTATCTTGGTATGATGTTTGCCAAGATGTTTTGTCTTTAACTATCTAAGATTTTTTTTTTGAAAAGTTACATATTAATCTTATATAATCTATTTTATTTTATTTTGTGAATATCTTCTAATAATTTCCTCATAAATTTTTATGGATGTAAAAATGTTGGGGCATTCCAAAGATCTAGAAGATCACCTTCAAGCTCTAGAACTCTTTTGTAAAGAATTTGGGATGCAGGTGAACACGAGTAAAACAAAAATTATGATTTTTTCAGCAAAAAAGAAGAAACAACAACTCAAATTTTAGTTTGCAGGAGAACCGCTTGATGTAGTAGTAGAATACAAATACCTGGGCATAGACTTTCATGAAAAACTTAATTGGAATACATGTAGGATGAAAAGAACTCAAAGTGGTTGGAGAGCACTATATGCACTTCAAAACAGGTGTAGGAATGCTGAGTTGTGGGATTGGAATACCACCAAGGTCTTATTTGGCCTACTTATTACACCGGTTCTGTTGTATGGTTGCGAGGTGTGGGCTAGTGGCACAACAAATACAAAATGGAGGCAAATAGAAAGGATTCAAAAATATCTAATCACAAACTTTCTCAAAATTAAGGCCACAACCCCTTATGAAATTATTCTAGCTAAAACTGGAATGTTCCCTTTAGAAGCAATTGCTATGACCAAGTTGTTATGTTACTTGAAAAAAAACAAAAAACATGACAAATGATAGATGGCCTAGGGCAGCTAGGGATGAAGAGTTGCATAGGCGAAAGAATACATGGATGAAACAAAATCAAAAATGGATGAAATGTTGGGAAATCAACATAAATGAATGCCCAAATGTCAACAAAGACATAAAAAATTATGTGAATGAAAAGTTCAAAAGTGGAATGTGGAAAATGCAAGCAGGAAAATACAATATTATATTGCAAATTTTAACCCAACGTATGACCACAAGGAAAAAGCGTATATAGGCGCTGAAATCAAGTGGAAGGAAAAATACTCATTGCTCAGATAAGGACTAGATCTCATAGGCTTAGATGTGAAATAGGGAGATGGACAACGCCAAAAGAACAATGGAAATAAAGGATATGTACTCTATGCAGCATAGGGGCAGTAGATACAGAGGAACACTTCATCTATAAATACCCGAGTTTTTCAGATATCCGTGACAAATACAAAGAAACACTTGGGAATGATTTTATGGAAGATTTATTTGAAGATAGTAAAATAATTTTTTTTTGGGAATTGCTAACACAAATCAGCAGGAGAAGGAACAACCTTCTCAAAGATATTAAAGATCATATGATATGATTTGAGTAATTGTACTTCCATATTTGAGGTCCCATAGACCATATTTGGGTCTCGCGGATGTAATTAATATCTTTCATTTCATTTCAATACCCCTCACCAACTAATAAAAAAAAGCCAAGCAATACAAGAGAGAGTCATTTGTAACATTAAAAATCTTATATATGAAGAGAAAATTTTTCTCCTTGACTATCGCGGTGACGTCGATTTGAAGAAATAAGTTGTAAATATTTTCTACAATTTAAAACGTTCTAAGGAAGCACCAACGATTCAATTGATCAGCGACAAGTGGCAATTGAAGCATTTAGACCATATTTTCGAAGAATAAGGTGTGATTTATTTTTAAGAAGTCTGAGTGCATTGATGAGTTGGACTTATTGTAACCGTTTGAAGAAAGAGAAACAATTTACACATGGAAGGTAATTTTGATTATTTTTTTGAGTGCATGGTTTTTTTTTAAAGAAAAATTTAGCGTTGGAATAGGAGATAGATAATCAAAAGTTTATTAAATATAATATTGATGATTATATATTTGACACATTCTTCAAAGGCATAAATTTTGTAATTATGCAAGTTGTAAACATGTACATTGCACAAAAAAAATAAGACACTGATTAGCTCGAGAAAAAAATATTCTAGGTGTGAAGACAAAGTAAGCATGTCCAAGGTAAGGATAAAAATTTGATTCTTTAGGGCAGTGAAAAATAATATATTTGAAAAAGGTGGAGCGTTGGTTAATTTATGAATTTTAATTAGCGCATTTACCAAAGTCTTTGTAAAAAGAAATTATTCTAGAATTTAGCAAAATTTATTGGAGTGAAAGTTTTTATTTAAGAAATAAAAAGACAAAAATATAAGTTAATTTATATAGCAAACCTCCCCACTTTGTGTCTTGGTCTCCCTATTTTCATTGGTTCTTTGAGAGAGTCAATGTAGGACAAGGTCATTGAAAGAATTCAAAAAAAACTTGCTGGATGGAAAGGTCATCTTCTATATCAAGCAGGAAAGCTGACCTTCACTAAGGCCTCTCTTTAGAGCATTCCAGTCTATTTCCTCTCCGTTTTGAAAGCCCCTGTGAAGGTTTTCTAGAAAATTGAGAAACTCCAAAAAGAATTTTTATGGACTGGATTAGAGGAGAAAAAAGGATACACCTTGTAGGATGGACCAAAGTGTGCAGACCTAGGGAAAATAGGGGCTTAGGTATGAGGAGAATTGCTCATATAAATTTAGCTTTACTAGCTAAGCAGGCATGGCGTCTCATTTCTAGTGAAGAAAATGAATGGACAACTATCATCAAACGAAAGTATCTTCAAAATATGGAATTTCTAAGTGACTCAGTTCCAATCAGAGGTTCTGCTTTTTGGAAAGCAATTCTTAAATGTAAGGAAATCATCAAAAAAGGATTAATATGGGTTTTAGGCAATGGTGAGAGGATAAATTGATGGAATGACAGGTGGGCTAAGGATGAACCACTAACGCAATATCCTAACTTAGCCCGAATCAGAGATATCACGGAAGAACTCATTGGCAAAAAAGTCTTTAATTATATGGTTGAGGACAAAGGTAGAATGAAGTGGAAATAAATAAGAATTCCCGGATTTCAAGCAGAATACAATGATCTTTGTAACATTCTCGGGCAACAGTTTATCCCCATGAGACCCAAGGAAGATCAAGTGACCTGGGATCCTATGAAAAATAGGTAGTTCACTATTAAATCAGCTTACAAGCTTCTGCTTGATGACGAGGATTTTGTCCTCCAAAAGGACTTAGTTTGGATAAAAAATTTAATTCCAAAAATTGTAGTCTTTTCATGGCTGGTTATCCAAGGAAGAATTATAACCATTGATAATATGATGTGTAAAGGTATTTGTATCACTAATCGTTGTTATCTGTGTAGGGCTAATTGGGAGACCATTTATCACATTTTACTTGAGTGCCCTTTTTCCTTGGTTGTCCTAAGTGGGGTTTTTCAGGCCTTCAATATTTCATGGGTTAAACCAGCCACCGTACTTGATTTGTTCGTCTAGTGGCCTTGCCCCTTTTCAAGCCAAAGACTTAGATACATGTGGAAAATTTGTCTCAATCACTATATTTGGCAGGTGTGGTTAGAAAGGAACCATAGAGTCTTTAATGAGTCTATCCATGATCATCAAACTATCATTGCCAGGATCCTATCCTTTGCCAATGAGAATGTGAACCTTATTCCTTTTGATAGTCGTAAACCTCATCTCAGAGGAGATCACGATTGCTCAATATTTAAGCTTAACCTTGTTAGATGATTCTATGCCTAGGGTAATCAACCCCAGAGCCAATGTTAAGTGGTCTCCACCTCCTACGGGTTGGTTTAAGCTTAATTTTTATGGAGCAACTAAGGATAATCTTGGTAGAGCAGGCGCTAGTGGCATTGTGCGAGATCATAATGGGAATATGATGCTTGTATTTTTTTAATATTTGGGAACAAGGACAAACAATGAAGCTGAAGCTAGAGCTATGTGGAGAGGCCTTCAAATGACTCAAGACTTAGAAGGCAATTTGATCGTAGAAGGAGACTCTATGCATGTTATAAATCTCCTCAATAATTGGAAAACACCTCCTTGGAGGATTAAAACAATTGTTGAAGAGGCTAGGATCATTTTCCAGGGAATACAGGATAGAAAAGCCCAACATGTCTTTCAAGAAGCTAACAAAATTGTTGATAAGCTGGCCAATTTGGGTGTCGATGGTGACAAACTTTTCAAATGGGAACATGATGTCCTAAGTGAAGTAGAGGAGCTTATTCAACAAGAATGCCAAGAATGATAGTTGAATTTACCAATAGGTAAGGCACTGTAAGTTCGAAGGCTAGGAGTATTTTCGTCTCTTTTTTGAATTGGACTTACAATAAAAATTATCTAAGCTATCAGTATTCGTGGATGTTTCTTGGAAATACCACAAAGACTGATGGGGACAGTCACTTGTCAGATAACATGGCTCCTAGGCATCTTAGTAATTTGAGGTTGGTTGATAATCATAGGTAAGGAAAGAAATGACAATATAAGACTTCGAACCAAAGCCACGTGGACCACCAGATAGCCATCGCCATAAATCTAGCCAGCAGGTTCACTTCTCCAAGGCTGATTGGCCAAGATAGTATGTAGTACCAAAGCATGTCATATATGGAAGAAAGTAATTACCAAAGAATTATTAAGAACAACTGTCAATATAGAGCTTGTGGGATTTTTGTTCAGTACTCTGCTATGTGTGTTTGCAGCTTTTTGTTTCTCCATTGTCTCAAGGAAGGGATCCGTGTCTATTTTTTTTTTGTAATTATGATGCATGTGTGTTTTCTCGGGGTATACCCAAAATGTTGTATGGGAAGTTTCTTTTTGATAACAGGCTATGTGCCTTACTGGATGTAATGGCTTTGGCGGCATGTAGATTTTACATATATAGGATCCTTAGTAAGGATATGTTCATCAACAGCCCTAGGCTGATTTTTGTAAAAGGTTTTGGGTCAACCTGTAAAACCCGGTATTAATGCTATAGTATCTTATCTACCAAAAAAAAAAATTATATTTAAGTGCATACAAAGTTGAGCGCATTATTTATTTGATATATTTAAGGAATATGAAATCATAGGGTTACCCTTGGGCAACATCCTCCACATATGAAAACAAATTGTCTTATTTAAAAAATAATAATAAGGAATTTTTTAACGAAGAATGCTTTGTTTTTTAAGTGTCGTGGTTGCTTGAAGCATGGATTATTTTTAGTTTTCTTTTGGGTTAACTTGAAGTATGTATTGGAAGTTATAAGGGATTTATAGATAGATAGATAGGTATAACGTGAAACTAAATTTTAATTATAGAATACGTTATTAGACTTACATCATTACATTAAATTTTAAAAAAAATTGAGTGATGAGTTATAAGGTGGAGTTAATTGATTTGAAAATTATAAAATTAATTTAATTAGAGATTATTGAATATTATTATTTAAAATAGTGAGTTATTAGGATTTTTACTTTCAAAGTTTTAAAATTTTTGAAATTTGAAGTTTGCAATTAAAAATTAAAAAGATTTTTTTTTATTTAAATTTTAGAGAGAGAAGGTTTTCTAATCCAAAGGATTTAAAATTGAATTTGCATTGGATCTAAAAATGTACATTAATGATTCTTCAATAAAATATAGTCTTATGATTATTCTAGTGGATGGTCTAGAGGCAATCCAAAGGTAATGACCCAGAGGCAGTGACCCAAAGGTAGATACCCAAAGACAACTCAGATACATTAATCTAGAGGCAAACACAACTAATTTATAAAGGTAGACCCAATGAAAGATGCAGTACCAAAGTCATAACTGAAGAATGAAGAGAAAGAAGAATTAGAGGATGAAGACAAAAAGACTTCTTACTAAATAATGTAATATGGTGTGGTGTTGGAGACTATTACATTATTTGCTACATGCTAATGTAACCCCATGGTACCTTTATGGTACAAATGTAAATATATAATAGATTAGGGTGTGTGTTTAATATTTATCCTTTATGTAAGTGTTTATATGCAGGATATGCACAAGTGTCATATATGAGTATGCATGTGTGCATGTAGGGTTTGCAAGTATCATAGAGCTAAGTGTGCATGTAAGTAGAGATAGAGTCAAGAGTCACGTATAAAAGTGGCAAGTTGAGAATCCAAGGACATGTGAGAGTTATCATATGGAGAGCAATAGTCAAATACTTGAAGACTCATCTTGTATGGCTATATTATGGAGACAAAGCTCCATGAAATGTATCTGAATATAGAGAAAATCTCAAGATTGTATATTTGAATCATGAATAATATTATGAGGATTTTATTTTGATAATATTGTTATATTATTGAATATTATGTTGATTCATATTATATGATATTTGCATGCATTGATATTATTTTGTAATTAAGTTTTCATTATATTTTATATGATTCTGGTTAATTGGGGCCTAATATAGTTTGGATTAAAAGCCAATAAAGAGCAACAAGAGTGGGAGGGATTGTAATGAATAACTTAGAGAGAGTATTGGTAGACTTAATTGAATGATTAGGAGTGAACTTGAACAATTTTGTGGAGCTATCACATTTGTTTAGAGGATTGAAATTGCCAAGTGAACAAAGTGGTTAGAATTGATAGTATATGGAGATATTAAGTTGGTCATTGAAGCAATGAGCAAAAAGGTAGAAATATCAAATCTAATGGTATATGTGATTCTATACAAGAATCAAGAAATATTCAACCATTTCAAATCCGTAAGTTTTGTACATGTGGGAAGAAACTTTAACAAAAAGGTTGATCAACTTGCCAATGGATTTCAAATGGAACATGGAAACACTAAAATAATATATTTTTAGTAGTTGAAAAAGGAGTAGCATGATTCACATGAACATAAAAATAGTACAAGAGTGACAGAGAAAAGTGTGACAAATGTTGGTGCTACATACAATTAGAGCTATTTTGTTGGTGTTACATTCCAATGGGACTACATGTCATTGGTGTTACACATCATTGATGCTACACATCATTAGTGTTGCATGTCAAGGGTGCTACACATCACTCGTATCACAATTTTGTTATGTAATTAGTTTTATATGTTATATGTGTATTATGAGGTTCATTTTTTAGTAGTAATGCATATTATATATGTTACTTATTTCATCAGGCATAGGACAATCCAAATCAAGAGAGAGCTTGGTTTACATAAATAGTGACTAGATTATATCTTTTGATTTTGCCCATGGAAATTGGGTAAGAATTTTATGTCATTAGCTTGTATTTATATATAAGGAAATTTAAAAAAGAAAAAGAAAAAAAAAAATTGTCCCATGCATATTAATATCATAACCACATAGTGGTATTACAATAACTTGGTAATTATGCATACATCATCTGGCAAGATTTGAACCTTAGTCTCCTTAAAAGTTGAGGAATCTAATTGTTAGCTTTTAAGCCAGGTTATCATAGTTCCCAATATTTAGGATCAAGTATAACATTCAACTGTTGGACATTTTGAGCTCATTTAGTTGTCATCGATGTCAAGGTGAAAAGTTGTCATTAATGCCAACATGAACATATGAAGCTATCATTACCACCATGGAGTACATCATCCTTAACACCAGGAAGCAATGCAAAGAGATGGAGAAAAGTTGTTCAAATATGTTTTTATAAGGGTTTTTGTTAAAACCATGATGGCACATTAAAAGGTTTTTTATTAAAACCATAATGATAGTTCTCTAATATTGAGATGGCAGAATTAAGGGTTTTACTAAAACCAAGGTGGCGAAATTAATTTTCATCAACCCCGTGAACTGTAAATGACAATTTGATAATTAACTCAAGAGGGCTTTAGTTTTTATTAAAGTCTAAAGTTTATAAATTAAATTTATAATATTTAAATTCTTTTTAATTTAAATTAATTATAAATTATAATTTATACAAGCCAACGTCATGAAATTGAATCATCCGTCGACGTTGTATGTAAAGCAAATGAAGGGTATTTAAACCCTAAGACAAACCTTAGGGAATTGTGAGTAATGGAATTCGAACAAAGCAAAAATTTGAAGCCTCCGAAATTTGCAAGTGGTGTATTTTTTGAAATAGGACAACGCATTGTAATCAAGGCAGAGTATCGTGATCGAGGCAACACATGGTGTGATGCGTAGTCGTTATACCATCATTAATTCTCAATGAATCTGTCAATCCAGGGCAGTGTACAAGGCTATCTATGGGAGAAGAAGTAAAACAGCTATAACTTAGGTCAATCTAGAGCAACAGGTCTTATTGGTGGAACTGGTTGTGTGGGGGGTTTTGGAACATTCCTAACTCTAAATTGCATGAATTAAATCTTAATCTAAGTTGCAGAATTGGAAACTAATCATTAACTACAGAAATGAAGTCCTAATTACAATTGCAGAATGAGACCTAATTATATTGCAGAATTAACAGTTGCAGAATTGAAAGTCTGATCCTAATTGCAGAAAGGAAATCTAATTACTTTTGCAGTAATGAAAGTCTAGATCTAATGTGGAAATAAAAACTATCAAAGTTCTGTAACAGAAGGTTGTCAATCTTCTGTTCAGATTTTGACAGCAAAACATAAAATGCAGGAAATTACTGAAAAATAGTAAATTCTGGAAATAACAATCTGAAAATAAAGTGGAAGCTTTGCTGAAAGTAAGATTGCAACTAAAAATTTAAGCACAAGATTAATCTAAGCATAAATAAACTAATACTGCAAATATTGTCAACTATTTACAAGCAATTGAAATAACAAGTTCTACAACTCATTCTGATGCAACAAAATCAGAATAAAAACCCGCTTTGTTAGTCCTCCTCCTAGGTCTGGAAGTGGCCAGCCTCTTTGTCCAGAAGAAGGTGTAAGTCTCTCTCTTTTTCTAAATCTTAATCACACTCATTTACAAGCAATTTGAAATAGAACTGGTGCACTTTATTGATCAAAAGACATGATTACAAGAATTCTATTGAAAAACTATTACAGGACTGTAACAGTCAATTTCTAGTTATACTCTGTATTTTTTGCTAGCTTCTTTACTCTATTTTCTACCTCCTTTTCTACTTACTAGGCTCAACCTGAATGGGAGCAATATTTATAGCTATCCTATGATCTGATTACAAACAAAGAATATCTCAAAAGATCTAATCCTACAATGCTGCAACAAATTCTGGTTTTATCCTAGAAGAGGACTAAAACTTGATCTTTCCCTTAATGATGGCTTTGGTCGGCAATGACGGCAAAGACAGATGGAAGATATTTCTCTTTACTTTTTCCAACCTTTATTTCCCTTTTTTCGGCTTCAAAAATCGGTCAACAGGTCAAAAACACATTCTGTTCTTCATTCCGAAGATAAGTGGCTTCATTCCGAAGACAATGCAGTTCTCATTTCGAAGATCGCTCATTCCGAAGATACTGCATTCTCATTCCGAAGATCGCTCATTCCGAAGATACTGCATGCTTCATTCCGAAGATCCGCTCATTTCGAAGACGTTGCATTCTTCATTTCGAAGATCCGCTCATTTCGAAGATACTGTGTTCCTTCATTTCGAAGATATCTGTTCATTCCGAAGATACTTCGAAATGAACAAATGTATGCTTTTCCAGTGATTTCTTCTGCATCTCTCAGGTGGGTTATCTCCTAAGATCAAATTCTAATGATCTTCATCCCTTTCCTCATGTGAATTCCATGCCTTGCTATTTATGGACAGCTGGCTGGAATTTACATGGGAAAGACCAGTTTTTGCTGCACAGCAACAGTTTGCTTGCACTGTTGCCAGATTTAGGTGAAGTAAATGCTTGAGACAAATCAAAATATGATTAGTGAAATGCTGCTATTATTCTAAGCATATCCCATTGTAGCAAATCATAGCAAAAAGAACACAAAACTATGCAAAAAGCTGTAAAATCAGCATATAATATTTCAAATACATTGATCATGCAAAATGGTTAATATACAACATATTGAATCAACTTAACTAACATATCGGATAAAACATAAGAGTTTATAGGCATTTTTAGTGTACAAAACATGTTATGATTGAGGCATTTCCAGGCCTCATCATTTTCCCCCAACTTATATTAATGCATGCCCTCATGCATTCTGTTGGGCTATGGAATCACATATGTCCATGTTTAGATTCCATGACCTGTAGAATAATTTCTTGCCTATGTAATACCCCCTATTTTCTTGAATGTTTCTGAGCCAATCTTCAAATTGTTCATCAGGTTGGGCATCTTCCTCAAAGTAGAATGGAACTGGAGTAATGATGGTTGGAGGCTTGAACCTGAGACCTATCCAGTTATGTTGCATGATCTGAATCAGTTGGACTACACCTTCTGCTCTTCTTCTGGACCATTCTAAATTGATGGGGGAGATAGGTTCTCTTTTCCTCAAAGACATGGAAAGTTCATTCCATCTGTCTCTGCATACTGACAATGCTGGGAAGAAATTGTGATCACAAAAATTGTTAAATCTGGCCACACAGTCCCTTAAATTGTTCAAGTACATTCTCTTTATATCATCCCTGTTCATCATTGAGAAGTGTTGCTGGGTGATAACTAGGTGATTTGGCTGGATTGCTCTGACTAACAACTCAGCCCTTGTTTCAATCACTTTATTCTGCCTTTTCTCTTGATCCCAATAAAGCTGATTTTGCAAAGTAGACATAAATGCTCTCAACTGAACATCTCCAATGTAGATTTGAGGATGAGAGTCAACTTCCTCTGGAATGAAGAAACTGTGTAAAAACAGTTCACACAGGAGATTTTTCTGCTCAAAAGGACTGTTAAAATATGCTTCCAGAAAATCTTCAATAGTGTCCAATTTATATGGAAGATTTGAAGTAATCCTCATGACCTGCCATCTGAGGTATTTTTCCTTCAAAATAAGGCTGTAAAACCTGGCTGGTCGTCTAAATTGGACTAAAAATTCAGCAATTTGGCATAAGTCAGACACCTTTTCTTTCAATGCCTGAATTTTTGTGTCCTTGGCTTCTAGCTGTTTTGCTTCCAATTTGAATTTTTTAGTTTTATTGGCAAGTTGTTCATATCTAAGCATCCAGCTAGCTATGTCTGCATTGTACTGCTCTAGAGACACAGTATTAGGTGGTCTTACTACAAGGGGGATCCTAGGCAACAGATTTATCTGAACTCCTTTTTCTGCCACTTCCACTGGCTGTTCATCTGTCAATAACTCTACTTGCACCCCCTTATTTGCTATTTCTATGGGGTTGTCATCAGATAGTATTTCTACTTGTACCCCCTTATCTGTTGTTTCTACTGGAAGTGTAACAAGTTGAAATGCAGGGACCTCAGTAGGAGTACTTACTTGAACATTTTCTTGCTGTTGGGACTGTTCTTGTGTTGGTGGCTCATTTTCAACATCCTCTGCAATATTCCTCACCATTTTTGAAGCATCTTCAGAACAAGAAGGCAATGCTTCAGAATAAGATGGTGCTGCTTCAGAATGAACAGGCACTTCTTCAGAATGAAGGAGTGTTGTTTCAGGATGAACTCCCATGTCTGCCTCAACAGAGTCATCTGCTCTTGATAAACCCAGAAGCAATTGAGCCAAATTATCTTCATCATGGGATATAGCTGGCTGTTTTTCAGATTGTGACAACAATTTTTTCAGTTCTGCCACTTCCTGCTGAAGCTCTGCAATTTTTCTTTCTTGCATCTCAATGATGCTTTCTTTCTCTGTGATCCATCTGGTCTATGTTTTGACAACACTTCTTGCTGCCCTCAGCTGCTCTGTGATGTCTTCCACTTCTATTTTCTTTGAAGCTGATGCAGACAAATCAGTTGTAGTTGGCTGCTCAACCAATATTTCCTCTTCTTCTGCAATAGTTTGTTCTTGTTCAGGAGGCTCTGTGAGACTGTCTATAAGGATATCTACCATATCTATAGCCTGTTGAACTGTAGCCTCCTCCAAACCATCTTGCTCAGTTTTTGCCTCAGCTATCTGTTCAAGGAATTCTAGAAAGTTTTCAGATGTTGGTTGTATCTCTGTGACATCTGGGTTGCTTGGTCTATCTTCTTCCTCCATGACCTATTCTGCAGTTTCTTTCAAATGGATTCTTGTAGACCTCCTAGTTCTAGATGCAAACTTCTTCTTTTTGCTCTATTTTTTGGTGACAGCAGGGGTCATGGGGTCAGTTTCAGATGCCTCTGTTTCCCTTGTTTCACTTCTCTGTTCTGACAAATCAGTTGTAGCTTCAGCAAACCGAACTTTCTTTTGTTTTTCTGCTCTGCTGCTAGTTCCAGATCCTCTTCTCTTTTGTCTCTTAGCTCGTGAAGTTGAGGGTTCAGGAGCAAGGTTTTCTGCTGCTGCTGTGGGGTGTAGTTCTGTAACAGCTTCAGGGGCACCTTCTGCAATTTCTTCTATAGCATCTTCTGCAACATTTTTTCAGCAGTTGTTTCCTCTTCTGTAGCAACATCGAAGTATTTGGTTCTTCTTCTTCCTCACTTTCATCCCCAAAAATGACATCATTTAGGTTAGAGTAAAACCTGTCAAAACTCCTAGGGTTTCCTCTAAAATGGTGTTGGCAAACTAATTTGATGAGGCCATGATGGCGAAGGCTTCCTTTACCCTCCTGATATCTTTTTGCCATGTTCTTTAACTCTTGATACAGATACAGGGGAAGATTTACCCTAACTTCTGGTTGTTGTCCACCATGTCTGAGATGGTTCAAAATTCGTAGATGATGCCCTGACAACAGCACATACTGCCCTTCACAGGTTAAAAACTTAATTACCCAGGTGGCTACTTCATCCCAGGGTTCCTGCAGGCTGGCCCTTTTTAACCCTTTGCATGTGTTGTTATGGGTTAAGTACTCTGGTTCTCTATCATTTTCTTCTACAAACTGATTAACTACATTTGCCAATGTGTTCTTGCCAGATCTAGTAATTGAAATCCCTTCTAATGGCAGCTCTGTAATCTGACTTAAAATTTTAGGGCTTACCTCAATAGACATGCCGTTAACATGTGCTCGGTTGTTTCTGAACGTATGGGCGAACATGCCAGCTAAATCTTCAGAAGACCCATTGAATTTATCCAAAAATGTCATAAACCCTCCGTCTTCAAAAATCTGCACAACTGCCAGATTTTCTCGGAGGTAAGTGGTATCTGCAGGCTCTATTCTGATCTTTCGCCCCATTTTTCTCTGTTTAAAAATCGTATACTACGGCTGTTGTTCTACTGCTGGATCTCTGGCTATTTTCTATTGCAAATTTGTAGAGTTTTAGATTTGAAACCTTCGTTGCCCTGTTTCTCGTCTTCTTCTTCGGAATGAACCGTATCCTGTGCACTGTACTTCGCAACACGTCTTCGAAAAGAAAGATGGCACACATTTCTACTTTTGCACTGTACACCTGTTTGTTGATAATTGCATGGATGTCCTTGCCGTCAGATCCACCTCATTAGTTTTGCAGATTCTCACGTGCATGTTAATTGACATTAAAAACTGGTGGCATATGGTTGGTCACGTTCTCCGTATTTCCAATGAGTGCAAAAACAAACCATGTGTTGATTGACACGTGTCCCTTCCTCGCATGCAACTAAAAAAATCTTGATTTTGTCGTACCTTGTCTTCTTGGATGCCACGTGGAAATGCTCTTTCCGAAGATTATAACTTATTGCGCAAACAAAATTTCATTTCGAAGATTATGACCTCATTTCGAAGACAAGTCTTCATTCCGAAGACAAATCCTCATTCCGAAGATTATGACCTCATTTCGAAGACAGGTCTTCATTCCGAAGACAAATCTTCTTTGCAAAATTTTCATTTCGAAGATCAATCCTTATTTCAAAGATCAATCCTCATTCCGAAGATCAGGCTGTATTGTGAAGGTAAATCGTCATTTCGAAGACAGATCCTCATTCGAAGACAGATCCTCATTAAGATAGATCTTCATTCGAAGATAGATCTTCATTTCGAAGACAGATCTTCATTTCGAAGATGATGCAGCAAGTCGTCATTCCGAAGACCAAGTTTCATTCTAAAGACAAAGTTTCTTTGAAGACAAAGTGCAACATTCATTTTGTTGTCATTCTGAAGACAATTTCATTCCGAAGATAATACAACAGGCACTATTTTTGGCATTCTTGTTCCGAAGATTAGGCAGAAATCAATATTTTCATTCTCAAAACATGTTTTTAAGTATGCCAACTCTTATGAATACCTTTTATGCTAATGGTTAATTGTCACATACTATATACCAATCATTTTACAATGAAGAAATGTAAGAAATATATACCTGATAAAACAGTTAATGCCAGTTTTTGAAGAATGACTGCTTTTGTTGATATTCTGCTGAGATTTTCTGCAACATTTCAAAACAAGTGCACTAGGTGAATTTGTACAATGATGGTTCAGAAATTTCTCAAGGTTATGCATGCCAGAAAACTGGTTTTCATGCACACCAACTCAGTAGTGCCTTAAGAAAAGGTTTTCACTGCTGAGTTATTCATTTTTCTCTCTTTTTTTTTCTTGATTTTCCCTTTTTTTTTTTTTACCTCTCCTTTTCTCTCTTTTTTTTTTTTTTTCTTGATCCTGACTATGCCCATGAAGGAATTTCATGATTTCCCCTGAAACCATGCCCATGAAGGAATTCATACTCAGAATTTATTCATCTTTTTGTTTTCTATTTTTTTGATTTTTTTGTATTTTCTATTTTTTTCTTGAAATCCACTGATCATGTTGATTGTTTTGAAGTGGAAGAAGGAATCTCTTCCACCTGCTGTGTATCCAAACTATCAAGTTGCTGCAAGAATTCTTCTTTAGTCAGAGGTGTATGGTATACCCTGAGGCGATGTCCATTCACTACCAACTTTCTTCGTGACCCATCAATAGGGGATAAACGATCTGCTCCGTTGTTAAATACCTCTTCAATCCAGTAAGGTCCCAACCATCTAGTTCTCAGTTTTCCAGGGAAGTCTTCATATTGAGAATCAAATAGTAAAGCCCAATCTCCTTGTTGAAGTTTCCTCTGCTGAATGTGACTGTCATGCCACAGCTTCCTCTGCTCTTGAATTACCTCAGTTTGGTGCAGAGCATCCAATCTAAGTTCATCCAATGCATTCAGCTGTAGAATCCTGTCTGTCTGTGCCTGCGACAATTCAATTCCAATTTCTAGTGTTGTGCGCAATGTTAGTAGCTCAAATTCAATAGGTAAGAGAGGCTTTTTACCAAAGACTAGTTCATAAGGTGTGAATCCAGTAGTGGACTTCCAAGTAGTATTGTAGGCCCAAACTGCTTCAGGTAATTTATCTAGCCAATTTCTCCTATGAAAAGCTACTATTTTTGTCAAGATGCGTTCTAGTTCCCTGTTTGTTACTTCAACCTGGCCATTTGCTTGTGGGTGGTAAGGTGATGATTTCCTATGTTTGATTTCATATAATTCTGTAAATGCTTTTATGACTTTGGATGCAAATTGGGGTCCTTGGTCTGTGGTGATAGACCGTGGAGCTCCAAATCTCTGAAAAATCTGAGTATACAAGAAATCAGCGACCTTCTCTTCACGAGCATGTTTGAAAGCACGCACCTCTACCCACTTTGTCAGGTAATCAGTGCATACTAGAATATGCACCTTTCCTTGAGAAGGTGGATCAATAGGTCCTACAAAATCAAGCCCCCACCTCTCAAATGGTTCTAAAACCATTTGAGGCTGTAGTGGCATCTCATTTGTATGAGTGGGTTTCCCCATTCTTTGGCATGCATCACAATGCCTAGATGTACTTTTTCACATCCTTGTGAAGAGATGGCCAATAATATCCTGTCCCTAAGATTTTCCTAACTGTGCTTTTTACAGAATAGTGTCCACCTGAGGGTTCATCATGACAAGCTCTAAGGATATCATACACTTCATCCTTTCGGATGCACCTACGTAACACATGGTCAGGACTGCACTTAAAAAGCATACCCTTAATCCATTCGAAAGAAGAACTCTGTTTGATCAATTGTTTTTTCTGTTTTGAAGTAAAATGTGGAGGAACTTTCCCTGTGACCAAATAATTGGCTATATCTGCAAACCAAGGTGATTGAACTGATATAGCAAATAATTTTTCATCAGGAAAAGTGTCATCAACTAATTCCCCTTCATCTGTGTTCTGCAACCTGGACAAGAAATCTGCCACAACATTAGCTTTTCCTGGTTTGTTGATTATGGTGATATCAAATTCTTGCAAGCAACAACAACCAACGAATAATTCTTGCACTTACCATAGGTTTATTCATCAAATACTTAATGGCTGTATGATCTGTGTGAATAAATATTTGATAACTTGTGATATAATGCCTGAATTTGTTGATGGCATAAATTACCGCTAGGAATTCCTTCTCAGTTGTTGTATAATTTTTCTCTGCTCTTGTCAAGTTCTTGCTAATGTTGTAGATGGTATAATGTTCACCATTATCAATTTGTCCTAATTTTGCTCCAATTGTTGTATTGGAGGCATCAATCTGAATGTGAAATGGTAATGTCCAATTAGGTCCTCTGAGCACAGGTGGAGTTATCAATTTCTCTTTCAGAGCTTCAAATGCTTCCTGACACTTTGCAGTCCAGGAGAATTCAGAATCTTTAGTCAATAAGGCAAACATAGGACTGGCTATTGTACTAAAGTTGGGAATAAACCTGCGGTAAAAACCAATGTGTCCTAGGAAGCTTCTGACATTAGTCTGAGTTTTAGGAGGAAGGAGATTCTTGATAATTTCAACCTTCTTTGGATCAACTTGGATCCCTTCAGGAGAGATGTGATGACCAAGAACTATCCCTTCCTTCATCATCATGAAGCATTTATCTGGATTTAAGGATAAGTGGTATGTTTCACAACGAGTTAAGACTTTGTCAAGATTTTCCAATGTAAAATCAAAAGTTTGTCCACATACTGTGAAATCATCCATGTAAATTTCAACACTTTTGGTGGTCAGATCAGCAAAAATTGCTAGGACTGCTCGCTGAAAAGTTGTTGGGGCATTACACAAACCAAAAGGTAAAACCCTATAGGCAAATGTTCCCCATGGACATGTAAAAGTTGTCTTTTCTTGATCTTCAGGTGCAATCTGAATTTGATTATATCCACTAAATCCATCAAGAAAACAAAAGTATCTTTTTCCAACAAGAGTATCTAACACTTGATCTATGAAAGGTAATGGAAAATGGTCTTTGTATGTCACCTTATTCAACTCTCTATAGTCTACACATACTCTCATTTTTCCATTTTTCTTAGGAACTATTACCAATGGAGAAACCCATTGGCTATCAGAAATTGGGTAAATGAATCCTACTTCCAGGAGTTTTTCAATTTCTTCTTTCACAATATCTCTTAAGGCAGGATTCAATCTTCTTTGAGGTTGTCTGATCGGCTTGACTTCTTCAGTATAGATTCTATGGGTACATATATCAGGATGAACTCCTGACATATCTTTGTAGTTCCAAGCAAAAGCATGAACATGCTTCTGCAAAACAACTATCAATTTTTCTTCCTCTTCCCTAGTAAGCTGGCTGTAGATGTTTAGAAATTTGCCTGGCTGGACTTCTATTTGTTTTGTATTTAGAAGGACTGAATTCACTCCTTCATACTTGGTGATTAAGGGATTAAGAGGACATTGCTGAGATGGGAGAAAAGAAGCAGTTTCTGTTTTATTGTTGCTTGAGGGAAGCATATCTTGTATGGAACAGTGAGAAGGAAAAATCAGATGATGGTGCCATCCATGTGGTAGTGAAACAGAGTTTCCCTGTGATAGCACAGATGATTCATCTTCAGATTTTTGATTCTCCTCATTACTTATCAACTGTTGGATATTTGTTGCTTCCCCTTCTAAACCTTGTTCATGCAGAACATTCATCAGGATTGTTTCATTTTCTAAGTTTTCTGTGTCACTGAGGTCTTCTGTGTGTTCTCTTACTACTAAGGTAGCTAGTGTAGAAATGACCTCTTCTGGTTCCTCATCTGAGTCGAGAAAACCATAACTGACCTAAAAATTTGCTAGATGGTTTTGCAGGAGGATATAAAGAAATCTGTTTCAGATCAATACCATTTGAAATAGTCATATTTCCGGATCTGCAGTCTATGAAGGCTGCTGCAGTTGCAAGCCAAGGTCTTCCCAAAATAATGGGATATCCATGTGCTGAATTTCTTGGCTGTAAAACCAAAAAATCTGCAGGGAATTCCCAAGAAGAAACTTCTATAGGAACATCTTCAATGATTCCTTCAGGTTTTGCAACTGACCTATCAACCATTTCTAAAACTGTAAATGTGGGGCTGAGATGTTTGAGCTGTAATTGTTCCATTGTATCTTTAGTCATGACATTTATTGCAGCTCCTAGATCCACTAAAACATTTGATATTGGTACTGAACCTATGGTGACTGTGATAACTGGGCTTCCTGGATCACTATACTTTGGAGGTAGTAGTTTTCCAGATAAGAGATCAGCTATCTTCCCTTCAACCTGCATAGTCTTGGGGAATGCTTTCTTCTTTCTTCCTGCTCTTTTAATGCACAAATTTTGGACAGTACTATTAATTTCTGGTATTTCCTTAATGGCTTGCAATAAGGGCAATGAGATAGTCAACTTTTTGAGTTCTTTGACCAATTCTGACTCAAAATTTTTTGGTATTGCATTAAGTCTTTCAGGATATGGAATTATCCTTGGTAATTGTTCTGCTTGTGTCTCTTTTTCTATTGTTGGTTCCAATTTTTTTGTTTCTATTGTTGGTTGGATTCTCTCTGGTTCTGATGATTCTTGCTTTTCATTATCTTTGATTTCCATTAAAACTGGTTCAGGTACAACTTTCCCTGAACGGAGTTGGATGTCACTACAATCAAGAACATTAATTTCAATATTTTCTTCAACTTGACCACATAGACAGGAGGTGTCTGTCTTACACTATTTGGATTAGTGATCGGTGAAGTGGCAATTGAGGTTGTTTCACTTGTTGTGTTTGCTGTTGTTTTTCTTGAAAATTTTGATTAGGTGCAGGCAACAAATGCTGAGTTTGACCTTGATTCCTTTGCTGCCTTGGATAGGATTGGTATTGCTGATTCCACTGTGGTTGGTTTTGCACCCAATGTGGATTAGTCTGATTTTGATTCCAATCTGGATTGTTTTGATTCCATGAGGGGTTGTTTTGATTCTGATTCCAGGTTGGGTTACTCCAATTTGATTGTGGCCATTCTTGGGAATTTGTCCATTGAGGATAATTCCAAGGACGTTGGGGTGGTTCCGATTGTCCCCAAGGCATAGTACCAGGATTATGCCCCCAATTTGTAGGAAAACGAGGGGGATTTTGATATTGAGAGAAATTTCCCCCTTGTTTTGGTCCAATATAGTTGAGTTCCTCAATCTGGTTTTCTAACACAGTTTTGAGTTGTGGTAGCAGGTGGCATTGATCAGTTGAATGCCTTTTTGAACAGATACTACAAATGGCTGAGATAGATGTTTTATTCAAAGGACATTCCTGCAAAGCATGTTTACTTCTACATCTTGGGCAATAAATTGCCAAAGGTTCTATGTTTTTAGCTTTTGCAGAGATTTCCCCTAAAGTAGTGTTTAGATGCACTAGGATATCAGTTTTGAAATTTGCAAGTTCCTCTATCAGGTCCTTTACATCAGTGCCATTTGTGCGGCTTTTTCTTCTTCTCTGCTTAGTGCGAGAGTAATTCCTACAGAGATCCATAATTTCCTCATTACTGAGAGTGGTTACATCCCCTTTTCCCATCAAATCCAGAACTTCTCTGGATTCATCTTGCAATCCTCTCAAAAAGATGGTTTTACATAATTCTGGTTCTACTAGTCCACATCTCCTTTGAACAAAGGAGAACCTATCAAGATAATCTTCCAAGGTCTCATCATCTTCCTGCTTGATTCTAAATAACTCATCTTTTCTATTCCTTACACGGCAGTATTCCTGATATTTGTCTAAAAAGACAGTCTCCATTTGATCCCAGGTTCTTATGGAATTTGGCTCTAAGCTCATGAACCAGCGTAATGCTGAATCCTTGAGAGTTGAGGGAAAAACCTTAAGTTTTTGATTGTCATTTATATAATCATAGGTCTGACACACTACCTTGAATTCAAACAAAAATTGGTCAGGATCTTCAGATACAACACCTCGAAAGGTTGGAAGTACTGAAGGTGAAATGGTCTTCATGGGAGAGTTTTGTGTTGGATTCAGATGAATAGGATATTCAAATGTTCTGGACGGTTGGAGTATATCCTGATCATCCCCTTCATTATGAACATAGCCATGCTGGCCATCTACATTGCCTCCTTCTCGCCATAGTTTCTTGTTTCCTAGGAGAAGTTAAAGCTTTCCAAATTGTTCTCTCAAGAGGTCCAAGCCTCTCTGTTGATGAGTCTGATGAATTATCTTCCTTAAGATATTCTGTTGATAAAATTGGTGATTTTCCTTTCTCAAAATGTTCTACTGATGGTGAGACTGGTGATTTTTCTATCAATCTTTCAGGTAGTTCAAACACGGGTGATTCACCCCTTAGGCGTGAAGATCTCCTTAATGGGACAAGCCAGGGATCCTTTGGGGTATTCCCTTTTTCTCCCTAGACTTACTCATTCATGTTTACTCCTAAATGACATAAATTAAGTCAATAGTTGTTATCTTACTCTCTTGTTATATTCAGATTTTAACCTGAATGTTCACAGTTTAGTCTGATTACAGCTATTGGACTATTTGTTTTCTTCTGACAACACTATATCCCCGGCAACGATGCCAAAATGATGCGTAGTCGTTATACCATCATTAATTCTCAATGAATCTATCAATCCAAGGCAGTGTACAAGGCTATCTACGGGAGAAGAAGTGAAACAACTATAACTTAGGTCAATCTAGAGCAACAGGTCTTATTGGTGGAACCGGTTGTGTGGGGGGTTTTGGAACATTCCTATCTCTAAATTGCATGAATTAAATCTTAATCTAAGTTGCAGAATTGGAAACTAATCATTAACTACAGAAATGAAGTCCTAATTACAATTGCAGAATGAGACCTAATTATATTGCAGAATTAATAGTTGCAAAATTGAAAGTCTGATCCTAATTGCAGAAAGGAAATCTAATTACTTTTGCAGTAATGAAAGTCTAGATCTAATGTGGAAATAAAAACTATCAAAGTTCTGTAACAGAAGGTTGTCAATCTTCTATTCAGATTTTGACAGCAAAACATAAAATGCAGGAAATTGCTGAAAAATAGTAAATTCTGGAAATAACAGTCTAAAAATAAAGTGGAAGCTTTGCTGAAAGTAAGATTGCAACTAAAACTTTAAGCACAAGATTAATCTAAGCATAAATAAACTAATACTGCAAATATTGTCAACTATTTACAAGCAATTGAAATAACAAGTTCTACAACTCATTCTGCTGCAGCAAAATCAGAATAAAAACCTGCTTTGTTAGTCCTCCTCCTAGGTCTGGAAGTGGCCAGCCTCTTTGTCCAGAAGAAGGTGTAAGTCTCTCTCTTTTTCTAAATCTTAATCACACTCATTTACAAGCAATTTGAAATAGAACTGGTGCACTTTATTGATCAAAAGACATGATTACAAGAATTCTGCTGAAAAACTGTTACAGGACTGTAACAGTCAATTTCTAGTTATACTCTGTATTTTCTGCTAGCTTCTTTACTCTATTTTCTACCTCCTTTTCTACTTACTAGGCTCAACCTGAATGGGAGCAATATTTATAGCTATCCTATGATCTGATTACAAACAAAGAATATCTCAAAAGATCTAATCCTACAATGCTGCAACAAATTCTGGTTTTATCCTAGAAGAGGACTAAAACTTGATCTTTCCCTTAATGATGGCTTTGGTCGGCAATGACGGCAAAGACAGATGGAAGATATTTCTCTTTACTTTTTCCAACCTTTATTTCCCTTTTTCGGCTTCAAAAATCGGTCAACAAGTCAAAAACACATTCTGTTCTTCATTCCGAAGATAAGTGGCTTCATTCCGAAGACAATGCAGTTCTCATTTCGAAGATCGCTCATTTCGAAGATACTGCATTCTCATTCCGAAGATCGCTCATTTCGAAGATACTGCATGCTTCATTCTAAAGATCCGCTCATTTCGAAGATGCTGCATTCTTCATTTCGAAGATCCGCTCATTTCGAAGATGTTGTGTTCCTTCATTCCGAAGATATCTGTTCATTCTGAAGATACTTCGGAATGAACAAATGTATGCTTTTCCAGTGATTTCTTCTGCATCTCTCAGGTGGGTTATCTCCTAAGATCAAATTCTAATGATCTTCATCCCTTTCCTCATGTGAATTCCATGCCTTGCTATTTATGGACAGCTGGCTGGAATTTACATGGGAAAGACCAATTTTTGTTGCACAACAACAGTTTGCTTGCATTGTTGCCAGATTTAGGTGAAGTAAATGCTTGAGACAAATCAAAATATGATTAGTGAAATGTTGCTATTATTCTAAGCATATCCCATTGTAGCAAATCATAGCAAAAAGAACACAAAACTATGCAAAAAGTCTGTAAAATCAGCATATAATATTTCAAATACATTGATCATGCAAAATGGTTAATATACAGTATATTGAATCAACTTAACTAACATATCAGATAAAACATAAGAGTTTATAGGCATTTTTAGTGTACAAAAAATGTTATGATTGAGGCATTTCCAGGCCTCATCATGGTGTTCGAAGCAAGGAACATCGCAAAGGGAGAAGCACTCACAGTCTAGCTTGGCGCTAGACATAGGAGAAGGCCAAAGGCTTTGAAGACTTTGTGAGAAGACTTAAGCAACCTTAGGGCTTAAGCTAAGCACATGGAGCACTTAGCTCACACAGCTAGCTTATCGCAGCTAAGGCGCCAGTCGTGGAGAAGGCGCAGGTTCGAAACTCCAAAAATTATGGAAGGGGGATTAACCAAAGGTTTTTATAATTTGATTTTTTATTTTTGCATACAACTAAGTTTTAGGAGGAATAAGGAAATATTTGTGGTATTTGATTATTGTGCTAAGGTTTTAGGGGTGTATGTGGAGTTTGATTAATTGTGCTAAGGTTAGAGAGTTATAAGGTGATATTAATTTATTTACCTAAGTGGTAAATAGGTGCTTTATTAAGGTAAATATTATTTTACCTTAGGAGATAGAAATTAAGTTGGAATATCAATTTTGTGAAATATAAAATTTGAAGAGGAAATTTATGTGAAGATATTATTGTTAAATATTGCTATTGAGAAGAAGATATAAGGTGTATTATGAAATTGAGCTATTCTTGTATTTTGTGAAATATAACACTTGTTATATAACCCTTGGCACTTGGCAAAGAAGAAGATATTCTTGAATGCGATTTTTGAAGATCATCCTCCAATCAAGAAAAAGGTATGAGCATATTCTTCCATAGTTGAATTGATTGTTTGGTTTTCTGGAAAATAAATTTGGAGTGAAAAGGATTTGATTAGGGTTACCTATTGAGTGTGTTGAGAGATTGCTTCAAGGTTTTCTGGAATAAAGAAGTGTGGTTAAAACCTTGTCTGATAAGAATTGTTGTTGAAGCAACTGATGAGTGAAGAATATGAGTACCATTGTTATGTGAGAGTTGTTTTGTAAGCATTGTTGTTGAAACCATTGATTGAGTGAATAATTGAACTAGGGTTTAAAAAGAACATAAGTATCATTGTTATGTGAGATTTATTTTGTAAGCATTTTTGAAACCATTGATTTAGTGAATAAATTGAACTAGGGTTTGAAAATAACATGAGTATCATTGTTATGTGAGAGTGGACTTGTTGAGCAGATTGGACAAGTTATGAGTGGACTTGTTGAGCAGATTTGAGAAATTTTTGAGTGGACTTGTTGAGTAGATTAGACAAGTTTTGAGTGGACTTGTTGAGAAGATTGGATAAGTTTTGAGTGGACTTGTTGAGCAGATTGGACAAGTTCTGAGTGGACTTGTTGAGAAGATTAGACAAGTTTTGAGTGGACTTGTTGAGCAGATTGAGCAAGTTCTGTGTGGACTTGTTGAGCAAATTTGAGCAAATTTTGTATGGCCTTGTTGAGTAGATTTGAGAAAGTTCTGTGTGGACTTATTGAGCATATTTGAGCAAGTTCTGTGTGGACTTGTTGAGCAGATTGAGAAAGTTATGTGTGGACTTGTTGAGCATATTTGAGCAAGTTTTTTGTGGATTTGTTGAGCAGATTTGAGCAAGTTCTATATGGACTTATTGAGAAGATTTGAGCAAGTTCTGTGTGGAATTTTTGAGTAGATTTTTGGTGTAGATTTGAGGACAGATTTATACCAGACAGATATAGATATTGAACAGATTTGTGCTAGACCGAAGGATTGTGTTTAGTGCATATTTGAGACAAAGCTTTGAAGGTGACAGAGCAGAGAGGGCATAAGTCTTCAGTGGATAGAGATCCATCAGCCAGGGTAATAAGGACAGGTCTTCTGAGTGAGGACAAGAGTCTTTAGTGGAGAGAGATCCACAAGCCAGTGTAGTGGAGGCAATTGTCTTCAAGAGGATCACCAGCCAGAGCAGAGAAGGAGTTCTCCTATGGATAGATATCCATGAACTTGATTTAGGGGATTGATGTCTCCTTTGGACAGAGGTCCATAAACATTGTAATAGGGAAAGGATTCCCAAGAGATTGATTGAGGAAAATTTAGTGAAAGATTTTCTCTGTGGAGTAGCCCACATTGGATGAACCACGTAAATTGTGGTGTCTCTATTTTGTGTGGTGATTTGTGCATTGCTTTGATTACTGCTATTGACATTGCTATCTTTACATTGCATAATATTGATTGGGAAAGAAAAAGTAAAAAATGGTCTTATAATATAAGCTTGTGTTCTTCATCAACTAATAAGCAATCAATATAAATGGCCAATGTCAATGAAGATAATATTCATAAAAATAACAACAATAATATGAATAAATGACCAATGTCATTCATGAAATAACATGAAGAAAACTTCAAATAGATTGCTCATATTGTATAAAAGCTTCTATATTTTTATGCTTGAAATACATACAATATGTTGATCATTTTGCGAGGATTTGACTTGTTATGGAGATCCTCCTCGATGGTGGCTAAAGAAAACCAAGGAAGATCTCTATCGTATACTCCATATCGATTTCGACAAATCTAATTTCTATATGTAGTGACTTAGAAGAAATTCATAGATCATTTTTCCCTGTATTAGCAAAATGTATTAAAGACATAGTTGTTGTTCTTTTGTAAAATTATATATGAAATCCCTATTTGCTTGGAAGGGTCGACGATGTAGTATTCTTACTTGCTTATAAGTAATACAAAATCATTTTTAACAAAAAATAATAAAATGCGTTGATCATTCCATACATCAATGGAGCCTTGTCTCCATTATATAACCTTAGAAAGGTGACTCTTCAATACTTGACTCTTGCACTCCTCACATATCTAGGAGTTGCAACCTTTCCTATTCCTTACATAAGACAAACCTCACATGTCCTTTTGGCTTCTCATATTGCCACTTGTATACATGACTCTTGACTCTCTATTTACTTGCACACTTAACTCTATGACACTTGCACACTTCTACATGACACTTACACACTTCTACATGCACACCTAATACGTGAAACTTGTGCACTTTCTCATATTACACATTTTCATACTTACTTATGCACTTTCTCATATTATACACTTGTACACATAATTACATAACACTTGTGCATATCCTACACATAGACACTTACATAAAATGGGAAACATAAATCACATTCTTAAACTATAGATTCAAACCCTATTCAATAGTAATATTTCTAAGAATTCTTTTGGGAGATCTATTTTGAATGTATGTTGCAGTACTAATAGCCTCTACCCAAAATTGATGACCAATATTTGCTTTTTTAAGTATGCAATGTACCATTTCAATAATAGAATGATTTTTCTTTCTGTTATACCATTTTGTTGTGATGTATAAGGTGTAGTAAGTTGCATTTTTATACCATTTTATATTAAAAATTATTCAAATTCTTTAGATAAATATTCACCACCCCTATCCGAACAAATATTTTTATTGATCATCGAGTTTATGTTTCTACAAGTTGTTTGATCTATTTAAAATATACAAAGGCTTCATCTTTAAATTTCAAGAAGTAAACCCACATTTTTCAAGAATAGTCATCAATAAATAGTTGAAAATATTTGTCCTCTGAGACTAGTTGCCATTGGTCCACATAAGTTTGTATGTACTATTTCTAGTGGTTCCTTGGCTTTATGTAGGCTTAATTCAAATGGTACTCTATGTTGTTTTCCTGCTAAGCATTTTGGACAGATTGTAGATTGCCATGTTAGATTGGGTAAACCTATTACCATTTAATATTTTTTCAATTTATTTAAGGATGATGCACTTATATGCCCTAACCTCTTATGTCAAAGATCTCTTGTTTCTGATGTTCTTATTGATAGAGCAATATTTGATGAAGTATCAAGTGCAAATAGACCATTTATGAAGGATCCAGTAGCTATAAACATTCCTTGTTTTGTGATGACATATTTTTTTATTTCAATAATTTTGAACTCAACCATTATATTTTGGACTAAAATCAGAGATATTGATAGTAGATTAGCAACTAGACCTTCACCTGGTACATATAATACATTTTTAATCATGCATTTTCCATCAGATAAGTTGATTGACACATTTCCTATACCTTTGACCTCATATATTTTATCATTTGCAATTGCAACTAGTTTTTCATATTTTTCTTGAAAGGAACTAAACCATTGTTTATTTCTAGTCATATGCCTACTTGCCCCAGATCAATGTACCAATAATTATCTACTTTTTTAAACTTTTGCTTTGAATTTACTTTCTTATTATTGAAAAAATACAAAATATTGATCCATTTGACCATGTTTTTTACGACTAGTCTTCAAACATGTGACGCATTGTAGAAGTCATTATTTGTATAGACATTGATCTTTTTTTTTTTGCTTGAGAAAAAGGGGTTGTACTTGGATCCCCCACCCTTGATAAATCACAACTCTCTTTTGTAAAGCTTGAGATTTTACAAACATATTCAATTCTCATCTCAATTGAGATGCTATAATTAGATACCTACATCTTTTTTCACAAAAAGTCTAAATTTTTTATATTCATTTTTTGGATCTTCAAAATTTTTAATACAAATATTCAACATCGTTTTTCTTGAGAAATTTCAATCTTGTTCATCCATCCATCCAAGTGAAATATTGACTAGTGATGGTATTTGATGATTCCAAGTTGTCATTGTACCACTTGAATATCCATAACTGCTTTGTTGGCTCCATGCTTCTCTTGCTTTACTCTGGTATTTTGAATGGTTGATCCTATTATTCCCTGATGTTGCTACACCCCTTTGAAATCTAGAAATATTATATTTTTTTCCAAACACTACCATACTTGATGCCTTTCTAACTCCATGTAGATCTAAAATATTGACGCCTTAAGCCATACCTCCAATATTGTTGCCACTAAGAGTGGTGTGGGTGTCAATATGTTGCACCCTTAACTTGAAATTTTATTTCCTTTGACTCTTCAACAATTTTTATTTTTATTATTTTAAATTCTTCTTCACAATCTTCTCTCTTATACCTTGTTTTCATTGCATCCTTGTACACTTTTGACAGGGCTTCCTTAGACTTTACTAATGCTTCTTCCATGGACTCTGTTGTTTCTACTACTGTAAATTCAACTTTTGAGTTTTCTAACGGTTCTTCAGCTTGTTCACTTACCATAGTCGCTTCTTGCTTCTCCTTTGATCCTTCTTAAGATTTTTCTTTTGAATGCGACCATGAACTTGCACATTGTCATCTATATTTTTTCCTTCTATTATATCCTCTTTATTCATTTCTTTTAGTTTCCTTTGAAGCCTTTTTATTTCTTCTTCATATTTATGGTGACTTTCAAACTAGCTATTTTTTAATGGGTTCCACTAACTCAAGAATGCATGCTCTATTTCATCTTAGGCCAAAATTCTTTCCTTAGCAATCCTTTCCTTAGTAAGAATTTTCCACCAATCATGAGCTTCCTCTTTTAAAATATAGAAAAGTTTGCAATTCCAAAAATGATCACTAGAATATAGAGATCTAAACTTCATCCACCATTCTTGAGCATCAATGTCATCATTTCTAGTGAAAATCCTTAATCTTCTCTTGTTGATAATCTTCTCTCCTCTTGCCCTTAATCTTCTCTTGCCACACCCTATTGACCTTGATCTATTTTTATTAATTTTCTTCAATATAACTTCCTTTCTGATTGACAACCTTATATCTCCAAATTTAATGTTGCTCCTCCAAACAATTTTCTTTCTCTCAAATAATTCTTTTTCTTTGATCTTCAAATTAATTTATCTTTCTATTTCTTTTCAATAATATTTCTTCTTAAAATTGATTTATTTCTTCAAATCATTTTCCTTAAATTAATTTCTTCACAATAAAAATATTTTAATTTATTTCTTTCCTTCAATCTTTATCTTTCATATGATCTTTAATTCAATTTTACTTCAATATTTCTCACTATAATATTGTTTTCCTTGAATATTTCTCATTATAATATTGTTAGGAATTCAACCATATTATCTCATACATCCTTTAGGATCAAATATAAATCACATATACAATAAACACAAAATATTATTAATAAAATATTTACTAATGCATGCATGCTTATTTGAGACATTTTACAATGCTTTGCCACCAATATATAATTGCATATACTCTTGACCTTCTCACTTCTACATAACTTTTTCTACTTGACACATAACACTCTCACTCACATTAACACACCTCACACTTGCACACCTTGCATAGATTATTACATAGACACTCCTCACCCAATGATACATACCTTAAACAAATATTTAACACATTTACTAATCTAATAAATCACTCCTTAAACTATGTACACACTAAACTCTTATACAACCAAACTATACGCTACTTGACATATACACTCTCACAATGATACATACCTTAAATAAATATTTAACACATTTACTAATTTAATAAATCACTCCTTAAACTATGTACACAATAAACTCTTATATGATCAAACTATACATTACTTGATACTTAACACTATCACACCTCACACTGCACGCCTTGCATGGATTCAATTATATTAGCAATCCCATTGTGAAACTTCAACACATTGAACAGATAAGACAATGATTGATTTTCAATTCTTTCTTGTCTATTCTTTAAAATGCAAATTTCACAATTCAATTCATGATTTAGAATTAGGCTTTCTTTTTCAAATATGAGGTCTTGCAAGAAGAAACCTATTTCTAAAATTTTTGAAACCAATTCATTTTCCATGTTTTTAGTCCAATCAAATGCATACAACAATTTACAAGTATCTAGGATGTCTACTAAATGAGAATCATTATGAATTTGTATCCTAGATTCAATTATTAATTGCCTATGGACTTGATTTAAAGCTTCAATCATGTTTTCTTTTGTTTTACTTATGGCAACAAATTCAGGGGTTATCTCCAATTCACGCCTTGCATGAATTATTACATAAACACTCCTCACTCAATTCTCACACTTGTACGCCTTGTATGGATTATTACATAAACACTCCTCACTTAATAATAAATATTTAAAAAAATATTTAACACATTTATTAATCTAATAAATCACTCTCTAGACTATATACATACTAAACTATTAACCAAAAAACCAAAATAATATAATATCTTCAACAACACCATGTACATTACATTATTTGTTAAAAGAATAAATAACTGCCCAATTGTCTTCCTCCAACACAGATGCAACTAATTTTCTTCAATCACCTTGTATATTAAATAACTATGTAGACCCTAAACAACCAAATTAATATAATATTTGTATAATTTGCATTGAATTTTTTGAGTGTGCATCAAAGTGAGGATAACTATACAAATTCCCATCTTATACGAGAACCCTGAGCGGCAGGTGGTCCCCATCTCATGCCGAAAACTCCCATCTCATATAAGAACCCGGAGTGACCGGTGGTCCCCATCTCACGCCGAAAGCGCGAGCGACAAGTGGTCCCCATATCATGCCAAAAACCACCCGGAGTGACCGGTGGTCCCCATCTCACGTCGAAAGTCTGAGCCGGTGGTCTCCATCTCACACTGAGTCAACATCAACATAGTGTGGTTTGAACTCCAAATCCTTTAAGTATACACCAGACCGACAAGTACAACCCTTGAGCGACCGATGATACTTATCTTTGCTCAGTGACTGTTAAAAAAAAACTGCCCAATTATCTCCGTCCCCCGTCCAATAGGATGCAGCTACTTTTCTTCAATCAACCTGTATATCACATTATTTGGTAAAAGAATATATAACTGCCCCATTGTCTTCATCCAATAAAGATGCATCTACTTTTCTTCAATCAAACGCTTTCACTTTTTCTACACAGAAATGTAGCCCGGTTTTGCTTTGTTTTAATTAATATAACATTCATTGTCGTTCAGTGTTTTTTATATCTTTTGAATTAAAAAGATTTCCGTACTAACCACTCATTCTTTAAAGATATCATAAAATATTTCAGTGGCATTGATTAATTCTCGCTTTACATTCTTATGCTCTTTAGAAAACCCGCACTTTCGCCAACTCCTACCAAATACCATCTCCCAATGGGTTGTACAAATCTACACGATACCATGTGGCTCCTGCATTTCTTTTAGGCGTTTCAGGTAACACTTGGCGTGATTCGTCAGCACCATCTTCTGGAAAAATAACTGCTTCAATTAACGTTTCCAGAACATGGCTTCCAGTTTCAAAAACAAGTTCCTGTTGTTTTTCGTTAAGATGTCCCGCGTGGCATATCCAATCTTTATACCAGTTAATGTCTTCATCAATATTACCCGACTTCATTTTGTTTAGTATTAATGTAACTGTCCATGCAAATGCAAATAACGTCTCCTGTAACACATCATTTAATACTTTTGTCAACAGACTGCACGCCTGTCCTTGTAACGCTGCCTTCTCAACATTAATAATTCTTTATCTTTTCCACTGACAATAACTGCTTCGTCGGCTTCGTTGTATTTCTCTATCTTTTCCACGTTTTCTTCCATGAAAGATGAGCGCCCTCTTTTGTGTTGAATACCCCTTCCATGGGTTTCTTTCTTATCTGCTCTCACATAACCGGAATCACTCCCATGTGTATCTATTAATATTTAAGTACGAACAACTTCTCCACATTTTAAAAACATTGATGCAAACACTTCCAGAAGAATCAAAACTTTCGTTGTAATTCTAATAATTTTTTTTTCTAGGTTCAAAACTACCCATTGTTTACGCGCTCACGGGTTTTTGGTTTGTACATCTAGCGGCCGCGCTCTTAGAGCAGACTACTGCTTTTGCTGAATTAGTATTACTAAGATTTAAACCTAAATCTTTTCTTAATAAGTGTTCAACCAAAGTAACATTTATCAAACCAGCTCCAAGGGTTAGGTGGATTGGTAAGTGCTAGTCTGGATGGGCACTTGCTGAGAAGAGACTTGGGTTCAAACCTTGGTGGTGTCAGTTTGCAAAGGCCACAAGGGCTAGGTGGATTGGTAAGTGCTAGTCCGGGTGGGCACTTGTTGAGAAGAGACTTGGGTTCAAACCTTGGTGGTGCCACTTTGCAAAGGCCACAAGGGCTAGGTGGATTGGTAAGTGCTAGTCTGGATGGGCACTTGCTGAGAAGAGACCTGGGTTCAAACTTTGGTGGTGCCAGTTTGCAAAGGTAGTAGTATGTTCTAAATCCTCTGAGTGCGCTCCAACAGTGCGAACCCCGAGCGACCGGTCCCCATCTTACGTCAAGTCAACAATTAACGAGACGGATAGATTTGGTGGTTGCATTCCCTGTGGTTTGAACCCTGTGTGCGAGTTACCAACTCTCCTATGTAACTCAAGAAATACAGTTACCAAACCACTAACCTTTAAGACTGCAATTCTAATAATGTTAGCAACCTAATGTCTGACGTCGTTGGTATTCTGATATCGAAGATAGATTTGGTTGCAGTCCCTGCGGTTTGAATCTTGCGTGCGAATTACTAAAACTAATGGCTGTAACCAACTCTCCTATGTAACTCAAAAAATACACTTACCAAACCACTAATCTTTAAGCCTGTAATTCTAATAATGTTAGCAACCTAATGCCTGACGTCGTTGGTATTCTGATATCGAACTGCAAGTATGGCCATTAATTCACTATCATTCAAATTTGCAAGTAGTGGAAAGAGCGTTATCCCCAAAACATGCTTTTCTCAATATGGTCAGAAAAGTCAGTTTTATGGGTTTGCTCTCTCAATAAAAAACAAAGAAACCATTTGTCTTTATATTGCCTTTGATATAAAACTTCATTTCTTTGCATCGTCTAGATTCTGCACTTTCATTTAGAACATCTGGATCATCACTATCCATACCAAACTTTATATTATTTAAATTTTCCATTGCTCCTCTTCAATCTTTTTCTTGTAAATTCGATTTGTTTTCTCCCAATTATTTCAATATCTCTCAATTTTTTTTTTCTCAACCTTTCTTAATTCTTCTTATCATTCCTGTATTTTTCTTCTTTTAATCAATTCTTCTGTCTCTTTCTTTTTCTTTATAAAAATCTTTCCAAATTAATCAAATTTTAATTGATATTTATTATGATGCTACAATATCATTCAAGCTTTTCTGATAAATGCGTATGTTTTTAAACAACTGTTCTCACCTATTTTTTCTCTTAGCTGCTTCTCTGCGATAAATAATGTGCTCTTCTACTCATCTGAGGTGATCTTCCTTTCCTTTAGGCATTTTCAGTCTACCGCTGTCTCCTGCTAACAATTCTCCAAAATTCCAGCAAGCAATCTTTTTCTCAACTTCAACTCCCAAAATATTTCTTCCTCCAAAATTTTTAATCCGCTGCTTTCTTCTAATATGTGCTCTCCTCTTTTCAATAGGCATTTCGGCTCTCTTTGCTCACAGGTTGCCTCTCTTCACCGTATTCTTTGTCCAATGCTGCTTCTATGCTCCTCGAGGCTTCGCATTTTTCTTATCGAGTGCTTCGTCTCTGGTTTCTTAACATTCCAACGTTAATGCTTCAATGTTCTCTGAATTCTTGTGCTCTTTGGACAGCAACTAATCTTCCAAAAATCGTCTGCAAGTCTTTCTGCTCACAGTCCTCAAGTCTTTCGCTTTGCTTTAACTCTAGCAATCTCACGGTGCAAACAACCCATCCTTTTTTACTTCAACACTTCTCCTTATCGACCTCTCAATATTCTTCTCCTTCAAATTAATTTTTCCTTTATCTCTCCAATAATTAGTTCTTTCAACAATTAAATAATTCATCCCTTCTTATCTTTCCAATATCAATTCTTTAAGCAATATTTTTTCTAAAAATTCTTCTTTCCAAATTCAATATGCAACTTTGAATACTTTTTCCAAAAATTCTTCTTTTCAAATTCAATATGCAACTTTGAATACTTTTTCCAAAAATTCTTCTTTCCAAATTCAATATGCAATTTTTCCAATGCTTCTTATTTCTCCAACAAGTTAAATCCTTCAACAATGTTTCTTATTTCTCCAACAAGTTAAATCACTTCAAAAATAACTTCTCAATCAAATTTTTGAATCAAATGTTCCTTACCTTGTAATTCTTCTTTTGCAACTTGGGCGACTTCAGCCCTTCAATTTTCTTCTTCAATTTCTTTGCAAATTTGGGCAACCTTAGCCCTTCAATCTTTGTTCTTCTTTCTTCTTCTTCTTCTTCAATCTTTCTACTACAATTTGGACAACCTTAATCCTTAAATATTCGTTCTTCTTCCTTCTTCCTATTCTTCAATCTTGCTGCTACAATGTGGGCGACCTTAGTCCTTTAATCTTCATTCTTCTTCCTTCTTATTCTTCAATTTTTTTGTTACAATTTGGACAACCTCAATCCTTCAATATTCATTCTTCTTCCTTCATATTCTTCAATCTTTTTACAAATTTCGAGTGGTTATCTTCAACTTTGGATGATCTCAGCCATCCTTTTCTTCAATATTTGGTGAACTTAACCCTGTTTCTCTCAATATTTCTTCAATTTTTCTTTAATATTTGAAAATATATGTTTGAATTTTCGTAAATAACTACAGTGTGAACTCTTTTTCTTCAATCGTTGGTGAACTTAACCCTGCTTATCTCAATATTTCTTCAATATTTCTTTAATATTTGAAACTATATGTTTGAATTTTCGTAAATAACTACAGTGTGCAATCATGAACCTTATTTCTTCAAGGCATGGTTTCTTGTAAGTACGATATTCTCATCGTTTTTCTTTCACAAATATGGCCTTCCTTAATTAAGGTTTGACTCTTTTTTTCGAGAACAAGGGGTTGTACTTGGGTCCCCCACCCTTGATAACTCACAATTATCTTCTTTAGAGCTTGAGAGTTTATAAATAGATTCAATTCTCATCTCAATTGAGTTGTTATATCTAGAACCTACATCGTTTTGCACAATATGTTTAAATTCTTGACTTTCATTTTCTGGATATTTTTCAATTTTTTATGTGAATACAAATATTCAAATATTCCATAAGTCAGCATCCTTCTTGACCTTCTTTCTTCAAGGCATGGTTTCTTGTAAGTATGATATTCTCATTGTTTGTATTTCACAAATATGGCCTTCCTTAATTAAGGTTTGACTCTTTTTTTCGAGAACAAGGGGTTGTACTTGGGTCCCCCACCCTTGACAAATCACAACTCTCTTCTTTAGAGCTTGAGAGTTTACAAATAGATTCAATTCTCATCTCAATTGAGTTGCTATAGCTAGAAACCTACATCATTTTACATAAAATGTCTGAATTCTTGATTTTCATTTTTTGGATCTTTTTCAATTTTTTGTGTGAATACAAATATTCCATAATTCAACATCCTTCTTGACATTTTCCTACAACAACCTTCACAATACCAAAACTTCACCTCTACTATCTATGCATTGCATCTTAGTAGAGTAATATTTCCAAAACATCGCACTATCATAGTCCGCTTTACCAGATCTGGATTGCTAGTTTCCTTCCTGAAGCACAAGTGCAACCACAAAAATTATAATAAATAGTTTATATGAAAACACATTAATGTTATAAAATAAAGCAAATATTACCAATGGAAAATATTAAAGTAAATCTTAATCATTATTTGATTTAAGTAGTCAACATTTTCTTGTCAACTTCAACTAAACTTACTACTTCCTCTAACCATGGAAAAGAGAATTTAACTTCATGATCCTCAATTAAAACCCCTCTATTGGCTAGCCTATCTGCACATTTGTTTCCTTCCCTTAATATGTGTAAACTTGATTTCTTCAAACTCTATAGCAAGGTCTTGAATTTCCACAATTATCTCTTGTATGTTCCATGGAGCCTTTGCTTTCCTCAAAATTTTATTTATTACTATGAGTGAATCACCTTCCATCCATACTCTATTCCATTTCATTTGTTTGCATATTTTTAACCCTTCCAAAGTCACCCAAGCTTCAACTTCATTATTTGTCTTAAATCCACTATTGAAAGCGTAATGAGATAAAATATCTCCTCTATTATTTCTAATTATTCCTCCTCCTATTGGTCTTGGATTTCCTTTAGATGCTCCATCAAAATTCAATTTGACCAACTCCACATCTGGTGGTTTCCACTTTATATTCTTTGCCTTCTTTTTGTTTCTCCTGTACCCAACATCATAATTCCATTTGATGACTTGACTCCATCTATCAAGGCTCTCTACTTCTAGATTAGGGATTGGGTGAGTTGATAGGGTTGGTTTAGACTCCTCTATGGCTAAACAAATCTTCCTTTTCATTACCTCTAAATTGCTTTCCTTTCCTTTAAATATTCTTCTATTCCTTTCTAGCCATACAATCCAAAGTATTGTATCTTTTGATATATCCTAGATTGTCTGTAAAGCCTCACTTTTAAAAGTGCTCTGCCATTGCTTTAACCATTCTTCAATTCTACCATTCATCACCATGCATTTACCAAACATATTAAGAATCCATTGCCATAGTTTCTAGACTATTGAGCAATGTCCCAAGAGATGGTCTATACTCTCCTCCTTTTTACAAAGAACACATTGTGAGGGGCCATGAAAACCCCTTTTCATAAGGTTATCCTAGGATAAAATTCTTCTATGACCTACTAGCCAAACAAACATTTTGACTTTAGGAATGCTTGGGCTATCCCAAATATCTCTCCATATTCTTGTGATATTCCTATTTTGTTGGTGCTTTACATTATATCCACTTCTTGTTGTGTATTCTCCTAAGCTATTCAACTCCCAAATCAACTTATCCTTGGCTCCCCTTGAAATAATCATTGTTGTTATCTTTCTACTCAACTACCTCCTAGCATCAATGTCTTGTATACTTGTAAAAAAATATTCTTTCCATTTGTATCTTCCTTCTTGATCCTTGTACAAAATGTTTGAAACCCTATCACCATATTTATCTTGAAGTAATCTCATCCATGGTTTCAAAATTGGATCTAGATTGAGTGGTTTTTTATCACACCAAGTATCCATCCAAATAGAATTTTTTCTCTAGTTTCCACCACCCATATTAAACCTTTAATCACTAGATCAATTGATTTTTTAAATCATTCCATAGTGCAAAACCATTTGGTAGAGAGAATGTAGTAAATATTAAGCTTGGGTCATTGGGCTCAACATACTTAGAAGAATTCTTGCCCATTGTCTTTGACTCTCTTTGTACAATCTCCAAATTACTTTTCCCCTAAGAGCTAAGTTTGCATCCATAAGAACTCTTAAACCGAGACCTCCCTAGTTTTATCATCACACACCTTGCTCCATTTCACCAAAGGAAATTTCCTTTTATCATGTAATCTTGACCATAAAAATGATCGCATAATATAGATTAAACTTTTTCTATCGATTTTGGCATAGTATACAATGACATATAATATGTTGGAATGGCCTGTAAGATTGATTTAATTAGCTGCACTCTTCCTGCTAATGATAACCATCTACCTTTCCATGTCGGTAGTTTATTTTAAACTTTACTTATAATTAGATTCCATAATTTTATCCTCATTCTCCCCTCAAATAAGGGCATCCCTAGATAAGTTGTTAGGTAAATTTGCCTCCTCCATTTGAAGTAACTTACATATCCTTACTTTGATTTTAGTTGGGGTGTTTAGGAAGTAAATTTTGGATTTTGTCCTATTAAATTTTTCCTGATGCTCTTTTGTATTCCTTTAATAAGTTATTCAAAGCTCTGGCCTCGTTTATCCTTGCCCTCCCAAAAAGGTTGTATCATCTACAAATTATTGATGGGTGATGTTGTCGATGTTATTACTAGCCTTAAGTCCACTTATAAGCCCATATTTGTTAGCCTTCTTCAAGTTCCTACCCAAAACCTCTACCATAATAATGAATAAATATGGTGATAGAGGATCTCCTTGTCTAAGACCTCTCTTGGCTTTAAATGATTTTGTTACTAACCCATTGACCAACATTGAATATGAAATTGTAGAGACACAAGCTTTAATCCATCTAACCCATTTCTTCCCAAATCTAAACTTTTCTAATACTACAAAAATAAAATCCCATTTAACCCTATCATAGGCTTTACTCATATCAAGTTTTAAGATCATTGCTTTCTCTTTTCTTGAAGTTGTTGAATGCATAACTTCATGAGCTACTATGATCCCATCTAGAATCTGTCTCCTTTCACAAATCCTCCTTGCTCTTCTAAAATAATTTTGTCTAATAATGGTCTTAATCGATTCACCATCACTTTGGAGATAATATTATATGCCATATTACATAGGCTTATGGGTCTAAATGAATCAAACAATTCTGCATCCTTCTTTTTGGAATCAGGGTAAGATATGTTGCATTTATTTTATAAGGTATGTATTGTTTTACCCTAGATTGTTCCATTACCACCAATAAATAATCCTTCACTATATCCCAATTATGTTGATAGAATGTTGTAGAGAGCCCATCTGGACCTAGGGATTTATCCTTATTAAAAGAGAAAAGAGCTAAATGAACTTCTTCTAGAGTAATAGGCTCCATCAGTTTCCTATTGTCTTCATCTGTTATAATTGAAGGTACTTCTTGTAGAAGTTTATCATTAAGAACTTCAAACTCCTCTGATCCTAGAATATTATGATAAAAAGACCTTGCCTCCTTTTTAATTTCACTCTGGTCTTCAATCCAAACCCCTTCTACTGATTTAATTCTACTAATTCTGGATGTTGATCTCTGTACTATAGCCATCCTATGAAAAACTTTGTATTTTTATCTCCTTTTAACCAAGTCTATCTTGATTTTAATCTCCAAAATTTCTCTTCCTTACTCAAAATATTATGATATTCACTAAGCAACTCCCTTTCCTCTAAGCTTGGATTATTATGATCACCTTTTTAGAATTTTGAAAGTTTATCTTTTAGTTCTTCTTTCTTCTCAAAAATATTTCCAAAAGTGTTCTTGTTCCATTCTTTTAATCTAGATGTCATTGATTTAATTTGTTTTGGAAGTGTATACAACCCATTATTTCTTAAATAATTCCATGTTTGTGCTATCATATCAACAAATTGAGGATGGTCTTCCCACATCTGCTCATATTTAAAATATGATATTTTTTGAATTCACTTACCACCATTTTAACTCTTATTGGCTAATGATCTGAACCAATCCTTGTCAAGGTATTAATTTTAGCACAAGTCCCTTCATCTAGCCAATGATCTGAGAGTATGCATCTATCTAATTTTTTGCTATTAGGTTCTGGCCTCTCTTGTTGTTGGTCCATGTATAGTTGTCTTCTTCAAACTCAACCTCCCATAGATTATTGTTTTGAATAAAAGTTGAGAAATCTCTCATACTTTGGGTTAATTTCCTAATTCCCCAAAATTTTCATCTAACTTGGTTATGGCATTAAAATCTCCTATGATCATGAATCAGGTTTCTTGGTCTTTACTTCTCATAAAGGCTTCAATCCCACTCCAAACTTCTAATCTCTCTTACTGAGTTGTAGGTCCATAGACATTGATAAGGATGAAATAAATATCTGCAAAGTAGCATGTGACTAAAGAGGCTATCCAATGCCTAGTTTTATGAATGGTTACATAGGAGGTTCTAATAGGATTCCAACAAGTTATAATTCCCCTTATCGCTCCTTTAGAATCTATAGCATCCCATTCACATCTTGCCCATATTACTTTCATAGTTTTGGAAACTTCTTTTGTCATTTTAGTTTCTTGGATACAAAGAATATTAGGCTTATTACTTAAACAGAGGTCCTTGATACACCTCTGCTTTGAGGGGGCATTAGCACCCCTTATATTCCATGAGATGATAATCATGTCTCATTAGGGGCTATTGGCCCTACCTATGAATTACCAATATCATTTTGTTGTTTGGTAAAGAGAAGTTCAACCAACTTAGTTTGTGTTCCTTTCTCTATGTTTGCTCTTGCTTCCTTAGATCTCGCTTGATAATTTGAGGGTTTTCCTCTTTTTCCTTGCCTGTATCAGGAGTAGGTCTTATTATTCTATTCCTCAATATTCTTTCACAACTTTATTTTTCATTATATTTATCCTCTCTTGGCTCTACTATAGAAGCTTTTGACTTGTCTTGCTCATTTTTTGGTATTTCCTTATTAATGGTAGAGGTATTAACATCTAACACTACATTTTATTTACCATTTTTTTCTCTTGAATGGTGCATGGTACTTCAAGAGAGTCTTCAAAATCTGATGAGACACATTCCTTAGGTTCATCGAGAATGTTCATCCCTAAATCAAGATCATATTGAATAGATGGTTCCTTGTTAATATGTTGAACCTATTGTATTGTGTCCTCTAAGCTTTGATCTACTTTTTCTTCATAGGCTAAAGCCTCAAAAGAGTTGGTATTTCTTCCAATATCCTTCCTTACTGGTCTCCATTATTTATTTGCTTTCATTTGTCTAGATCTATTTTTTGGAAGTTGAAAACCATCTTCATCCATATCCATTTGTAAGTTTCTCTTGTGGTTTTCTACATATGATTATGTTGGACTCTTCTTAGGGCATGATCTCTCAATATGCCCCACCTCATGACATCTTCTACATCTAAAATATATGTTTTCATAATCTATGGTTTGGATCCACATCTTATCCCCATACTTAAGAATGATTGATTCTGGTAAAGCTTTACTTATATCAATCATGACCAATATCTAAGCATAAATAGCCAAGAATCCATCTTTTGTAGTTTCTGAAATCTCAAGGAATTCTCCTAGAGTGTTGCCTATTGCCTTGAAGGTATCCATTTCCTAAAATTCAATGGGTAACCCATACATCCTAACCTAGACTGGTACTAGGGATAGATTTACATTTTTAGGTGAAAAGCCTTCATACCAATGGGTAAGGAAGAGTCCTGCTCTTCCCATAAACCAAGGACCCCCTTTTAGGATTCTATCTCTTTCTTCCCTAGAACAAAAAATGGCTAGGAAGAAACCTTTGGGAAGAAAGGATAGAATCACTCCTAGAGACTTCCAACTCCTATCAATCCATTTTCTCAAGGTTGAAGCCCTTGGCCAATACCCATTAAATTTACCAAAAATTACCCTATCTTTGAGCAATAAGGATCGATCCTCTATGGTGCTCTCACTAACCTCTACTACTAGAGATGATTCTAAGGATTTAGCTATAAATCGGTCCATGGAAAGGAAACTAAAACTCAAAATCTACTAAAATTTACTAGAATATCCTATAGCGAATATAATATTTGATAAAAAATTATAATAATTTGCATGCAAAATTTCTAAGATAAAGAAGGAAAAAAGAAACTTAGCTGAAAAATTCTATGCCTAGATAGAATGTCTTGCCTCACTGAAGCCCTAGCCCTCCATTGCTCCTCCCATCATCCGAACCCTAGTTGATAAATATTTGCAATTTTATTTTTTGTGACTTGAAAAATCGTCATTGCCCTTGTTCTGGATGGCTGACTTCATAGGGTCGTATCTCCCTCAATATTGCTCGGATTCCTTCATATGACCACTCATTTTAAAGCTCTTCAAATTCCACACAAATTGGTCCAAGAATCAGCTGAATCAGACAACCCTTCATGAAGATATGGCTCCTAAAAGATGAGATATTTTTAAGAAAAATGCCCTAATCCTTTGCATAATACAAGTATTTTTGCAAAGAGCTCAATAAACTATTATCTTTAAAAATATCAAAGTGTTTGTATGGGCATAAGGCTTGTCTCCTTCAAAACAAGCAATCTTCTCAATATTATTTCTCATAAGTTCTGCAATGGACTTGGGTGATCTCTTCGACCATTAACTTTTCTCAATCCTTAGGTGTACTTATCAACCCAATTTTTCTCAATCTCAAATGGCCAGAGTGTAGCTCTAATGTCACTATTATAATTTCACCCAGATTATCTCACAGGTCCTTTTATCAAGGATCAAATATAAATCACATATAATGCTCAATAATATTACACACAATAAACATAGAATGTTATTAATAAAATATTTACTAATACATGCAAGAAGTTATGCATATTCGATGTCTTTTATGATGCTTTGCCACCAATATATAATTGCATGTGACTCTCCACATGCATACCTCTTGATATTCTCTCTCCTACATAACTCTTCACTTTTCTATTCAACACTTTAATTTGCACTCTCATAACTCACACTAGCACACCTCACACTCGCACATCTTGCATGCTTTATTACATAGACACATGGAAACTCCTCATACAATGACACATACATTAGACAAATATTTAACACACTTCCTAATCTAATAAATCACTCCCTAAACTATTACATGACCAAATAATGTAATATCTCCAACAAATATTTTTTCTTTAATTAATTCTCCTTTTAATTTGTTCAGACGATAATTTCTCTTCAATATTTTTCCTTCAATAAATATTTTTCTTTTAAGTATTTCTTAAAATATGAAAATATCTTTCCTTAATTTACTCCAAACTTTTTCTTCAATTCTAATATTCTTCCAATTTATTAACTTATGTTTCTTTAATTCTCTACCTTTTTCCAAAATTAACTTCCTCAAATGAAGTCCTTTTAATAAATGTTGATTTTTTTTAAAACCTTATAATTCTCCCTAGTTTAATGTTTGAGTGTAGTCAAATAAATTATTTGGAAAAAATTAGGGTACCTTAGAAACTTTGTCGTGGTGATATCTTCATCAACGTTTCTACTAGAAAGGAGCTCTTATCCAAGAATTGTCCACTCTAACACTTGATAGTAGATTTTATGTTATACCTTCATTACATTTGCTTCCTTTATGTATATTTCTCCTTGCTCTAGCTTGATCATGTTCCTTAGACGTTCTTCGTTCTCTAGACTAGCATTTCTCAGACATTGTCTTTTTGCTCTCAAACATTCTTTGTTCTCCAAACCAGCATCTCTCCCATTCTTAACTCCTATTCAAGCCTACATTTGGCTTCTCTTCTACTTTTGGACCAACATTTTTAGACTCTCTATTCCATTCTCCAATGTTCAACACCTTCACTTTTGCTTCTCTTATCTCATGGTTGAATTAATAGCTCTTCTCTATTGCTTTCCTAATATCACTTGTTCAACATTGCTTTTTCAACATGGTTGCTTACAAGCATGGCCTCTTTTCTCATTGTATCTCTTCTCAAGCACTACTCTCTCTTACAACCTTTATCTTTCACAAAAAGCACTATATATGTAGATTTGATACCACTATTAGCAATCAAACTATATTCTTCATTAGAATCTTAAGTTTAAATTTCCACACAATGATATACATTCAATTCATAATAACAATGAACAATAACTTTCAACTATATAATTGATATATTTATTTAAGCAATACAATGTAATGTAATACTTATTTTATCACCTCATTATAATTATTTATCTTCAATATAAACATAGATATGAAACTCTTCACATTCACAAAACTCTTGACCTTTCTAATTTCCATAAACTATTCATCTCCTCAAACACATGGGAGATCTAACACTTCATATTTTTGAAGAACACAAACTTATACTGAGAGGGGGGGTGAACAGTATAAGACCACTTTTTACTTTTCTTCTCAAATAAATATTATGTAGTGTATAGATAGCAGTATTAATAGCAGTAATCAAAGCAACCACACACAATAGAGACACAGATTTAACGTGGTTCACCCAATGTGGGCTACCTCCATAGAGAAAATATTTCTCAAATGATCTCTTGGGAATCCTTCCCAAATTACAATGTTTATGGACCTCGGTCCAAAGGAGATGTTGATCCCCTAATCTCAAGTTCATGGATCTCTTCCACAAGAGAACTCTTTCCCCTTCTACTATGGCTAGTGATCTTCTAGAAGACTTTGTCTCTATGCTGCACTGATTGGCGGATCTCTCTCCACTTGAAGACTTCTCACTCAGATCTTGTCTTCAATTGTCCTGGCTGCTTGGATCTCTATCCATTGAGACTTTGTCCTCTATACTCTGTCACCTCCAAAGCTCTGTCTCAATACTGTACCAAACATAGTTTAGTCGGTTTAGCACAGTTTTGCTCAATCTCTTGCACTAAACATAGTATAATTAGTCTAGTACATTTCTTATCAATAGGTTCTCTCAGAACCTGCTCAAATCTGCTCAACAGGTTCACACAAAACCTATCTAAATATGCTCAATAGGTTCACACAAAACTTGTATAAATCTTATCAATAGGTTCACACAAAACCTATCTAAATATGCTCAAAAAATCCTCTCTAGGACTTGCTCAAATCTGCTCAATAAGTCCTCTCTTGGACTTGCTCAAATCTGCTCAATAAGTCCTCTCTTGGACTTGCTCAAATATGCTCAATAAGTCCTCTCTTGGACTTGCTCAAATCTTCTCAATAAGTCCTCTCTTGGACTTGCTCAAATCTGCTCAATAAGTCCTCTCTTGGACTTGCTCAAATCTGCTCAAGCAAGCTTTCATAAAATCTTAACTCAAAACAGTTCACAAGCCTTCTCAAAGACTTGTCTCAAATCTACTCAATATGTCCTCTATTGGACTTGCTCAAATCTTCTAAAGCAATCTTTCACAAAATCTTAACTCAAAATAGTCCACAAGCCTTCTCAAAGACTTGTCTCAAATCTGCTTAACAAGCTTACACAAAACTTGTTCAATATCATAGAATCATAAAGAGAATTTTTAGAGACTCAATATGTTCTAAGCTCAAAGTACAATAAATATCTCAATTCAATCTCATAGAAGCATAAAGAGAATTGTTAGAGACTCTATATGTTCTATACTCAAATCCCAATCTCAACTCAATAGAAGCATAAAGAGAATTTTTAGAGACTCGATATGTCATATTCTTCAATGTCAATCTCAACTCAAATCAGAATATAGAATAGTTTTTTTATGGAACTTGAAGAACCATTTCACACATCCATTTGACTAGGCTTAACCAACTCAACTCAACCAATCACATCAAGGAACAACCCTTTCTCACAAGCCCTAGTTCAAGCATGTATCAACCAACTCAAAATGTTTCCAACAATGCTTTATCTCAAGTCTCACATAACAATGATACTCATGTTCTTTTCTAGATCATGTTCAATTTCATTTCATCATCAATGGGCTTCAACAACAATGCTAATGAAACAAGGTTGAATTACAACTCACAAATAAGAAAACCTTGAAGCATTCAACCAACCATCTTCACAAAGGAAACTTCAATTAATCCTTTTCACTCCAATGATATTTCAGAAATCAACCACCATAAACAATCAATAGGAGAATGTGCCCATACCTTTTTGATGTCAATAAGTTGTTCACAAAATCTGCCACACTTAATCACAACTTTCCTTTTCAATATTAATAAGGGTTAGTCTTTTAAATAATCACAATAAAAGCATAACTTAATTTACACCCTTTTCACTCCAACTTCATAAACACATCCACCAAAGTCTATTTTAATAAAACCCTTATTAAGAATAACCCACAATAAATCTCTCAATATCACTTTAACAACTCCTTATTTCTCCTAAAATCAATTCTCCATTTCCATCAAAATAAAACATAAATCAAATATGCTTTTGCAATAATAATCACAACCCTAATGAAAAAATTTAATTCCCATTAAATACCTTATAACTCCAAAATTTAGGGCTAATAAAAATTATTAAAGGCAAAAACATAAATACCTCTCAAGGGGATTCGAACCCCCGTCCACCACACACCATGACCGTCTTAGCCGTGGCTAAGATTCCAATCGAGCCAAAGAACTCGTTGGAAAAGCAAAGGCCAAAAAGGCCTTTAATATTCCTCTGTTTGCCATAAAGGACAAAGTGCCAAAGCGCTTCCCACACATTGTCGTCAAGGGGATTTGATCCCTGATATTTACGTTGCCCATAGTATTAGCAAAATCGATATGCCAATGCACCACGCCTCATACCACGTTTGAGATTTCCAAATAGCTGTGCTTTTTTTTCTACTTCCTTTTCAACATTTCGCACGAGCTCTTTCGAATTTCCAAGGCAATTAACACATAAGAGCAAGGATGATTGTTTGGTTTAATTGCCACCACTTTATATAGTGTTTAATAACACTTTGAATACGTCGGTGGAAATATTAAAATTGTATTTGCATGATGACGTCGATGGAAAACTTTCCATTTAAATTTGAATTTAAATTTTAAATAATTAAAATTTAAACCAAACATTAAAACTCAAAAAACTCCATCATTGAGGCACCTTTTTCGACGAAACAAAATCTCAATGTGAGTTTTAAGAAAAACCTAGATCAAATATGTTGTCCATGGTTTTAAATAAAACATTTTATTTTCCCTGCCTTGGTTTTCATAAAAATCCTTCATAGATCCTTTTGACATTTATTGCTCTATTGACATCAATGACAACATTTTAGCTTAGGGACTCAAAATGTCCAACAATTTTTCATGGGATAAATATCACATAATAATAATTTTATTATTAACTCTACATATCCACATAAGGATAAATACTCTCATAATTGCACATACTAAATGACACCTCACTTATATAACTCCACACTTACTAACATGACACTTCACTTACATAACTCCACACTTACTTACATGATACCTCACTTACATAACTCCACACTTACTTACATGACACCTAATATATACTCAAATATTAAACACACTCTAAACTAAAATATTTACATGGTACTTGCATTAATATTGCAAGGTACCAAATAATATAATACTTCCAACATCAACTCCTTGACATCATTTTTATTAAAGATAAAATATCACTTTCCTAATTGCCTTCTAAAATTTGGAATTTTCCAAGGTGAAATCAACACCACAAGCAGATAAAATATTTGTTACCTAGTTTCCATATCTACAAATATGTTGGCTATAGAAACATGTCAATTCTCTAATACTTCTTTTTTTAGGGGTCTTATTCATACCCCTAATATTCCAAGATATCATTTTCATCATTACTTTAATATATATATATATATGGGCTTAGCCCCACTTCTTGTTAATGCTTATGATATTTGCTTTTGTTTTTCCACATCAATATCCCTTTGAGTTTCCTTTTCTCTTTACTTTTACTTTTTGGTCTTCCCCTCTTTATTTCTTTCCCACTAGTGCTTTCATCTTCATCAATAATCTCTTTGATTTTTCAAACAATTTATAGTGATAGTTATCATCTATAGATTTTTCTTTCTTTGAAGTATATGAAGTGCAAGGATTAACCTCAAAAGTATTTTCCTCTTTATGTTTTCCTAGAAACCCTAAAGTGTAAGGATGATCCTCCATAGCAATTACCACTTTATATTATCTAAAAGCCCTAAATTGTTATGGGTTTTCTTGCTATTCTACTTTATGGAAATAAATTTAAAACATTGGAAAAATAAATATAGGCACAAAATTTATCTCATAAAATGGGGGTAGCTACACACCCATACAAATTTGTTCTTGAAATTCCACTCAATGGTAAAAAAACTTTAAAACAACCTTTATTACTTTGTAGCAAATATTTTATTCATAATACCCAAATGGGAATATCTATTCAATATATAACATGTATGGAGGAAACCCTAGCCACAAATAGAATGTGATGAGACCCTAAATTTTATGACTTAATATAGAAAATAATAAAATAACTAGACAACATCCTAATATTAGACCACCCCTAGACTAATTAGTCCTTGTACATGAAAATAGAACATGTTGGATCTAGGTATACAACATCTCCCCCCCTTAGAAGCTTTATCCTTAAATATGAGGAAAACTCCATGGTTAAATAGACCAACCTTGAATGACCTCCAAGGTCCCATGTTGTGTCCTCCTTTGGAAACCCCTTCCATTTAATCTTGTACCTGTGCATTATTCTCACCCTCAGTTGCTGCTAGGAATGTATAGGTTATGAAAATAGAATTGTTCACATGTTGAAATAGAGCACATAGTTGTGTTTTATTAAGGTAAAACTGTGATAAGGTTGTAAGGGTTTTTGTTATAATTATTGCACTTATTGAGGTGAGATTTAGATATGCTATTACTCCACCTACTAAGACTACTACTAGATACATTGTGGTTTCAATTATAGAGGTTATTGTTGCAACTTCTAAGCTTATTTCTAGTGCAACTACTGAGGTGGCTACTATTGTAACAACTATGGACTATGATGTTGCTATTGTACTTGCTCTGGTTGTGGGTATGAGTGCTTTTATAGTTGAAACTGCTACAACCATTGTAGCAAATATTAGAATAGGTTTTTTACCTTAGCTCATGTTCACCTAGGTAATTTATTTCCCTTTATTTAGTTATTCAGTGTATTTTTCCCACCCACTTATGTGTGGATATTTCATTTATCTTATTTATATATTATGATGTGTTACATATTTGTTTCATATATACTCTGGGGATCCTTTTAGGTTTGACAATTCCTAGGAGGTAAGGGGATATTTTTAGGTATATTTGGAGGGTTGAGATTCTTTCTCCCCATAGCGGTTTCAGATCTATGGACCATATCACTTATTCCTTTTGTACGGTGGAAATTTATCCTTAGCTTGACCCTACCACTATGGTTGATCATCCTTGTCTATATAAGAAAGACATCTTCATTATACTTGGGGTTTATTCTTCATATATAATATATGATATTGCTGCTCTTTGTTTTGCATATCTACTTGTAAGCTTATTCTATCAATTTGATTTTAGATTCTTGTTTTGGTTGAATGTGGTGTTTTGTTAACACCTGATATCCTTATATATTGGAATGATCAAATTATCATTCCTTTCATGGCATCATAGCAATAGGTGTTGTGATCATCCATTTGTGAGTGTTGTGCAATTGTTTTCCTTGCAAGTTCGAAGAGTGGTGTGGAAGCTTTAGTTTTTTTGATAGAGTCCTTAGTGGATATTTTAGCAATCTTGTATCTCTTCTTCCGTTGTCAAATCATCTTCAGCCTCCTAAACTCTCTTCTATCCATACTGCAACAACCTCATTCCCTTGGATCTGTCCTAAGTAATTTTTTTTAGCATTTCCCTTTTTTGGTAGGGTCACCAATATAGCCTATTTTTATATTTTGAATATATCTCCTAATAGAATGTAAAATTTTCCATAAAAAAAAATTGATGTTTGTATATGCATTCATATGATTTGTGCCCAAAATGTCAACTCATTTGGATAAGTATTCTTCAAGTTATCACAATTTTACAAAAACCTATAGTTTTTTAGTAATCTACATATATCTTCATCAAAGCTATGAAAATTTTGTATAATTTTTTAAAGGAATCTATAAACTCACCTGATAGACCTATCCATAAAATTTTGGAGTATTTGGAGCCATATTCAAACCATTACAATGATTTTATTATTTTAGTAAAATTGTTATTTTAGGTGAAATATTTAGATTTGCTCAACGAAATATTTTCCAGGACTATAAAATCATATTTCTAATATTTCCTTAAAATTCTAGATTGTTTGGATCCATATTTATATATTTATGATAATTTTATGATTGTACTCTCAATATTGCATTGTGAAAAGGTTTTTGCACTTGAACCGGTATATGGACTATTGTTATAAAGTCCCATCTTCCTTCATTTGTTGTTTGTCCACTTAGTTTGGATATTTTTGATCAGCTTAATTGGTGTTCAATATTGATAAAGCCTACATATTTTTGTACTTGAGGATGTTTTAGAGTTCAGAAGCTTCATTTGTGCATTAGTGTAATTTTGTGGCATTTTGAAACACCTTGTGACATCACCTCTCACATTATAATGGCATTCTATTTTGGGGGGCTCTTCTACTTTTGAGGTCATCTTGGAAACTTATTTTTTCAACTTAGCATAGAGGAAAATGCTGAAAATTTTGAAGCATGGTTTAAGATACTGTGTTCATTATATAAAAGTGAAGGTTTGGAACCTTTGTTCATAACTCTAAAACCCAAACCAATGGTGAAAGATAAGGAGTATAGGATATGGTTCATGAATAATTTAAGGATCCCTAGCCTGCTTTATTATTCAATTTGTGGGGAGTTTCAAAAATTTATTGAAGTTCATAAGAACACATCTCACCTTGCTTATCATATGTTGAGAAGGAGATTTTTACCCAAGGCACCTTCTCTTAAAATTACTTGCATGGAGGACATCATTTGTGACATTGCATCTTTGTTTATGGAGTCATTGTCTCATGATGTTTTAGATGATGAGGTTGATGCTATAGTACCTGCTTAATATATTTTATAGTGCAAATCTCCATACTTGTTTTAAGTGGATGATCATGTTGATATTGTAGCATATACAACAAATATTTCATTGCATGTTACATCCTTACATACAAATGACTTATTGGATGGTGTTTCCTCTCTCTTAATTAAGAGTCACACATGTGATTTTATTTACATGTATGAGGAGCTCACTCATTTATTTTATGATGATGTATACATTGTATCTCTTTCATGTACTTCTTCCTTTGTGGACTCTTTTTTGGTGTGCCCTCCTTATTTGAGTGAGCCACCTTGCCCACCATTTTCTTCTCCTATTTCTTTCACATTGGATGATGTACTCCTACAAGATTTGGATACAAATATTTTATCTTCGGTTGGACTCTCACTTGGAAATCCTGAAGATTGTGTTGATTCTTTCGATGCTTCTAAGCCTCCACTTCTTTCTCGTGTTGCTTCTATGGGCTCTTCATAACTTATGCAGTAGGACATTGGTGATTCTTCCTTGATGGATGATCTTCACACATCTCTTCCACTTTTGCACACTCATGGTTTTGTGCACATTGATCTTTTGGATGTTGATTGGGACTATATTCTACCCTATTTTAATGTTGGTTTGGGCTTCTACATCCTTGGAGATTTATTTCATAATTCATTGGTGACATCTTCTTCACTTCAAATTTGTTTGAAGTATTCTACATTATACTTTGTTTGAAGGATTCTACATCATAATTCTACATTTTATTCCCATCTTATCACACTCACTTGGAGTGGAAAGACATTCGACGGATGCTTCATGGCTACTTTCTTCCTCGTGGGAGATGAATTATTCATTGCAGAGGCATCCACTTCTTCATAGGACTTCTTCATGGAGATCATCATCCTAGGGGGTGTTGGGAGCACTCCTTAGCTCCATTCTTACTTCTTCTTCTCTCTTTCTAGTAGGATGAATTTTTTCCCACTTCTAGTTCAAGAGCTTATGGATACACATTGTACATGAGTACTTGATTAGGTCTTGTTTTCAGGACTCATACTGTGGATATGTCATTTTATTTTTTGGTACCTAGCTTCACTTGAGTAGGGGTGTTAGAGTAGGTTGTTTACCTTAGCTCATGTTCACCTAGGTAATTTATTTCATTTTATTTAGTTATTCCATGTATTTTCTGCACCCACTTATGTGTGGATATTTCATTTATCTTATTTAGATATAATGAGATGTTACGTATTTTTTCTTAGATATTATGGGGATATTTTTAGGTTTGACTATTCCTAGGAGTTATATGGATATTTTTAGGTATATTTGGAGGGTTGAGATTATTTCTCCCCATAGTGGTTAAAAATATATGGACCATATCACTTATTCCTTTTACACAGTGGATGTTTATCATTAGCTTGATTCTACCACTATGGTTGATCATCCTTACCTATATAAGCAAGGCACCTTCATTGTACTTGGAGTTAATTTTTTAGATATAATATATGATATTGTTGCTCTTTGTTTTGCATATCTATTTGTAAGCTTATGCTATCAATTTGCTTTCAGAATCTTATTTTGGTTGAATATGGTGTTCTGCTAACACTTGAGATCCTTGCAGCTTGAAATGATCTAATTATCATTTCTTTCAATAAAAGTTTCATGAACTATAGTTGTAACTATCAAAGGGATTATTGTTGTTGATTCACTTTTTAGGGTTTATATATATGCCTCTTTAACCAAGGATGAGAACATGCACATCATAGATTTGGGACTTGGGAAGAATGTTAGAAATAGATTATATTCCATAATTTGGGTTATGTAAATGTATCTTCCAAGGTACATACTTAGGACATTAGATTACTTTAGGGGGAAGTTATCTAGTTACTTCATGCAATGTAATAAATGCACAAGTGTCAATGTGCAAGTTGTAAATGTGCAAGGTGTCACTTGTACAGCTAGATAGAGTGTTGGCCAAGTATCCTATTTTACCTATATAAGGAAGGCCTCATTGTTAGATAGATATAGAATAGGGAGAGTCAGTGACATAGTAGCTTAGAGCATCTTAGTAGGTAGTACAGTTCTATGTGGATCACCATCCAGTGGTGATGGGTGCAATGTAGTCCAGTAGCTTTATTAATGGAGTGTTCACTTCCTCCATAGCTACATTGTATTCATTTATATCATTTATATTTATTGCATATCTCAGTCATCTAGCAGATTTACTTTCTTTCATATTATTCTGCATCTCATGATTGTTATCTCCCTTGGCATATTATATCAAAAGCTAACAGTGGTATCAGAGCTACGGTAGATCTAGTCTATGTAGGTCTATAGGAAAATCACCATCATTATTGAGCTTGAGTGTTTTGTCAACCTGACGTGCCATTGGACCAATCACTATCAAAAGATCTCAGAAGAATCTAGGTGGTAGAATTAGGGAGAGTCACAAGTGAGGACTAAAAGAAATCTCAGTTCTAGAAAATACTGAGATTGCATTTGACTAGAGTCTTTCCACAGAGTTATAGGAAAACTCATGAAGACCAGGACTCAACATTCAATCCACTAGATTGATAGATCATCTAGTGAAGATCTAGGATATCTAGAATTTGCTAATTATTGCCCAAAGTTTCTTTTGTTGTAGATAATTAATTCTTAGAGGATTGGTACTCCTCCTATGATAGAAAGCTAGGAGACTCCAACTTCATTGCTCGAAGGTCGGCGTGCCCTCATAGTGCAGAGATTAGTTCCTTGTGTAGGAGAAGAACACTATGAAAGAAGACTTCTAAAGAAAAGGTGTGGTGAAGCTAGGAGACTGAAGATCTCCATTGCATATTGAAGAATAGGCCATAGAAGCCTTGATATAAAAAGGCCATAGTAGCCTTGAAGAAAAGGCCATAGAAGCCTTGAAGAAAAAGCCATAGAAGTCATGATACTAAAAAGGCCATAAAAGCCTTGATATAGAAAATGCCATAGAAGCCTTGAAGCAGAAGCCACAAAAGTCTTGATACTAAAAAGGCCATAGAAGCCTTGATACTGAAAAATGCCACAGGAGCCTTGATACTAAAAAGGCCACAGAAGCCTTGATACTAAAATAGGCCATAGAAGCCTTGATACTAAAATAGGCCATAGAAGCCTTGATCCTGAAGAAGAATTCGAAAGGAATATCTGATTCAAAAGTAGATTAAGATTTTGGTATTAACATTTTTTTTGCAGGAAAAGAAGATTCAGTGAGTTGGGAAACTTCCTACAAGAAATTTAGGAAGGGTATCTTCTTCAGAATCAATTCAGCACCTGAAGCAAAAGAGATCAGGAGAAGATCTCATTGAAGGACTTCCAGACTTGGAAGAAGGACTAGGAGAGTCCTACTTAAATCCAAAAGTAGCAGAATCAGAGATCCAGGAGCAGATCACACCACCAACACTTCTAGGAGCAGAAGGTTGAAGAGGTCTCAAGGGAAGACCAATAGAAGTTGCAAGATCAAAGACCTTGGGAAGGTCTCATCGAGCATCCAAAAAAAGGCTAGGAAAGCCTTACTAAAGAAATCATCAAAGGAGATCTCACTGGAGAAATCCACTACCAAGGAGAAGCCCTTGATAGTGAAGGACTTGGGACAATTATCACCATCCAACAACAAGCCCAAGAGAAGGATAATTTGGCAAGGAGTGCCAAATTTTAGAAGAAGAATCTAGTGAAAGACCTCAAGACATTCAGAATCTTGAGAAGAAGATCCTGCTTGAAGTCAAAATTTGACAAGAAGACTTGAAGATAGAAGAAGCTCATCAAATCTAGGAGATTTGAAGATTACCTCTCATAGCAAGAAGGCACCACTTCAGAGATAGAGACTTCTCCAAATCTACAGTAGAAGGAGGATATTACAAGAGGAGAACAAGCCATCAAATCTTAGGCTTGTGAAAGAAAGTTTGAGACCATCATTTGGTGAAGAAGGAGTTGTTCAAAATAGTCTACAAAGAGCTGCAAAATCCTACTCGAAGAAGCAACTTGGTGATCTTAGACACCAAGATCCACATCCTCTATAGAAGCGACAAAAGGAGCTACAAAATATTATAAAAATATATGCAACTACTGGTGCTAACTAACTCATTAATTAGACTACTTATCAGATTCATTAGAGCACCTTATCTGGATTAAAGTTGCATGAAGAAAAAGTAGATTACAGTCTTCAAAAGTGCAAAAAGGAAAAGGTTCTTTTTAAGGTTCATTTGCACATTAATTAGGAGTTGATTAGATTTCAGAATTATATCTATCAACTACCTATCATCTACTTTGGAAATAGAAAATAAGACTAAGCCCTACAATATTAGTTGTAGTGAATTTGCAAAATAACTTTTAAAGATTCATTTTAGGTTATTCTTGATTAGTTGTAGTAAATTGATTAAAGTGCATTATCTTGAGATTTGATTGGAGTGATAAGGTGAAATTGTTAGTGCATTAAAAATAAAGTCTATTAGATTTATTTTGCACTATTATACTACTCTCAAAAGAAATTAGTTTTGTGTTCTTGAAGGGCACAAAATCTGATTTGTATCAAGTGTCTAAAGACACTATTGAAGCACAAGAAATCTGCAACTCGTAGTGGCCAAAAGAAGCCACCCAAAAAGGTTAGAATCCTCAAAAACTTGGAGAAGAACACAACTAACCAAAAACAAAAATAGAAGCTTCAAATATTGAGACTTGGTGAGTCTCAAATCCAAAGCATTACAAGATTGGATGCAAGAAAAGAAAATGCAGAAAATTGCATAAACTAAAAAGCTTCTATCTACTGTTATCTAAGCTTGGATTTATTATAAAAGTGTCCAAGAAAAAAGGGGAAGGTGTCTACTCATAAAATACAACCTCAAAACCCTTGTATTGTAGGAAGAAAAATCTGCCATAAAACCAGAATTTCAGATCTGAAATAAGAGTGCAAAAGGAGGTTTATGTACAATCTATAGTACATTTTATTGCACCATTTTAATCTAGTTTTTTACAGCCCAAGAGCAGATTTGGATGTGTCCCCAAAATGCACAATATCAACAGGAAAAAGTAGCCAAGAAAGGTTGAACGTAAGCACTCTTCTTCCCAAGCAATAGGAGCCACTCAAAGGGCTCATCTTGGATGGACGAACCTACAAAACAAAGCCCACAAGAGGCTATCATCAAAGCTACATCTACGTAGAGAAAAGAGTGCACATATACCAATGTGAGACGGACAACAATGTGATACAGACAACAACATGGGACGAACAACATCTACACTACAAAGAGAAGGCATCTACTTCTACCAACATAATACGAACAACAACGTGGGATAGACAACATCTAAAAGGTGTCTATTTCTACCAAAGTGAAATGAACAACATCTACACTACAAATATGCACAGGTATTAATATGTTGGAGGTATAGAAGATAAAGAACAAAGGAGCTACATTCAAAACTTGGTGAAGATCATCCACCAAAGGAAGCATCAAAATCGCTATTCAAGCTCCATAGCGCCTCATCAATCCACCTGTAGAAGATAAGTTTGCTTGTTGCTCAAGAAACATAGCAAAGCAAAGGAATGGTAGATGAAAAGACCTAAGGAGTTATAATAATCTCCTTGGAAGGTGTTACGATGAAGGACTACATGCAGAGAGCGTGAATGCCACTTGGCATCAATCTTCTAAGGCGCATACATTACAAGAACATTGTCTCTCAATGCTCAAGCATACATTACAAGAACTTCACTCAAACATACATTACATGAACTTCATCTCTCAATGCTCAAGCATATGTGGTGACACTTGTTATTCTCCTCAAGTCCCACACGAGTGAGCAGGCATTACAAAGTGACCAGCAACGTTGAACAAGAAAGAGTTACAAAGAAGGAGCACCCATACGTAACGGACGTGACACGTGTCACAAGGCTCGAGTTTACTCCTCCAATAAAACGTGCTCAAAGTCCAAATATCATAGCAGGTAGAGAGAGAGTGAAACGCAATCAAAGCCAGTCAAGCACAACATGGAAGGAAGGTAGAAGGAGCATTTAAGTCTCCAGGTCTTGAAGGTCAAATCTTCCAAATTCAGCAGCATATACATTCCAGCATTAAAGATGAGCATCTCCATTGATTCCAACACCCAAGGGAACCTTATCATCATTGTTATATTCAACCAAAGGAAGCATCGAACAGTGAGGAGATTAGCATAAAAAAGGTAAGGTTTAAATCCCACTTTATTATTGCTTTCAACTTTGGAGATATAAGGGTTATAAACTAAGGTAGAAAATTTAGTTTAGTGAAAGCAAAAGCTATAAGGGATAACTTACCAAATTAAAATAATATTTGCATCTCAACCTAGGAGAAATAAGGAATTCGACTTGGATTAATTTCTTTAATATTTTACAAATATTATTAATTTTCTAATTTTCCAAATTTGGGAGTGATAAGGGTTACAACATCAAACTAGGTCTTTGGAAATTAGAAATTAAAACCTAAGGGTTATAAAAAGAGGTTATTAAATATTTATTGTTAAGGTTGGAAATTTATATTTTCTTTGTCTCTAAATTTCTCAAAAAGGGAAAAAAGGAATCCAACATTAAAACCTCTTCAAAAATTGGAAAAGTGCTTAGTTCAATTAGGAGAAATAAGGTGTTAGAAAAATTGATTTTTGATTGTACAAAATCAATCATAAAATTGAACTTTATTTTTACAAAAGCACTATATCATACTCCAAAAACATTAGGGAGTCATAAGGCATTCTACAAAACTTGATCAAAGGTTGTCAAGTTGGGAAGATATAAGCTTTCTTCAAAACCTAAAATTAGGTGTTCATACTCTCATTACTAGGGAGACATAAGGAAGCCTACAAATTTAAAATATTACTAAAGGTTTCATCAAATCAAGCTTATATACTTCAATCAGGATTTGCATATCCTAATATAGGGAGCTATAAGGTAGACTACTAAGGTTCTACCAAATTTCAATAGCAAGAATCACTATTTCAAAAATCTATCATGGATGAAATTCTGAGAAAAGCTTTCAATAATGAAGAACTATTCCATGAAGTAGAATTCTACTCTCAAAACTTAATAGATACTCTAAAAGGATATGAGTATCTACCCTCTAGCGATAGAGAGAAATTATCCTTATTCCTTAAAGAAGCCAAAGAAGGTAGTTTTACAACATTGATTAACTATCTTCATGAAATCCTCTTCACAACATGGTGGAACTCACAAAGATTGGTTATATTTTCACCTAAAGAATGTCTAATGATTTATCTATCATTAATTGTATTTGTACTTACTCAACACAAGAAACAAGCGGGAAAAGAACAATACTATTGTGATGATAGACTAACTTGTCATGAAGTAGAGATCTCACCAACATCACAATAGAATCACAGGAAGAGAAGAAGGAGAAAAAGAAAGAAGAGACATACTAAAAGAGGTCATGATATGAAGACTGAAGCAACAAGACTACTCTGAACAATGCAAATTCAATTGAAATAAGAAGCCTAGCTCTCAGCTTACTCTGCATCATATGAAGACACAAATTACCTACTGAACCTGAACACAAAGAATGCAGAGGAAAAATACAAAGTTCAAGATGAAGAAGATGAAGATCCATATTGAAGACTAAAAGTCTTCAATACCCAAATAATGTAATACAGGGGGTGTTAGAAATAGATTATATTCCATCATTTGGGTTATGTAAATGTATCTTCCAAGGTACATACTTAGGACATTAGATTACTTTAGGGGGAAGTTATCTAGTTACTTCATGCAATGTAATAAATGCACAAGTGTCAATGTGCAAGTTGTAAATGTGCAAGGTGTCACTTGTACAACTAGATAGAGTGTTGGCCAAGTATCCTATTTTACCTATATAAGGAAGGCCTCATTGTTAGATAGATATAGAATAGGAAGAGTCGGTGACATAGTAGCTTAGAGCATCTTCGTAGGTAGTACAGTTCTATGTGGATCACCATCCAGTGGTGATGGGTGCAATGTAGTCTAGTAGCTTTATTAATGGAGTGTTCACTTCCTCCATAGCTACATTGTATTCATTTATATCATTTATGTTTATTGCATATCTCAGTCATCTAGCAGATTTACTTTCTTTCATATTATTCTGCATCTCGTGATTGTTATCTCCCTTTGCATATTATATCAAAAGCTAACAGAGCATTAGTATGGATTTCTATCCTTAGGTTAGAAATATAATGTCCTAGACTAGATTAGTCGACAATTTAGATTTTGACTCTAGAACCTAAAAATTTTCTACATATTTTGAATGGACATATGCCTTTCAAATAATAAAGCATATGTAATATTTACAAAATCTATTCTAAGTTTCTTATGTAATATTTACAAAATCTCATCCTAATTACAATCTAATCTCTATAGTACAGCTCATCCTAATTACAATTTATTCTCTATAATAAAGCATATGTAATATTTACAAAATATCATCTAAGGTTCTTTTAGATCCTCCTCTCTCCCCATGTATGAGATACTCCATCTAGATGACCCAAGGCTACATTATTTTTATCCTCTTATTTGAATATTCTTTGAATCTAGCAAGATAGTTTTACCTTACTTAGCCATTCATGTGCCTCCACTTCCTCAACAAAATTAAATTAGAGAATTTACATTGTTAGCTCACCCTGCAAAAGGGTTTTCATTTTCTTCATCCTTGTTAGATTCTTCTAAATAATGGACCAAAGGGTTTCTTTCTAAAGCCATATTTTTTTAATTTAAATCTCATATCTCATCCCTATGATCTACACACATCTTAGTGAGAATGTATTCCATTTGCTCCTTATTCATATTTTTAGGTTGGTTTCTTCATCCTCAAGTTTTGTTTCCCATGTAATTTGTACAATCTTCTCTCTTTTTTGAAAAAATAAAAGAAAAAATCCTAGCTAGAAAATTCTTGTGAACTCATATCCTAGTTTTGTGACAAAAAATAAAATTAAAAACTTTGATACCACTTGTTATGCTACTTGATGGAAATTAAGTAAAAATACTAAAAAAAATAAATAGAAGCACAAATTTTATCTCATAAAAAAAAATACTAAAAAAATAAATAGAAGCACAAATTTTATCTCATAAAAATGGGGACACTTATACACTTGTATGGATTGTTCCTACAATTCCACTCAATGGTAAAGAAACCTATAAGGCCATTATATCTTTATAGAAAATATCCAATGCATAAAACTCAAATGGTAATATATCTCCAATATATAGCATGTATGGAGGAAGCCATAGCCACACATAGAATGTAGTGAAACCCTAAACTTTATGACTTAATATAGAAAATAATAAAATAACTAGACAACATCTCAATATTAGACCATGCACCTAGACTAATTAATCCTAGTATATGAAAATAAAACATGTTGGGTCAAGGTACACAACATTCCTCCACATTGAATTCTTTATTATGCTTATCTTGAAACCCTAAAGTGCAAGGGATAACCTCTACAATACTTTTATATCTATTTTTAGGAGAGGATTTTAAACAACTCGAGGAAAGGAAGATGACTTACTTGGAATAAACTTGATCTTTTTTGCCTCCTTTGTTTTAAAATTTTCGTCCATGTCTTCCTTTGCACCTCTAATTCCTTTTGAACTTGAACATGCACATTGTACTTTCACATCCTTTGTATGCTTCTTTGTTTCCCTAGTAGTTAATTTGAGTGAATTATAATGACCTTTGTCATATGATGTTGCATATAGGTTTTCTTTGCTTCTTGTTTTAGAGTGGAATATTCTTGATCTAATTCAATTTCTACTATAGTATAAATCCTAGCTTCATCGTAAAGTTTATCTCATGATCAATTTTTTCTTTCTTTATCATTTTTACTTTGTACTATCTTGCCTTGTATCTAGTGTCATAGTAATTTTGGCATCAGAGTGTAATATTTTCATTATTCACTTGTTGACCTTATTCTCTTGATTTAAATTTACTCCTAATAGATTGTGGCAAATATTTTTAATTAACCATATCAACACATATTTGATTATATGGCATGTTTTTGCTCCTTATTAGTTGGACCTATTATCATCTTCGATTTCCCCACCCAATACAATTGTACCTCATGTTGGAGCGACACAGTGGGTCATAGCCAACAGCATGGGGTTCGACTCAATCGGGGCCTCTAGGAGTTTTTTACAAGGTTGGATCCTTGTTAAGATGTCGTCTTTAAGGTGATATTTTCTCAACAAAGGGAAATGGGTGTGATAAAGTAAAAAAACTCCACAAAGGAAAAAAGGGGGATGATGCACCAAGAGATCCACTAAGATATTCTTACAAAAATAGGCCTAAATGCTATGTGCCCATAAGTGAACACTTTCTCTCATCAACACAGTGAAGTGTGATTGAAATATACTAATATGCATGCATAAAAAGGAGGGTCCCATAGGAGATTCAAGCTAGTAAGTGACTCAATCCAAAAATAGATGCAAACCCCTCACACACACATACACTTAGTAAAATATAATATTTAGGCAAAAGACCACAAAGACATACACATACATAGCAATGGGTCTATAGGTAAATACCAAAAAATAGACACAAAATCCCATGTATATATAATTGAAAGAAAACTCTTACAAATATTGTGCCAAAAGTGGGGGTTTGAGATTGTCCACAAGCCGCTCAAGAACCACAACTATTTTTATAGAGAGAAATGAAAGGAAAGCCTACAAATGTATACAATTACAAACTTACCAATCCTTTACAAAGCTAAGACTAATCCTATTTATAGATTACAAGGGAAGGGTTTTCCCTCCAAAACTCATGCATAGATATCTAGGTGGTTGTTGTTTTAGATATTGAGTCATGTATTGTCTGACTATTTGTCCTTTTAGGATTCTTTGAATTTGAGGATATGAATGTCAATTGATCATAGGCCCTTAGATGAGCAGCTACCACTTTTATTTCCATATACCCATTTTTAGATATTTCCATCACCTAGGTGTAGAATATTGCTTTAATGAATTTTGTAATTTTTTTAGCTACTTCTATTGTGGCTCCATGTTGTTGTGTTCCTTTCTTGGATATATAAGATATATTTTGTAGGGAGGACAATCTTCCTCAAAAAATGTGCACCTTATTGGTTTAACTTTTGGGACATCAATATTATTTTCTTTGAGATTTTTTCTTCATCTCTTGGGACCACTCATCTTTAGATCTTCAAGGTTTTTTCCTCTTGTACTTTGCTTTTGACTTTTAGATATTTCTTTCTCATGAGATCTAGCCTTCGATGATCAGGATTTTTTATCATACCTTTATTCAAGTGCCTATCCATGACTCAAAAAATTTCTTTCAAAAAGTGTAGAGGTTTATCACTACATGTCCCTCCTAAATGAACTCCCATAGAGTATTTCTAATATCCTTCAAAATATTCTTATTAATAAGGTGAAATATAAGTCCAAAAATCCTAATCCAAATCAAAATATTTTTAATAGTATTTTTCTCTATAAAAAAATTCTCATTCCATGGCCTTAAATAAAGGGCATCTCTCCCCCTCAACCATGGACCAACACTGACTATTTTATATTTGAATTTTGAACTAGAAAAAATAATGAGAAAAAACTTTAGGAAGAAAAGTCATGGAGCAAATTGAATTTAATTCCGACTTCCATTTGATCCAATTTTCAATCTCTAAAAACCCTGACTAGTATCCATGGAGCTTACAAAATGATAGACAAGGAGTGCTAAGGGGATAGATTTAACAAGAGTAGTTCTTCTAGATAAAAATAAAAACTTGAAAATTCTATGCAATTTCTTACTCTTCACTTTATCAAGCTCTTTCTAGTCCTCTACCCTCAAACACTTATATAAAATATTGAATTCCTAAGTATTTAAAGCAATAAAGGCAATTGGAAACCAAGTATACTAATAATAGGAAGCTAAATTTTGTGATTCATGTAGAAATAGATCTATACTTTTATGCTATTAAGCACTTGTCCAAATGTTGAAAGGTAAGTATTCAAAACCTCATGAATCATTGAGGCTTCTTTCTAGAGATATAACTCCTATAATATCCATTTTATCTATGAATTGTAAAGTGAGGGGTTTCAATCCATGTGATGCCTCAAAATCTTATAGTAACTATATATTTTGTATGTTATTTAGGTATTGTTCCACCCCTTCAGTAAGGAGGATAAATGGGTAGAATGATAGTGGATCACCCTGTGTGAGGCATGTTTATGTTTTAAACATATTAGAGGGGATCCATTGATTATTGAGAAACAAGATTCTGGTAGGGTACCTAGAAATAGATATTTGGGGATATATTATTATATTGTATAAGGTTTGGCATGGGCCACACATAACCCAAGGTTGATTGTATTATAATATTATATTATATTTTAATATAATATAATATTAGTAGTAGGCTCTCCAAAGTAGAATAAGAATATGGATATATAAAGAAGAGATATTTATCATTGTAAGGATATTCATATCATTGAAGAAGAATCTTATGTAATCGTCATGCCCACGAAGTGGCCTCTCATCTTGGGAGATCTTGTGGAGTTATTCCTTCCTTAAGGATTATTATTGGTGTTGCCCTACCTTAAGGGTATTATCTATCTCTTTCTCATTTGTGGATTGTTATTGTGGATAATATATTGTGGATGAATGATTTGATATTTTTGCATATTGGTGAATGGTTCATGTTTAATAATAAAAGTTATGCAACAAGTGGTATCAGAGAAACGATTTTGGAAAAGTGGGGATTTTTGTGTGAAACCCTAGAATTAGGGCAATTTTTTTTTGGGAAAAACATCTCATATTTTAGGAGCCATATCTTTGTGTAAGTTTATCCAATTCAAGCAATTCTTGGATCAGATTATGCAGAATTTGAAGAGCTTTAAAATGAGTGGTCATATGAAGGAATCCGAGTAGTATTGAGGGAGATACGACCTTTTGAATTTAGTCATCCGAAATAAGGATAGTGACAAATTTCGCAGATTTTTTCTGGAAAAAACGTCTCATCTTTCAAAAGCCATATCTTTGCGACAGTTAATCCGATTGAGGCGATTCTTGGATCAGATTGTGCAGAATTTGAAGAGCTTTAAAATGAATGGTCATATGAAGGAATCTGAGTAGTATTGAGAGAGATACAACCTTCTAAAGTCATTCATCTGGAATAAGGGTAGAAACGAATTTTCAAGTCACGAATTTTTCAAAATACGAACTTTGTTTATTTTGGGTAAGCAAAGCAGTTGCACTTTATTTTTTTTGGAAGAAAAATGACAGATCTAGTTGTCTATGTGGAATTTTAGCTTCAAATCAGTGGAAAAATATTTATTTCCATAAAACCCTAGTTTGCATTAGGGCATGATATATATTTTCATGAAACCCTAGATTTGCATTATCTAGAGGTGAACTTATGGAGCTAGAAATATTTTCTGGAGAAGATGATATTGATGTTAGGGAATGGTGGAAAATGTTTAGGTCTCCATATCATAATCTTTGTTTTGAGAAATCCTTCCTTGATATATGTTTTAAAGGGAAAGCTTTGTCTTGGTGGATAAAATTTTGTAAAGAAAGGAATAATGAATATACTTGGGATGAAATAGAGCATGAATTCTTGAGTATATGGGATCCATATTATATAGATTACCTAATGGATATCATCGAAGACGATGAAAAGAAACTACAGGAAACTCAAAATGAGTGGAATGCAATAAAAGGAGAATGTGAAGTTTTAAAGAAACAGAATGAAGACTATGAAAAAGAAATAAAATTACTCAAGAAGAAAGAGGAAAAGGTCAGGGAAGATAAAAAAGATGTCAGAATGCAGACAGAGGAAACCATATCTTTGGTAGAAGATAAATTAGAAAATGGACAAAGGAATTTGTTTGAATCTAAAAAGTCTATTATGCAAGTTCATGGAAGCATTCAAAAGGAACAGGTTATTATTTCCATTGACCCTGGTAGTAGATATAATTTTATTAATATTGCTTTGGCTAAGAAGTTGCAAGTTCAAGCAACAAAAATCAAGGACATACAACTAGAGGGTGAGAATGTTCAGATTTTTGAAGATTTAAAGATCACCATGGATAAATATGTTTTACATTCAGATTTCTATGCTATTGAGATGGATGATAAGGATATTGTTCTTGGTTATCCTTGGTTAGATTCTTTGGGTACTGTTAACATTAATGTGTAAAAGAAGTTTATGAAGTTATGGTACAGGAAAAAGAAGATAACATTACAGGATATTTCTCATCTTAAGGAGCAGGGATCCAAGGAAAATCAAGAAGCGGTTGTAGAGAAACAAATTGAAGAACCTAAAACAAAATCCAAGAAGGCCGTAGCAGCAAAAGAGTCCATGGAAGAAGTAGCAAAAACTGATTCAGTGGAAATAACAGTAATAGATTCCAAGGAAGCTTTGATAGAAGAGCACAAGGACACACCAAACAAAGAGAACATGAAAGAACAATGTGTAGAGGAATTTAAAATAATGGAGCCAAATGTTGAAAAGTCAAAGAAGGTAGAACATCAAGTAAAGGTTGCACCATATCGCCATCCACACCACCATGAGCGGAAACAATATTGGAGGCATGGTTCAAGGCAACAATATTATGGTTCTACATGTAATCAGCAGGGCACCAACTATGGCAGTGTTTGGCAAAGAAAGCATAGTGATCATGGTTTTCAGCATGGTTCATCAACATCAAGGAACAAGTGGACCCATCATTCAAGTTATCAAAATACAGCAGTAGAAGCGTGGAGCCAACGAAGCAGATTTGGATACTCAAGTAACAAAATGGCGTACCAGCATCATCGGGTTTCACTTGGATAGATGGTTGAGCGAGATTGGTACCAATTGCTAACATTGCTTAGCAAATCATACTATCAGGTTTCTTCATATGTTTCGAGGACGAAACGTTTGTAAGGAGGGTGGCATGGTAGGGTACCTAGAAATAGATATTTGGGGATATATTATTATATTGTATAAGGTTTGGCATGGGCCACACATAACCCAAGGTTGATTGTATTATAATATTTTATTATATTTTAATATAATATAATATTAGTAGTAGGCTCTCCAAAGTAGAATAGGAATATGGATATATAAAGAAGAGATATTTATCATTGTAATGATATTCATATCATTGAAGAAGAATCTTATGTAATCGTCGTGCCCACGAAGTGGCCTCTCATCTTGGGAGATCTTGTGGAGTTATTCCTTCCTTAAGGATTATTATTGGTGTTGCCCTACCTTAAGGGTATTATCTATCTCTTTCTCATTTGTGGATTGTTATTGTGGATAATATATTGTGGATGAATGATTTGATATTTCTACATATTGGAACAAGTTATGCAACAGATTCTACCTACTTTTCCTAGCCCTCATGGGAACCAAAGGCTCTTAATAGGCTAGAGAAAAATATCTTGTGAACATGATCAAAGGTGTTAGATAGCTCTAGCTTGAGTAATCATAGATTTTGTTGTGTTTCCTTATAGAATGAATAACCTCATATAAAACAATGATGTCATATATAATTTACTTATCTTAACTGAAAACCATATTCTCAAGAAATAATAATAGGTAGAAATTTATTGAGGTTTCCAACCAAAATCTTATAAGTAATTTTGTAGGTTATTGTACATAGGGAAATGTGCCTATAATCCACTATTTAAGAATATTCTTAATATATTTTTAAATGAGTTTATATAGGTTTTTGAGGGGTCCCAGTCCCCTCATACTGAGTGGGGCTTGAACCTTAGACCTCTCGAAGAGAGGTCAAAGACCTTACCACTGCAATAAGCTTACAACTCAAGAATATTCTTAACATTTAGGAATAATGGAAATATTGGTATAATTAAGAGCTTTCAATACCTACTTTGATTGAATAATTTCCTCAACTACATTGTATATATCAAACTTGATCATATCCTAAAAGGATTGGAAGAAATATATTGAGAAACCATCAGGTCTAAGGGCATTTCCTTTTCCATTCCCATGACTACTTCCTCCATTTCTTCCTATTGAAATTATTTTAACTAGTTGGTCATTTAGTTTTGGTGTTATAATGAATGGAAAAGTATTTAGGAATTTTTTTATTGAACCTCCAAATTATTCTTATAATTGTGCTTTAAGAATTGCTCAAAGTAAGAGATCATCTTTTTCTATATATTTGCAATTTAAGATACTTCATATCCATTTTATTTTATGCTTTTCATATTTATTGTCTGGATTCTAACACCATGATTAACTTAGAAAATAAGGTTGTGTTTCTATATCCTTCCTCTAACTTTTTATCTCTAGATATTTTACACCAATACTTTTATTCTCATGCTTCTAGTTCCTCTAGTTTGTTGAGAATATTTATTTCATTATTTATTTTCTCTCTAGTTAGAACCCCTCTTCTTATGTCTAGGTGAGATTTGATAGATCTTGTAAGACTTTTATTTTTTATTAGAAAGGGATATGTTACCTTTTGATGGTGTATACCAAGGGAGAATGCAATCACAGAATGCAAAATATGCAAAATTTAAGATGCTAAAAACATGCTATTAATGGAAAGTGATGAAAAGGATACAATATAATATGGAGGAAATGAACACTCTAGTACTGATACTAAAGAACTACATTGTACCCCATCACCAATGGTGATGTAGACTATACTACTACTACTACCTACAACGATATATAGTCACTTACTATGAGGACATTTATATAGAAATATGGATTGCTTGGCCAACACTCTACCAATTGTACAAGGGGACACCTTGCCCATTTACAATTTGCACATAGATACCTGTGTATTTATTTTATTACTTGAAGTAACTAGGTAAATACCCCCTAAAGTAATATCCTACTCTAGTTATGTATCAAAGGTGGTACATTCACATGACCCAAATGATTGTTAGCTTTTGAGGATGTATGTTGTGGAGAGATCTAACACAGGTCCTAATGAAATACAAGAAATATGAAAGAAAGTGAAACAACAATATGACTAAAATATGCTATAAATAGAAATGATAAAAATACAATGCAGTATGGAGGAAATGGTCACTCCATTAATATGAGCTAAAGAGCTACATTGTACTCCATATAGGAGTACTACTACAAAGAGCTAACATGAACTAGAGATATGCTTGATGTCTGCTTGATCATCTAATCTACCACTATGAGGCCCTTTATATAGGAAGATAGATTCCTTGGCCAACACTCTACCTAGTTGTACAAGGGGACACCTTGCACATTACAACTTGCACATTGCCACTTGTGCATTTATTACATTGCATGAAGTAACTAGATAACTTCCCCCTAAAGTAATCTCCTATCCTAACTATGTACCTAAGGTGGTACATTTACATGACCCAAATGATGTAATATACTCTAACTCTAACACCCCTTGTATTACATTATTTGGGTATTGAAGATTTCAATCTTCAATATGGATCTTCTTCTTTGTCTTGGAGCTTGTAATCTTCTTCTTTTTTTGTAACCTGTTCAAGCAAGTAGTTAGTGTCTTCATAACCTGTTGTTCTTGCTGAAAGAGCTTTGACTTCATAATCATCTGTAGATTCTTCCAGTTCTTCAATTTCTTCTATCCTTTGAGCTAGGTGTCCTTTCTGATTCTCTTTTCGATACTCCAATTGGGGATAATTGATTGGACGTTGAGCTTGCTATTGATTCTGGTATTGTCTTGATTGAAATCTACTTCCATTGTACATCTGATTCCCTTGATTCTTATTTTTGGAATTGAATCTGCAATAGTTAGTGCTATGACCTTTTCTCTTGCATATCTAACAATACCTGTTATACCATGGTCTTCGTCCTCTTGATGATGAAGCAATATTTCCTTGTGGATTGTCTTTTGATGCTAATGCAGTGTTAGTCATTTCATCTTTAACTGTATTCTCTACCTCATATTCTTGAAGAATATTGATTAGGTCATCAAAAGAAGTATCTTTACTTAGGACTTGTAAAGATGTTACCAAATGTTTGTAGCCATCTGGAAGTGCTCTCATGGTTACTTGAGTAAGAAGTTCATCTTTGATTTCTTCTCCTAAGGTTAATAATTTCCCTTTGATATCTGCTACTTTCCTTAGGAATAGTTCTATGCTCTCGCCACTATTCATTTTTAGAGAATGTAGTTGAGTTTGAAGATGAAGGATAGTGGCTTTATTTTTTCCTTCAAATATTTTTTCTAAGATTTTCCATGCTTCTGTAGATGTCTTTGCTGAACTGATATAAGGTTGTATTTCATCAGTGATGGCAAAGGTTATTATCATTAGGGCTTTTGCATCTTTTTCATCAAACTTCTGGATTTCAGTATCATCTGCAGTTGGTCTTTTTTCTATTCCTTGAGTTATCTCCCAAAGTTTTTCATATACTAAGATTGCTTTAACCTTATTTTTCTAGGAGAAATAGTTTGGTCCCTTAAGTAATTGGGATTCTGCAAGAAAGAATTTGTTTGATGCCATGATGATCCTTGTAGTCTTTATTTTCCCTAGTATTGATTTGATGTCACCTTGGTGAAATTCTAGGTTTTGTAGAATGCCTTATGTCTCCCTAGTGATTTTGGAAATGCTATATGATAGATAAAGTGCTTTTGAGAATAATAGTTCAATTTTGAGTTGATTTTGTAAAGTTTTGTGAATAGCAAAAATCAACTTCTTTTACACCTTATTACTCCTATTGAACTTGAGCACTTTCTATTTTGATGAGGTTTAATAGTTGGATTTATTTTATCCCTTTAATGTATTTTGAGACAAGTATACCAATTAATTTCCAACTCTTAATATTCTTTAATAAACCTCTTTTTATAGCCTTTAATAATTTGATATTTATTGTTTCTAATTTCCAATTTCCTACTTTGATGTAGTATTCCTTATAACTCCCTAATGTGGAATATTAGAAAACAATTATTTGCAATAATAGAAATTCAAGTAGAAATCCTTATTTCTCCTATGTTTTAATATTGCAAATATTAGGCTATTTTAATAGATATTTTCCCCTTAGATATTGCTTTCAAATATGGTTGATTTCTATTAATATTTCAACCTTATATTATACCTTATAACTCCCTATTAATGAAAGCAATCTTGATGAAGTATAAACCTTACCTTTAGTGTTGTACTCCCTATGTATTCGATGCAGGTTTCGGACGTATATGATAGTCCTCTTAATACCTTTTCCTTGAATGTTATGGTGTACATTGATTCACCTTTGACTTCAAGTTTGGATGGTGGTACTTCAACTCTAGAGATTTGACCTTCCTTGAATACCTTGACCAGAGCTTTTAATGCTCTTTACCTCTCTTCCAAACTATGATTCAGGCTATTACGATTGTTGTAAGTGCTATGACTATTGTGAATGCTTCGAATACTGTCCTCTATGGTCTTTGATACCTTTTAATAGATGGAGGATCTTGGACTTTGTGACAAGTGTCACGGTGGTTACCCTTGAGCGCTTGAGATGCTTATTGTCATTTGTGAAACTCTGCTAGGTAGATGAGCGTTACGATCTTGGACGAGCGCTCATTCTTTCCAACCTTCTTCCTTGAGTATTTTCTTGGTCAAGCTTGTAACGTATGGGTGCTTGTGTGGGAAACATTTTTGTTTCCTTCTGGGTGACAAGTGTCACCTTTCCTTCGTGCATGGGATTTTCTATGTAACACTTCTCCAACGTATCTTGTAATCCCCTTATTAACCATGCAATATGGCCAGCTCTTCCTTTGTTCGATGGCGCTTGATATGAGATGGTTCCAACAGTGCCTTGGGATCTTGGAGCAATGCTTTTCCAATGCTTGAGTGGAGTTTTTGGGCTACTCCAATGGTGCTCCTTGGACGTACATCCTTCAACCTATTATGCCTTCCTTTTTGTAGATGATATTACCTTTTAATGTAGTGCTTCTCCTTGCTTTGTTTTCTTGTAGGTTTGATTATCCAAAATGTAGAAGATGTGAGCCTTTTGAGCAACTCTATTCCCTTGCGAGGAGAATGCTTTTGCATGACTACCTTGGAGTATTTTTCTCCTTGTAAAGAGTGTGCCTCTTTGGCACAGAAGACCTATCCTTTTTCCTATGTAGAGCATATTAGAGTAGTGCAAAACAAATGTAAATACTTTGTATATAAAATACCTTTTTGCACCTCCTTTTGCAATCTGATTTTTTTGGTCTTATGGCAGATTTTTGAGATAGGCAATGGCAGATTTGATGTTGTCTCTTTTGCTAGACAACTCTCTCCATTGCTTGGTGACTTTGGTAATAAACCCAAGCTAATAACCACTTAGATAGAAGCTCTTTTTTTGTAGAAGTAATTTTTGCACCTTTTTGTAAATAGCCTTTAGTGCACTTTGAATCTGAGACTCACCAAGTCTCGATTTGAAGCTTCTATTGCTGATTTTGATAGTGGCTTTTCTTCTCCACTCCTTGGAGGAATATTATCTATTTTTGGTGGCTTCTTTGGGCCACGAGATGCTGCAGGTTCTGTGCACCAATAGTGTCTCTAGACACTTTGATAATCTACTGGTTTTTGTGCTCTTGATCCTTTAATCAACAAACACAAACTAACCTTTTTGAGAGTAATTAGTGTAGTGCAAATGATCTTAATAATACTACCAATTTAATGCACTAACAATCTCACCTTATCACTCCAATAAACTCTCAAAATAATTTTAGATGCACTTAATAATCTCTACAACTTTTAAGAGTAATCTGTAATGAACCCTTAATAAGTATTCTATAAATTTTCACTACAATCAATATTGTAGGATATAGTCTTCTTGCTTTCTAGATAGCAAATAGGTAGATGATAATTTTATTTCTCTCAAAAATATCCAACTCCTATTAATTGTGCAAATAATCCTTAAAAGGAATTCTTTCTTTTTGCACTTGAAGACTATAATGCAATCTATTCTTCTACAACTTTTAATCCAAATATGGTGCTTAATGGAATTTGATAATGAACCCTAATTTGAAGTTCAACTAATTGCACCCTAGTTGCTTACCTTTAATGGCTTTTGTAGATGATGTAGATCTTGGTGTTTTGATTCACCAAGTTGCTGCTTTGTAGTGGATGGATACACAACTTCTTTGTTGGCTGTCCCGAACAACTTTCTCCTTCACCAATCTCTAGCCTCAAACTTTCTATCTTGAGCCTTGGATTTGGTGGCTTAATCCTTCCAGTGATCTTCTATTTCTATAGATTTAGAGAACTCCTTTCTTTGAACTGTGCCTTCTTGTTATGAGAGGTAATCTCCAAATCTCCTGGATTTGGTAGGCTTCTTCTGTCTGAATCTTCCTTCAAGCTTCTTGTCGAATTTTGACTTCAAACAGGATCTTCTTCTTCTCAAGATTCTGATTTTCTTGAGGTCTTCACTAGATTCTTCTTCTAGGATTTGGCACTCCTTGCCAAATTCTTCTTCTCGTATTTGGCACTCCTTGCCAAATTCTTCTTCTCTTGGGCTTGTTGTCGGATGGCGACAATTGTCCCAAGTCCTTCACTATCAGGAGCTTCTCCTTGGTAGTGGATTTCTCCAATGAGTTCTCCTAGGAACTCTTTTGATGATGCTTCTATGAGCTCTACAACAAGGCTCTCCAAGCCTTCTTTTTCTTCTCCTTGAGACCTCTCCAAGGTCTTCTATCTTGCAGCTTCTTTGGTCTTCCAACTGAGACCTTTTCTTCAACCTTCTACTTCTAGAAGTGTTGGTGATGAGATCTTCTTCTTGGATCTCTGATTCTGCTACTTCTGGATTTTGGAATAGGACTTCATTGGTCCTTTCTCTTTCTTCTGCAATTTGCAAGCTTTTATGGAGATCACCAATCTCCTATTTCTTGGACTCTTCTTTGGAGTCTTTCTTCTGAGTCAAGAATTCTTCTTCTGAATCAGGAATTCTTCTCTAAAGTTTTCTTCAAGAACTCTTCTTTGGAGTTTTCTTCTAAATCAAGAATTTATCTTCTGAGTCAGGAATTATTTTTTGAAGTTTTCTTCAGAATTAAGGCTTCTATGCTTGTTTTCTTCTTCAAGGCTACTCTGCCTATTCTTCTTCTAGGCTTCTCTGGCCTATTCTTCTTCTACACTTTGTAGGTATTGATCTTGAATGGAGATCACCAATCTCCTATCTCCTCCTTGACTCAACTTCTGGAGTCTCTTCTTCCTTGAGTCTGCTATAAGGCTACTATGGCCTTTTCTTTACTTCTGCACTTTGCAGGATTGTAGCTCTTGTAATGGGACCTTTCTCGAGGTCTTTGAAATATTCAGTCTTCTACCTTGTTGTTGCAAGTGCTGGAATGATTCTTGAAGATGTTCTTCCTAACTCTCTTGTAGGAAGCTTCCCAACTTTTTCTTGAATCTCCTTTTCTTGCAACAAGTTGTTAGAAACTGGAATGGAAGAATTTGTAATTCTGGAGATAATAATATTCACTAGTTGATTTGTCAAACTAGTGGCTTGAATGTTGAGTCCTAGTCTTCACGAGTTTTTCTGCAACTCTGTGGAAAGACTCTAGCCAAATATAATCTCAGGTTTTTTGCAACTGAGATTTATTTCAGTCTTCACTTTTCTAATCTTGTTGACTATTGTGGCTATTTCTATCAAATAATCCTAATGGTAGCTTTTGCATGTAGTAGAAAATATGCAGGCCAATAGTAGTAATGGTGACTCTCCCTATTCCTCTTGACCTATTGGACTTCTCTTATGATGGATGTAGGTCCTCCTATCTCGATGCACCATGGCTCTGATACCACTGTTAGCTTTTGAGGATGTATGCTGTGGAGAGATCTAACACAGGTCCTAATGAAATACAAGAAATATGAAAGAAAGTGAAACAACAATATGACTGAAATATGCTATAAATAGAAATGATGAAAATACAATGCAGTATGGAGGAAATGGTCACTCCATTAATATGAGCTAAAGAGCTACATTGTACTCCATACAGGAGTACTACTACAAAGAGCTAACATGAACTAGAGATATGCTTGATGTCTGCTTGATCATCTAATCTACCACTATGAGGCCCTTTATATAGGAAGATAGATTCCTTGGCCAACACTCTACCTAGTTGTACAAGGGGACACCTTGCACATTACAACTTGCACATTGCCACTTGTGCATTTATTACATTGCATGAAGTAACTAGATAACTTCCCCCTAAAGTAATCTCCTATCCTAACTATGTACCTAAGGTGGTACATTTACATGACCCAAATGATGTAATATACTCTAACTCTAACAATGATGTAATATACTTTAACACCCCCCTATATTACATTATTTGGGTATTGAAAACTTTAGTCTTCAATATGGATCTTTCATCTAGTACTGGAATTGGTATCCTTCTTCATTGAATGGTCATTGGCTTACATTGTATGTCTTCTTGGTATGATTCTTTCTCTTCTTCCTTAGTCTTTGCTTTAGATCATGTTTCTACACTTTCACAAGTGGTTGCTCTACTATCTGATTCCTATAAAGGTAATTTTCCTTCTTTTTCCTTGTTTTGTGTGGAAGCTTCTGAACAAATACTCAAATCATTATGATAATATCTTGAGTTAGTAGAACTTGAAGTACCAAAACTACATGAGGATTGAAATATCTTTTCTAAGTATGATTCACTCAATTTTATTTTATTTTTAAGAGCTTTTATCAATCCTTTAAGTTCTACATTCTCATTCTTGTAGAATTTATATGTAAGTAATGCCATATACAATATGCTTACAAAATCCAAAGGAAGTAGAATGTCATCATTTCCATTTCCAATTTCTTCATTGAGTTGAGCTTGTAGATAATATTCCATGGTATCAAAGTCATTATCTAGAGTTTCACTATGAATCATTTTTGAAGTAAGATCTAAATATGCTTCACCCTTTATAAGTAGATTCATGATTCCAATTTTTATGGCACTTGCTTTTTCCTTTCTAAAGGGGTTATTCATGTTATTGTTTGTTGTATTCTTGGAGGTAGACATCTCTCTTAGTTTTAGCTTTTCCTGTTTTAGAATTTGATAAATATTTTGTAGTAGACCTCCTTATGTCTCCCTAGTTGATGAAGTGTAGTATTCTTTTTATTTCCTTAATATATGTAGAATACTATATCTTTCTCAAGTATATTGAGTAGATGATCTAATTTGATAAATCTATCCAAGACTTAGTTTTTGTAGAATTCCTTATATCTCCCTAGTTAAGAGATGTGAACTAATTTGATAAAACCTTTCTTTGAATTAGGTTTTTTAGGCTTCCTTATATCTCCCTAATAATTAAAATATGCTTAGTTCATCTTCGAAGTTGATTTTGTAATTTTTTGAGAATAATCAACTTTTTAATTTTACCTTATCTTTCCCAATGAAGTATGCTTTAATAGTTGGATTTCTTTTTGTCTCTTAGAATGAGTATGAGATAATTTTTTTACCAATTAATTCCAACTCTATATGTAGCCAATTGATTTGATTTTCTATCCAATAGATTAATTTTCTAAATTCCAATTATATGTATATAGTTTGAAGTAGTATGCCTTATATATCCCTACTTTTTGGAATATTAGAAAATAATGGTATTTGCAATTTAATATTGATTTAATCAAGGTTGACAACCTTATATCTCCTACTTGGTTAATTTAAAATATGAGTATTCAATACTTTGAAATAAGATTGCTTGATAATCTCTAATGCTTGTTAAGTTTATTCCAATGCACTAGTCTATATCACCTTATAAAAATGCAATAGTCTATATCACCTTATAAATCCGATTTTAATTAAATCAAGCAAGTAAAATTTTTATCTTTGTAAGGCTTGATGCTCTACGTATTCCATGTACTTTTATTGTTGATTGGTACGTATCTCAACATTGTATTAATGTTGCTTTCACCTTGCTATCTAAGGACCTGCATGCTCTCTCTTCGAACTCTGCGCTTCCACAATGTCTATTTTGGATTGGTCTCCTCCTTAATGGGCACTTATAACCACAAGAATTTAATGATGATTTATGACAATCCTCACTACCTCCTTTGACTTTGATTTCAGCATGCTCTTACTCAAACGTTGTAACTTTACTTCTAATTTTACTTCACAACTATACCTTAGAGTTGAGTTATTATGTAGCTACATGGTATGTGCGTCTTGAGAAACATATGAGATGGTTTTTAATTCTTATTTGAGTGATTTCCAAGTGGCTCTTGACTTCCAATGTACATTGGGCCTCTTATGTAATGCTTATGGTTGATTCCAAGTGGCTTATGGGCTCCAATCATAAAAGGATATGTTGTAACGTTACTTCACATCAAAGATGCTTGGTAATTCCCTTCGCTCTAACGTTCAAGCATTTTCTAATAATATGAGTTGAGCACTTCTTGTCAATGATGACAAATGGTAGATTGCATGTATTTTACCTCCAATGCTTATCTTCTATATATTCTTCTTGCCAACGTAAATCCATTTGTTTCTTGTTCCTCAACACTTCTTTTAAGAGAGTATGGATTGGATATTGATTCGATGGATGTCTTAGGAGCTTAGATATGGTTCTATGGTGGTCCAACAACTGATTTGAGCACTCCTTCATTGGACATCTTCTCCAAGTAAGAGCTTGGGTATTGCTTCTTTTGCTCTATGATTTTGCTTTCAATATGCTATTTTGAATGCTCCCTTTGCAATGTTCAATATATGACAACCAATGTAGTTATATGATGACCCTTTTCTAATATTTTGTGCTTATTGATTGCTAGGAACTCCTACTTTCATGGTTGTAAGGGTGTATTTGGACACTGTAATGAGATCTCCTTGTTAGCTCTTCTCTATTGCTTCAGATAGTGCTCCTCTATGACCGCTTGTATGATATTCCTATATTGTGGAGGATGTGTCTTTAAGACACTCAAGTTATATCCTTTATCCTACATATGATAAGATGTTATGGTGTAAAATAATGTAAATAGAATTGTACTAGAATACCTTGATTTGCACCTTCTCTTTTACAAGCTTCTTTTTTTGTTTTTAATGGTGGCCTCTTCGTACTATTTCTTATAGGCAAGGGTTGATTTATGTTGTCTCATTTGCTATACAAATATCTCCTTTGCTTGGTTAATCTAGTAATGAACCCAAGCTAATAATCATGTAGATAATATGCCCTTGAAGGAGTAATTTTTATACAAGTTTTTACCTGTAATGAGATCTTAGTGCACCTTGGATCTGAGACTCACCAAGTCTCGATTTTTAGCTTCTATTATTGATTTAATGGATGCATTCTTCTTCTCCACTCCTTGGAGGAATTTCAATCTGTCTGGTGAGTTCTATTGGCCACAATACCTTACAGGTATTGATTTCTAAATAGTGTCTTTAGACACTTTGATTATTTGCAAATTTTTGTACCCTTGATCTCAATAATCAATACACAAAATAAAACTTTGAGAGTAACTAGTTTAATGAACAACTAGTATAGTGCAATGAACCAATAATATCTCTAACTTAATGCACTTTAATAATATCACCTTCTTGCTCCTATCAATAAGCTCTCAAAGTAGTTTCAAATTCTCTAATGATCACTGCAAATTTCCTAATGTAGTCCTCTTCTCAATAATCAGATAATAGGAAGAATATATCTAACTCCTAATGTGCAGGTAATGAACCTTAATAGAAACTATCTTCTACACTTTTCTTTGACGACTTAAAATGCAATATTTTATTTTACAACTTCCAAATTCTAATAAGGTGCTTAATTAAGTTAAGTAGTAATCTAAATTAAGTGTTCAAGTAATGAACCTTTTGTACCTAAGTTGCTTACCTTTGATGATGAATATCTTGATAAGTTGATTCACCAAATTTTTTATTTGGAATGGTGGTTGCTCGTAGCTATGAATGCTTATAGTCTACTCCTCTTAATTTTTAGTAAATGATTTTAGCTTCTCCTTTAGAATCTAGCCTAGAACTCTGAAGTATGGTATCTAGTAATGCTATCTTGATTGCAATCCTTTTAGTAGTCAGTCTATTCATTGAAATGTGTCTTCTTAGCTATGAAGGGAAATCTCCAAATCTTCTTGGATTTGGCAGGTTTCTTATGTCTGAGTTTTGACTTCAAATAGGGCTTTCTTATCAATATTTTGAAGTTCTTGAGGTCTTCTATATTTTTCTTCAATATTTGGCACTCCTTGCCAAATTATTCTTCTTTTGGGCTTGTTATCGAATGGCAACAATTATCCAAAATATTTCACTATATTTTGTAGTGAATTTTTCCAATGAGTTCTCCTAAGAACTTCTTTTATGGCTACTCCAATTTCTATAATGAGGCTCTCCAGGCCTGCTCCTTATTTCTCCTTGAGACCTCTCCAAGGTTTTTAGTCTTGCAGCTTTTCTGGTATTCTTGATGAGACATTTCCTTCAACCTTCAACTACGAAAGTGTTGGTAATGAGATCTTATTCATGAATCTCTAGAATAGGACTTTTGATAGTCATTCTCTATATCTTCCAAGGGTGGAAGCTCTTCAATGAGATCTTTGATGGGTCTCTTCAGCTTCTTGTAGAGGAAGTCTTCAATCAATAAAGGAGATCACCAATCTTCTATATTTCATGGACTCTTCTCTAGAGTCTTCTTCAAGTTCATGAACTCTTCTCTGGAGTCTTATTTTTATTCAAGGCTTCTATGGTATTTTCTTCTGGATTAAGGTTTATGTGGCCTTTTCTGCAATAAGGCTTTTGTGGTCTTTTCTGTAATAAGGCTTCTGTGGCCTTTTCTCTTACAATAAGGCTAATGTGGCTTTTTCTTCTGCAATAAGGCTTTTGTGGCTTTTTCTTCTGAAATATGAAGGTATACAATAGGGATTCCTTTAGTTTCATTTTTTTACAACAAGATATAATAAGATGATTCTAAATGTTGTCAATGATGAATCTTCACTAGTTGATTTATCAATCTAGTGGAACGAATATTGAGTTCTAGTATTCACGAGTTTTTTTGCATCTTTGTGGAAATACTCTAGTCAAATTCAATCTCAAAAATTTTAGAACTAAGATATGCTTCTCCACTCAATATCTCTCATGAATTTCCTATTTAGAAATTTCTTGCAACGACGTTTGCATGCAACGGTGCACAATGGCAGATCTAGTTTGCAAAGATGCGATAGAGTTTAGACCTATACTAGTAATGGTGGTCTCTTATGGATCTCCCTATTACTATATATATCTACCATAGTTTTGATACCACTATTAGCTTTTTATGGTGTATGCCAAGGGAGAATGCAATCACAGAATGCAAAAATGTAAGATGCTAAAAATATGCTATTAATAGAAAGTGATGAAAATGATACAATGCAATATGGAGGAAATGAACACTCTAGTACTAATACTAAAGAACTACATTGTACCCCATCACCAATGGTGATGTACATTGTACTACTACTACTACTACCTACAATGATATATAATCACTCACTATGAGTCCCTTTATATAGAAATATGGATTGCTTGGCCAACACTCTACCTAGTTGTACAAGGGGACACCTTGCACATAGAAACTTGTGCATTTATTATATTACTTTAAGTAAATTTCCTCCTAAAGTAATATCCTACTCTATTTATGTACCAAAGGTGGTACATTTACATGACCCAAATGATGTAATATACTCTAACAAGATACAAAAGGAAAGCTTATTCCATTATTTAATATGATCTTTGACAAACTTAATCTTTTGGTATTAGATGTATTAGGAGCATTCATAGTGAGGTATTCCTTGGTATAGAAAAATTTTATATAAGGAGGAGTCTCTCAACCATATCAATTTAAATTAGAAAGGAACATTTTGTGGTCACTGAAATTGTAGAAATTCAAGGTAAATTAACTAATGATCAAATCTAACCTCATTAAGGATTGATGCTTGTAAGTAAATATTGTGGTTTTTATAATTATCAAATAATAAGAATCTATCAAATTTCTTGGTAATGAAGTTGTTGGAATTCATAACACTTTTTATAAATATCTTAAAGCACACATTCACCACAAATATATGTAAAAGAGTAAAGAAGTGCAATAAATAGATCATAAAGATATAATAAAAAGAAAGAGAGAGAGGGAAAAAAAGATAAAGATATCCAAAATAGAAATAATGGTGAGTGCTTGTAGGCACCCCATGATCTCAAATCATAAATTGATACAATGGATTAGTCATTAAGAGGTATTTATAGTGATACCTAATCCCCAATTAAATCCTAACCTAAAGTTGACATAACCTAACTTGAAGGTTAAATTACACTTATACTAAATGTATTAATCTCTTTATTCAATATTAACCATAGAGGTGGGTTAACCAATATTGCTAAGGGTGAGTACAACAAAACTACTTGTAGAATTACATAAATATGCTTGTAGGGTTACATATAAGAATGTCTATAGGCTTACATTACACTTGACTTTAGGCTACATTAGGATGACCTATAGGTAATTTATCATTATTAGTCTTTGGCCTGATAAAAAAATATTATAAATATTTCAACACCCTCCCTAATCTAAGTTAAGGGGCCAAGAAGAGAAAAAAAATAGAGATGGTACATATCCCCTCATATTGAATGATTAAATGGGCCAATAAATCTTCATCAACGGTCTTATTATCTTATGTTGCCAAAGGTACATGAATTGTACCAAACCTTTCTTGAACATGACATCATGAGTCCACCTTTTGGATCTAAGATGTTGAGCTTCCCATAAGGATATCATCAACATATAATGTAGTGACTATAATCTTGTGTTGATAATCCAAAACCTACTCCTCTTGGCTAAAAAATCACCTACTACACTTCTGAGGAAAATGATAAAATCATAAATTACCATGTGTTACATGATGATAGGTACCAGCTATCAACCATGTAACTCAAATCCACCTGACTAAATGCTACCACTTGAATACAATTATGATAGTATGTTGAATGGATGAATCCAAATTGCCATATTTTGATTGGAAGATACTCCATATATAAAATATTGGTTTGAAAGAGTTCATAGATAATGGGTTCAAACTTGGGTCTTCTATATGGAAGTTCTTTAGGCTTAACCTACTTAGATATGTTCTTACATTGTGCCTTTAAAACTAAAAAGGCATCCCCTTAATCTAAAGATACATCTCTTTAAGCAACATGAAAAAGATCAATGCTTGACTTCAAACCTATGATCTTGACCATGAAATGAAGTCTACCAACTACTATATCATGGCAATATCAAATTTAGGGTGCATATTATTTTTCTCATAGTGATTCTAATATGTTTAATGTTGATTTCAAGGTAAAATGATCTTGCACTCGTAATTTTGAAATGTGATACCTCATGTCCACAACATAGATTAGAAATCGATATGCCAGTGGCACAATTAAATTTAGGGATTCATGCTAGTGAGTGATTTGAGGAGGTTATATATGAATACTCTTATGTGATTCATGGGAAACATTCACTAGATAGCACTTTGACCTCCAAAAAAAATGACTTGAACATAAAAAAAAAATTCTACAAATGAGATATTCAACTATTTGCTAGCATGCATGCTAGTGATAAAGTACCTTGTTACTATATAAGATTTAATGCTTGAGCACAAGAATAAAAATTCTTCATGTCATGGTTGAACTAATAATATTTCCATTGGTAAGCTAACCATTTGTTGCACCACCACAGACAAATGGAGTTATGAGGGGAAAATATTGAAATTAGAGATGTAGTTTTAACAGAAGAGTGGCGTGTGCAAAAGAGATGTTGTTTTAGGCTTGGAACCATGAACCTCTTATGAAGAAGTGAAGGACCAACCACTATTCCATAGCCAAATATTGAAATTAGGTCAAAGGAGAATCATTTTATCTTGTAGAAGACTGACACAATTGTGTACATTAGCCCTTGCATTTCCCATGAGCCTATCTTTCAAAAAGTAAAATTCCCTATAAAAATTGAAGCCAAGGATTCAAACTTGCAACCTACATCCATACAACCAATTTCCTTACTACTAAACCATGTTATATGATGCATATGAAGTTCAATTTGACCAAAATATTTAAACATATGGTAGAGAAGAGCATTAAAAGAAATATACCATGAGGTTTTATCTTGTGACATAAATGCAAATAATTGCTATCTTTATTATTGTTCTAGCTCTCAAGACACTAAGTTAGGAGAATACGCAGCTTTTGAGAATGCAAATATGTAAAAAATGGTGCACAATATTTTAAAAGAAATTGGCACATGAACTTTGGTGTAAGAAAAAAATCAAATTCAATTTTATAACATGAATCATTTGAATCATTGAACATTGAACATGAAAAATTTCTTCTATATTGTTAGCAAATGGGCCCAAATATCATAGGTCTATATTTTCTAGGATCATGATCTCATGCATAATCTCATTCAATAATAGTGTACAAAATAAAAAAGCTTTATTGATACTCTACAACATTTCAAATATATTATATAGCATAGAGATTTGTTATCAATATTTAACCTTACATGAGACTCTTCAATACTTCCAACTTTTGCTCTCCTCAAACTCATGGGAGATGCAACCTTTCATGTGTCTTTCTTACATAATGACAAAGTCTTATGATTACATAACTTCGTATTTATAATCTTTACACATCATACATGACTCTTCACTTACATATATGACTCTTCACTTACACACATACCTTTCACACTTGTACACATGACACCTTTCACTCATAACTCACACTTGGTTACATAATACATAAACACACTTCACAACTTGACACATACTAAATAATAAACTCACATATAATCTAAATATTTACAATGGTACTCAAGGTACCAAATAATATAATACCACCATGTGTAATCGAATGAAGACACTCCATTTTGACTCTAATATCATATTGGAATTCATAACACTTCAAAAATATTATAATATATACATTCACAACAAATCTATGCAAGTGAGTAAAGAAGTGAAAAAAAGAGAGCATGAAGACATAATAAAGAGAGAGATGGATAGAATAGCGATAAGAATTGTTAAAATAGAAATAAGGGGTGGGTGCCCATTGGCATTCCCATGATCTCACATCACAAACTAATACAATTGATAAATCATTGAGGGTATTTACAATAATAATTAATATTAAATTAGCTACTAACACCAAGGTGACAAAACTCAAGGTTAAGGTTAAATTACAATATATTAAATGTATTAAACCCTTTAATCAAGGTTAACCATAGAGGTGGTTTAACCAATATTTCTAAGGGTGAATACATCAAAACTACCCATAGGCTTACATAAAGATGCATGTAGACTTACATATAAGAACACTCGTAGGCTTACATTGCACTTTATTATAGGATATATCAAGAGCACCTATAGGCACTTAATCACTATTGGACTTGGCCTAATAAAATCAGATTATAAATATTCCAACAAAGCCATTAGTTGATTCTACGATTACTACATGTAAAAATCTGATTGGAAAAAAGGAGAATCAAATAATTTTTACCTACTTATGATATTTTTCATAATGTCACTAGCGTGGTCCAAAAAATAAATTCTATTTTTTGTTTCTTCCAAATATAGAATGTGTTGAAATCTCCCCTAGCAATCCACATAGGTCTATTGTTGCTTGTTTTTCCCTATTTGTTCATGTATTTCCAAAGCTTAAGCTTATCTATAAAGGAAGTGGAAGAAAAGAAAGTTATTACCATAAAACTCTTGTTCAAACTATTCATAGAATCTTGTAGAGGAAAACAACCTTTTGTCCCTAAAGCAATTTGCATGCGAAAAAACTTAGGATCTCATATTGTATTGATCCTTTTAAATTGTCCTTCTACTATAGCTACTAAGTGGTGACTATTTTACAAATAGAATTTTAAAACAATTAAAAACTTTCCTATAAATCCTTTTGTTTCTTATGATAAGACCATTGTACGTCTGAAACTTTTAATTAGTCTTTTCATCTTATTTTATATGGCTTTACTGCCTAAGATTTCAATGTTCTACGAAACCAACATGATTTGGTATTAATTATGAAGTGTGAATATATAATTTTAATCAACCCTGCTTTAGTTACTTGTTCCCAACTAGCTTGACCTTATTTTAATCAATATTTCTTTTCTATTTCTTGTGGAAACACTTTAACTAGAATGTTTTACATTGGAAATCATTAAACCTACTTTTTTTCTTGTCTTCCTTGTTTTTCACCTTCCTTTATATTTCTTATTCTCCTAACTTCATTTCTACATATTTAGGATATCCTCATCAATTTGTTTAAACACTTGGTTTTCCTTCTATTGTGAGGTAAAAATTCTAAATATCTTTACTAATTTACATCAAGAACTATTCGTTGGAATCATAAATAGGATTTTGTATGTTTGGCCTTACCTAGTTTGGGATTGAGAATGAGATAATATGATATAATTAGGTATTCTTTCTATCATATTTTAATCCATTGGAGCTTAGATGTGGGTTGCTTACCATTATAATTAAGTGTTTGCTTTGTAGGGATCAAATTCTCCCTTTTTATTTTATCACTATAATGTTAAGGGATGTCACTAAGGATATAAAAACAAATCCTAATCGTGAAGGAATATAGCCTCCTTACCCTCTTCCTACATTTGTGTTTTTATTCCTTTTAACATTGAAGAAACTGTTAATATTATTACTGGTATGGTGACTACCTATGTTTGTTGTTTTAATGTTTGAGGCTTGCTTTTGACCTATTGCTCCTTGGGACAATGTCCTAACTTCATGATCATTGTTATTTGATTGTTGTTTCATATTATTGGTCCCATTGCATGTTGTTGCTTGTCCTATTTCTTATATTCCTTATCATGTTGGTTATATTTTCTTGTGTGCATAAAGGAAAATCTTGAAATAGATGCCCATAATGATGACATTCTCAACAACATGCTAAAATCCTTCATGATCAAGTGTTCGAATCCAAATATAGTCTCCCATTTGGATCTCAATTGATTTTGGCAGTGGTTTAGATAGGTTAATTTCCAGATAGATTCTAGCATAGGCAGCAAATAATCTAAGAAGTCCTTACATATATTCCTAGTATATTGTATTTGATATGTAAGATTTCTTTCTATTAGGAATTATTCCATCATAGTTTAGGGTAGTAACCAACTACCCCTCACTAGGTGACAAATTAGTTAAGGGGAGCTATCAACTACCCTTCACAAGGAAAATAAGAATGAGGGTAGTTATAAACTACCACTCACAAGGACCTTACGTCCAAGTAGTTACCATCCTCACATGGATGGTGGCTAAGCCAAATTTGGCAAATGTTAATGCAAAGGATATTTGAAGCTTAAGTTCTGACATGTGGTATCAGAGCAAGTGGAAGGCAGATAGAATCCTCCTGTTGATCCTTCTCTAGATTTAACACAAAGATAGCCAAAGAGCACTCTATTTGAGAAAGAAAAATATCAATATGGAGATAAAAAGTCTCAAGGGTGAAATTACCCTGCATAAAATTATGATCGTGAAGGAAATTTTCATGACACACTCAAAGATAGTTAAGGGTGGAAAATCCCTATCAAAGGAAAAAGTCTAAAAATAAACAACCAAAGGCAAAAGTCTAAAAATAAACAACTATACCAAATTAAGGCAAGAGAGGAAGCCATTTGTAACTCCTCAAAATGTTACAAGAAAAGAAAGCTATAAAAGCTCCTTAATATTGCAAAGAAGGAAACCATTTGAAGCTCCTTTTGAAAATTACAAAGAAGCCTTTTTTGAAAGGCATTGAAGAAAGAAAAAAAAATGAATTTTTTTAAAGGAAACTTGAAATAGCCCATTGAGGCTATAACAACTACAAATATGTTGTTTAAAGCCTTTTAATGTTATTGAAACTTTTTTTAACACTACAAGGTAAAGTGAAATAGGTTAATAAGACAAGTCATCATTACACATCTCAAGAAGAAAGGCTCTACATTTCAAAGAAATGCAACAATTTTGGCAAAGACAAAAGACTACAAAATATCAAGGAATGAGATAAATTAAAGCAATACCTTAGTTGGTTACAATCAACCTCAATTAAAATCTTTAATTCTATACTTGGAAGCAGGGTTATGCATAGTGGTGAATTATCGTAAATTAACGAATATTAGGAATTTTTAATTTTAAAATTGGCGAATATGGGGACCCTATACGTCGGCCCATTTGCTTGAAATTTTTTGGGAGAAATTTTTTTTAGGGTCGTTTCACCCCAAAATTATAATACTTTTATTGTTTAAATTTTAAATCACCAGTCTTCTTGCCCAAATTTTGGACCTTTTCACCTTAAAATTATATATAATTTAATTAACATCGACAAATTCACTTATTATACCCCCACTATATATACCGAATGTGATAGTGATAATCATACATGTTAAACATTGGTTCTCCTCGATCCAAAATAGAGAAACCAAAAAACAAGTAGTAGCAGAGAATGAAAAAAAAAAAAACTACAAAGGAACGATGCCCAATTGCAGAGAACATACTACAAACGAACATTGCTCGATCACAGAAAAAAGACTACAAAAAAATGATTTCCGATCGTAGAGAATAGACTACAAATGAATGATGCCCTTTAGGTATAGTGAAGATGATCGATGGAATAACAAAGATGATAGGTGGCATAGTTGAAGACAACGAAGGCATATCGAAGATGACTGGTGGCATAACGAAGATGATTGATGGAATAACTGAAGAAAAATAGAGGCATATCAAATATGATCGATGGCATACAAAAGACGATCAGTGGAATATGAAAGGATATATGAAAATCATAGCATAATTGAAGACAATCAAAGCATATCAAATATGATTGATGGTCTATGAAAGACGACTATTGGCATACGGAAGACAATCAGTGGCATAACAAAGATGATCAATGGTAGATGAAAGGTGACATAATGATGGCATCATATCCAAATATTATCGATGGCATAATGAAGACCAACAGATACAATGTCCCTTATAGCAGTTGTAGCAACTGTAGAATTTTAACAATTTTTTTCAATCTCGCGTTCTTGTATAAATTTTGGGTTAGTTTTAAGTAATATGTCATCTTGGATCAAGAGCAATAATGAATATTAAAGAATTACATTTTATTTCTAAAATAAAAATAAACAAAAGTATTGCATAGTGGCTAGTCCTTTTCATTGCAATATTTACAAAGTTTTTTTGTTCACCATTGCCACCAGTAGGTTTTAAATGTATTATTTAACATTGTATTTGTAAAACATGTTTACATCATATCGACAATGTTGAGTCTCAATGCAAACATTGCAATTTTCTTAGTAAAAATAGTGTTAAAATATACAAACAATGACATGGAGAATAGGTGTTCACATTCAAATGTGTGCACCTTAGTTATTAGTAGGTTTTTTATTGGAACTAAACTTTTACAACTAACATTAAGTAGATTTGTATTTGTATGAGTTAAATTTCAAGATTGTTATGGAATCCTTGAATTACCTTTTCATGTGAATATCTTCAATTGTTTAAGTACTAAAAGTACTAATGTTAATTAGTTAGGATTAACAATTTTAGCTATGACTATGGGTTGTGATGATTTTTGTTTGTTATCTATTCAAGTTTTTCATGGTGTACTTGTGTAAATTTTGGGTTAATTTTAAGTAATATGTCATCTTTGATCAAGAGTAACCAAAAGTAGAAATATTAACATAATTATATATCATTTTTTAGAATAAAAATAAAATAAAAGTGTTGCATGGTGGTTAGTCATTGTTGTTGCAATTTTATTGTATTTATAAAGTTACTTTATTCACCATTTGCACCAATAGGTTTTTAAAGGTATTATTTAACATCATATTTGTAAAAATGTTTACATTATATCAATATTTTTTAGTTTCAATGTGCCTTATAGCAATTGTAGCAATTGTAGAATTTTTACAATATTGTTCAATCTCGTGTTCTTTTTCTAACATTTTTCCTTATAGGTACGATGGCTCCAACTCCCAACGGAAACAAGGGAGAAAAATATTCTAGAAAAAAGAGTATCCTAAAATATTTTAACCATATCTCAAAATCCAATGAGGCATCAAAATCCAATGAGGCATTGAAATCTAATGAGTCACTGAAATCTGCATAGATGCAAGGTACATACCCATTTTACCTACTTAATAGTAATTTTCATAAGTAATTTTAAAAAATGATATAGAACATATTTGAATGCAGAATACACAATTGATCCTAATATGACTCCACTTGAAGATATTCTCGCAAATGAAATAAATCATGAAAATTTGATCAACAATGACATGCAACAACTTGAACAGAATCTTGAAACTAGCACACAAATAAAAAATGAAAATGATCATTCTAACCAAATGCACAATTCTAGGGAATCTTCTACTAAGAAACCTAAAAGTAGAAAGTTAACAAGGTGGTCTATTGGAAGGTCATTTTAGCTTGAATGATCATCAAAATATCCATTTATTGAACCAGTGTAGCCGAAAAATAGTAATGATACACTAACAAAATGTAGATGCATTATTTGTATTGAAAACTAGGAAATGATCATAAGATGCTGCTTAAGTTGGATACAATTGGAAAGCATTGTGGGAAAGTTTATGTGATAGTAAAATAAAGTTATGGAACAACTAAGAAAACAATTATATGGACGTAAAATATGCAGAAGACTATGACAAAGAGATGAAACAACAAAAAACACTAGCTTAGAATGGTGGAACGATTCCAACACAATTTTAAAAAAATCATAAAACCACTTTAGTTTCAAAAAGCTTGCAGTTTGTTGTCATAATTACTATTCTTAAAAAGGGTAGATCTATGTCATACTTTATTGATTTTAAGCATCTCTTTCAACTAGTTGATGTACAGAACCTCCCTAGTGTCCATTAGTCAGATCAAAGTGGTTGGAAAATGTTAAAATGTCTCTATTTGGTTGAAAAGGACTTGAAAGAGAGTTATAAATTCTAAATACATTTTACTCTCTCTTTATTAGGTAAATATTGTTGACAACACATCTTGGATTTAAATGCATGTTTACACCTTTTAAAATCATGTAAGACAACCTCATTTTGCTAGCAATTCATAAGATGGTGGAAAACTATAATGCAAAAAATATTTACAATATTGTTGTTACTAGATTAAAGGATATTGTTGGACTGGATGATGTAGTAATAGTCAGTAAATTAATATGTGTTGGTGTTGATGATGTTGCGATAATTCAAGGTCACATAAATGATCTTTGTGTTCGATTTCAAACATCAGTTGTCCCATATTTGATCTCAATTCACTGCATGGCTCACAGAATGAATATTGCATATAATATTGTGAGCACATTTGACAATGTTGCAGGAGTCAAAGAACTCATATGTGAAGTACATGATTATTTTTCATGTAGTCTAAAAATTTTTGCAGAGTTTCAACTGTTTGCACTAGAAGTTATAGAAGGTAAAAAAAAGGTTGAAATATGTAGATACTAGGTGGATTTCATTTTTTCAACCTATAGCAAGATTTTTCAAAGAATATAAATCCTTAGTAGGCTTTATGTATGATAATTAGAGGGTAGTTGATAAAGCAAAATATTTGCTATATCATATGACAAACCTAGAAATGCTACTCACTTTATGTGGTATTCTTCTAATGTTGCATGAAATGAATACTTTAATAAAAATTATGCAGCAAAGATCCATTTATATTGTTGATTTCATCAGGATTAGAAAATAAATTTGTATGTGTATTGATATGTTATACTTGTCATTTGAAAATTTTATGGATCCTTTGTTTGATAATTGGAGAGCTTTAAAAAATATCAATGAATAAAATAGTTTGTTGAAGTTCAACATCAATGATTATCTTTGTTGTCTTAATGTAAACAAAAAATAAATTCCTTTATATTATTTTTATAAGATATTGGATATAGTTATTGAATATGTTGAACAAATTTCAATCACATATAGCAAATTTGATGTAGTGTTACTCAGTACAAGGATTAAATTGAGAAAAATAATAGAAACATTGACAAAAGAAATTAGAGACTTTTTTCAAAGAGTGAGTTGCTTGAAGCGATGGGTGTGGTTAACCTCGTATTTTGGGATTCAGAAATATACTATAAATGACTTCTATAAAACATATGGGTACACGTATCCAACATCTTACTAAACATGTGGAAGTCAACAGTACTGAGATGAATGGTATTCTAAATAAAGAACTTTTGACCAATCAATCCTCATATTTTGGAATGATAATGGTTGATCAAATTTCACTTTTGACTAATCTTGATGAATTGGGTTCTATTATATGCTTGTGGAAAAATGTGTACCCTAGTAGTGTTTAAGAGCATATGATAAGTGAATATTTTTGCTTATATGAATTGTGTCAAACAATGGTTTTGGAATCAGTGGAAGATGAAAGGGTTTTTAGTGCATTATATTTTGTGAAATCTAAATTTTGTAACAGACTGGATATGTAACCACCAAAAAGGCTCACACCTAATAGCGTCTATTGCAATTAAAGAAAGATAACAACTAAACATGCACCAATTGACAACAAAAAGGGAATGAAAATACGAGAATCCTTTATTAATTCCAAATTGAGTCAAGTTACATATTCATCCCTCTTAGGGATACCCATTTTGATACTTTAATTACAATAGATCTAATTCCCTTTTAGGGTAGATGTGAATCAAATGCCTTCTAGGGTGACACGAACTGCTCTAGGGTGTCGATGACCCTCTTCTCCATGATTGGAGGGAATGGAATGCTTTGTCTCGTTCAATATCTGTTCCCTGCGATCAAGAAACAACAACACGTCAAAAGCAAAGGTAGCCTCTCTTGATGAGGCCTTTTGAGGAAATTTCACAAAAGATGCCATCACAAGCATATAATCAAGAAAATGAATAAAACATGGTAAACCTATGTTAATCATGAAATGTTGCCATCAAACATGTGCAAGAAAGCAAGTATTATCTATCTATTGGGTTAGTTTATCAAATGGAAAGCATAAACACATGAAATAACCACAATTGCACTAATTACCAAATTGACAACATGAAGGGAAATCTACCTTAAATGCCTAATTCAACAGGTTATAAATCTCTAAAATGCAAATTAAACCTATACTAAGCATAATATGATCTAACTAATTAATCTATAGAAAAGAGCACAAGGGGATCTATCATCATTTTCTCACCATGGGTCTGATGTGCGACTAGCACTGTTCACCATGGTTGACAGTCGCAATGGGGCTCTGAATAGGTTTACCCTCCAAATCCGGGCTTAATCTCTGATCCACCTTGCCAAATTGATGGTCAAGGGTCGCCTCTGTGTCCTCTGATAGATTTGGTGGTTGAATTGATCATATGGTGCACGGATTGCATGAATTAGCATTTCTTGGCTCTCTTAGGCTCCTAAGACCTCCATGGCAATGTGATCTTCAATTGGGTAGCAAAAGTGTCCCTCTCAATGCACCTAGGTGAGTATGCAATTTGATAGGGCTTCACTGCTCAATTGATTATGCTTCTCTCTCTCTCTTCTTCCCCAATTTGGAGGGGTACTTATAGGATTTGCCAAGGGGCTAGGGGTGGCTTCCTCATGAAGCTAAGATCAATATTGGGTAGTTGAGTTTGTTGGATGGAAGGATCCAGAACCTTCCTCACTCAAACCACTCCAATCCATAACCAATTGGCCATTGCAACCAATTTTGGGTCGGATGAAGGCCAACTGATTTTGAGTGTTGACCATGGATGACATGCATGGTGAGCACTACTAACCATGGGTGTCAGCAATGGCTAGCACTGACTAGGCAAAGATACCCAAATTGAGTGGTAAAAACCATTGCTATACCTTGGATTTGTCCAAAGGTCTTCCATATGGTCTTCTAGCATGTCCCATATGAGTAGTCACCTCGACATGATGTGTTTTAGGTGTCTACAGATGCCCCTTTTGAGATGCATTGTGAGATCGAACAATATTGAGCAAAAATAGACCTCCTAAAATGATGTCATAGGTTGGATGATGATCATTAGTCTGATCAACATTAGATGCCCTAGGTCCTGCAAAAGGACGTGCATCCTAGAATCATTGCTTCCAACTTGGAAGGCTTAAATTTGAAAGGGTTTGCACTCATCATCAGACATTCAGATAGCATCAATGCCAAGTAGGCTTTCATGCCTATCAATCCGAAAGGAAGAGAGCTACAAACAAACTATCATATATGCTATTTTCCCTAGTAGAAGGGTAAGCTTATGATAGTCTTTGGCAATGATTCGTAAGATGAATGTAATTTTGACAAGATCAAGGGATCTACGATCAAGGGATCTTCTATTGACTTTGATTATGATTTGATATTATGACTACCCCCTCAAGCGATGAGTCGATGAGGGTAATGACAATAAATGAAGTGACGAGGTCGCTTGACCACTATGAATGATCTTGAACAAATTAAGATTTAGCATTTGAATACTTGGCAAGGCCTAATCAGCTATGATTGCAACTATTAATAGTAATTACCTATTTCTATCCCATGGAGCGGTCCAGCCATGAAGGCCTTCTTAGGGAATCAAAATGAAGACAATCCCGATTAGGCATGTGTTGAATCATATTGTCGATGATATGCTAAAAATATCATAGGAGAATTGTGATGAATATCTCGTTCCCATGGAGCAATTCGGTCGTGAAGGCCTTCTTAGGGATTGAAATGAAGCATAACAATTCCATGATGATGAATTTACCCCAAATGTCCTTATGGTAATTTACTCATCTTTCCGGATTGCATGGATCGCAAGTCGCTGCAACCGCCAAGTGTATAGGGTAAATAACTGAATACGAGGCACATTTGACTTTTGATTTATTTGATTTTTTTTGTTAATTTTGAATTGAATTTTGTTTTATTGGCTGAGAGGTGTGGTATTCTATGAAAGGATTTTCATAGTGATGACCTCGGTTGAATGTACTTTGTAATCTCAGCTAGTTATTTTGTTTTGCCTTATGATGACATTTTCCAATGTCATTGTGCTTTGTTTGGCTTATTTAGATTATTTTATATTTTTTGATGCACTTTTGGTCTGATGAACAATTTTATTTTGACCTTTTAAGGCTCTCCATGGTGGGAATTGGGAGCATTTAATGCAGCTCATTGACCATGCCTATCAACTGTAGGAAAATTGCTTGATCATGGCTCAAAGTCATGGTCGCAAAACCCTAATTTGGGGACCATGGGTGTCAACCATGGGCCGACCCAAATTCGAAAAGGTTAAATAAGGATTTGCTTTTGAAAAATTCATTATTTACCTGATAGTAATAGTAAATTTGAGAGCTCTGAGAGGTAAATAATAAAATTTGACCCGAAATGCTACTTAAAACTTGACTCATTCCACACATTCCACACCGATGGTCGATCAGCCAGAGGCTTCTACTAGCGGAGGAGTCGGTGCCTCCAAGGTAACTCAAAAATCGAGACCTCGCTTGTAAATTACCGGATTAAAATTAACCACATTAATAAATTGGTAAATGAACCTCATTAAACTATCGGTAATGAACCTCACCCTAGCTAGGTTTAGCATAGGTTAGATTAAGGGGTGGGTTACTTTTTATTTTTTAGGGGTTTTTTTGGGAAGGGCGGGCCCAAAATGGGTCTCGCTCCTTAGTCGCGGGTGGTAGTCGTGACTCCCAATTGGTATATTGGGGGCCGCGATGGGATTTAAATCCCAATGGTCAAATTTTTGACCGTTGGGCCGATCGCGGTTCCAACCCGCGATGCCCAAATTTCTCAAAAATTTTCAAATTTTTCCATTTTTTTGATTTTTTTGGGCAATTAATGCCATTTATTGTTGTTTTGAAGTGCTCTTTTGATGTTTTTTGAAATTTTTGATCATATTTTGCATGTTTTTGTATTTTTATGAGATTTTATGATTTGTTTGTCATTTTTTAGTGATTTTAATTATTTTTTTTGTTTTTACTTGATTGCTTTTATTCAGTCCCTGATGAATAGAGCGAGGGAGACCGATCTCCTTCACAACCTTCATCGCACACTGACTGGCGTAGAGCGGGCTTGGTTCACTATTATGGGGTTCGACTTCATCTTAGACCTCCCCACTATCTGGGTGGACCAGGCATATCTTACTGCATTGGCCCATCATTGGGATGCGAGGACCAATACATTTCACCTACCTATGGGTGAAATGATTATCACCCTGGAGGACGTATACCACATCTTTCGATTACCCATTGATGGTGAGCCCATCACCTCCTCTCCTACCATGGTGAGGAAGATTGTATTTGATGCTATCTTCGAGTATTGGAGCATGGAGGCACAGGGCCGCATTGACCATGGAGGCATCCACGTTTAGGAGTGGTACGAGGCTAGATTTTTCTCTCAAAGGGAGGCAGTATTCATGCACCTCATCATTCAGATCATCCTCCTAGATTCTTTAGGTGTGAGGTTCCCTTGGAACCTCCTGGCTCGGACTAGATATGTCATGGTTAGCTCGATCATGTGATCACTTATCTTGTCCTAGGGGAGCACTCTCTTAGCGTAGCTCTACCATGAGCTATTCTAGATTACCCATCATAGTAGAGTGGGCATCGACTGCAACTTCCTTCTATAGATCTAGGGTTGGTAGCATATCTTGATAGAGTACCCCATCGACTTACCTCTATAGATCACTACCCTTGTGGATGATCGATAGTGCTATACCACCTATTGGCCTTGGGAGTAGGAGGGCTTTAGGAGTAGGTCTCATGCAGGAGACCTAGATCATTACATCGATCGCTTTGCATAGTTACACCCTAAGGATATCTAGTGGTGACCTTACATGGACTGTCCACCATGGATTGAGGTAGATAGAGACCTACATCGAGCGTGCAGAGATAGATGGATCATCGATCATAAGGCCGATTGGTATGAGTATCACTACTTCTCTCATCCTATGGTAGTTTGGGATTTGGTAGGATATTCTAGATATGCCGACCATTTATAGATGCTTGGTCTTAGAGAGGGACCTGACCTAGCCCTAGGTCACTCCACTGGGGGAGGATGATGATGACTTCTAGGAGTCGAGGCTAGCAGATATTGGGACTACTCCAGATTATGATGGTTGGTGGGCTGACTTTTAGTGGCATGGTGAGGGTCCTCTAGGTCGGCCAATTGAGGGATTTGTAGTCGAGGGTGTAGAGGGTGTAGAGGTGGATCCTCATGGGTGTCGGACCCATCAGTGGATAGAGGGAGCATGGGGCATAATAGAGGAGGGCCCATAGGTAGAGGTAGAGGAGGAGGTCTTCGAGGAGGGTGAGGTAGCTCTAGATAGTGAGGTCGAGTAGTTGAGGGCATAGATCATCGACCTACAGAGCTAGGTGGGGAGACTCCACACCTAGCTACTACATAGGGATACCTCTATCACCACTCTAGAGGTGAAGCTATCTCATGGGTAGAGGTAGTGGCATGGCTATGAGGAGGAGAGGGTAGCTCTCTAGGCATAGGTTACCACTGTAGACACTTGGATCAGGGAGCTCACTAGCGAGCGGGATCTAGCATAGGCATAGCTTAGTGTAGTGACTACTAAGAGGGACTTGCTCAGGGTGGTGAGGGGAGATCCCTCATCCTCATAGGTTATCATGGGACCTCCCGTAGTACCATCTACTTTATTTCTAGGAGGTCATGACCCTATGGTAGAGATCAGGCGGCTACATACCCTCGTGGAGGAGGGTAATGATCGGCATACAATGAGTGTAGCTCGCATCACCCAGTTGGAGGGTCACATCAGGCTGCTAGGTGGGGAGGTTCTAGAGGATACCCACACTATAGGGACCCACAGGAGCAGGTCTAGGACCAGAGAGATAGGGCAGTCATCTGCTAGCTCCAGCCATAGGATGCATAGGACTGAGAGGACTCACAGGTCTTCGAGTACTCAGGGTGCCAGCTCATAGAGGACCCACAGGGATGGTGGAGGCGATGGAGGTGCCTCACAGGTTGGGGGTATAGGCCCTATTTAGTACAGATATTTAGAGATGCTTATTGTACCATTTTTTAGTGTAAGGTCGAGGACCTACACATATGTAGCCTATGGGAATTTTGATGTACCCCACTTATTATGTACATTTGACACATATATATATGATATGACATTTCATCTCATTACATGTGTACTTTATTTTTGGTATTTTATGTTTTATGTTATGCATATGGATGCAATGCATTATTGATTTGATGCTATATGATGTGATGTATGGATGACATGCACTAGATAGCTATGTGATAGATGATTAGATGTTATGAGTTATGTATGCAGATGTACTACTTATGATGGATGCATTATGAATGCCATATTTTGATGTTACATGCATGTATATATTTGCTTTACTTGTATGCATTTAGTTTATATTGTTATGACATAATTTATGCCATGTATGTACTGCATGTATTTCTTTGTTTCTTTGATAATGTGTTTCTAAAATGGACATGTATGCTTTAATCACTTAAAACATAATGTATGCAATGTGAGTTTTAATCAATCTAATGGATGACACCACATAATGTATAACAATCATGGATTGTAGTTGCTTTATATTTTTGTGAAAGATAGTACACCCATATGTGAGATGCAATGATGTATTGTTTTCTGTTCATAAGCTTTTGTAAATTAAAAGAATATGTATAATATAATCAGTGGCCATCTAAATATCATTTCTGACATCCATCCGATATCTAATTATATAGTACAAATAGTTCTAATAAACAAACTCTCATAAAAGAAATTGATGTTTTGATGATTGCAATTTGAAAATTTGATTGTTGCTATTTGGGAATTTTTGAGGTTTACCATGAGACTCAAACACCCTAGTTGACTTATCAAAAGTTGTATACTAACCATACTAGACTTCTGAAACATAAGGCTTTCGCTAGGATAGGCCCTAACTGTTCATTATCCCTATGTGTGCAAATGAGTATATTAAGATAAGGCATAAGCATACCCCGATGTCAGGCGGGATTCTTTCAGCCCATTGCTAAGATCGGGGGTCCACAAATGTCTTACCCAATCCTAGGTTTAGATTTTAGTTGGACTAGACCACTAGGCGATACAGGACACCTGAAGCTAGCTCTTCCACATTCAAACATTGGTCTACACATAAGCAAAATGCTAATGCATCAGACATATCATCATGCGTAAGGTACAGTAGTGTTGATAATTCCAGGGATTCAAGTTCACCCCCTTCTTTTCTTCAATTTTTTGGGATACTTGCTCATATAAAGTGATAAAAATCACTATTTATTTTTGTACTATAGTGATAAGAATCACTGTTTATTTTGTACTTTCTTTTTGAGCAAGGGATTTGATATTGATTTTAATCTCTTTGTACATTTTGATCTTCATTTGATCTAAATTTTTGGGATTTATATTTGATAATTTGCTTTAAGAAATCCTTCTGGGGATTTTCTGATTGTGGGGAATATTTTTGGGGATATTGATCTAGGATATGGATATGATCTTATGATATCAATATGGGATATCACTCGGGATGTCGATCTATGATATCGATCTAGGGTATCAATCTGGAGGATTGATCTGGGATATCACTCTGGGATATTGCTCATTTTAACGTAAGCAAGGGATTATGGGTAGGGAATAAACTTGTCCTTTTTCCAATTGCCAACATTTCCCATATCGTCCACATAGGGGGATAAGCAAGAATAAATATTTTCACCTCAGGATACTTGGTCCTGCTTCATGGCTTTCATCTTCCCCTAGTCCTTATTAGGATTGTTTAATTTGTTGATTAGTGATAGGATTCTGATATGCTAAGGGCTATACTAACTAGACCTCAACTACAAAAGCAAAGCAAGCTTTCTATCAACTCTTGAGAAGACCTCTAGGTATGGTTGAATGATCGGAAAACCCTAGTATATTCTTCATAGCAACAAGATGGGTTGTGTTGAAAAACACAATTACTCACAAGGGTGATAAATGGATGAAAAATATAGTGCATAGATGCATGATTGAGATACAAACATGGTGTCATTTGTAAGATTGTAAACACAATTTATTCTAATGCAAGGGTGATGGGTGAATATGCCTAATGCAATGCAAAGGTGAAATGCAAAATGAAATGCAATGCAATGATGCAAATGAAATGCACATGTTTTTTATTTTTGATATATTTTCCAATTTTTTTATGGATTTTAACATTTTGACCAAGGGATTTTTGAAAATCCTTGGAGCCTTTTGGGATTGACCAAGTGGTTTTGAGAAACCCTTGGAGCCTTTTGGGATTGACCAAGTGGTTTTGAGAAACCCTTGGAGCCTTTTGGGATTGACCAAGTGGTTTTGAGAAACCCTTGGAGCCTTTTTGAATGACCAAAGGGCTTACAGATGCCTTTGGAGCCTTTTTTGAATGACCAAAGGGCTTACAGATGCCTTTGGAGCCTTTTTTGAATGACCAAAGGGCTTACAGATGCCTTTGGAGCCTTTTCTGGTTCTTAGGCATAGAACACTTTAAGATGAAGGATATTGAGAGGTTCAGGCTCTTCAACTCCTCCAAGCGATGTCAAGCGATATGTCCTAGGTCCAATATTCTTCGAGATCATATAAGGACCCAACTAGTTAGCCATGAATTTGTCTCACATTTTTGGTGGTAAATTTGAGTTCTGTTGGTTCTCTTTCAACACAAGATCACCAACCTCAAAGTCTCTCAGATGGACTTTGCTATTGTAAGCTCATTTTAAGCACTCTTGATAAACATGGAGGTGCTCGAGGGCATTCACGTGATGTTCATCAAGTAGCATCAATTGATCTAGGTGAGCTTGTCATGCAGTGTCATCATCAATGAACTCTTTCAATGCGACGCACAACATTGGAATCTCCAACTCTAAGGGCATAATGGCCTCAGTGCCATATACTAATGAAAATGGAGTTGCCCCAATGGGCATCCGAATACTAGTCCTGTAAGCCCATAATGCAAGGGGTAGTTGGATGTGCCAATATTTGTGGTGCTCTTGTACCATATTTTTCAATATGGAGACCACTATCTTATTTGAAGCTTCAGCCTACCCGTTTGCCTACGGATAATATGGAGTCACAAAACTATGTTTGATTCTATACTTAGACGTCAAAGCTCTCACAGTTTTGTTCTTAAATGATGTTCCATTATCCAAAATTATCTTGGATGGTATCCCAAAATGACTAATGATATTGGTGAGTATAAACTCAACAATACATGCTCTAGTTGTCATTGTTAAGGGAATAGCTTCCACCCACTTAGTGAAATACTCAGTAGCCATGATAATAAAAGTATGTCAACCCGATGATGGAGGAGAGATCTTACCTATGAGATCAAGTCCCCACTGAGCAAATGGCCAAGCCGCTTGAATGGGCTGTAAGGCCTATGATGGCAGGTGCATAAGATTAGCATGATGTTGGCATTTAATGCATTTCCTGACATACACATTGCAATCCTTCTCCATAGTGGGCCAATAATAACCCATATGAAGGATGCACTTGATGATAGCCATGCCGCTAAAATGGCCACCGCACGTACCATCATGAGCTTGCAAAATTTCCCAAGATGACTCTTGGGGCTCAAGACAATGAAGGAGAACTCCATCGTAGCTTCTACGGTATAGGATGTCTGCTAACAAGACATACTTTGTCACTTTCTATTTGAATGTGCATTTTGTGGCACATGATAATCCCTGAGGGATTACACCAAGTTTAAGGAAGTCATATATCTGTGATGTCCAGTTATGATAAGCTTCGACCTCGATCGACAAGATAACATGCTCCCCCTATGGTTCTACATTTGCAAATGTAGACTGGGAAACAACCCTATGGTGAATGGTAGTACCACTCCCTATCGGATCCTATGAGATCAAAGACCCCCAGGATGCTCTCTTGAGAAAGTCTCTAGCTCTGTAGAACCACTCATGGTTTGGTTCTACATGAATCATGTTGATTGACTCTTTGTTATCCAATGCTTCACGTTGCACAACAGAATGTGACAACATTTTTACATGGATGGTAGTGAAATCGACAGATGGATTCTGAGGGATTAGAGATCCCAAAGATGCCATTATGTCTACAAATCTATTGGATGAATGAGGGATTGCCTCGATGTCATACCATTCCAATCGAGCTAGATAAATGTCAACAAGATCCTTGTAAGCTTTCAATACTGAACATCGACATTGAAATAATCCCTTAACTTGGTTAACAATGAGAAGGGAATCACCAAAGATATTTAACCTTTTTATCTTCATGGTGATAGTTGTTTGGAGACCCAAAATTAGGGCTTCATATTCAACATTGTTGTTAGTGCAAGGAAATTCCAACTTGAATGACAAGGGCATTGGAGCTCCTTGTGGTATGAACAACACTATTCCTGCACCACCCCCTTGCTCACACTTCGAACCATCGAAGAACAAGGTCATATCAGCTTTGTTGTCTGGTTCTTTAGGTTTGGGTGCTTCTGATAAGGCAAAGACTGCATCATCAGGAAGCTCTATGGTGAGGGGCCTACTATTTTTGAGAGGCACCTCAGCCAGTTGATCTGCTATGACTTGTCCCTTAATGGAATTTTGGCTTATGAATTCCAAATCAAATTCTATCAGTAGCATGATCCACTTCGTAGTACGTGTATTATGATATGTCTTGCTCATCATATACTACAAAGGATTTTGTTTGGATATGACATACGTCGTATGACTCAACATATAGTGTCACAATTTCTTTGTAGCGAACACTACTGCTAAACACAACTTTTCAACGTATGCATATCCGAGCTCATAACTCACCAAGGTTCGGCTAATATAATATATGGCCTGTTCTTTGTCTTGCACATTCTTTTGGGCTAACATGGTTCCCAATGCAAATTCGGTTGCCGATATATATAGCAAAAATGGCACATCTGGCCTTGGTGGAGCTAGCACTGGCGGCGTCACTAGGTATTGCTTAATTTCAGCAAAGGCTGCTTGACAGTCCTCATCCCAATTGAATGGGACCCCCTTGTGTAGCAGTCGATTCATGGGTCGACATTTATCCGATAATTGGGTGATAAATCACTTTATGGATGCTACTTTGCCCTGAAGGCTTCTTAATTCTTTGATGTTCATGGGGGGACGCATTTCTAAAATAGCCTTGACCTTTGTTGGGTCAACTTCGATGCCTCATTTTGAAATGATGAATCCTAAGAGCTTTCTTGAAGTTATGCCAAACACGCACTTCTTAGGATTCAACCTAACATTATGCTCTATCAGGTGATCGAAGACCTTCCTCAAGACCTCCGCATGCTCAGAATGCAATAATGACTTTGCCAACAAGTCATCAATATAATATTCTAATATTTTATGCATATAGTCATGAAAGATGTATGTCATAGCCCATTGATATGTGGCACCAACATTTTTAAGACCAAATGGCATAAATTTATAGCAAAATGTTCCCCATGGTATTATAAATATGGTTTTATGTTGGTCTTCGGGCTTAATCCAAATTTGATTGTAACCAAAAAAACCATCCATTAAGGAGAGCATTTCATGACCTACAGTTGCATCTACAAGAGCATCAATATTCGACAATAAAAATGAATCCTTTGGTGTTGCCTTATTTAGGTCTCTAAAATCCGTACAGATATGGATCCTTCCATCAGGTTTTCCTACAGGCACCATATTGGATACCCATTCTGGATAGTTGATGGAGATTACAAACTCTACATCCAACAACTTTTGCAATTCATCCTTAACCATTAAGGCTACTGTTGGATGCATCTTCTTGAGTTTCTGCTTGACTGGCTTCTTTGATAGATCTAGCGAAAGGTTATGAGTAACCAATTTTGGATCTAGACCCGACATATCCTTGTAAGTCCAAGAAAAGAGAGTAGGTCTCTCTCTCAGTAGAGGGATGAGGTTGGCACGCTCATCAAGAGTCAAAATTTCTCCAAATTTAACCTTCCTTGGATTGGTGGGATCATTACTAATATCCACTTCGAAGGTTTCCTCTATTGACATATGGGATCCCTCCTCAAGCTGATGAGGCGTAGGGATCAAGTGGATGTCATCTTCTGGGTTTATAGGTTCCTCATTGGAAGCATCCTCAACATGATAGACATCATGTGCATATCCTAGTGCAAAATGGAAAGGTTGCAACATTTCTTCATTAGGGAAGAAATATTCAGGCTCTAGAGGTGAATCAACATGATCCCAATCGATAGCATCTACATTTAGATGCAATGGTTTGGATGGATCGATTGGATTATGGAGTGGAGTGGTCAAATCAATGGAGATCATGTTGATGGAATGGATTATGTCTCCAGGACCACGTGCAAGTGACTCAACATTAACAAAACTACCATCCCTCCGAGATGTGGTTCTAGGGGTATGGGGATCTCTGAATCCGATCTATGAATAGATTGTCAGATGGGATCACTGGGCTCAAGGAGCTCCATGTACATTGGCGGATCGGGAAACACCATATGATAAATCATATTAAGATTCGGTGGTCTCCCTCTAAGAAGAGGATGGAGATTGATCTCTCTGTGCAAATCCTTCATAGTGTAAGGTGCATTATGATAGCGTAAGTATGGAGGTCCTAAATAGGCTCTCTCTATCTCATCCTCATCATCACTATCATAATAGAGACCTTCATCACTACCAACTAGAATTGGGATATTAGGAATATGAGGTCCCATGTATGCCCACACCCGATAACTACTATCGCTCATGAAGGATTGATCATCTTCGATGACTGTTTCCTCCAGTAATAGATGATGTAAATTATGAGGGCCTAGATAGGCCACCTCAGTCTCATCCTCATATAGCTCATTATTTGAGGACTCATTGTCATCATCGCTCTCATATATGCAACTTGGTCCACCTATCTCATAGATGGATTCTGTTGTATCCTCATCAGAATGATCTTCTAACTTGGAATTTATCACTAAATTATCATTATGAACTTGCATGCCTGTATCGTCAGCTACCTCATAGATTTTTTGGCCCAAGTTTTCTCTTGGTATATGATCTAGACTGGTCCCCACCAAGATATCCTCGTGATATGTCTCGGGTGGTTCTATAGTGACATACGACACTATCTGGTTATCCCTCTAGAATGTATAAGGATTAGGGTGATAAGGATTGAAGTCAACTTCACCCCCCAGACTGAGGTACAGGTGGTCTAGAGATGCCATGAGGAGTTCAGCCTATCCTCCACTGTAAAATCCCAACCTGAACCTATCAGTAGGTAACTGATACTATGGTTCTATAGGCCTCTTACGCCCCTGCTCAAATAGTTTGAGATCATAACCATGCCAATGGTAATGCTCAAAGTATCACATGGCATAGTCCAGGTTAGAAATATAATGAACATTCATAGTGAATGGTTCATTATCATCCTCATCCATGGGTATGGGAGATGCAATCTGGTCTAACCCTCCATAGATGAAGTTGGTTTGGTTAGGTGGTACCCCTAATGGTTCCACCATCCCTATGGGAAGGTGATGGGCTCATGGTCGGCCCATGTCATGTGTAGTCTCGATAATAGGTGTGAACGTCATGTTCTACACAATATATTCCCCTAATATGGGATTAACCAAATGGATGGTCACCTACGGTGCAGATGACCCCATTGAAGACACAGGTGAAGCAGGTTGAGGTGCCTCTTCGACTCCTCCTTGAACTTCCTCTACTTCCATGGGAGTAGGGGCTTCAATAATAATTGGCTTGGGTATTTGCTTTATCTTCTTTTTGCCCACCTTTTCTTTCAACTTCCTATCATCCCACTGTATCATGGATGCAGTCGGTCTAATAGAAGTAGTTGTTGTGTGCTCCGATCATTGAGATACGGATATTGCAGGTCTAGCACACACTTCTTTGACTTTACCTCCTGGATCTTTGATTGGCGATGCTGGTCGCACATCCAGGTGCATTGAGGGGAGCACAAATTCCCTTGAAAAATCTGCTAGATTCACGTATTTAAAGGGTTCTTCATCCGAAGGCACCACGTGAACCTGTCCCTCATGAATGTATTTGATACACTGGTGTAAAATAGAAGGGATGCAATACATTTCTCTGATCCAAGGCCTCCCTAGAAGTATATTATATTGCATAGCACCTTCGATTACATGACACATCATCGGGATGGTCTTCAATCCTACCTGGATAGGTAAAACTATAGTACCGATCATCGAGCATAATGCATCATTGAACGCTCTCAATGTGAAGGTAGAAGGGATGATATGCATCTTGGGTAACTTCAAGTGAGTTAACGCCTTGGTAGTTATGATATTGATCGATGACCCCATGTCGATCAAAACCCACTTGAATGGTTTGTGATTCACACAAGCAATAATATGCAATGGTGGGTCTGCTATAACAGTGGAAACCATCTTGATTTCATGGTCATGAAATTGAATGACCGGTTCTTGACACTATTGCACATGCCCCATGAAGTGTGTAAATGCTTCGGGATCCTGAGGCTGCACTTCTATGGACCTTAAAATGTCCATGAGCGTCTCCTTGTGCTTGGGAGACTACTGAATTAGCTCATAAATTGACAACTTTGTTGGAGTTGTCTGTAGGTTTTGAATCAACCTACTTTTGATGGTCACCATCGGTCTAGTTGGTGGGTTGGGAACATACTGGGCTGGCCTTGGAGGAGGTACAACTTGGACCCTAATAGGTATTGGAGGTTGATTCGGTCTTTCATACCTCACATTTCTTGTGACAACATTGACCATACCGATGAACCCTTGGGTTGGTGGTTCGATTCACACTTGGTTGACTTGGCCAACATTATTCTTGGGCGCCTCATGATTTGGTAGAGGATTTTTGTAAATCCCCATATTTTGGTTGTCAGGTGCTTGTGGGTTGTCGACAAGAAGCGTACCTCTCTCGATCATATTTTGCACAAGATGTTTGAAAGACCAACATACCTCGATGTCATGGCCTTTCGATCGGTGAAAGATGCAATAATGATCATCTTTATAGCCTTTAGGCTTAGGTTGATTAGGATCCATCATCTTGACTTCGGGTAAGTTTATAGCCTTAGCCTCACATAACTGATGAAAAATCAAATTCAATGACTCTGATAACTGAGTGAATATGTGAGGTGGGTATTGCTCCTTATTTTTACCCTTGTAATTGTTGTTGTATTGCTCATACTATGTAGGCGGAGGTTGGGCTTGATAATTTTGCTTTTGCTACCCTTTTTCTCCCTTTTGAAGGTTCAACACCACTTGATTAACATGGGTTGGCTTGGCCTACTGTCTCTCAGTGCTCTTCTTGTGCCCCTCCTTCTTATTCCTAAGCTTCAAGTTACCCTCCTATAACTTGATGTCCTCAATCACCTTGGCTTGCACCAAAGCCTCTTCGAATGTCTGGTATTGTTGCAACTGTAGCAATAATGAAATGTGCTTGGCACAACTCTTCATGAACATTCATGTTAATTTAGAGGATGAGATGGAGAATGGTAGCTTTACCATCATCTTCCTCCATAATTTTCCATAATCCATCATTGGCTCATCATCATGTTGCGTTAGAGCGGCTAGGTCGGATAAGTTTACCTTCTTCTTGATGTCGAAGGAGAAGCATTCAAGAAATGCATCAGCTAGTTGTTTGAAACTAGTAATATTGTGCCTCTTTAATTGGTTGAACCACTCTCGAGCTAGGCCTGAGAGGGTCATGATGAAGGTGCGTAGGAGCAAAGCATCATTGCTCTCAATATGAAAGCACATATCTAGGAAACTAGTCACGTGCTCCTGTGCATCTTCCTCTCCTTGAAACTTTTCCAGTCTAGGCATCTTGAAATGCTTAGGATATGTTAGAATAGGCACTGACATGCATAGAGGTTCATTGTGAATTTTTTTCAAGGTAGGCTTCTGATAAGCCATTCCTTGCTTCTCTATGGCTTGAACCTTCTCTGCTAAGGTCTTGTAGGCTTGCGAGGAAAGAAACTCCTCCTCTCGAGATTGCCTTGGAGGCGGCTTCGAAGGTAGGTTCTTCCTCGGTCGAGGTGGGGGACTAGGCTCACCCTCCTCCTCGAATTGGGATATTTTTAGATATTCTTGTTCTAATTCCTCTCCCACTTCATTCTCATACTACCTATGCTCATGTTGTTCGGATGTTGGATGTCGATCTCTATGTTGAGTTGCATGGCGAGTATGTGTGTCTATGTGCTCAGGGTGTAACTCGGGCTGTGAAGCCACTCGTCTATTGACACGCTCCCTGATCTCACTATGAGGATGTAAACTGGTGCTAGCCAATCGATCCTCTCTCTCTACACGCTCCTAATCAAGGATGCATTGTTCATGCATGCACTGTTCATACAATTTTTTCTTGATGAACCTCTGCCTCTGAGTATTCTCATTTTTGAGGTGCTCTTTCTCTGTATGAACATCCTCCAATTGATCTTGGAGAATCTATCATCTTTGCTCCGACATCAGTCTATGAGCCCTATCAATATGATCGATCATCTGAGGCCTCGAGGGAGTGCACTCTGTTCGAGCGACTTTATGAGTATGTCCTCCAATGGACTGATTTACCACACTCTTGCCTCGGTCTATAAAGATGGCATTCATGTCAGGTTGTCTCCTATACTCAGTGCTTGCATGTGATGTAGGAGCATGCATGTCTCGAGAATGCTTGGAGCACTCTCCAGGTTCTCGAGTGGTCCTAATGGTGCTTCCGCTACACACGCTCGTAGGTCGAGAGGGTGCAAGGCATAGGCTTATATCCTAGATGCCCTAGGACCTTGTCTAGACCATCTAATTGTTTGCTATGCCATGGCTCATGAGGTGGCATACCATTTTCTCCCACTTTGGATATATCTATGGTAAACTTGGTATGTTCACCCCTATAGGGAGTCTGTGTGGGCCTATGCTCGAAAGCAGCCCTCTCTATTTACCCCTGAATGGGTGGATCTTGAACCTGTCTGTACTCTAATGGTGGAGGTCGTGAGCCTCCCTTAGATACCGGTCGAAGGGGTACCAATCTGGATCCCTCGATGACATATTCTTTGGTAGAACCCATGGATCCACATGGAATGCGGTCATGGTATATGCTACCATATGCGGAACCCCCATGTTGGGAAGTCCCATGCTCTGATCTATGTCTAGAGGGATGTCTAGTACTTCCTCTAATCGGGGTATTCTCAATGGAATCCCCTCATGTAGAATTATCCCCTCTAATGCTCATTGAACGACGTCTAGGAGGATTCTGTGATTGAGGGTGTTCTACATCGTGTTGTGCACTAGGTGGAGCTTGGGCTTCGATCTCGGGTCTATGCCCGGATCGACCTCTCTGTGTTTGCACCATTGTGTATCCTATGTCTAGATTTAACTTTTATTAACACACAAAGAATACAATGATGATTATCTCCTTTTACAATTTTAAAATGAGCCCTAAACTGTTTGATGTGTTTTCAATTTGTTGTATCAGTAAAGTAACTCTTATCATGTTTTGCAAAGCGTTGATGATTTTCTCAATTGTTTAATGGCTTTCACCTGTATGCTCGTAGCTCGACAACCTGGCTATGAACTCCAGGTCACGTAATCCCCCCAAAGTGCGGCAATGAAAGTCCACACCCGGGCAGGGAGCACAGGTCCTCCCAGATCCTCACCCATTTTCACCCAGTCAACGTCATACCCTCCGAAGAGGAGTATATGCAAATTTTCTGGGCTACGTAAGGTTCTTGGATCCGGTATTGGTCTAGAACATAGGGTACATGGGAGTTGGGCCAATGGATGGAAATCACCTCCACCATCGTTGAAACCCTACTAGTGGTTGGATGTGACTCCCAACTCACTAGCGTTTACTGTGAAACATGGTGTGTGTGGTTCTTTTTAATTTGCATAAAGGAAAGATGCATAATACAACATTAACATGATCATTTCCTACATGATATGCAATAAATAACGTTTGATATTCAGAGATATATGCACACTACACTACTTGATGTTCAGAGAATGCAACTAGTATGATTAATTGGCCATTGATTGGGCCTCATGCAAGCAAAATCTAACATTCAAATGGCCTAGACCACTGGAGACTAGGGCAGGCTGCACTCAGAGGCCCATTGTTCCTAGCAGCGACTAGTAGAAGCATCAAATGAAAACCCTAAGGACCTAATTCACTTTCCCATTCTTTTTATCCTTATTCTAATTAGGTTTCATCTTTGATGTTCTAGAAAAACACAGACACAAAAAACTGAAACAAAAAATGTCAGAAGGGCCTACCTCAGGTCCTCATCTGATTTAGCTTTTTACTCCTACTCTATGATTGGTCTGTTGCCGACCATGGCTCTGATGCGCGGTTGCGACTGTTGCCCATGCTTGGCAACCACGGGCCAACTTTTTAACCATGGATGTCAACCGCGGTGAGTACCTACCACAAAAACACAAACCACAGTCAGTAAATCATGGCTAAAATTATGGGGTGCCACCATGATCACCTTCTGTAACCACCAAAAAGGCTCACACCTAATAGCGTCTATTGCAATTAAAGAAAGATAACAACTAAACATGCACCAATTGACAACAAAAAGGGAATGAAAATATGAGAATCCTTTATTAATTCCAAATTGAGTCAAGTTACATATTCATCCCTCTTAGGGATACCCATTTTGATACTTTAATTACAATAGATCTAATTCCCTTTTAGGGTAGATGTGAATCAAATGCCTTCTAGGGTGACACGAACTGCTCTAGGGTGTCGATGACCCTCTTCTCCATGATTGGAGGGAATGGAATGCTTTGTCTCCTTCAATATCTGTTCCCTATGATCAAGAAACAACAACAACATGTCAAAAGCAAAGGTAGCCTCTCTTGATGAGGCCTTTTAAGGAAATTTCACAAAAGATGCCATCACAAGCATATAATCAAGAAAATGAATAAAACATGGTAAACCTATGTTAATCATGAAATGTTGCCATCAAACATGTGCTAGATAACAAGTATTATCTATCTATTGGGTTAGTTTATCAAATGGAAAGCATAAACACATGAAATAACCACAATTGCACTAATTACCAAATTGACAATATGAATGGAAATCTACCTTAAATGCCTAATTCAATAGGTCAAGAATCTCTAAAATGCAAATTAAACCTATACTAAGCATAATATGATCTAACTAATTAATCTATAGAAAAGAGCACAAGGGGATCTGTCATCGTTTGCTCACCGTGGGTCTGATGTGCGACTAGCACTATTCACCATGGTTGATAGCCATGGTGGGGCTCTGAATAGGTTTACCCTCCAAATCTAGGCTTAATCTCCGATCCACCTTGCCAAATTGATGGTCAAGGGTCGCCTCTGTGTCCTCTGATAGATTTGGTGGTTGAATTGATCAGATGGTGCACGGATTGCATGAATTGGCATTTCTTGGCTCTCTTAGGCTCCTAAGACCTCCATGGCAATGTGATCTTCAATTGGGTAGCAAAAGTGTCCCTCTCAATGCACCTAGGTGAGTATGCAATTCGACAGGGCTTCACTGCTCAATTGATTATGCTTCTCTCTCTCTTCCCCAATTTGGAGGGGGTACTTATAGCATTTGCCAAGGGGCTAGGGGTGGCTTCCTCATGAAGCCAAGATCAATATTGGGCAGTTGAGTTTGTTGGATGGAAGGATCCAGAACCTTCCTCGCTCAAACCGCTCCAATCCACAACCAATTGGCCATTGCAACCAACTTTGGGTCGGATGAAGGCCAACTGATTCTGAGTGTTGACCATGGATGACATGCACGGTGAGCACTGCTAACCATGGGTGTCAGCAGCGGCTAGCACTGACTAGGCAAAGATGCCCAAATGAGTGGTAAAAACCACTGCTATACCTTGGATTTGTCCAAAGGTCTTCCATATGGTCTTCTAGCATGTCCCATATGAGTAGTCACCTCGACATGACGCGTTTTAGGTGTCTATAGGACAAAAATTTAGAAAACTACTTGAGAATATATATCTTATATTATGAGGTGGACAAGTTTCCTTATGAGAGAACTCTGGCATATTGGAAATCTATAGCAAACATAAGAGGTATCACTAATATTGACGATAATAAGAAAAATGATAATTGCAATGACCAGATTGTTGAAACACAAATATCAGCTCTGTGTACAAGTGATATAGGACAATATGGGAAGTGTATGTTTCAACTTCCTCCAATGTAATATTTGCACTTTTTTTGCAACATTTGTTTATCGAATTATGATTTTTTTAGATAGATGATTTTTAAGCATATTGCATGATATTACAAGGCTATAGCCAATACACATTGATGAATCAGTATAATGAATTTTTATAATCTTTGGATTGATGAGTTTTTCAAATAATGTCATACATGTACATTGTTCAGGATTATAAAATTTTTGTTGGATTGATGAGTTTTTCAAATAATATGCAATACTTGTTAATGAAATTGTTTATTTTATACCATACCCTTTGTTCATAAAATTATATGCTTTATATGATAGCCTTGCTTTGCTTTATTGAGTATTTTAAACATTAGATGGCTTATTGATAATAAAATAAAACTTAAAGTTCTTAATTTCACATTTGTTTGTGTTGAATTGAAAGAATACTTTAGCACAACTACAATAAACATATAAGAAATTGGAGGTAAACAACAAGCCAATAAACAATTTAAATCTCAACACCTATTTCCATAGTTGCAATAGCAAGCAAATGTAAATATCTACAAAGATTTAATAAAACAAAATAATTATACAAAATATCACACATATTTATAAAATATTTTTTATTTATTTGAAACAACTTTTCATTACAAATCTAGTGAACTAAGGGTCTACTTTAATTCTAATATGACTTTACAAAACTAGTGAATTGTGCATCCACTTTGGTACTATCAGTTGTAGGATCTGATTCAGGTTTTTGCTCAATTATAGGATCTGATTGTTTTTCCTCATGCTCTTACCTAGATTTTACCTCTAATGTAGGTTAAGGCAGACTACCTTTATGCCCCCCTATTCCAAAAGTTTATCCTTGGAGGGTGTTATCTCTCCTCAAGTTTTCCTTAGTAGTTTCAAACTATCTATCAATGCCTTCTCCTCTGTAGCAGTGTCTTCTTTCATAGGCATTTATTTCTCATGTTCCTTGAGCAAAATGTTTGTATCCATATTATGTTTAATTATTATTCTCAAGGCATTATTAGCTCTGATTGTGTTATATAATTATTATTTGAAGTTGATAGAATTATGTAGACTCTGCTTTGCCATAGCCAAAAACACCTTCAGTCTTTCCACCCAATTCTTCACATTCTCAAAATTGGACTGCACAGCAAAAAAGTTAAAATATGTTAGTTAATAAAGATAAGAATGTATTAAAATAATTAATTAATTAAAAAAAAATGACGACTTATCTCTACAACTACTTTGGCAACCTTTGCCACTTTAACTTTTTTCTTATCAATTACCCATTTATTGAAATACGCTTGGGCTTTAGCATTCAGACTCTTCAGCCTATTTAAAATGATACCTAATATTTCATCATTGTAAGAATTAGTGGTCTTTACATTTTGTGATGTTGCTTGATGTAATAAAACATCAAGCTTTTTAGGGTGTTGTTGAACCAATAGAAAATAATTCTCTATTCTTGAATTTTTTTTGTATCGGGCATAATTTCTTTGAGTAGAATTTTTACCCAATACTCCCACTCTTTTAGTTTTGCAATATCTATAAGTACACTCTCTTTTATTGTTGCTTCAAAATTATCATCTAACAAAATAGATTCTAGAAAATTTTATTTTTCATCCTCAATAAGAGGAGCAGGTTGACCAATTTGACGAGGGGGAGAGCTCTGAACAGTGGCTGCTCTTCCTCCAATTTGCAATGCTTCAGTTTGAAGCACATTAGAAGCTTTAAAACTCTGAATAATATTACCTTGTAAAAGATTCTATTAATCTAGGGGAGGATTATCCAACTCAGGAAACTCACGCATAATAGTGGAAATATTTCCAGCTGAAAATTTGGAAAGTCTAAAATAGATTGCGTATGACTGCCTCCTAAACTCCTTACAGCAAATAATTTCTTTCCACGCATTTTGACCCCTCATCATTTGTTGTCATCGTGGAGGTGGTGGTGGCATCATTTGTTGTACTGGCCATTTTGATAGACCTGAGGACCCATAAAAGAAAAAGAATAAATATTTTAAGAAAATATTGTAAACTACAGAACTTTCATTACTCATATCATATGTCGATCCGATCTCTTGTTTTGATTTGGTTGGTTGTTCAAAAGGTTTTGTACGCTTTTTTTTGATGTAGATAAAATAGCGATAGATGTGGCATCATTCATTATCTTTGATGAGGTTGTTGAGTTGATCCAGATGTTTTTGCAATGTAATCCTTTGATTGAGCTAGTCGTAAAGTATGTTTAACATATTGCAATTAAAGGTAATTAACATTAAGTAAAAAAATACACAATCCAACTGTGGAAAGAGTAACATTATCTCTAATGGGCTAGTTAACTTCCTGAACATTGTTGATCTCTTGACATGCAACTAAAAAGGCAACTACACGAACAAGAGGAGATGCAAAATATCTTATGCATTTTTTAGGTCTTGTTAGTGGAGGTTATGGTGACGCTATCTCAGAATCTCCACTAGCCTCTAGGAGTATTCCTCTAATTGCAACCTCTCTTCTGTTCAAAGATGAGGTCACTCTTTTTTGCATTCAAGTGTAAATTTAAAAATTAAAAACATAAACACTAATATAACAAAAATAAATTTACTACAAATTTGAATTTAAGAAATGAATTCTACCTGCACCTTGTTAGCGATTAAGTCAACGGTCTTCAGTTTTGGGTGGAGTGTGGTGGGGACCAAGGTATTGTTTAAATTACAAAACACCTCATAAAAAAGTAATAAAGTAATTAGTAGTAGAAATTATGGTAGCAGTGGCAACAGTATTTGTGCATGTGTGATGAATATCATTTGTGATTTTGTTAAAAACATATGATGACCAATCGAACATGTTCTTCCCAAGACAACGCACAATATACGCTAAAGTCCAAAAATGAATGTTTGTCGTTCTATCTTGCAAAAAAATACATGCCTAGAAGAAATCGACAATCGTGCAAATGAAGTTATGGCTAACATATGAAAAATTGAGGGCCCTTTTGGATGGATTTGATTGCACTATAAAAAAATTAAGCATAATTAATAATTACATTTGGAAATTATGCAAGAAAAAAGAAACTTTAAAGTGCAAAGACTTACCTTGAAACAAACCCAATGAGAGACTGTAGTGAGTCTCCAAATATATTTTTTATCTTTAGTAAGAGTGAATTTTGATGAGATAGGTTCACAATTTTTAAATGGAAGGGTTGTCAATTGATGGACGTCAAATGGTTTAACAAAGAAGGATAGGATTTTGTTATCGACGGTTATTGTGATGATCGACCCATCATTGTCATAGGACTGAACAATCCTATTCAACAAATAAATGTCCATGTTGAATTGGGGTATTTTGTGCTAACCCTAAAAGTCCATATTTTTGCATCCATGTTGTGTCGTAATCAGGAGCATTCAAAATTTTGAATATTAGCAGGCAAACAAGGTTTTTGAAAGCAATTTTGGGATGAATGGATGAGGTTATGGCCATTGTAGCAACGTTTCAAAGGGATTGGAAGGATTTTTGAAGGTTTCACAAGATTTTTTGATGTGCAAAAAAAGGAGAAATAATTGTTCATGTCGTTTTATAGGTGTTTGCATGCATAGCATTAAATGAGATGTTGATACATGGAAACATTATTCAAGGAGCCAACACGTGGTATGTGGCACACAGTTCCTAGCATACCATCGATCGGCTATCTTTAATAGTCATTGGCACACAATCGATCATCATGGAATTTGTTGTTGGTAGACTCTCTTAAGGCATCTCAAAATATGGTATCAATAGTCTCTCCTTAGGCATCTCAAAGCATGGTGTCAGTAGGCTCTTACCAAGTGTCTTAATGAATGGCACATGTAGGCTCTCGATTGGCATCACTAATCTCTTTCTATGAATTATGGCATCGGTAGTCTCTTTCCTAGCATTGATGATCAATAGGCTTCGGCATACCACCAGTCGATTGTCTTTAGTCATCGTTTACACACAACTAAGCATCGTAGAATTTGTTATCGATAGGCTCTCCTATGGTATCTTGAAATATGCTATTGGTAGTCTCTCCCTAGGCATATCAAAATATGGTGGTAGTAAGCTCTTGCCAAGCATCTCGATGAATGGAACTAGCAAGCTCTCGGTTGGCATCACTAATCTTTTATCAAGAATCATGGAGTCGATAGGATCTCACCTAACATCACTGATCGGTAGGCTCTTATCAGGAATCTTAAGCATGGTGTCGATAGTCTATCAGTTGGTATCACTGCTCTCTTATTAGGCATATCAAAACATGGCATTGGTAGTCTCTTGCCTGACGTCACTAGTCGATAACCTCTAGTCAGGCATCTCGCATATGGTGTCGATAGTCTCTTGTATTTCATCATGTATCGATAGTCTCTCATATGTTATTAAGCATATTGATATATGGTGTCGATAGTATCTCACCTGGCATCACACATTAGCAGGCTCTTTTCGGTATTCTTTTACTGTACATTTAATTTTTTTGACAAATTCATCATCTTTTTATATTTGTTCATGAAAAAAAATGCAACTCACCATTCCTTCTACATGACTTTGAATCCTATTTGCCTTAGCTTCAAAAATGATTTACCCCATTATTATAAATACATTTTTGGACCTATCCCTTATGCATAACCCTTCTTGGAAGGCACAATACTACCAAGAATTGTTGTGAAGCAAGACAAAAGACAAGCAAAACCCATTTATAAATGGTTACAAGATTGCAAGAATCTCATGAGGTGCAAAAGTATAAGTGTTCCATGAAATCCAAAGATACAAAATAAAAGCAAAAGCATATTTTAGATGGATAACAAAAATATTTTAATTTATTTTAATTTTTAGGTCATATTATTTGGAAATTTTATTTCGTTAATTACTCGAGAAATCATGGTCATCAAAATTCACCAAATTTTAGTGAGTTTACCTATAACATGACCTATTAAGATATAAGTATTGTATCATGTACTTCAAGAATTTATGCACACAATCTACCAAATTAAGGCTAAATAGGAGAATCATAGTTGTAATTATCCTATCTTTTTGGGGAAGAAAAAATCATTTGCAAAGCAAAAATAATGGATGACAACAAATCAAAATATTATGTGGAGTCATTTTTCATTAACATTAGTTGTTTGTATTCATCATCCTCAATGTTCTCCTTGGATTTCTACATAAATAATTACCTATTGATCTTGGACATCAAGTCGTTCCCAAGATCAAACATAATGGTGGTCAAATACATGTTACACATCCAAATCATCTCTCAAATATCAACAAGCAAGCCCCTAATTAACATCATTCCTCCTCGATGTATTGGATGTTCTATTTGATAGTTTAGAAAATTTTGGCATTAAAAGCTTTGTCCAACAATTCAATAATGAACCCAAAGCAAAAAAAAAAAATTAATTTTATGTCCAAGAAATGTGAGCCAAGGGCTTGGCTAGTTGTAGCCTCATCCACTTTGCAAATTTTAATAAATGACATCACAGCCTTTGTTGTCTACGGTTGTACTGCTACTCTTCTAGGTGTATCGATGCTAAGCTCATATATTATAGTTTTTAATACTTTGTATGGGCAAAAACCTCATAATAGATTATCTTCCTAGGTCCTATCATATTGCTCAAATGGATACTTTCCTCTAGTAACAATAGTCTACTCCCTAGCTTCTTAAGGGCCATATTTGTTTGGTTTAGAATTATATAAAGTAACAATAGGATCTACACTAGTCAAAATGCCACTTTGAGATCAATAATATGATATTTTGAGGCTCCATCTATATGAGCAACTTTCTCTTAAGACCAAGTGTAACCAAAAACTTACACCTGAATTATATGGTCCTTACAAGGTGGTTCACATGATTGGGAATGTGGCATATCAGTTGAAGCACCAACCTACCTCTAAAATCCATTCTATTTTTTATGTTTATTATCTTAAGTAGGTGTTTGGTTAGAAGGTGCAACCCTAAAGAGAGGCTCCATAGTTGAATGAAGAAGGTAATATTAAATTGAATCTAGAAATGGGGTCATAGTCATGGATATGTAATTTGTGGTCTCACCAATTATAGGAGCTACTCATTAAGTGGTAAAATATTTTATAATTCATGACATAGAACCAATGACTATTGTCTATTATATGACTATGTATTGGATGACCATCATTGAGTAGATCACATGTAGATACAATGAAATTATGATTTAATCCTATGCTCACAATAAAATTTCTAAAGAGATCATATACTTTCTTTTTTTTGTTTTTGGAAAACACCCCAATTGGGATGCTACTTTTGGGTAAGTCCCAAGGAGGCAAGGGTATCTATTCCGCCAAAATAGCCTAGGCCTCGCACCTAGCCTACCCCCTTTGGCACACTCAAAGAGCATACCTAAAATAACAAAAACACAAACAAACACAACAATAATAAAAAACAACAAAAAAATACAAAAACAACAAAAGATAAAAAAACACAAAACAAACACAAAAACAATAAAAAAATTCAAAAACAACAAAAAAACATAAAACACAAAAAAACACCAAAAATAACACAAAAAATATATAACAAAAATAATACAAAACAACACACACACCGAAAAACTAAAATGAAGGAAAACAACATAATACAAATTTGGTCTTTCTATGCCAATAGGCTTTTTAGACAATATTAAATAGACAAAACATAAGAATGATCAGTTTGAGCAAGGGAATTAAAATACCTTGATCGAACCAAAGAGAAGCAAAAAAAAAGGTAAAAAGGAACTAGGTGCCTTTAGTATTGAAGCTATCCAGAGAAAGTATAGAAAGAAGAACTTCCCTTATTTGTGAATCCCACCATTTGGGAGGGTGGTCGTAGTAAGTAATATCACCTTTATCCAATACCTAATTAGCTAAAGTATTTGCACTCTGTTTTGTTCTCTTACCACATGATTGTATTCAACTTTCAAAAAGCCCATTTGGATTAATTGAATCTTCTTAACAATTTTTTTTATTCTCCAATCAACCTTATGATTCTTAGGAGTCTTCAACAAATTAATCATGACTTGAGAGTCAAATTCAACTAGCACCTTTTTCCATACAACCTTAGTAGCCTCTTGAAGGCCTCTAAGGATACCATACCCCTCAGCAAGGTTATTGGAAAGGATACCCAAATTCTCAATAAAAGTGAAAGCTAGGGAACCATCTAAAAGTCTACCAATTCCTTTTGCACTAGCTTTTCCAAGGTTCCTCCTAGAGGCTCCATAATTATTGACTTTTCCAAAATCCTTGGGAGAAAGTTGTCAATTCCTTGTTCAATCCATATTTCGATTACTCACATACCCTTTTAGTTAATTACCCTCAAAAGAGTAATCTTCAATCTTTGCATCACTTGATCCCATATTTTGTGGGATTTCTTGGGGTGATTAAGGAGTTTTTAGACTGATTCAACTAAGTTGGCAATGGTCTTTTTACAAATATAGTGAATGTCCTTCCTTTCTTGATTAAAAATTTGGTTGTTTTTTTCTTCTAGATATTCCAAGGTAGAATGGTATAACCCATCCAAACTAGCTTCCTAATCAAATGATCAACACCCTCCTGATTAGGCCAATCCCTTTGAAATTGTTCAAAAGTAAAAAAATTGAACCATTATAAGCCAAGTAAGATGGCCATTTTCCCCCATAGCTCAGAGGCTAATGTACACTCAATAAAAATATGGCTAAAAGTTTCCACATTCTCTCCACACATTTTGCATCTAAATGGGCCATGAAAACTACGTTTCATAAGTTGCTCACCAGTAAGAACCCTATGATGCAATAAAAACCATGTAAAGAACCTCACTTTAGGCTAGATATTTTAAGCCCACAACTTAGTAAATATATCATATGATTGGTTGGGATTATTATGGCATAAGGCCAAATAACCTTGAGCAACTGAATACTCACCCTTAGTAGTGTTGTTCCATCCAAAACAATCTTTATCATGGGACCAAGAGAGATATCTCATATGAAGGATGTCTTTTTTTTGCCTTTCTAGCATTTGAATAAGTTAGTCCTCAATAGGGATCCAATATCTACCAACCTCTAAATTACTAGTATGGTACCGATAATAATTAGCTACCTTTATCTAGTTAGCTCGATGAAGCTCCTCCATCCAAGACCTCCAATCAAGAAACTAAGTTATCAAAGGTTGGTGACCATCCCAAGAATTTGTCCAAAAATTTATCTGTTGACCATTATGAATGATCCAAAATAATTTTTTCTTAATCAAATCCTCACCAGTCTTAAGAACCGCTAAAATGGGAGAACCTTTGGTAGGTAATTTATAGCAAACAAGGTCTTAAGGATTTTTGTTCTCCGCATATTTAGCACAAATATTCTTGGCCTAAAGAGCATTAGGATTATGCAAAATCCTCCAATACAATATAGCAGCTAAAGCCTTATTGTTATTAATAACAGATCAAAATTCTAACCCCTCTTAATTCTTGGGAAGGCATAAAGTATCCCATTTCACCAAGGCCCACTTTCGTTTCTCCTTAGTACCACTCTAGAGTAATCGATGATTGATTTGATCTAATTCTTGAAGAACTGCCTTTGGGATATTCAACACAGTAGAAACATAAATAGGTATAACTTGAAAAACTGATTTTACCAAGGTAATTATACCCCCAAATTAAAGCCACCTATCAGTCCACTTTTCAATTTTCTTCTTAACTCTATCCAACAACCAATTCCAATCTTTTTTTGTCTTTGAATATTGATAGGAATGCCTAAATAAGTGATTGGAAGGCAAATCTTCTTATAACTTAATTTATCCAAGACCATGGATTTTTCTCTAGGAGAGCAGTGAAAGAAAATGACTTTAGATTTATCTTCATTGATCAATTGCCTAGTAGCATTAGAAAAATAGCTAATGATTTCCTTAATTTTAGAAGTTTTCTTAAGTATAGATTTACCTAACAGAGTAGAGTCATCAATAAATTAAAGATGATAAATAGACCTAACTTTGTGAGAAATGGTAACTCCCTCAAGGGTTTTGTTTTCTCTTTTTTTGGTTATAGTCTTGCCTAATCATTCAACAAGAATGATGAATAAATAAGGGGAAAGGGGGTCACCTTTCCTGATACCTCTAGAATCTAGGAATAATTGAGAAGGGCAGGGAGGTCTTATTATAACTTAATTTATCCAATACCATGGATTTTTCTCTGGGAGAGCAGTGAAAGAAAATGACTTTAAATTTATCTTCATTGATAAATTGCTCGGTAGCATTAGAAAAATAGCTAATGATTTGCATAATTTTAGAATATTCCTTAAGTATAGCTTTACCTAATAGAGTAGATTCATCAATAAATTAAAGATGAGAAATAGACCTAGCTCTGTGAGAAATGGTAACTCCCTCAAGGGTTTTGTTTTCTCTTTTTTGGGTTATAGTCTTGCCCAAGTATTCAACAAGAATGATGAATAAATAAGGGGAGATGGGGTCACCTTGCCTGATACCTATAGAAGCTAGGAAAATTTGATAAGGTCTGACATTGATAAGAGCAAAGTAGGACACTGAAGATATACATCCCATAATCTAGTCCATCCAATCCTAAGAGAAGCCAAATTGCCTCAAAACTTTGACAAGGAAGTACCAATCCACTCTATCATAAGCTTTGGCTAAGTCTAGATGAATGAACATAGATGGTGATTTTTCATTTCCATGGAATGGATGGCTTCCTGAGCAATAATAATCCCATCCACTATTTGATGCCCTTCCACATAACCCCCTTGTTTAGGGAAAATAATTTTATGCAAAAGAGGCTTTAGCCTTTGATCTTTGTAATGATTTTGAGAAGAACATTACATAAAGCTATATATCTAAAAGCTTAGATATGATTTACCTCTTGAGCTTTTGGGACAAGAGCTATATAAATTTCATTGATAACCTTCAAAATTTCTTTGGCTTTCCTGGCTTCTTCCACCACCTCTAATAAATCAACATAAAGAATATCCCTAAACTCTTGATAGAACTCAATGGGAAAACCATTAGGACCTGGGGTTTTTCCTTTCTGCTTTTTAAAAAACACATGTTGAAGATCATTGATAATAACTAGAGAAATCAAAATAGAGGTCTCCTCATAAGTGATAAGAGTAGGGATTGCTTGAAGAATATTCTATTGAGAAGCTTATTCAAGAGGTGCAACAACAAATAGTTGAAAAATTAATTGACAACAATAGAGTTCATGCCATCCCAAGCATAGACAATAACTCCATAATTAGATTTTAGGAAAGAAATAAAGTTGTGATATCTTCAAGCTAGAAGAGATTTGTGAAATAAATCTTTGTTTTGATCTCCTTTTTGAGCCATTGGATCCTAGATTTTTGCTTCTATAAGAGTTCTCTTTTTACCATTCCTCTAATTGAGTTGTGAGTTTAAATTCATTTGTACTTCTACTCTTTATGAGGCCATCGAAATGGATTTCTTATTCAAATTTTCAAGTTGAACAATCACTTCATGTTTTTTTTGTCAGATATCTCCAAAATCCTAGTTCCAAATCTTTATTTTGGATTTAATGTATTACAATATTTTGGAAAAATAGAACATCTTAGTCCCATAACTTGGTTTACCTTTCACCATTGTTGCACTCAGGGTCTAAAGGAACTATCTGTAAGCCACATTAACTAAAATCAAAAAGGTGAGAAACTCACATTGGTTTTCCAAATTTCCACCATGATTGGCTAGTGATCCGAACCAACATTGTTAAGAGTCTTCACCTTAGGAGTGTGACCATGGATTAACTTATCCCTTTTAGTCCATCAAAGGGGTACACCCATCCCTACACCATACATAATTCCATCTATGTAGGTGCAGTAAATGTAATGCAAATAAGTTATCCATCTCATCTCCATGATGAGCTAACTTTTCCATAAATCACTCCTAGTGATAGACGATTCATTAATTTAAACCTAATTATTGCCTTTGTGCATTTACCTAGGTTTGGGTCTTAGAAGAATGATTTGATACAAGGTTACTTGAAGTCTACTCCAAAAAGGGATCCCATAATCCCTTAGATTACTCTCTCTCTCTCTAAGCTTCTAATCCATAAGCATAAACATTAATAGATGTCATTTTCTAATCATCTAAGATTCATCATAGTGAGGACTATTCAAGAATATAAAATGCATATATTGTTTCCTCCTCAACTAGATAACTTCTTCCTTTATTTTGATTTACAATTACAATTATCATGAATAACACTATTTTTAATTCAATAAAACTCTTACCAAAATCTTATCCATGATCTATGAATTACAATAAACCTCCCATTTTATTGAAGAGCAAACATAACCTCAATAACTAAATCTAGAAAGTAGTAAATGCAAGATCAAAATATGAAGATATTAGATACACACACAACACAACATATATCCTGAGAAAACCTTACGAGAAAATCCCAGCTTCAAAACATCCTTTGTATCGCACGAGTTTAATTATCTCCAATACAATGATATAAAGGAATCCCATAATTCCTTTTTCCAAAACATCAATACCAATATAAATACATAAGAACCCCATAATTCTTATGTCCCCCAAAACATGTTGTTATTTTAATTCACATTACAAAATCAATATTTCCCTCGAATGAATTCCACATTCATTCTTCTAAAGATGATTTCTTCCTTCTAATAATATTTAAAGGAATAACTTATTTCTAAAGGTCTAATGTATCCATCTACTATAAAATAGCACACAACAAGAATAATAGAGAGGACCCCTTTTTTAAAGTGCAACAAATGCAATCTATAACATAAATAAGCCCATACTTCTTTCAATAGATTTTATCACTAGTTTGAAATGTAAGAAAATTCTCTCTTTTGAAAATAGTTTATCATTTCACATGCAACTTCAACAAAAGCATAGAATAATCCAATATTTACTTATGTTCGATTTTTCATAGCATCATACCATAGAAGCCCATACTTCTCCTAAGAATATATAACCTATCTATTCTTAAGCCATAAATTCAACACTTATATATAAACTCTATGCATTCAAAAAATCTTTCTTTCATTTAATCAAAATAACCATAAACCATTATTTCATTAAAAAAGCCTTTCATTTAATCATACAAAAGTACATTCATCATTCAAGAATGAAACTCATTTATCACTTAAGAATGAAATTCATTTATCACTTGATCCAATATAGAATGAAACTCATTTATCACTTAAGAATGAAATTCATTTATCACTTGATCCAATATAGAATGAAAGTCATTTATCACCTGATCCAACATAGAATGAAATTCATTTATCATTCAACAAACATAGAATGAAAGTCATTTATTCAAAATATAGAATAATCCAATATTTACTTCTATTCAATTTTCTTAAAATCATACGAAGAGAATCCCCATACTTCTCTTAAAAGTAGATATCCTATATGTTCTTAATTATAAATTCAATGCTTAATTATAAAATCTATGTATTCAAAAAGCCCTTCTTTCAAAAATCAAGATTCCTTTAATCCCTTCTTTCAATAATCAAAAAGCCCATTTTTTCAATTAACAAAATTCCCATAATCATTCTTTTATTAATCAAAAGTACCCATAATCCAAAAGGGTTGATTATTATTTCAATCAATCAAAAATACCCATAATCCCTTTTTCACATAGCAAATTCAAGAAGGAACCCCATAATTCCTTCAAGAATGGATTCCCCATCCATTCTTCCCTAATTAGTTTATTGTTTCAACAATCAAACAAAGAGGGAATCCCATAATTCCCTCAAGAATGGATCTCCCATCCATTCTTCCCAAAACAACTTGCCAAACTAATACTCAAACAAGTGCAAAGCAATATCACAAAAATTTCTCAAATCAATTCACATAACAGTAGTTTTCCCATCTATTATATCCTATTGAATACATTCAATACTTAAGTAAGAATAGATTTTCCCATCTATTCTTTCCCATAAGTATGATCAATACTCAACTTAGAATACATGGCTTTGAGAGGATTCCATACTTCACTCAAGGATAGATTCCCTATCTATTATTTTTCAAAATATATGTTCTTAATCCATAAAAGCATACATCTTTTATCAAACAAACCCATCCTAGAAATCTTAACTAGGCAAGGGTCATAAAAGAGTTTCATAGGTAACAATAGTTTTCATTAAAACTTTTTAAAGCATGAACATTAAGGAACTCCATAATTCCTTCAATCATAACTTCATACAAGTTATTACCTTCAAATAAATCCTTATTTTTCTCCAATTTGCATCCAACAAATCATGAACAAATATAGTAAAGAGCATTCGTTTTTCCCATAAAAAAAGGCTATAACCAAGGCTTCCATTTATTTGTTCTCCTATTTTTAAATTTTTCCCACAAAAACCTATTTTGTTTAAAGGATAATAATATCAGTTTGAATCTTTCATAGATAAATATTCCATTAATCGAAAATCCATTATTTCAATTAAATTAAAAAGCCAAAGAAGGTTGGTTTAATTAATGTCAAACAATCAACTTTGTTAACATAAACCATAGAGTCAACAATAAGGTTAACAAATCCACGATAAAACCATAGTCAAATGGGACATTCAAGTCAAACCACAATCAACTAAATTAACACTGTGCCATCACCTGACACTCTAGCCATTGCCAAGCAATGGCATTCCTAACCATCGCTTGGTGGTCAGGCTATAAGGAAATATTATTTTCTTATAAGACATTTATGTGCCCCCACATAATCCATGTGGGATTAAAACTTAATTAAGAATTAAAAAGGGGTTAAAATCCACCTAAACGAGCTTAGAACATACAAACCGCTAAGCCACATGGTAACAAATCAAATGATAGTCAAATGGTCGAGATTAAGCCACGCATCAAAGGAATGCACCACAACCAAAGTTGGGCAGCCCACCAAGAGAAGCGGTCCTGACTAAAACCTATGGTCAACCTTAAAGGGGAGGAAAACCCCATTTAAGGTGTGCCCAAGCCCCCCACATATCCCATATGGGATATTTAGTAGGAAGGCCTAAGCGACCTTTCCCTTGCCCGTGTACATCTGAGCACAGAGTCATCGCGTTATGGTGTCATGCCTCGACGGTGGTTAAAATAATCAAACAATCCTAAGGTTTAAACCTTAAGATAAGCCTAAATGGGTGACAACAAAAATATTAAGGAAGACTTCCCATGATCCTATTATGAAATCCCTTGGTCCTACAAAATATTAAACAACATATGCCAAAATGATTACTCACTTTCTTAAGCACCTGTAGTTAGCTTATTGAGAAAATCTGCTCATTGATAAACATCGGATAAGACGTCCCAAAAGGCAATACGACCTATGACATCGAAAAACTGCTAAGGAATACCAAAACATGTATGTGTCTTCTCTATGTACGCATTGAATGGTCGAAATGGGTCTACGTAAGCTCTATGGCAAAGATAGGTTAATCCAATCCTATAGGATCTATGGTATGAAGGGGAGCAAATTAGACAAGAGGATGATCTCTAGAATAAAGGGAGGTCGATCTAGACCCTTAGTACTCTATTACCATAACTAAAACAAAATTCAACCAAGAATTTAAATAGATGGTGTATAACAAAAATAGAGGATATGCATTCATCTCAAAAGTATCTAAATATGAATGCAAAGGCCTTTAAATAGAATCATAACAATGGGAGAAAAGAGGTTTGCTAAAATCCAACTTGTTAATTCTCTCCTTGGTTATCCTCGACCTTTTCTCCCTTTGATCCTTTCTTTCTCAGGGTCCTCCCCCATTCCTCCAAGCCCCTCTCCCTTTTTTCTATTTTTCTTTCCTCCTATCACCGCCTTCGCACCCGCCTCCCAAAACTCAACCACCCCCTCTAAAACTAAATATTATAGAATATTACATTATTTGGTACATGTACCACCATGGGTACATGTTTAGATTAGGATTTTGTCTTAGATTAGGATTTAAGTATTTACTTTATGCAAAGGAATAAATGCACAAGTATGTGCAATGATGTAAATGTGCATGTTGTCCACATGTACATGAGTCCTTTAGAATAGGAATAACAAGTGTCATTATTTAGGTATTTATGTACACATGTGTCTATCATGTAGAATGCACGTGTCCTTAGGGTAGGAAAGTGAAGAGTCACATACTAGTATATATTTATGACTAAGCATTATAATTAATAATGAAGCATGCATTGCTCATAGCATGCACTAGTAGATATCCAATTACTTATCAAGTTCATATTTTTGTGAGTTTACATTAATGGCTATTTCATGAGTTATTTCAAAATTTTCTCATGCTATTTACTTGCTTATTAGATTACCATTAACATAGTCATAACATTGGATGCTTATTTCATTACTTGTGGTTGCATTTCCTTTAATTTTATAGCTTCAAAAGCTAACACTAAATGTCTATCTACAAAAATTAAAAGCCCATCTACGCAATATGGAAAAGGGAGTGTACTTTTAATTAAGACAAGCCTCCTTACTTAGACCTCCCTAACATGAAGACTTTAATTCCACATTTTGAATATCCAACTTTAATATATTTTATTGCTTGCTTTATTTGAAAGTCAAAAGAGATTTTTATATAATAAAAGCATTAACAATCCATGATGTTAGTCACTTTAATTAAAACTAATGCATGCATGGAACAATATTAATCATCTCCATAATTAATTAATTCAAATGCAAATATTAAAAACTAATACTAAATTATTAGCTTGATATTGTCCACCTAGGTATTAGTAAAACCTCTATTTTTACTAATACCCTCCTAGGTGGATCCGTTCTTGGTGGTCGATATTTTCTTCCACCTATGAGCATAATTAATCCTACAAAATCACATATAATTAGTAGTACCATATCCTTAAAGCAATAAATCAACATCAATATTGCATAATCATCCAAATGCATCAAAACTAAGCATTAGATCATCATTTATCAATACATAGTCCATCATGCAAAGAGTCCTACCAAGGTGGGTCATGATAGTAAGGGCATTAGTCTTACCTTCCTCTACAAGCTTTTTACCTTCTTTTATAATATGATGTTGATCAGTCTTGTGATCTACCTTTTGGTTGGAATCCATCTTTAGTTTTTTTCCCTATTTCTTGACTTACCCCAATTGAATATGGGATGGCTTCTAACCTCAAAGAATGCATGTACAAAGCCAAAGTGTTACTGGAAGGTTCAACAAAGTATATCTTAGAACCTGTATTATTTGAAGTCTCAACATTTAAAATATTATTTTTCTTGTGTATATTTCCTCCCTTTTTTTTGTTAAAAAACTTTAATTTGTTGGTTTGTCTCTGAGTCCTTCCCTACATCTTTAAATTGTGTTTCTAAGATTTATGTCTCCATTATTTCCTCTTCCTCACCTAAGATGTCATTTGTGGAAATAATTTCAAACATATTAGTTGATAACTTCGATTGATCCTTCATAACTAATTTTTTCTAAGTGTTCTTCTTATTAGGCATTTGAAAACCTGCTAAGTTTGTATCCTCTTTCTTTTGATCTAGAATTTTATTTGGGTAGACACTATCCAAATGACCATATTCATGGTAAATTATGCAATGAAAAGGAATGTTATCATAGTCCACCACTTTCTCCCAAGTATCCTCCCCAAATTGTAATGAGATCTTTTAAATTAAGGGTTTGTCAAGATCCATTAAAACACAAATTCGAGTATAAATAATATGTTCAATTTTTTTAGTATAATAAACAATCATCATAAAAGTTCCCAAAGAGTTTCCAATTGAAGAAAAAATAGTTGGATTCTAGAATTCAATTGGGAGGCCAAAGAGTTCAACCCATACAAGACTTGTAGAAGGCATCTCTTCTTCGACTTTAAATTTAGTATGCCAAGGCTTCATGAAAATCCCTACCCTTCCAAAGAACCAGGGATCCCCTTGAAATGTTTTCTCTCTATCTTCATTATTATGAAATAAAAAAATAAAATAACCATTTGGATAAATAGAGATTTGTAACTCACCTTTTGTTTTCCAATTTTTTGCAACCCAAACTTTGAAAGCGGATAGGCTTAGATGAAAACCCAAGAAATGACAAATTAGTCCTCTTTTTTCCAGATATTCTATGCTAGTCTAAATGTCGCCCATATCTAGCTTAACAATTTGAGTTCCATCAGTTTCCCTAAGATATCCCGACTCAATTTTCCTAGGATCAATATTAGGTATTCTTAGAGATTTATGGGAAGCCCTAAGATTAATGTTAGCATTATGTGAGGCTATCTACCACAGAGGGCATCCCTAAAATTTATTTTTAGGGCCAAGTGCTTGAAATCCTTTTCCTTGAAAGGGGTTTCCATAGTGGATTTATTTTTGGGCTTCTCTATAGTGTCGAATTCACTTGAGATCTAAATCATTTTTTGATCAGTTGCTTGAAACTTGTTTCAAGATCTCTTTAATCCATGCCTTGGACGTAGAGCAAAGGTATTATTTTTACTTCTATTTTCTACAACAAATTGGAAGCTATTTTAAATCAAGTTCGTAGCATGAAGATCTATTGAAAGATATATTTCTAACCCATCTTGGGTCCCCTGCAATATATCTCGCAAAAATCTTGAGTATAAACCACAAAAATATTGGTCGCTAGGGCCCAAAGGCCCCAAAAAAATAACCTCTAGAACCTATTGTTCTCAACACATATGAAACCCTTGCACAGCTGCTCACTTTGAAAAAAAACCCTTAAAAAAAATCTCCAGAGATCATATACTTTCTTTGCAACCATCTATTAGATAATAAAAATATGTCCAATATTTTTGCTATATAAGTTTTTCAAATGCATCATTATCCCTTGCATAGTGAAAGAATTAAGGAATAATATCTCAAAGGCCATTTGAATTTCTAAATAAAACAAAATCCTCCATTGATTTAGACCATCTAGGAGTACCACCCTTATTTTTGAAGGAGATAAACTGTGTTAAAATCTCCCTGAAAAATTCATAGATAACATTGATGAATAATTGTTGAATTGTATATAAAAAAATTGAGGTCCTTCTAACAATTATCATGAATAATAACTATAGTTAGAGCATGTATATTTGTATTACTATAGCTATGATATTTTCATTTTGATGCAAAAAAGACTAGAAAACCAATTACTTTTTGCTTCTAGCAATTGTCCATCCCATTAGCATTTGTCTTATATTGTTGCAATACCTCCTGAAGATCCTATAGTAGAAATTTCTAGAAATCCTCCATATTTCAAATCTTTTTAAATGCATCTTTATATTCCTTACAATTTATTTTTGTTTTTGTATTAAAATAGACTCCAATTTATAACAACCTATTGATTCCCCAATAAATATTTTTTTAAAGGTACAATATATTATTTTTACCATTACTTTTTATGCTTAGTTTGGCCTTAGCTAGATTTTTTTTAACTGGTTTTATGTTATTAAAATAGGCCCCTCGTATTACATCATGATCACATAGTGGAATTATAATAGTTTGGTAATTATTGTATACATAAAAAACAACACCATTGCAATAAAAATGAATCATTGTATTATGTTCGGGAAAGTGGTCCCTTGGGATACAAATTGACCCTTTGAGGGTGCATTTTACAATAAGATGTCCACAAGGGGTAATCCCTTTTACAAATCAAACATGGTGTCTTCATCTCTTCATGCTACAATCAAGGTTGGAGGTGGGTTTGTGAGTTGTGACCACCATTGAAATGAGATTTGCACCTTGAGTTGAGTTGTATACCTGCACACATGGAAGCAAGAAAGATGTTAGTAGCACCTATTTACAATGATTATGATAAAATGACTAATGCAAAATGAAAATAAAAGAAGATGATTATTATGATTGCTTACATGAGCACAATTCGGGCAGCATAACATTAGCATTCCCTCTTTTCTTCTTCTCCTCCTTTTTTCCTTTTTTTATTGGTCATGTGATGGCGCCTTTATAGGCCTTTGAGGGTTTTGGATGGAAGGATAGGTGGCAAGCCAGGTCTGCCAAGTGGCAGGGACTGGGTAGCCACCTATCTTGGGTAGTTGTAGTGAGTCACTAGAAGTGTCTCACTTAACTAGGAAGATGCGGTAAGTGGGTAGTTGGAAGTGGAGTGAGGTGTAAGATGTGGCAAGTGGGTAGGTGGAAGTGGAGTGAAGTGTGAGATGTGGCAAGTGGGTAGGTGGAAGTGGAGTGAAGTATAGAGTGAGGTGTGAGATGTGGAAAGTGGGTAGGTGGAAGTGGAGTGAAGTGTGGAGTGAGGTGTGAGATGTGGCAAGTGGGTAGGTGCAAGTGGAGTGAAGTGTGGAGGGTTATCCCATGTGAAGGGACAAAGGGGACAAGGGTGTATGAGAGGTGACAAAGGGGTGATGGTGATGTGGTCAGGATACATGTCAAGTGAGGAGAGAGGGATCCTAGGAGGATATTTCCTAGATTTAATAAAATCTAGAAAATATAATTATGTGCAAGATTTTATACCTAAGTCAAGACTTAGGCACATATTGTTATGCAGAACTGAAATATGCAACGTGGATGAATAATGTGCAAGAATTATATGCCTAAGTTTAGACTTAGGCATATATTATTATGCTGAATTGTGATGTGCAATGTGGGTGAATGATGTGCAGGAATTATATGCCTAAGTTTAGACTTAGACATATATTATTATGCAAAATTATGTGATGAAATGCAAATACCTAGATTTTGGTGTCTACAATTATGCATGTATCGCTTGGCAAGATTCAAGCCATGGTCTCCTCAAAAGTTTAAGAATAAAACCACTTGACATAATGCCATTTGATTCAATATTAAGTTCCATCCATGATATTTGAACCTTGGTTTAGGGTGTGAAACTCTTTAATCCAACCAATTTCTCTAAACCCCATGGGCAAACTTAGCCCCATTTATTGTTAATACTAGTGATATTTGGTTTTCCAAATTAATATCAGTTTGAGTTTCCTTTTCTCTTTGTTATTTCTTTGAGGGTTCTTCTCTCTTTCTTCATTCCCATAAATGGTTTCATCTTCATTAATCTCTTATGATATATAGGTTTATGCTACAGTAAGGGACCTTAAATGCAAGGAATAATCTCAAAAACACTTTCTTCTTTATGCTAACCTAGAAACCTTAGTGTAAGGATCATCCTCTATAGCGCTTACTTTATTATGCTATCGTATGTAGACACCCAATTTTGAGTGCATCATTAAACTCCAAATTTGCCAATATCCTCATCAAGCATCCAAGCTAAATTAGTTATCCCCAATCCCAAATCAAGAGAATTTATTTCTACAAAAGCAATAGCACCAGAACATGAGCAAAAGTGTTGGTGGCACTTTTGATCCCTAGTAGCACTTTTGTGCAACTTAATTTTTTGTCCATTTCTCATTTGATTTTACTACAAATGGTCATCTTAGCAAAAGCACTAGAGCATTAAAACTACCAGTGTTATCACCTCCAACACTACTCACTATCAAACAACAAAAAATGAAAGTTTGATAGTAAGTACCTTCCAAGCCACCCACCAAAAATAGAGTCAATCATATAAGTTTGATCCACAATCCCAACAGAGATCTAAAGCCCAAGATTTATCATTTTCTATATTCTATCCATTAATTGCATCTTGAGATCATTTCAAAATCATACCTTCAACAATCCTATAAAATTCAATACAAACATCCCCCAAGGAGCCATGTATTTCCATAAAACCAACATTTGGGGAGCTCAATGGATCAATTATCTTGTGCATATCAAAATCCTATCAAAATTCATAATAATCAATCTTCAAGCATGTCAAATTTTTATTAAAATAATATCATGATCTTGTGAAGGTAACAGGCTCTCAAGTATTAAATTTTTCATGCAAAAAGAAATCTCAAATCAATACAAGAGGAAATCAACCTTGGCATCTTGGAGCTACAAGTTTGCTTATGGTTGTGCTCTATTTCCTTCTTATCTCTTGTTATTATCTTCATTGTGTAGCCCTCTAAATTTAGATTATCTTACTAACTTTTCTTTTGATCATCATATTTCTATCTAGTCATCATATTATTTCTTAAATCATTTAGATTTCATTCTACATAAGCAATATTTTTGTCTTACTATATATATTAGGGCCCCTACACCACTTGGATCAATTCCTTCATTTCATCACTTACAAAGATCATAAATTTATCATGTATGCATCATTTTGTTATCTACATAGGTGAAAGCACTAATGAATTTTAGGTTCGATGGTGCTAGCACTCATTGTTCCTAAAATTAAGTTTGTAATTATAGAAAGCAAAAAAACTATCAGCTAGAAAACATTGGTAGTGTTATCGCTCATCCAATGACACTTTTTCCACTAAGCACATAGTCCATATTTTTATCATATTATAGTTTTACGTCTAATCTCTAGATAGGGGTTTGATGTTGGCCAAGGGAGCCATATACTCTCCTCTATATTAGGCAAGCCACATTTCTCATAATCCATCATTTTTCTATTTGTTTTGCAAGTGAATTGAAGTGCCATTAGGAACTAGTAGCATTGATAGCACTTTTATGAGATCAACAATGATTCTACTAGTAGTGCTTTCATTGAACATTGGCACTTTTGCCTTTGTGGTAGAAAAAAAGGTTTTCCAATCCCAATATTTTTTTTTAGCATTTAGTTCATAGGACTATCTATTGTCTATATTCAATTATTTTTGTTTCTATGTTTTCTATTTACTCATTAAAGATAAAACAAAAAGAAAGAAACTAGCTATATTTGATCATAAGGGAACTAACTAAAACTTGCATAATATTGAAAAAAATTTGCATATAGACACATTAGGCTTGTTTATTACATAATCCTCTTGAACCATTGCTCTTAAAAGGAAAATCATATTTAACTTATCATCAAAATCAAAAACATTTTTTTTTTTTGGTAATTAAATATTTATCATTAACTCAGGTTTTTTAGGTTGACCCAAAACCTTTTTACAAAAATAGCCCATGGCTGAGGAACATAAATAGAGACAAACAGAGGATCCTCCGTCCTCTACCCCAACCATTCATCCTTACCTGGGACCCCACACCCTGAGCGTCCCACCCCAAACAGAGCATAACACAAAATGACACACAGGGCCTTTGCCCATCCTGACCCATCCTAGGCATTGCACCTAAACCTAGACACAACATCAACAAAAAAAGGAGAGCAACACGCAACCCTCTGCCCTGACAAGAACGTAAAAATTTAAACTTGAAGACCAACAACAAATTCAGCAAAAATAGACAACCCAGGGCAGCAAAACACCAGAGAGGACCCTAGTCCTCCTCTTCGGCCTCCTCCTCCTGATCCTCCTCTTTGTCCTCTTCATTGTCATCCATCTCCGGGTTGTAAACCACCGGCTTGTTGCTCTGGTAGCCCTCGTTAAAGAAAACCTTGGTCAGGACCTCCTGCAACTCCTGCATCTGATGGTTGATGTTGGCTGCAGTGTTCAGGACAAACCTTTTCAGCTCCATAATAGATGGGTCAGGACCCTCATCCTCGGAGGTAATGTCCAAGATTTTGCTACTACCCTGAACTTGTTTATTCTTTAGTCTCAGAGAGGACCTGGGGGGTGGGTCATCGATCCTGAGATGCTTCCTGGCCGGCCCTCCCTTGGCACTTGACTCACCCTCTCTCCTCTTGGCAGGGGAAGGTTTGGGTAACCCGAGGCTGTCTCTCCCCCTCGAACTCTCACCACGAACCCGTGGGGGATCCTCAGGGGGTGGGGGAGGGAGCTCAGGTTGGGGAACATTGTTAAGGATGAATTTATAGATAACCTTAAGCAGGCCTTGGTGCATGGGCATTGAGAAGCCTTTCTTGTTGTGGGACGAGGTAATGGTGTGATTGAGGGAGTTCATCAGGAATTACGGGATGCTAATGGGGTTTACATCCCTGAAGAAATTTACAAAGGCGTAATGAAAGCTCAACAACACTTTACCAGGGTCTTCTACCATGATAAATTCGAGGACATTCTTCATTACCGCATTCCAGGGCATCGGTAGGTCCGTCCTTGTGAGACCGTTCTTCGCCTCCTTGTAAATTTTTGGATTGTCCTTGAATTCTTTCAACTCCACCTCCTAGTGGTGCTTCTGTCGATGAATCGACCTTCCCTTAACCGACTATCCAGTAATAGTCACCAGCAGATTGGCGTCAATGATGAATTCACGCCCCCGGATCTCCACTCTGCCATCCTCCCAAGTCTCCATCATAGCCAACGTGATTTCATCCTCCACACCCGAGAATAGGTCAAAAAATTGGGTAAAATGCCTATCGGTCAGAATAGCCTGAGCAACAGGCTCCATGACCACCATGTTGGGCTCAATGTAAATCATATTTGGAAGGGTTACCATCAGATTCCTCTCAAGAGTATCATGGAGCTCTGAACTCATAGTTTCGGACATAACCCTATCGTAGTAGGTACTAATATGAGGGTGGCACCTTGGCAATCCTCTGCCATCCGAAGTTGGTTCCTTAAAGCTCATGCCAGTTCTGGAAGCGTGCCTTCGAGCACCGTTATCTTGGAAAGTAAGCCACTTCAGCATAGGGATCGTGCCACCGTATCCCTCGTCATATCTCTTAGGATCCATTATCTGAACAATAATGATAACGATGGGTGGGAGAAACCTCACGATACGCCACCTTCTCTTGGAAACAACACTCGCGTATATCAAGACGTATGGAAACTTGCTCCTGATACCGCGGTAGGTCCTTATGGCATAAATGTCATATTTAGGGACAAGGTCCACCACCTCGGAGTTACGCCACCTGGTTAACCGATTTTCCATGCTGGCCTTGGTCTTACTAAATGCTCTTTCCAATATAGGTGTGACCACTGGGAAACACCTTCTAATTTGGGCCCTCTACCCACTGCACGTGATCTGCCGGCTTGAAATCCACCTCATCAAGATTTGGAAAGGATGATTTCTTCCACGTCACCTGGGACCTCATTCGTCCACGTGATCAATCCGTCAACCTCCACCCCGATGCTTGCCAGCTTGTCCGCTGCCTTGTTGGCTTCACGGAACACGTGTTGGGCCTTCTTCTCTTCACCCCCGTCAGCAAGGATCCTAACTTCATTGATTAGGGCCTCGATCCTCCAGGGAGGTTTTCTTTTATTGTTAATGAGGTTGATAATATTCAGGGAATCCCCTTCCACATAACATTTACCCTGGGCCTCTTGGAGCATTTGCAGACCACGCCACAACGCCCATGCCTCAGCCTCGTTATTAGTCTTGATCCCGATGTTTTCAGAAAAGGCAAAAACAACTTTACCGTGATGATCTCTCACCACCCCTCCAGCTCCAGCTTTTCCAGGATTGTCCTTGGCCGCCCCATCAAAATTGAATTTGATCCATCCCACTAGGGGGCGGTCCACCTAGCCTCCATCCTCGGATGAGGATTAATCACACCTGAAGACTCCTCTAAGGATATATCAAGATATTGGGCAAGGATTCTTTCCTGCAAGGGAATGGTTTGGGTAGTTGGAGGGAGGATGCTTAGGTTCTCTTTGGCGAAAACTAGGATTTTGTTGAGAACCAACAACGGGTCGAGGTTAGAATCGAAAAAGGCTCTGTGGTTCCTTTCTAACCAGATCTACCAAAGGTAATGGTGGAGGCAAATCTTCCAGAGGAACCTGAGCTGAAGGCTTCTGAAGGGAGAAGGCCACTGATAGAAAAGCTCCAGAATGGTGGCAGGTTGGACCCAGGAGATATTAAAGGTTTGGAATAATCCATTAAGGATGGCTACAGACCAGGGGCACTCTAAAAAAATGTGATGAATGGATTCCCAACTGTTCCTGCACAAATAACACCTGTTAGGCAAAAACATACCTCTTCTTATCATGTTGTCGATGGTGAGGATTTTTCCTTGAATCACCGTCCATGCGAAATGAGCTATTTTGGGGATCAGCTTGCGGATCCAAACCAGATTGGTTTCGAACGGAGGATCATCATGGTCAATAATCATCCTGTAAGTGGATTTGACTGAGAATTCACCACTCTCAGTCGCGTCCCACCTCAGGTGATCATCCTCTGCTCTTTTAGAAATGAATTGTTGAGAAAGGATAGCTTCTAACTCCATTGATTCGCCCTAAAGTCCCTGAGCCCTAATAGGTTTCCATCTCAAATTACCTCCCTCCTGACTTAGGAAATCGGACACCCAAGGTCCAAAATTATTATCAGTATAATTTTTGAGTCTTGCTATCCTGGGATCTGAAAGCAAAGCCTCTTGCGTAGCCCATCTGTCCTCCCAGAATCTGATCTTCGAGCCCCTCCCGACTATCCATCTCATACCTTTTTTCACAATGTCTCTGCTAGCTAGAATAGCTTTCCAGATAGCAGAACCTCTCATAGGAATGGGAGTGTTAAGAAAATTGGATCCCTGAAGATATTTCCTTTTCATAATGGCTATCCACTCATTCTCTTCATTTGTGAGGACCCGCCATGCTTGTTTCGCTAACAGGGTTGTGTTTAGGTGGGAAATTCTCCTAAGACCCAGGCCTCCTCGATCTTTGGGTCGACAAACTTTGCTCCACCCAACTAGATGGATCCTGTTCTTGCCTTCAGAGCCTGACCATAAAAAGTTTTTTTGCAACTGCTCAATTTTTTGGAATACTCGAGTCGGGGCCTTGAAAGCTGACAGGAAGTAGACCGGGATACTTTGTAGCGAGGCCATAGTCAGGGTAGCTTTCCCTGCTTGAGATAAGAAATGCCCTTTCCAGCCAGCAAGCCTTTTTTGGATTCTTTCGACCACATTGTTCCACATAACTCCCAAAGGAGCCCTAGTGAAAAGAGGTAGGCCTAGATAGGACGTAGGCAATGAGGCGATAGCGCACCCCAAAATCCCTGCGATCCTATTTTGCCTAGGGATAGGGGTGTTAAGGAAGAAGATTTTGCTTTTGTTGAAATTAACCTTCTGACCAGCCGCCTCCTCATACAGGTTTAGAATGAATTTGATCCTTTTAGCCTCTTCCACCGAAGCTAAGGAAAGCATCAGAGTGTCATCAACAAATTGTTGATGAGAGACAGGGGCCGTTTGAGATGTGGCTTTGATACCCGATATCAGGCCTGCAGAGCAGTCAACTTTGATAGTCCTACCCAAAGCTTCAGCCACAAGGATGAAGAGCATAGGACTAATAGGATCCCCTTGCCTCAATCCCCTATGACTTTGAAAAAAACCGGTCGGGGACCCATTCACCAGAATAGAGAACCAGGGTTTCTGAATGCAACCTCGAATAAGTTTAACCCACTGATGATGAAAGCCAAATTTGACCAATACTGCCTCTAGAAATTCCCAATTGATGCGGTCAAAAGCTTTGTTCATGTCGAGTTTCAGGGCAAAGGAAGCTTTCTTGGTTTGGTTGGCCGAATGGAGAGCTTCATGAACCGTGATGACCCCATCAAGAATAGATCTCCCTTGGACCGAAATCCCCTGGCATTTGTCGATGATAAAAGGTAGGATGCTCTTCATTCTAATTGTGATCAATTTGGTGAGGATCTTGTAGGATACATTACAAAGGCTCACAGGTCTGTAATCTGCCATTGTTTTTGGATCTGCCCCTTTAGGGATCAAGGCAATAAACATGGAGTTATAGCTTCTAGGAATGTGTCTGGAAGTCTGGAACTCCCTGATTGTCGCACATACATCAGCCCCAACTGTATCCCAGTAGGTTTGAAAAAAGTGAGGAGAGAAGCCATCGGGTCCTGGGGCTTTATCAGGATCCATGGAGAACAGAGCCTCTCTGATTTCTTCATCTAAGAAAGGATCGATGAGATTCCTATTAATATCATTGTCAACAGCTCGAGGAATGGCCCTCAAGAGAATGTCTTTAGCATTGGCCTGACATTGCACTTCTTCTCCCAGAAGGTTGCTGAAGTAAGTCACAACTTCATTTCTGATTTCTTGAACATCAATAGCACTGGATCCATCTCCCTTCATCAGATTTTTTATTCTGTTGTTGCTTCTATTTCTAAGGGTGGTCACATGGAAAAATTTGGAGTTAGAATCCCCGTCCTTAAGCCAGAGAGCTCTCGACTTCTGCCTCCAATACATTTCTTCGTAGGCCAGAATGTTGTGGAATTCAGCCAAGAGAGTTTTTTCTTCGGCTTTGGTAGCTTCATCATACTGGCCATTTTCAATGCTCCTTTCGATGACACTTAGTCTTTCACTTGCCTTTTTTTTATTTTCAAACAAGTTCCCAAAAACTTCCTTATTCCACTTTCTGAGGTTATCTCTTACCATTCTTAACTTCTGGGATAGTTTGAAGGATGGGCTACCCTGGCAACTAATCCTCCACCATTGATTCATTTTATCTTTAAGGTCCTTATGCTTGGTCCACATTTCCTCAAACCTAAAAGGCTTCTTTAGGGAGGACTGTTGGGGAACCTCAAGCAGAATAGGGTTGTGATCTGATGCAATCTTGGGAAGAGACTATAGGGAAGACTCCCCAAAGTCCATAAAAGCCTCCTTAGATAAGAAAAATCTGTCCAGCCTCTCCTGGATGTGGTTGTTCCCTACCCTCCGATTGCTCCAAGTAAACTTAGCTCCTTTTAGCTTTACATCCATAAGCTCATTTAAATTGACGAACATATTAAAGTCCTCCATGCTTCTGAAAGGTAGGCCAGATCCTCCTTTTTTATCGGATGGGTATAGGGGTGTATTAAAGTCTCCACCTATAACCCAAGGGACGTCCTTAAAGGCTTCGCTCAGATGGGTCAGGTATTCCCACAACGAGGCTCTTTCTTGAATGGTGTTAGGAGCATACACATTCGAGGTGATCCAAGACTTATTGCAGTCTAGGTCATGAAAAAGAACACTAAGAACCCTCTCCTCTGCCTGGATAACATTTCCTTCCACTTTCTAAGGATCCCACATCGTTAACAACCCTCCCGAGGCTCCTCTCGCTTTCATGAAAGCCATTTCCCCATGCTTCCATAATCTGTTGGCTGCAAGAATTGCCTGTCCCTCATCCATTTTGGTCTCTTGAAGTAATAATATAGTCGGATTCACTATTTTCCTTAATGACTTGGCCATCCTTTGTTTCACTGGGCCATTAAGGCCTCTCACATTCCATGAGAGGATCTTCATTTAGATGACTTGTTGTTTTTCCCTCTCCCCTTTCCTTGGGTTGGGGGAGATTTGTTGTTTCTGTTATCCTCCTGACTTGAGATAACTTGTTGTAGTAGTGTCCTCTGTTTCCCATTTGCTATTTCATTGTCAATCTTGAGTTTATAATGGTCTGCCTCGGACATTCTTCCCCTCTTTTTTTCACTTCCAAAGTCAATCGAGGATTTCGTTGAACTTCTTGTCTGCTTTGGGCTAAACTTAGGAGGAATGATTTGTTGCAAAATGGGGCTTGATCCCTCATTGTTCCTTCTGGTATTAGTAATGTCGATACTTGTTTTTGCGCCCTCCAGATTTAGCCTGTATTCATTTGGGTTCTGGACCAACCCTTGAGGATTGAGCAGGTCAACGGATATATCTAGAGATGGCCCTGCTTTTGAAGGGGATTCAAGGATTTTGGGCCACACGATCTGAGGCTCCTCATTCTCCTCATTTTCTTCATCAGAATCCTTTTCAGCTAAAGCTTCAAATCTATTTAAACTTAGGGTTTTAGGGCTTACCTTATCACCCTCTTCAACTTGTTGCTTTCCTTTCTCCCTGGCTTTGGCTTGACTTTCTCTGGTAGTAGGGTCTGCTCTAGCTTTCCTAAAAACTCCTCTCCCTTGTGGGACCCGAGGTCCTTGGTTTCTGGCATTCCTTCTTCCATTGAACCCTAAAGGGTTTGGATTCTTCGGGCCTTGAATATTGGCGGCCACGGTTGGGCATTGGCTTGGAAGGTGACCTTGGTTTTTGCATTTCGTGCAAAAGGTAGGTTTATTTTCATATTCTACCATTTGTTTCCTCAGATATTTTCCATAACCCAACTCAACGAAGGTTGGTAGTTCACATTCTAAATTTGCGTTAACACAAATCCTTGCCTGGGTCATTCTTGTTCTTGCCAGAGTGGAATGGTCGATAGCAACCAGTTCCCCTATAGTTTTTGCTATTCCTTGAAGCCAGTATTCGTTCACGAACTGGGCAGGTAAACTTGGAAAACGAACCCAAATGGGGGTTGTGTTAATATTTTGTGTCTCTGGGTCGAAATATTCTCCCCAACGCCTTAGGAATAGGTTGCGCCTCCCTAGAAACCATGGCCCACCTGTTAAAATTCGCTCCGCGTCTTCCTTGTTGTTGAACCTTATAATGAAGAACCCTCTTGCAAGGGCCACTATCTCTAGGTTGCCTACCATTTTCCATTTGTTCCAAGCCCATGCCCTTATGGTCTCTATGTCGGGCCTACCGCCCAGGAACTTTCCAACCAACGAATGCTTTTCCATCGCCAAAAACCCATCCATAATGTTTGCAGGAGCGATGATCCTATTTTTTTGGGAATCAATGGAGGGAGATTTTTACAAAAATCCCCCTAGACCCTTTTAGGGTTTTCGCAAAGGACCAAGCCTTTTTGGGTCCCGCAGCTCCTTGTTGGGTCCCTTTGTCAGGTTCTTTATCGGGTGGGTCGGATCCTCTTGTCTCAGGCTTTGGATCTCGGCCGTCCTCTGCCTCGGTTCCATCCTCTGGATCCTCGCCTGCCCCTTGCTCCTTACTCCTGCCTGCCCCACCTAACCCTCCTATTACATTTACTCAAAAAAAATCCTCTTACATTTTTTGATTCATTTGTAACTAGCATATGACTAGATTAAGGTTAAGCCTTATCAAAGAAAAATCTTAAGAGAAATATAGGTGTTCTCTAATTAATCCCCTAAAACTTAGACTTAAGTTCACATTGCCCCTATCCTTAAGGTGAAAAATTAGTGGGAAGTATTATGGTGGATCCCCTAATAGGCCCTTCATGATTTCTCATTCCCCTTCTCACATTTTGGTGAACCCATGAACACCATAGTGGGTCCCAATATAATCTTGACCAATGTAAACCTTAATTTAACTAAAATTTATAAAACCTTAATCAAGACCATTAATCTTTTTATTTTGATTAGATCACATTAAATATAGATAATAAGAACATAACCAATTTCTAGTCTTATAAAAGATCTTTAGGATACTTTTAGTAACTATCGTATGAGCTATTAGACTATATTGGGTATATAGTAATCCTAGGCTGCCATCCACCCACATAGGGTCTGCACATACTTACATCTAGTAAGGAGTATATTATAGTGGGCTAGTGGGAGTCATAAGGAGGCATACTATTACCCCTCACATACCATCTTAGATATGTATTCAAGAGGTCACTTCCACATATCATTGGCATCCCACATATTGTATTTATCTCATATACCAATGGGTATATTGAGAGGATTCAGGTATATAGGGACCATCAATATATATAGAGGCCCTTAAGGTATATAGGTTGGATTGGGTATATCTAGGGAAGGACACATAAGGTTGCTAAAACATATTCTTTTTTCCTTTGATCAACTTTATAAATAATTAAATCTTGAACCCTACCTAACCTATAGCACAACTCACCAGTTGTCTATTAATCCTAATCTTCTTGCAAAGGGTCATGATGACTAACCTACCTTTGAGAAGCCTACCTTTGATCAAGAATGTGAGGTTTTTATCCATCATGATTCTCTAAGATCTACCCATGAGGAATATGGAAAAGAGTAGTCTTTTAATATGCAGCTCATATGGCTTATTTCTTATAGAATCATAGGAAAACCATAAAGGCTTTCCTTAAGAAATATGATGAAATCCTAGGCATTTCTATAGGGGATGATTCACTAATGGATTGTCCCTAACAACCTAACTTAAATCATGTCATTAGATCAATTGGGTCCATCCTTTGGATCTATAAGTGTAAACCAATGCATCAACATATCTTTTTAATGATTCAACACCTCATATTATCACCACATCAATGGATGTCGAGACAAATCCTTCCACATTCATTGGATAATTATTCATCTATGCCTACCCTTAAGGAATTATTACAAGGCAGTGTTAGTTGCCTTGTATCTCAATAGGTAAGCATAATATATGTTCCCAATTAGAGTGTGTCATCAAGTATCCCAATATCTAATCCTCATATCTATTATCCCATAATCCTCAATCTAAATGGGTATGGGGTTTACTCAAAACTCTAACCCCACAACCTCTCGTCATTCATCTTCTAATCCTTTCATCTCAAGTGCCTTGGGATTAAATTGTATGATGCTAGATTTGACATCACATACCTAGGCTTATCAACCTCCTTATATCAATAATCGTCAAATCCTTTCTATTTTTAATAGATACCTTTTATAGCATCAATTTTTGTTTCTCTTGAACTTCAAACCTGGACTTCTAAACTAGAGAAATTAAAACATTAATGACCATCATCCAAGGGTCTTCATCTAATCACGGCTACTCATTGATGACATGTGCAACCAACCCCTATATCCTTTTATAGTTAGTTACCCCTTTCTTCCTAATTTTGAAACCCCCAAGTTTCAAATGTGCAAATGGAAGGAGGATCCGATCAAACACCTTAGGTTATTTATAACTGCTTGTAGCAGAATTTATTATGATAAACCATTGCTACTTCATATCTTCCCTAAGAGCCTTAGTAGCCTTACCTTAGAATGAAATTACCAAATAATAAGGCATTCCTTAAAAATATCTAACAACCTTGTTAAAAAAAATCAAGCAATTCTTAATCTAATTTGAGGAAAATATCACCATTAGTGACCTGTACCAACTCAAGTAGTCCAAATATAAGAATTTTTTCAACTTCTTATCAATATGGTGAGCCCTAGTGGGGAGACTGTAATATATCCTTCCACCTTAAAACTTTCTAGACATATTCATAGGAAACCTTAATGAGAAATTGATCTTCTACTTAGAGATGGTTAGAGTGTCTTCCTTCAGAGATGCAATTAACATGGCCAACAGAGTATATACAACCTTGTCAAAATAGGGCAACTAAAGACCAAGTTCTACGAAGAAGAAAATAAGTCCTCCTCTAAACCTAAGGTATAGTATAAGAATAAACATTTTGTAGGTGATGGAGTCACAAACTCATGCTAGACCAACAATGTTAATGCTATCACAAACCTTCAAAAGCTTTTCTTAGGGAATCACCAATAATAAGAACCCAAAAGGAGGTACTTGTGATTGTATGAACCTCTTTTAGTCATCCTATATCAACTTCTAAAATCTAAAATGATAGAAGTTCCACCTATAAAACCTATTGAACCAATAGGAAAAAGGCTCAATGGTTTCATCCTAATGAGCAATGTGTCTTCAACTGCATCAATGGTTATGTGACCAATAGAAGCATTGCTTTAGAAATGTGGCCCAAGACCTAATCGACAATAACTAAGTTATTCACAATGACTCTAACTCTCAATCTTCTTCCAGTCAAAATATAGGAATCTTTTAGAATTTGTTGCCTAATCATAATTAAAATTAAAATGTATTGAATAACATTCATTACAATAAAATCAAGTGGTATTAGCTCAATCGGTTAGATTCCTCAATATTTAAAGAGGAGACCTAGGTTTAAATATTTCCAAGCGATATATTTGATAATATTTAATCTTTGTTGTAATACCACTATGTGGTTTTGATGTAATATGGGTGGGGTCCGTTTTAGTCCCATATAACCAATTGAAAAAACATTCACTACAAGAATGTCCCACTTGTAATCAAAGGGATGATTGAGGTGATCCATTATTTTAATCATATCTCTCACATTTGTGTTGTAACAAGACAACACAAAAATCAACCGTCTCATCAACCTTCAAGACTTCCCTTGGCGCTTCATGCAAAAATAACTTCTCCATTTGAAGGACCTCATCTAATCATCTAATTAGGAATAAGCTAAATATGCTTTTGATTTTTTTACAATAGCCTGAGAGCACCTCTACAAAAATCTCTCTTCTTGAATTACTTAGGTTTTTATTAGCTCACAAATATATCTTACTAAAAAAATTTAGTGAACAAGTCATTCCTCAAGATCTCAACCTAAATGATCTTACTTCTATTTTAGGATCCTTTGAGGTTAACCATGCAACTATATCAGTCTATAATAATGTTATATTTAAATCCTCTATGGTTAGATATCAATCATTATATATTACAAGCCATATTAACAACAAATTCATCAAGTGAATCTTAGTCAATAATGATCCTAAGCTCAATGTTTGTAGCCTAAAATTCATCAATCATTTCAAGCTAACTAAACAAAATTTAGAGAAAATAGATATTGTTATCAAGGATTTTGATAGTGGAGAATGTGAGTCTAGTGGAACTATAGTCGTACCCCTCAGAGTTAGACCCCACACTCTCACTACTCTCTATTATAGCATGCCATGTGATCTAACATACAACATTCTTCTCTGGAGGTCATGGATCCATGAAATGTAGGTCATCCCTTTAACTCTTTATTAGTGTCTTCAATATAAATATAGGGGTAAAAATTATAATATTTAGTTGACCCTAAACCTTTCACCTATTTTTAGGTAATCAAGGTAAAAAAATAGAAAGCTTGTCCTTGTTCTTCTTTACTTGAATCATCTTCTTCTTATCAATTTTCTATCACTAATGCATTAAGGCATCTCACCTTAAAAATTCCATCTAAAAATAAAATTTAGGGTCAAATTTCTAATCTAATCAATACTAATGATAACAAATCAAATAGTAATCAACTTGTCCTAAGTCTATTCAAGCTCCCTCCATCACCCTCAATTGTAGGTTTACCCTCTAACAATAAGGGTAAAACAATGCAAATAGGAATATGCTCCTTTATTTGCATTGGTAGTACCAATGAAAAGAAAATCCATTACAATAATAATTACATAGTTGAATGATAGTATGCTTCATGCTTCTTGTTGAACTCATATCCCATCCCTAAGTAGATGCTTTCCAATATGGGATATCAAGGTAAAGGACTAGGCCTATATGAGTAGGGCATTAAAGAGCCTTTATAGACCAAAGCTTGACTAGGTTTTTGTGGGATAGGTTATATTCCCAACAATGGAAATTTTTTGCTTTATTCTTCTTTTAATGGCAAAGAAGAAGTTAACCACCTTGCTAGGACATCCCATGATGACATTTTTTCTATAAAAAACTATATAGGGAAAATGACAATGGCAATGGATCTTCATTGCTCATAGATCTAAACTTCTCCAAATTTACCTAATCTATCAAGGTAAATCTTCTAACCTTAGCTTATCCTAAGCTAATTATAGATGAAGACAATTATGAGTTAAAGGATATCTCAAACAATCCTCCCCAATATGGCCCCTTAGACTATCTAGTGTAAAACGAGTTATTTTGATGGATTGTTTTCTTGATTTTCCAATGTTGTTATCTCATAGACAATCAACAATAGTAAGCTATCATTTGATACTATGGATATAGAAATATTATAAGTGTTGCTAACTCCCCCTCTATTGGAAGATGGGTCTTGAATTCTAATTAAAAAAACCATAGACATCGACTTAAGACTTTAGATGATCCTAATATCCTTAAGTTAGGCAAGGTCTTGAGTATGAATGAATGTGAGGAATACACCAAACTCTTAATAGAGTTTAGAGATATATTTTTTTGGTTCTATGTTGATAACCCCTAGTCTTTATTCTTCTCTAATGATCCACCATCTAGTTGTTACTCCTGGTGCAAAACTCGTAAAACAAAAATTATATAAATTGCATCTACATCTCCTAGTAAAAGAGGACCTTCAAAAACTCCTTGATGGTAAATCTATCAAATCCATAAAATATTATGACTAGATCTCTAACATTATTCCTATTTCTAAGAAAACAGACAATGTTAAAGTGTGTATTAACTTTTAGGACATCAACAAATCATATCCTAAATATTACTTCCATCTTCCCGACATCAACATGATCATTCAATTTCACTATAGGATGTGGAGTATTATATTTGATGTACAAATTCTTAATCTATAACTAGATCATAATTTCCCATAAGATCCAAGCCAAAATAATTTTCATCACCCCATTGGGAACCTTTTTCTACCAAGTCATATCCTTTGGGTTGAAGAACATAGGGTTACCTACCAAAGGTCCATGATATGATACATGAGATTGTGGAATATTATGTTGATGAACTTCTTGATTGGTCTTTAAACCAACAATATCATTTTTGAGATCTAAGATGCATCTTTGAGCAACTAAGGGAATACAAGATAAACCTATAGCCTTAAAAGTGTATCTTTAGGGTTACATCGGGCAAACTACTAGGATTGATCATATATTGATGTTGCATCAAAGTTGATCCTAATAACATATTGACTATAGTCAATATGTCATCTCCTTAAACTCTAACCCATCCTAGAAGCCTCCAAAGAAAAATCCAATCCATTTTAAATATTATCTCCCAACTAGCCAAGTGTTGACCCTTCACCAAGATTATAATGAATAATGTGATCTTGAAATGTGATGTTGACTGTCAAGTGGCCTTTAATGCTCTCAAATCGTACCTCTTATCCCCACCCATCATTTTCCCACCTAATCCCCATAAGCCCTTATTATTGTACATAGCAGTCATCGACCATGCCTTAGGAGATATGTTGGTGCAATATGATGAACAACATAGATAAAGAGATTTTATATGTCACTGAAATTTTGATCAATTATAAAGTTTGATATATGCTCTTCAAGAAAAAATTTCTAGTCATAGTGTTTACCTCTTAAAAACTTAGACATTTTATGCTCATCCATAATACATTTGTCATCATGAAGTCCAATCTCGTATACTAGCTCATGTCCAAACCTTACCTCTTATTATGAAGTTTTAAGTGGGGCATTGCACTCAATAAATTTTATCTTGAATTCAACCAAAATTGTATAGAAGTTTAGGTCATTGTTGATTAGTTAGTAGTCATACCTTTAGAATATCTAACCCTTAGTGGTAGAATTTCCTAATGACTTAGGCTTCAACCTATAAGCATCTCAACCTAACTATTGGACTCTATACTTCGATGTTTCTAGATGTGTGAAAAAGAGTAGGGGCTAGAGTCATCTTAGTTAGTTCCCAATGACAATTAATCCCTCTATCCCTTAGGCTCAAGTTTTCTTATACCAATAATATTATTGAATACAAATCACTTATCTTAGGGTTATGTACAATATTATCTCTATAGGTTAGAATCATTTTATCTTTGGATACACTCATCTAGTAGTCAACCAAGCCAATGGTGTTTGTCAAACCAAATATGACAAGCTTAAGCCATATAAAAACATCATTGATAAAGTAATGGTTGCATTTAACAAAATCACCATTGATGTCATGTGATGTTATGGCCTTGGCTACATCCCTTATCTCCTTAGATTCATATGACATATGAGTCATGCTTGTCATTTGGAAAATTAAAAAATCCTCAACCCCAGAATATAGCTAGCTTTCTCTAGAAGTTTTTTCTGTAGAGGGAGCTTCATCCTATAATCCTTGGTATAAGTATATTTTTGCTTACCTTAAGAATTTCATTTTTCTTAATGGTTTGAGCCATAATGAGCACAAGAACCTCAAGCAATGGGCCTATAGGCATGTCACCATTGGTGATATACTATATCATTGCATCCTTAACAATATTTGTCTTATGTGTTTAGAACTATTTGAAGCTCAAATAGTCATCAAAGAGGCCCATCATGTCAAGAATGTGATATGTGTCAAAAGCATGACAAAATTTTCCATACTCCATCCTAAAGCCCTTCAATATTTAATCTCACCATGGTCTTTCTCTATTTAGGGATTGGAAATCATTTGGAAGATAAACCATATGTTATCTAATGGACACAAATTTATTATCATGTCTACTAAATACTTCACCAAATAGGCCAAAGTTACACCTTTAGATTCAACCACTATAGTCCAAATCTTCAAGTTAATCCTCAATCAAATCCTTAGCCATTATGGAATCTCTTTTGTTTTAATCTCAAATAATGGAACACATTTTAAGAACAAAGATGTCTAGAAAATTTATGCTAAGTACAAGATTCAACACAAATGTTCCACTGATTATCCCTAATGCAATTGCTAAGTTAAAGATTCTAGCAAGACTTTTGTCAAAATCCTCAAGAAGCTTGTCAACAAAATTGGTAGAGGTTGGCATATATATGGGTCTATCACACTAGTGCCAAAACTTTCATTGGTGTGACTCCCTATGCTTTAGTCTACAAAACTAAAGCAATATTTCCCTTTGAACTGGAGGTTTCTTCCTTGTATATTTTCTTACAAGAAGCCTCTACTGGAGATAATATCTTGTCCATCTCAACTATCTATAATTGCTTGACAAAAAGTGGTTTCGTATCCTAAAGCACCTAAGGGTCTACCAACAAAGGCTTTAATGCACCTATGTCAAAAGTGTATGATATTAATCCTTTCAAGTCGGTGATCTTGTGCTTAAAGAGAATCAATATACACCAACACCAAAACCCAACTCAAAGGTAAATTTGATCCCAATTGGTTAGGGTCATACCTCATAACCACCAAGCATATTTTACGTGTTTATCACCTTACCATACTTTATGACAAAGAACTTAAATAACTAATGAATATAATGCATCTCAAACCATATTATATTTGATTCTACATTGGCTACTTATTTGCTTTCATATATTTGTAGTTTTCAATTTGCATCTGCTTAACTTCATACCTATGTGCATGCACATACTTATCTCTGCTTAAACTACCTATTGCATATTGAGTTAAGGATTCATGATGACATGCAAATAATGATCCTAGTTAGGGCAATTTTTACCTTTTACTAGGCCATTGATGTGAGTGGATCCTCCCAATATCGTCTTGCAAATAACTCATAGATTTACATAATGTAATTATCATTATTAATCTCTTCTCTTTTATCAACCTCTTGCTACATGATGAACATTATGATGCTCACGGGTATCGATGGCAAGATTAATTTTCTTGTCTCATATCTTCTATCTTTAATATCTTGTTGCATGATAAATATAGTGTAGATGTTAATGGCAATATCAATCATATAATCCCTTTTCTCCTATGTATCACCATGCATATGAACATGTTGATAATCTATTGTCACATAAATCAATCAACAAAAGTCCTCTATGACATTTTCTCTATAAGGTAAATCAATAAAGAGGTAAATCTATCAAGCTAAATCATAAGTTGTCTAGGCAAAGCAAAAATCAGAACTTCTCCAAGCAAAGCAAAATTAGAAGTCCTATGGGTAAATCAAAAGCCCTTTAAGCATGTGTTTAAAGGTAAATCTATCTTATAGCTTTTAAAGAAATCCTAGAACACTCCTTAGGCATTTGCATAGGGGCACAAAAAAATAAGGTATATATTTATCTAATATCTTAAAGTCGCCTTGGGAAAATGTTTATTTGTACATAATTGTGTATAGTTTTACATTTTTTTAATGATAGCAAGCTAACAAAATTCCCTCTAGGTAAATATCCAAGCTAACTAAAGTCTCTATAGGTAAATCTTAAAGCTAACTAATATCCCCTTGGAAAAATATCTGTATTTAGTTGTACATAATTGTATATATCTATTGTATCATAGCTAAAGTCCCTTGGGATAATATTTTATCTAAACTAAAGTCTCCTTGGGAAAATATTTTATCTAAATTAAAATCTCCTTGGGAAATCTATATTTGTAGATAGTTGTATATAGTTGTATTATACCAAGGCCCCATGGGATTATCCAAAGTCCCCTTGGGCACATCACCTTTCGATCTCAATCATACATATATTACCATAATCATATTATCATCTATGAACACTAATCATCTAAAATCATCATTGATTTTAACATTATTAAATCTTAAAAAATGATCATCATAGCATACCTAGACACATCATCTAAACTAACTATCATTAATCAAATTACCATATCATTACACATCATCCATCATAAATTTTCATCAATCATAGCATAGAGTCACACAATAATTGAACATATAATACAAATCATCACATCTAAATCTATAATACAAAATTAGTCTATATATACACCTAGTTGTAGAGATATAGTGATCAACCTACTACCTAATTGCATATCATATAATAATTTTGGTGAATCATCATCTTTTTTCACTTATAGGGAAATGGACACAAACATATATGCACTCATGGTCTATGACCCACCACTCATAGAGGTTAGATAGGATGTCACCTTCATCAGGAGGAGGAGGAGCAGCAGGAGCACCAACCACTAGATTACAAAGCTAGCTACCCCTATGAGGACCAATTTTGGATAGTCATTATTTGTACTTTGAGATATTTTATCTATAATATATGATTATAAATTTTTTATGTACATAAACAGTCAACATGTTATGATAAGGAAAGAGAAGAGGCAGGGTGCCAATCAAGGGATCCCTTGTACTTTCTTCCTTCTCATTTAGATGGATTAGGAGATATGAGAGTGTGAAAAGCCTAACAACTAGTTTGATATGCAAATTTTATGAACATTTATGTTTTCAAAGAAAACTATGGCTCATTTTAAATATTCCACTTTTATGTATAACATAGCCTTAATCTTGTAAAATTAAAATGCAATGCACATATACAATAAATGTGGTATACACATATAATTCTAAGATGATCTTTTTAAATCAATGATGGAGTAAAAATAAATGATCTTTCCTTTTAATAGTACCAGGGTTCAAAGTAAGATGCATCAAAAAATCTATTAAAGAGCAAGCTATATGATATTCATATTTAATACCTAAAACAAAATGATAAGACATCCCCTATTGTGCAATTAGATTACACTAAGGTTCCTTAAAATTTTCTTTTATCAAATAAATAAAAAATAACCAAAAAATAGTAAACAGTAAACTGATGTAGTACCTCTATTATAGAAAGTCCTACATTAGTTTATATAATCATAGGAGAACATAATTCTACCTCTATGGTAGCATTACCTCCATTACAGAAGCGTTGTTAGCACCTTTACTTCCTATTAGAAATTTTGTGAAATTTATAAAAATAGACACCAAAACAAAAATATTAGTGCAGAGGGATGTGTCTAATCAGAAGGAAGATAATGAACTCATTTGTTAAGATGATCAAGCTCCTATTTCTAATAAAGTGATTAATTAATAAAAATAAAAGAAAACATGTAGTGAAGGTAATATGACAAAAGCACTACTAGTCAAAAGCAATGTTAGCACTTTTGTTTTCAATGATAATGCTCTATGTAAAACAAAGAGAAAAAGTGTTACCTACAACAATTAGGTAGTGCTTTTGGCTTTTAAAGCAAAATAAAGATAAAAAATGCAGATTTTCATAAGAGTTATGATCTTAGGATGAAGGGTACTACCCTATGATGTCGGATACTCGTCTATGATATCAAATGATGGAAATAAACTTGTTTAAAATAAGATGAAATTTCATAAATAGAGATGTATTGACTATGATATGTAGGTGCAAAATGCTAAAGTATGTAAAATAAAACTAGATAAGTGATTGTCCAAGTATCACAAGATGTGAGATACAAGATATAGTAGCAAAAGTTAACAAAGTGCCACAAGAATAGGAAGAAATATAAAACGATAAAGGAAAGCCACAAAGCAAGAGGAAAGGGAAGAGGGCAAAACCCAAAATAATTATTTGCATTTTCCCTTTTGTTGGAACTTAATAGCAACCTTCCACTTATGTTTGATGCTTGAAATTGATGATGCCCACTAAAATACTTGATTGAAAACTTTAAAACTTGCTTAGATTCTTGTCAAATGCTTGAGGGAAGCTTACTTAGAGATAAGAAAAAAGTGTTTGGATACTTGTTAAGTACTCACAAATTTGAGCCAACATTTTGGAATAATCTAAGTGAGCAATATGGAGAAAACTAAGATGCTAGAGAAAATCCAATAAAGTTTTGGTGCATGATATTGTTCTATGAGAAGGCCATCCCAAGTCCTAAGTTTATAGATATCCATAGCCTTTGGGAGAGGGGATATGCAATGGATGACGACATGATGGAGACACGGATAAAATATAGCAATGAGTTGAAAGTAGCTAAAGGAGGGAGAAGAATGATCATGAAAATGGAAGGTCATGGGCTTAGAGTTCTACTGGTAAGGATGGAAAATCAACAGGTACACGGGTGCATTCATGGTGGGTGACTTAACAAAGATAAAAAGGCATGTTTTTGAGATTCTAGCACATGGCAGGTCAAAAGTGTTGCCTAGAAAAAGTGTTGTCAATGATTTTGAAGTAGTATTATTGCTAAATGATTGTTGAAGGTCAAATTTGGGTAGGGAAAAGTCAAATGGTTAATGGTTGTTTAAGTGTTGCCTAGGTGGAAAAAGTACTATTAGTATTTTTACTTCTTAGCCAATGCTTTTGCTTAGAAGTAAAAGTTTGGCAATAATTTGGTGGGGCTAGATTGGCGGATTGGAGAACTGACTAATGAGGGTCTTGGTGGATTTGATGATTAGTCAAGTATACAAAATTGGATGTCTACACATGTATATATATAGTGAAGGAATATTATGATCCACCAAAATTTCTACATGGTATGTAGTCATATAGTAGGTCAACCACTCTATCTCTACAACTAGGTGTGTCTACGCATGAGCTAGCTTTGTTGTGTATATCTACTAGGCAACAACCATATAGTTTAGAAAAATCTATACCAATTGACTATCACTAGTTGTTGCTATTACAATCTTAGTAATCACTACATCTCTCTTTGTAGTTATACCCTAGATCATTTACTGCATCATTGAGATTTGTCCCACTAGCCAATCCCTCTTTGTTATCCATATCGCAAGTGCAACTTGCAAGCTCACCATTCGTCCTATTAGGGAGACTCTATTTATCTCCATGATAGACTAAGGTAATTTATTGTGTCCTATCTCATCTATCATAATCATTAGTTTTGGTGTCATTGATGTTGTTGCTATTTGCCTTTGTCTTTGCTTATGATAATCTTTGTACCACCTCACTAGGGATGGTGTTTCTTATTGTGCCTTTCTATCTTTCCTCCCTAGCCATATCCACTGTCTTGTACATAATCCAATGATTATTATTATTAATGGGTGAATATTTTGAAGAATTAGCACCACTAATGTTATTACCTTCAATGCTACTAATTATTAGACACCAAAAAGGTGAAGTTTAATAATTAGTACCTTCCAAGTCACCCATCAAAAATGGAGTTGATCACATCAATATGATCCATAATCCTAGTAGATATCTAAAGCCTAAGATTTGCCATTTTCTATCTTCCATATATTAATTGCACCTTGAGATCATTTCAAAATCTTACCTTCAATAATCCTATCAACTTCAATGCAACCATCCCCCAAGGAGCCATGGCTTCATATAAATCCAACACTTGGAGAACTCCACAGATCAATGATCTTGTGCATAACAAAACTCTATAAAAAATCATAGCAATCAATATTTAAGCATGGCAAAAATTTTCAAAATTATATCATTATTATGTGAGGGCAACAAACTCTTAAGCGTCTCAAGCAACAAGCAAGCTCAAATCAACATAGGTAAAATTAACCTTGGTATCTTGAAGCTACAAGTTTCCTTTAGGTTGTGCTCTCTCTCCTTATTATCTCTTGTTATTATATTCATTTTGCATCCCTCTAATATTAAATTTCATACATTACAAACTTGTTTTTGATCATTATACTTGCATCTAGCCACCATCTTGTTTCTTGAATAATTTAGCTTGCATTTATCATAAGTAATTTTTTTATTTTACTACATCTATTAGGGCCCTTGCACCTCCTCGTTAGGGATCCTCATTGCATACTTACAAAGATCATAAATTTATCATATAAGCATCATTTTGTTGTCTATACATGCAAAAGCACTATCAAATTATAGTTTTCATGGCACTATCACTCTTTGTTCCTTAAATGGAGTTCATAATTATGGAAAAGAAAAGCATTATCATCTAGCAAAAGTGTTGGCAATGCTATCATTCACTTAGTGATGTTTTTTCTACTGAGTGAATAACCCTTATTTTCATTGTATTATAGCTTTACATCTAATATCTAAATATGGGTGTAATGTTGGCCAAGGAATCCACATACTCTCCTCTCGCTTATGAAAACTACTTTGCTACTAATCCATAATTTTTTTGCTTGTTTTACAAGTGAAAAAAAAAGCCATCAGGAAGTAGTAGCACCAACAATGTTTTTGTAATACCAACAATAGTTTTGTAGAATAGTGGCACTTCTAGCTCTATGGCTAAAAAATCATAATTTTTAATTCCAATCTTTTATTTAAGCATTTAGGTCATAAGAGTGTTTGTTGTTTTTATTTAGTTTATTTCTATTTCTGCATTTTCTGCTTACTCATTAAAGATAAAAGGAAAAGAAAGAAACTAGTTAGCATTAATCATTATAGGACCAACAAAATCTTGCATATCATTGAAACAAAAATGCATATAGTCACATTAGGCTTGTTTGATGCATAATCCTACTGAAACCTTGCTCTCAAAAAGAAAATTGTCTTTCATTTATCATCAAATTCAAAAGCATTTTAGTTTATTATGTCTTATCTATTGCATTTCTTGGTGCATTTATAGCTAGCATTTAACTAGATTAAGGTTTAGCTTTATGAAGGGAACATCTTAAGAGAAATGTAGGTGTTCTCTAACTAATTTGCTAAACATTGGACTTAAACTCATAGACTTCCCTTATCCTCAAGGCAAGGAAAGAGTGGAAGCATCATGATGGGTCTCCTAAGAAATCCTTTGTGATTTCCATTCCCCTTCTCACACCCTAGAAACCCTTAATTACCATAGATATCCTCAATAATCCTTTCTTTATTATGTTTCTCTTGAAATATAATTGAGACCGCAAGGAGCAAGTGATAAACTCTATACTATATTTATTTTTATTACAAGTAGAGAAACTTATACTACTTGACAAAAATAAAGATAATTTACCAAGATTAGACTTGATCCCTTTCACCTTCCACATCTTCCTTTGAACCTTTAGTTCCTTTTAAATATGACCATCACATGTATCCTTCTTTGTTTCTTCTAATGGTTGATCCAAGTGAATCATGATGGCCTTCTTCATCTATTGAAAGAGGATTTCTTCTCCACTTTTCGAGAGTGGAAAATATTTTATCTAATATAACTTCTATTACAATATGATCTCTTGACTTCATCTTGAATTTTATGTCATGACCAAAATTTTCCTTCTCTTTTTTCATTATTTTCATTTTACAATCTCTTGCCACGTGTCATATTATACAATTTGCGACATCATAATGTAATATTTTCATAATCCAATTGTTGATCCCATCATCTTGATTTAGATTAAATATTAGTGGATTATGGCAAAGGCTTTGAAATATCTAGGCAACACATATCATGCAACATGCTTTCACTTCTTAGTAATTGGTCCATCTTGGATGAACTTCCCTAGAGTTTTGCCAATATTATTCAAAATCTTCTTATCAATAAGTTAATACAAAATTCCAAAAATCCTAACCCACAAAGGAAGCCTTTCAATAATTTATCTACAAAAAAATTCTTATTCCACTGTCTTAAGTATAGGGCTCTCTTCGTTTAAACCATAGACTATCACCCATTGTTTTATTCCTTATTTTTGAACTAGAGAAGATGATGACGAGTTTTAGAAGTAAATTTATGAAGTAATTTAATTCAACCTACTTCCACATAATCTAATTTTGAATTTTCAAAAAACTTGGTTGGTACTTGTTAAACTTACATAGTAACCCTCGACTGTTAAGAACCATTGTGTCATTCTCGATAATCACTTCTTGAGTCACATTTATTTCTTTGATATGAATTATTATAAAATCACTCTTTCTCTTGTCCCCAACTAAGAAATATATACTTCCATCCAAGGTATTCTTAATTCTAGTTAGCACTTTTAAAAATCCTTTCCCTCTATGCTACCTAACTTTTCCACATAATCCTTAATTTTTTGAGTTTTTCCAAAGATATGCAACAATAAAAGATGACATCCCCTTCATACACTCCTTGTTGGCCCTTGCTCATTGCACTTCCCCAAAGGTCTGAAATAAGAAAAAATAAGACTTGTTCCTCGCTCAATTTTTTTAAATATCATTTAAAAAGAAAAAGTACTTTATTTTTATTATTTTGTTGGAGAACAAGGGATTGTACTCATGTCCCCCAATTTGGAAAAATCACAACTCTCTCCTTTCGAGCTTGTGATTTTACAAACAAATTCCATTCTCATATCAATTGAGTTGTTATAGTTAGATACCTACATTTTTTCAATGAGTTTACACAGGTTTTTACAAGGGGTCCCAGTCCTCCCAGTCCCCCCGTACTGAGTGGGGTTTGAACCTTGGACCTCCCAAAGAGAGACCAAAGCCCTTACCAATATAGTAATCTTGCAGTTATAGTTAGATACCTACATTATTTTTCATAAAAAGTATAAATTCTTGATTTTCATTTTTTGGATCTTCAATTTTCTACATGAATACAAATATTCCAAAATTTAGCAACCTTCTTCTTGGAATTTTCTTATAATAGCCTTCATAATACTAAAACTCCATCTCTACTATCTAGGTATTGCATCTTAGTAGAGTAATATTTCCAAAACTTTGCGCTACCAAAGTCCACTTTACCAAGATCCTTGTATAATGAAAATCCTTTCACATAAAATATACTTGTTGTCTTATGGCCTACTGTGGCCGTGGATGCTAGAAATCATATTATTCTCTGTTCGGTTATAAATTATTACAAAAATTCCAAGTTGTTCAAATTGATAACAGTATTGATACAAAATTGGGTTGGACAATTGAAAGAAGAAAAATCAGGAACGAAGATGGCGAACAAAGGAGCTCAGGAAAAAATAGGTGGGAACCAAGCTTTGATGGGAGGGACAACATCTCGGGATCCCGAACTAGGTGAAATCATAGAACCTGCTATAGGGGATGGCGCAGGGGGACCAGACTCAGATTCGAAAGATGACAAATCCTCTGGGAAAGAGGAAAAGTCATGGGGAAAGGAACCCCCGGACAAACCCGATGGTAATGCCAACAAAGGTGGGTCCCTTCATGGGCCCTTTCCATCTGGATATTATGCTAAAAAGGTCAGGGGAATTAATAAAACCCAAAACTCCTCTGAAGGTCACAGCCCTTTAGTCCCGGTAGGAGAAGATTTAGTAATCCCAAAAACCCTCATGGTTGATTATCTATCTTTGGAGAACCATTGCCTGATCGGGAAATTTGTTGGAGGTAGACCGGATATGGAGTCCATCCGAATATGGGCCATATCCAAGTGGAGAACCTTAGGGAATCTAGAAATCATAGCCCTCCCTCGAGGGTTTTTTTAGATTCGACTAAACAACCAAGAGGATGCAACCCGCATCCTAACTGGAGGGTCATGGTTCTATGGAAGGAAAAGCCTGTTCATCCACAAATGGGGTGAGGATTTCAATGTCAAAACACAAAGCATCAACTTTGCACCAGTGTGGGTCCACCTTCTAGGCCTACCCAGTCAGTTTTGGCATGAAGATATCCTACATGGGATTGGCAGATACATAGGGGAAATGGTGGCCATTGATCCCACCACCAGAGCTTGAACACGCATGATTCATGCCAAAATTTGTGTCAATGCCAACCTGGATTCTCAGCTACCAACTCGGATCAACCTCATTTATGGATCCTACCGTAGATGTCAGGCAATAGAATACAAAAATAAATCGGCATTCTACATTGAATGTCAGGCTCAAGGACACCTCAAGATCCAATGCCCCTCTCTCAAATAGTAAAAATAAATGGATAGCAATGCTCGAAGAAATGGATCTCAAGTTGGTCATCAAGCGGGCAGATCTCAGACCCAAAAGGCTAGGCAACCAAATAATGGAAATAACCACTAGCTAGAAAATACATAGAATCCCCTGACAAACAAAGGGAAGCAAATCATGAATTCAGAACTCCTAGGAGACCAAAGTAAGGTAAGCTCCCTTTTTGCTCATCCCAATCATTTTGATATTCCTTCTGGATATACCAATCATGATTCTGAATTAAATGAAGAGTTTCTTCCTCACTCAAATGATGATATCCTTCTTGCTAAAGATGGGTTCCAACCCCTTCCTACTGAAGAAGGTTTCTAGCCCCATCCCCCTTCAAATGATGATTTTCCCCCACTGAAGAGTATTGTCCACCCCTCTCCCCATCTCGATCGGGACCTTCTGACCCTCCCCTGATTCCCACCCTATCCAAGAGCAGTCAAAAAATTCCCCTTTAGCCAAAGCTGATTTCAGCCCCAAAAATACCTGAAGCTCCAAAAAATACTTTGTGGACTATGGAAGTGATAAAAAAAGGGAAGGCCAAACTTACAGGAGCAAAAGAGGAAAGAAACTGCAGAAGATATAGCCAATGGAGTTCAAAAAACTCTATTCTCAAAAATGTTCAATCAATCGAAAGATGATCCCAAATTATCCAAACCTCCCTTGCAACATTCAAAGGGGGCAAGAAAGGAACCAAAGTTTCAAAATGAGAATCCTCTCATGGAATGTGAGAGGGCTCAATAGTGCGGCCAAGCAGAGACTTGCAGGCACTGTAAGGAAAGAAATCAAACCAACTATCTTTATCATGCAAGAAACAAAAATTGATCAGACAAAAGCTCACAAGGTTGCCAAAACCATATGGAAAAATAGTGACAATGCTTTCAGTCCCACCCAAGGCTCATCTAGGGGATTAATGTGTCTGTGGGATCCGAAGAAGGTGGAGGGTAGAGTTATATCATCTTCGAACAGAGTAACAAACATAATGTTTTTCTACAAAGACAAGAAATTTTGTTGGATTCTATCTAATATCTATGCCCCCAATAACCCCCATAGTAGGAGCTCACTATGGAATTCCCTGAGCCAAATGAGAAATGCTTTCAGCAACCACCCTTGGATCTTAGCCGAGGATTTTAATGCCCCCTTATTCCATTTTGATAAAGCAAGAGGTAACGATATCCCAGTCAAAAGCATCCAATATTTCCATGAGTTTGTCACTGATAACGAACTAATGAACATCCAAATCAAAGGAGCTCATTTCACCTGGAGCAATAGAAGAATAGGGACCCAACACATTCAAGTTAAACTTGATAGATTCTTTTTATCTAGAGAGGCCATTCCCCTCTTTGGTGATGCTTCTCTCAATTCCCTACCCAGAATTGGATCAGATCATTGCCCTCTTCTGTTTGAAGCAAATAAGGCCCCTATCTTCAAGACCCCCTTCAGATTTGAAGCAATGTGGATCCAGCACCCTGATTTGCGAAATCAAATTTTTGAATGGTGGCAACAACAGGCAAGTGGATCACCTATATCCCAAGTCTCCCAAAAACTCAGAATAATCAAAGAAAACATCAAAATCTGGAACAGGGAAGTATTCGGTAATATTTTTGAAAGTAAAGAAGAAATCACAAATAAACTCAAAATTATAGAACAACAAATTCAGAATGGTCAGATGAGCATTCAGATCAGAAATGAGGAAAAAAACTCCTTGCAGAATATCACAATATCTTGGCCAAGGAAGAAATTTTTTGGAGACAAAAGTCCAGAGCCCTGTGGCTCAAAGAAGGGGATTCAAACACGAAAATTTTCCATGCTTCCACTCTTCACCACAAAAGCTCAAACAAAATCAGGGAACTAACCAAAAGTGATGGTACAACAACTAGAGACATCCACAATATTCGGGAAGAAGCAGCTACAATTTTTGAAAATATTCTAGGAGCTAGTTCTTTTTATTCCAGCCAGGCCCAAGATCAGCTCCTTCAACACATTCCCAGTATGGTCACTCCTGCAATGAATGCCATGCTTATCAAGGACCTTACCAATGATGAGATAAAGCAAGCCCTGTTCACCATGGCACTCGAACAAAGCCCCAGGTCCTGATGGGTTTCCCCCTCATTTCTTTCAAACCTTCTGGGACATCATAGGGGAAGATATTTGCAAAGCCATCAAACACATGCAAAAATCCAAATCAATCCCAAGAGGCACTAATTCCACTTTCATTGCCTTAATCCCAAAAGGGCCTGATTGCAAATCAATGAATGATTACAGACCCATCAGTTTGTGCAATGTAATCTACAAAATTTTAGCCAAAGCAATGACAACAAGGCTCAAAGAGATCCTCCCCCATATTATAGATCCATGCCAGGGCAGTTCAGTCAAAGGAAGATCTATCAATGATGGCATCATTTCCCTGCATGAGGTCCTTCACTCAACATCCCAAAATAAGAAGGTTGCTCTCTTTCTCAAGCTAGACATCAGCAAAGCTTTTGATAGAGTCAACAAGGATTTTCTCCTCGCTGTCCTCCAAAGATTTGGGTTCCACAGGGACTGGATTGACTTAATCAAAGGATGTATTTCAAACCCTTGGTTTTCAGTATTGGTAAATGGATCCACTGTAGGATACTTCCCAAGTGGTAGAGGCATCAGACAAGGTGACCCTCTCTCCCCCATTCTTTTCATTATGCTTGTCGAATATTTGGGAAGAACCCTCAAGAATGTTGTTTCAAATGGCACCATTTCGGGAATCAAAGTTGCATCGAATCTAAATCCCCTATCCCATCAACAATTTGTGGATGACACAATCCTTGCCACTCATGCTTTAGTTTTGGAGGCCAAAATGATCAAGCGCATCCTAGACTTATATGAAAATGTTGCAGGGCAAGAAATCAATTATACCAAAAGCAAAAGCTTCTTCATCAACACTCCCCACCCTAGACAAGTCAAAATCACCCGAATTCTCTAGTGCAACATTGGCGAGTTCCCTACTCATTACTTGGGTCTTCCTCTCTTCTCCAACCATCCCAAAGAATCCATGTGGAGTAACGTGATTGAGAGGATCAACAAAAAGTTGGCAGGTTGGAAAGGGGTACTTCTTTCTCAAGCTGCCAAAGCCATCCTCACATCAGCTTACCTTCAAAGTATACCAGTCTACTTCCTATCTGTTTTCAAAGCTCCCATTTCAGTCTACTCAAGAATAGAGCAAATTCAAAAAATATTCCTTTGGGCTGGCTCAGAAGACAAGAAAAAGTTTCACCTGGTTGGATGGGAAAAGGTATGCATTCCTAAAATTCAGGGAGGGTTGGGCCTCAGAAGAATCAACAACATGAACATCGCTTTGTTGGCAAAGCAAGCTTGGAAAATATTCACAAACTCAAACTCAGAATGGGTCTCAATCGTCAAAAGAAAGTATCTTCAAGGTAGAGATATCATGGATGAAGACATCCCCAAGGAAGGATCAACCTTTTGGAAATCGATAATCCAAACCAGGGCTCTCATTCAAAAGGGATTAAGATGGCAGCTAGGATCAGGACTTTCTATAAACTTTTGGATAGATAGATGGATCAGAGATCAACCTCTAATTGAAGATAATGAAATATCCTTGTTGAAACCCCTTCTAGATGTCTCTACAGGTAGCAAGGTGGTAGACTTCATTCAATCAAACAATGGCTCTAAAAAATGGAAAGGCCTCAATATCATTACAACTGATGGGCAAATAACCAATGTTGTGAGAATTCTGTCCAACATGTTGAATGCAATAGTGATCCCGATGGATAGAATAGACGATCATCCTATTTGGAAAGAAACTGACAATGGGATGTTTTCTATCAAAACTGCTCATCAGCTCCTTCTCAATCCCCAACAAGTGTCTATTCCGTTCAATCTGATCTGGATTAAACACCTCATTCCCAAAGTAGGGTTTTTCTCTTGGCTCACTATCCAAAATAAAATCCTGTCCACTGATAATCTCATCAAAAGAGGGATGATGGTTCCTAAAAGATGTCACTTATGCATAAAATCTTGGGAATCTATCAATCATTTGTTCACTGAGTGTGAGTTCTCCAATTCTGTTTTGAGCCACGTTTTGTCTACCTTCCACATAAAGTGGGTCCAACCCAATTCCCTGATCAAGTTCTTCATTCAGTGGCCCAACCCTTTCAAAAATTCTCGCCTGCATGCCTTGTGGAAAATCTACCTTCACCATTTCTTGTGGTAGGTTTGGCTTGAAAGGAATAGCAGAGTGTTCTCTAATTCCCCCAAGGACCCTATAACCATTGCCAACAAAGCTATTAGCTTTGCCATAGAGAATTCCCAGCTTTTCCCCTGCCCCAAACCCCCTGATCTGGGAATAGAGCTCAATATTTCCATCAGCCTCAACATCCCTATGGGAGTCAGTTCATCCCCATCCATTCCCCATCCCAGAAAGTCTATTTCTTGGAAACCTCCCCCAGAAGGATGGCTCAAGCTTAACTACGATGGTGCTTCCAAAGGAAATCCGGGAATGGCAGGTGTTGGAGGTCTTGTCAAAAATCACAGGGGTAAAATTTTGGTTGCCTTTGCTAAAAACTTAGGGATCCAATCAAACCATGTTGCTGAAGCTCATGCGCTCTGGAGAGGGTTAAGCATCATCCAAAATTATAAAGGGAAATTTGAAATTGAAGGGGATTACCTCAATGTAACAAACTATATAAACAACAACAAAACCCCTTCGTGGAGCATTAGGAATGCCATCAAAGAGGCCAAAAATCTGATCCAAAGTCAGCTCAATGTCACCTATCGACACGTGTACCATGAAGCTAACAAGACGACTGACTTGCTTGCCAATAGAGGAGTCCGACAAAACTCTCTGATTGTTTGGGATAGGAATATTCCTCAAGATGTCATCGATGAAGCTAAAAAGGATTGGTCAAGTTATGGGCTCATCTGATCACCCCCTCCCCCTCCTCATTGGCCCTCTTCTCCATCCCTTCTGCCATGCCCACTCACTTTCCTTCAATTCTATGGCGGTTAGCTTTCCACCACCATCAATCCCTCTCCCCGATTGCTTGTTTCGATGCTCCCCTAGAGAGTGCTTTTTTCAAAGCTATCTATTTTCAAGATGACTTTGGTTTGGTCTTGGAAATATTCATTCTCAGGTCATACGAACAAACCGTCCCCATAATCCATAAATCAAGTCCAAATACTCCTTTGGTGCTCCCACTGATTCCAATGATGGTGGGTATCAAGAGGGCTCACCTTCCATCACCGATCCCAGTCAGAAACAAATGTTCTCCTCCATCAAATCCACCAAGAAATTTGTGCATGGCTTTCTTCGAGAGGGGTCATTCAGGATTAACTCAAGCAGGTGGATACACACGAGTGAGGTGCATCATTTCCAATTTAAGTGTGATATCACCACTTCGATTGCTAATTATGAAGGACCTTCCCAAAGAAGCTTCAACCAATGCATCAATGCCAACTGTACCAAACTCTAGGTTTTTGGCCTTTGTGAAATCTCTTCCCAAATGTTTTTAACCAGCTCCTCTCACAATAGTTTCATGCCCTCTGAGCTCGAAAACCCTATCTTTCAGTTTCCCATCCTGATCGTTGTTGAATACCCAGTCAGGCATCTCCCCATGGCACTGATGGAACCCTCTGATTTCCAAATTGATCCCTTGTCCCTATCATTCTTTGAAGCTCAGGGATTCATCCCTTTCTTTAAGAAATTTAGAGGGGCTGAGGCAGATATTACCAGTGACTTCGTGAACTCATGGAACAATGGCAATGTGAAGGTTCAAAACCTTCATTTTCAAGTAATAGTGGAGATGTTAGCAGAGGTTACGGAGTTGCCGGTTGTTGGTCATGTCGTTCATAGGGACAAGCACAACTGGGATCCAGAGCTTGAAGGTTTTTCCAACCACTCAAATATTTTCAAATGGAAAGGTATTGCTCTTGAACGTGAATCCCTCCCTTCCCCCTGGCCCTCTCTGTTAGTCCCTATTTTATAGTATGTTACTGTAGATGATCCATCCAAGCCTCTCCTTAGTTTTCACCTTGCTCTGGTAAACCATTTGAGAGGTTTCAAACCCATCAACATTCTTGATTTCCTCTATCGCTCGATAAGGCTATCCATTCATAATGCCCACAAGAGAAAATCCTCGAACACCCCCACCCATCAAGGCTTGTTTGCTATTTTGTACTATCATGCCTTAGCCAAACCTCCACCCATCATCATTCCCCCCTTCAGTCCAATCCGCCTCAGTCTCCTTCCACTTTAAGCCCTTCCCGCTCTCTCCCTAAGGACCCCATGGAGTCTGAAGTGTCCCCTGAGTTTCAAACCCCTACCAAAAGCAAGGCTTCACCAACTGCTATCCCTAAGTCTCTGCCCTCCAAAAGGAAAATTAAATTGGAGGAAAGTACCACCCAGACCCGTAGATCAGCCCGTATCAAAAAAGCAAAGAAGGAAACAAGAAAAAATTCCTTGAAATGCATTTTTGATGACAATAGTGGTAGCTCAGGTCATGGCTCAAACATCCACAACAAAATTGCCACTACCATCATCAATAGCATCATCAACACCTTGGAGAGCATTAGTGGGAATCTGAAGCAGCTAATCAAGAACACTATAGAGAGCAACTCAACGAAGGAGGACATAACTGATGCATGATGGAAGGCCCTGTGTGGGTGTGTTCAGGTTTTTGGGATGTTATCTCTTGGTGGGTTTTTGGATGTAATTCATCCCCTGCGTGGGATTGTTTTGAGATGTGTTCATGGTTTTCCCTGGATGGGTATTAATATTTTCAGCTTTTGTTGTACGTCTAGGAATATTTCCCCTTGCGTAGTATTAGTGGTTTTCCCAGCTAAGGCTGGTTTTTCATCTTCTATGATGTTGCAGTCAAAGTTTTGTAAGTCTCAAAATGTATGGAGTTGGTTTTATTCCAGACTACGGATTCCCTACATGGTTTCCCTGATGGCATCTATGGTTATGACTGCTAGCGTATGCTGATAAAAGCTGATGTATTTGGTTTTGGGATCCAGTTAAAACCCACATAATACAAATACTTTAATTACCAAAAAAAACTCCACTTTACCATATCTGGATTGCTAGTTTCCTTCCTGAAGCATAAGTGCAACCACAAGAATTGTAATAAATAGTTTATATGAAAACACATTAATGTTATAAAATAAAGCAAATATTACCAATGGAAAACATTAAAGTAAATCTTAATCATTATTTGATTTAGATAGTCAACATTTTCTTGTCAGCTTCAACTAAACTTACTACTTCCTCTAACCATGGAAAAGAGAATTTAACTTCACGATCCTCAATTAAAACCCCTCTATTGGCTAGCCTATCTGCACATTTGTTTCCTTCCCTTAATGTATGTGTAAACCTGATTTCTTCAAACTCTATAGCAAGGTCTTGTATTTCCACAATTATCTCTTGTATGTTCCATGGAGCCTTTGCTTTCCTCAAAATTGCATTTATTACTATTAGTGAATCACCTTCCATCCATACTCTATTCCATTTCATTTGTCTACATATTTTTAACCCTTCCAAAGTTACCCAAGCTTTAACTTCATTATTTGTCTTAAATCCACTATTGAAAGTGTAATGAGATAAAATATCTCCCTTATTATTTCTAATTATTCCTCCTCCTCTTGTTGGTCCTAGATTTCCTTTAGATGCTCCATCAAAATTCAATTTGACCAACTCCACTTCTGGTGGTTTCCACTTTATATTCTTTACCTTCTTTTGTTTCTCCTATACCCAACATCATAATTCCATTTGATGACTTGACTCCATCTATCAAGGCTCTCTGCTTCAAGATTAGGGATTGGGTGAGTTGATAGGGTTGGTTTAGACTCCTCTATGGCTAAACAAATCTTCCTTTTCATTACCTCTAAATTACTTTCCTTTCCTTTAAATATTCTTCTATTCCTTTCTATCCATATAATCCAAAGTATTGTATCTTTTGATATATCCTAGATTGTCTATAAAGCCTCACTTTTAAAAGTGCTCTACCATTGCTTTAACCATTCTTCAATTCTATCATTCATCACCATGCATTTACCAAACATATTAAGAATCCATTGCCATAGTTTCTAGACTATTGAGTAGTGTCCCAAGAGATGGTCTATACTCTCCTCCTCTTTTTACATAGAACACATTGTGAGGGGCCATGAAAACCCCTTTTCATAAGGTTATCCTAGGATAAAATTCTTCTATGACCTACTAGCCAAACAAACATTTTGACTTTAGGAATGCTCGGGCTATCCCAAATATCTCTCCATATTCTTGTGGTATTCCTATTTTGTTGGTGCTTTACATTATATCCACTTCTTGTTGTGTATTCTCCTAAGCTATTCAACTCCCAAATCAGCTTATCCTTGGCTCCCCTTAGAATAATCATTGTTGTTATCTTTCTACTCAACTACCTCCTAGCATCAATGTCTTGTATACTTGTAAAAAATATTCTTTCCATTTGTATCTTCCTTCTTGATCCTTGTACATAATGTTTGAAACCCTATCACCATATTTATCTTGAAGTAATCTCATCCATGGTTTCAAAATTGGATCTAGATTGAGTGGTTTTTTATCACACCAAGTATCCATCCAAATATATTTTTTCTCTAGTTCCCACCACCCATATTAGACCTTTAATCACTAGATCAATTGATTTTTTAAATTGTTCCATAGTGTAGAACCATCTAGTAGTGAGAATATAGTAAATATTAAGCTTGGGTCATTGGGCTCAATATACTTAGAAGAATTATTGCCCATTGTCTTTGACTCTCTTTGTACAATCTCCAAATTACTTTTCCCCTAAGAGCTAAGTTTGCATCTATAAGAACTCTTAAATCGAGACCTCCCTAGTTTTATCATCACACACCTTGCTCCATTTCACCAAAGGAAATTTCCTTTTATCATGTAATCTTGACCATAAAAATGATTACATAATATAGATTAAACTTTTTCTATCGATTTTGGCATAGTATACAAGGACATATAATATGTTGGAATGGCCTGTAAGATTAATTTAATTAGTTGCACTCTTCTTACTAATGATAACCATCTACCTTTCCATGTTGGTAGTTTATTTTAAACTTTACTTATAATTGGATTCCATAATTCTATCCTCATTCTCCCCTCAAATAAGGGCATCCCTAGATAAGTTGTTAGTAAATTTGCCTCCTCCATTTGAAGTAACTTGCATATCCCTACTTTGATTCTAGTTGGAGTGTTTAGGAAGTAAATTTTAGATTTTGTCCTATTAAATTTTCTGCCTTGATGCTCTTTCATATTCCTTTAATAAGTTATTCAAAGCTCTAGCCTCGTTTATCCCTGCCCTCCCAAAAAGGTTGTATCATCTATAAATTATTGATGGGTGATGTTGTTGATGTTATTACTAGCCTTAAGTCCACTTATTAGCCCATATTTATTAGCCTTCTTCAAGTTCCTACCCAATACCTCTACCATAATAATGAATATATATGGTGATAGAGGATCTCCTTATCTAAGACCTCTCTTGGCTTTAAATGATTCTATTACTAACCCATTGACCAACACTAAATATGATATTATAGAGACACAAGCTTTAATCCATCTGACCCATTTCTTCCCAAATCCAAACTTTTCTAATACTACAAAAAGAAAATCCCATTTAACCCTATCATAGGCTTTACTCATATCAAGTTTTAAGATCATTGCTCTCTTTTCTTGAAGTTGTTGAATGCATAACTTCATGAGCTACTATGATCCCATCCAGAATCTATCTCCCTTTCACAAATCCTCCTTGCTCTTCTAAAATAATTTTGTCTAATAATGGTCTTAACCGATTTGCCATCACTTTGGAGATTATCTTATATGCCATATTACATAGGCTTATGGGCCTAAATGAATCAAACAATTTGCATCCTTCTTTTTTGGAATCAGGGTAAGATATGTTGCATTTATTTTATAAGGTATGTATTATTTTACCCTAGACTATTCCACTACCACCAATAAATAATCCTTCACTATATCCCAATTATGTTGATAGAATGTTGTAGAGAGCCCATCTAGACCTAGGGATTTATCCTTATCAAAAGAGAAAAGAGCTAAATGAACTTCTTCTAAAGTAATAGGCTCCATCAATTTCCTATTGTCTTCATCTATTATAATTGAAGGTACTTCTTGTAGTAGTTTATCATTAAGAACTTCAAACTCCTCTGATCCTAGAATATTCTGGTAAAAAACCTTACCTCCTTTTTGATTTCACTCTGGTCTTCAATCCAAACCCCTTCTACTGATTTAATTCTACTAATTTTGGATGTTGATCTCTGTACTATTGCCATCCTATGAAAAAATTTGTGTTTTTATCTCCTTTTAACCAAGTCTATCTCGATTTTAATCTCCAAAATTTCTCTTCCTTACTCAAAATATTATGATATTCACTAAGCAACTCCCTTTCCTCTGAGCTTGGATTATTATGCTCACCTTTTTGGAATTTTGAAAGTTTCTCTTTTAGTTCTTCTTTCTTCTCAAAAATATTTCCAAAAGTGTTCTTGTTCCATTCTTTTAATCTAGATGTCATTGATTTAATTTGTTTTGGAAGTGTATACAACCCATCATTTCTTAAATAATTCCATGTTTGTGCTATCATATCAACAAATTGAGGATGGTCTTCCCACATCTACTCATATTTAAAATATGATATTTTTTAATTCACTTACCACCATTTTAACTCTTATTGGCTAGTGATCTGAACCAATCCTTGTCAAGGTATTAATTTTAGCATAAGTCCCTTCATCTAGCCAATGATATGAGAGTATGCATCTATCTAATTTTTTTCTATTAGGTTTTGGCCTCTCTTATTGTTGGTCCATGTATAGTTGTCCTCTTCAAACTCAACCTCCCATAGATTATTGTTTTGAATAAAAGTTGAGAAATCTCTCATACTTTGGGTTATTTTCCTAATTCCCTTAAATTTTCATCTAACTTGGTTATGGCATTAAAATCTCCTATGATCATGAATTAGGTTTCTTGGTCTTTACTTCTCATAAAGGCTTCAATCCCACTCCATACTTCTAATCTTCTTGATTGAGTTGTAGGTCCATAGACATTGATAAGGATGAAATGAATATCTACAAAGTAGCATGTGACTAATGAGGCTATCCAATGCCTAGTTTTATAAATGGTTGCATAGGAGGTTCTAACAAGATTCCAACATGTTAGAATTCCCCTTTTACTCCTTTAGAATCCATAACATCCCATTCACATCTTGCCCATATTGCTTTCATAGTTTTGGAAACTTCTTCCTTTGTCATTTTAGTTTCTTGGATATAAAGAATATCAGGCTTATTACTTAAATAGAGGTCCCTGATACACCTCTACTTTGAGGGGCATTAGCACCCCTTATATTCCATGAGATGGTAATCATGTCTCATTAGGGCTATTGGCCTCCTTATGAATTACCAATATCATTTTGTTGTTTGGTAAAGAGAAGTTCAACCAACTTAGATTGTGTTCCTTTCTCTATGTTTGCTCTTGCTTCCTTGGCTCTCACTTGATAATTTGAGGGTTTTCCTCTTTTTCCTTGCATGTATTAAGAGTAGGTCTTATTATTCTATTCCTCAATATTCTTTCACAACTTTCCTTTTCATTAGATTTATCCTCTCTTGGCTCTACTATGAAAGCTTTTGACTTGTCTTACTCATTTTTTGGTATTTCCTTATTAATGGTAGAGGTATTAACATCTAACACTATATTTTCTCTACCACTTTTCTTCTCTTGAATGGTGCATGGTACTTCAAGAGAGTCTTCAAAATTTGATGAGGCACATTCCTTAGGTTCAATGGGAATGTTCATCCCTAAATTAGGATCATATTGAGTAGATGGTTCCTTGTTAATATTTTGATCCTGTTGTACCATGTCCTCTAAGCTCTGATCTACTTTTTCTTCATAGGCTAAAGCCTCAAAAGAATTGGTATTTCTTCCAATATCCTTCCTTATTAGTCTCCATTATTTATTTACTTTCATCTGTCTAGACCTATTTTTTGGAAGTTGAAAACCATCCTCATCCATATCCATTTGTAAGTTTCTCTTGTGGTTTTCTACATATGTTTCTGTTGGACTCTTCTTAGGGCATGATCTCTCAATATGCCCCACCTCATGACATCTTCTACATCTAAAATATATGTTTTCATAATCTATGGTTTGGATCCACAACTTACCCCCATACTTAAGAATGATTGATTCTGGTAAAGGTTTACTTATATCAATCATGACCAATATCCAAGCATAAATAGCCAAGAATCCATCTTTTGTAGTTTCTGAAATCTCAAGGAATTCTCCCAGAGTGTTGCCTATTGCCTTGAAGGTATCCATTTCCTAGAATTCAATGGGTAACCCATACATCCTAACCCAGACTAGTACTAGGGATAGATTTATGTTTTTAGGTGCAAAGCCTTCATACTAATGGGTAAGGAAGAGTCTTGCTCTTCCCATAAACCAAGGACCCCCTTTTAGGATTCTATCTCTTTCCTCCCTGGAACAAAAAATGGCTAGGAAGAAACCTTTGGGAAGAAAGGATAGACTCACTCTTAGAGACTTCCAACTCCTATCAATCCATTTTCTCAAGGTCGAAGCCCTTGGCCAAGACCCATTAAATTTACCAAAAATTGCCCTATCTTTGAGCAATAAGGATCACTTCTCTATGAGGTCCTCACTAACCTCTACTACTAGGGATGATTCTAAGGATTTAGCTATAAATTGGTCCATGGGAAGGAAACTATAACTCAAAATCTACTAAAATTTACTAGTATATCCTATAGCAATTATATTATTTGAAAATAAACCTATAATAATTTGCATGTAAAACTTCTAAGATAATGAAGGGAAAAATAAACTTAGCTAAAAAATTCTATGCCTAGATAGAATGTCTTACCTCATTGATGCCTTAGCCCTCCATTGCTCCTCCCATCATCCAAACCCTAGCTAATAGATATCTGCAATTTCATTTTCCATGACTTGAAAAATCATCACTGCCCTTGTTCTGAATGGCTGACTTCATAGGGTCGTATCTCCCTCAATACCGCTCGGATTCCTTCATATGACCACTCATTTTAAAGCTCTTCAAATTCCACACAAATTGATCCAAGAATCATCTGAATCAGACAACCCTTCGCAAAGAAATGACTCCTAAAAGATGAGATATTTTTCAAGAAAAAATTGCCCTAACGCTGCCCTAGTTTCGAATGATTGTCTTCACATGGTCATATCTCCCTCAATACTACTTGGATTCTTTCGAATGACCACTCATTTCAAAGCTTTTCAAATTCTGCACAAAATGACACAAGAATTAGACAACTCTATGCAAAGATATGGCTCTTGAAAGATGATTCATTTTTTTGGAAAAAATACCATAACTTTACATATTCATAATATCAAAGCTTTAGTAGTAATAAGTTGAGCTTTTTTTTGTCCCCAAAGGCTAGGTGGATTGGTAAGACATTGGACACTTACCAAGAGGAGACCTAGGTTCAAACCTCGGGGGCATGCCCAATCTAGGCAAAGGTAGTAGTCTGACTTGAGTCCATTGAGTGTGCCCCAACTTGATGACAATGGTACCAACCCTGAATCATCGGGGTCTCTCTCACTCTGAAACGTATTTACCAAGGCAAGATAAAGATTATAGTGATAGAACCATAATTTAACGTCGTCACTATCGAAAGCAATGCAACTTAACTTTGCAACCAATTATTAAAAATGAAAAATAATTAACAATTTCTTTATATATTAAAAAAATAAATTAAACTTTTTAACTTCACTACTCTATACTAATTACACATAAATTTAATTATAACAAAAATATATATATTAAAAAAATTTCACCCTAAAATCTTAACTTGCAAAATTAATTATTAATAAATTGAAAATAAAATTTACAAATTTATTAAACTCTCATGAACCAAATTCAATTACAATTAAAAAAAGCTATTTATATTTTTAAAGTTTAACCTAAAACCCCAACCTTTTCGTATAAAATAATTTATTAATACATTTAAAATAAACAATTCAATTTTCGTAAATCATAAGAAAAATTTAATTATAATTTAAAAATTTTAATTTAAGCTTATCAAATCTGTATGTACAACTTTAACTCGATTATTTTCTTTTCAAATTTTCATTAAAAGTATAATTAAAAAAAAAAAAAAAAATTTATTAAAAATATAATAAAATAATTCATACTTATCTTATGATTTAAATTTTAAATATTAATTCAATATCCTAAAAAAATAAAGTATAGTTATAATTTTATTTATTTATAATCTTGAACAGGAGGTTGAACATGTAGTCCATGGTTTGAACTTTTGCAATGAAGGGTCAAAAAAATTTCTTGTGACTTTCTTCTAGATAGTGGTATATCCGGATGTGATGACATTATCGACCACCTAAGAACGGTTGTCGAGGTTTCTTTCTAATCTAAAAGTTTTTTTACTAAAAAGAAACCTAGGTTCAAACCTCGGGGCATGCCTAATTTGGACAAATGTAGTAGACTAACCTGAGTCCGTTGAATGTGCGCCAACTTGATGATGGCAGTATCAACCCTCCAAAGAATTGTGCTCGAATTGGATAAGGATGAAGTCTAATAGGATCCCAACCCTCCAAAGAATTGAATTAGGGTTAGGTAAAAACAAAGTCAATAATGGGACCTTACCTGCCCCAAGGGTTAGGTGGATTGGTAAGTGCTAGTTTGGCTGGGCACTTACCAAGAAGAGACCTAGGTTCAAACCTTGGGTGGTGCCAATTAGCAAAAGTAGTAGTCTGTTCTAAATCCTCTGAGTGCGCGCAAGACCCACAACAACAATACAAACTCCGAACGATGACAACCCCATCTTACGTCAAGTCAACATTAACGAGACAAATAGGTTTGTTGGGAGCAGTCCCTGTAGGATAGGTTTGTTGGGAGCAGTTCCTGTAATTTGAACCCTGCGTTGACCAGTTGCTAAAAATAGTGGTTGTAACCAACTCTCCTATGTAACCAAAAATAATAATGGGACCTTACTCCTTAGGTAAAAAAAATAATGGGACCTTACCCCAGGAAATCGAATAGTGGTTGGGTAAAACACGGGGTTTTGAAAGAGGTCTTGGTCCCTTATATTAAGTTCACGTCAAGTCAACCTTAACGAGACAAATAGGTTTGTTGGGAGTAGTCCGTGTAGGATAGGTTTGTTGGGAGTAGTCCGTGTAGGATAGGTTTGTTGGGAGCAGTTCTTGTAGTTTGAACCCTACGCTGATCAGTTACTAAAAATAGTGGTTATAACGGTCAACATTAACAAGACAAATAGGTTTGTTGGGAGCAATCCATGTAGGATAGGTTTGTTGGGAGCAGTTCCTGTAGTTTGAACCCTGCGTTGACCAGTTACTAAAAATAGTGGTTGTAACCAGCTCTCCTATATAACCGAAAAAAAATAATGGGACCTTAAACAGTCCATGTAGGATAGGTTTGTTGAGAACAGTTCCTGTAGTTTGAACCCTGCATTGGCCAGTTACTAAAAATAGTGGTTGTAACCAACTCTCCTATGTTATCGAAAAAAAATAATTGGACCTTACCCCTCAAGAAATGGAATAGTGGCTGGGTAAAACACGAAGTTTTGAAAGAGGTCTTGGTCCTTGTATTAAGTTTGAAATTGAGTCTATTAAATAAAAATCTAAAAACTTACCACCAAACATCATACTCAATTTAAACTTAAATTTCTTAAATAAAAACCTAAAAATATACTATCTACACAGATTCTAACCATATGTTGGGTGCTATCAACCATCACATGAAAAGTAGTTGGCCTGCACTAAAGTCACAATACTACCCATCACGATGATGAAACCCATGGTTGGAGTTAACCTCACCACAATGGACGGCAAAGTTTCAACACGTACGGGACCGCCAATGATAAGACAGGCCTTAATTATTGGTAGGTCCCACAATTCCTTTAAGAAAGAAGACCATGCAGTTGTTCCTCGAAATGACCAAAGGTCACCCGAGGCACGTTGTGGAATATTGGAATCCCACCCACTTGCCGTGTTTAGAAAGGCACCTAAATTATTATTTCCTATTAATAAAATTAAGGTCTTGCTTTTTTATATGTGGAGGGAAGCTAAATCGATCGCGAAACTCTGCCTTCTTCGTCTTTATCTTCTTCTTCTCTATAAGTTTCCATACACCCTTTGTCTTCCTTGAATTTTTGCAGTTTTTTCTCTTGGAATGGCGGTGTTTGTTATGTGATGGCGGACCAAGTGAGATGAGATGCCGGCTCCAGTCAAGTCTTTCTGTGATTTTCAATGTCTATTTTTCTCGCTACACACGATTGTTGGGGTTTATAACAGATCAGATCTGGGGATGGCGGTTTGATTGAGTTGGGAGGATTCGACATGGTGTTTGTGAAAGTTCTTTCCTTGTGAAGCTGTTTGCCTTCGCTTTTGTGGGGTTGGGTTTGTAAAAGTTCTTTCCTTGTGAAGCTGTTTTTCTTTGCTTTTCTTTGCTTTTGTAGGGTTTCAAGGTTTTTTTTTTTTTCCAAAACTTGCTTCTTTATTTGTTATCGTGGCTTATTTCAAGCCCCTGCCTTTTGCTTTTTGTGTTTGTTTCTTTTTTTTGACCTTCTTTTTTGTTTTCGTTGGCGATTTGGGTCACCGAATTTGTGCCTGTATTGGGGATCTGGTTGCTGCTTTGATTTTGAGGCTGTTATATTTATCCGTTTTTATTTTTGTTGGTGTGTTTTTTTTGTTTCTTCTTTCACTTTTTGCTGTTGGATTCCGTTAGATCGGTGAAATTATGTGAAGGTTTCCTTTGAGTAATTCAATAATTGACGGAATTACTTAGCCTGCGGGTTATGGTGCAATCATATCTTGCACAGTGGGTTTTTTTCCATGGAAAAGTAGGCGATCGGAGGTTATATGGTCTGCTCAGATTTATGTGGGTGAAGAATTCTTCATGTTGTCAGTTTTCGTGTCTCATCGACGGGAAAGTACTTTTGCCTTCGTTCCGTGACCTTGACACAATTTCGAACAATATCTACAGTTGCTGCTGAGCCAGGGTTTGTTATCTCTTAACTTCTCTGCTGAATCAGGGTTTGACATCTTTTACTTCTCATTTAAAAAAGAAGTCTCCTTTCTTGTTTGTGAGCCATCTGCAGCTAAATTCTCTCTTGTGGACCTGATCTATGCTGTAGAAATTGAATATTTAGCAATCTTTAGATTTTTTGTCGCTTTAAAATGTTAAGAAGTCGGGCATTACGATCAGCCTCTCGAGATTCGCCAGATGTTGAGTCTGTTCGGAAAACCCCCCGTCTTGTGCCTGATCTGTGTGAGATGTTGAATGGACAAGCTTCCGTTGGCCCTGGGAGGTTCGAATCTGGTGAGGGCTGTCTTCAGAGGAAAATGTCCAGTGATGTTGTTAGCAGGAAGTCTGCGATACAGGGTAAGGGTTATGTGAAGCCTGCTCTGAAGCGCAAAGAGGTTTGGAAGGGTGTTGATAAGATGACAGTGCTGGAGGATATAAAGTCCTTTTTGGTTAAGAGACAGAAGCTTCCTGACAATTCTTCTGTTGCATTGCCACACCAACGAAGAGTTGTAAAAGTTTCAGGTACTGGAGATGCTGGCAAGAAACTATTAATATCCAGAAATGTTAGGCAGAGTGCTTACGAGGAAGATGATGATGAGGGTGCAACTTCTACAGGCTTTATACCATCAAAAGTAGGTCAAAGGAGGACTGATTTTGTGGAAGATTACGACGAAAACCACGAATCTTTATCTGGAAAGAGCCTGCGCATACATTCGCAGTTTGCTTCCGATAACGAAAACCTTTTAACTAGAGGATATAAGGGTAATTCCATTGATTTGCCACAGAAATCTGTTCAGTCCCATCGGTTAGTTGAAAGGTTGGAAACAAGATCAGCTTCACAGAAAAAGATGATTATTAATCAGGGCTTGAAGGACAAATATGATGATCGTTATGGTCTAAGCTCTGATGAGTTGAATAATTTTTTACGTGAAGAGTCTCAAGATGGTGGTCTTGGAGATGAGTTGGCAGGGGTCATTTTCATGTGTAATGAGAGGCAAAGGATTAATTGTTTTCGCTACCAAGTGTTTGGTATGCCCACGTCAAAGGCAAAACTTTTAGACCATGTAAAGCTAGGTACTAAATTGTTTCTATTTGAGTATGAATCTAGGAAGCTTTGGGGCATATTTGAAGCTTCTTCCTATCCTGATGTGGAGATTGATAAAGAAGCCTTTAGAGAAGCTGAAATTGACTTCCCCCTACAGGTATATGCTTTCAGCCTCATCGACAATTTTTTTGACGTTTCTTTCTGCTATCCCGATCTTGCTACAAATAATAATTTATGAAGGTGGACAGATTTTGAGGTCTGTGCCGAGGTGTTCAGTGGTTTCTGTAGTTTTTTATTAGATTACGTTAATGAGTCACAAGTTTCCTTATTGCATTAAGTGTTTTTCTATGGGCTTGCGTAGTAAAGATCTTATGCTTTGATATGAAACTGAATAGTAAGGGAATTTGAAATCAAAACAATATGTTGCGATCATGTTCAGACATTATAATGGCATGGATGAAACTTTCATCTATGTATTTCATTCTAAAAAAAACAGAAATTGAAAACATTATAGAGTCACGACAACATGTTTTAAAACGAAGCAGTTCTTGTAATCTTTTCCATGCAAGCAGCTGTTAATCTTATTTAGTTTGCAACAAGACAATGGTGAACAATGATCTCTTCTCTCTCTGAAGGTAGAGATTTGTTTTTGCATCAAGTCATAACAGGATGCTGAATTTATCTTGGTAAGGATATTTTTAGACACGAATAACAATTTTCTATGTTAATTAATGTGTTAATTAATGTGTGCATCATTAGTATGCCTCGCACCTGTATATCCTCTTTGATATTTGTTAAGGGGTTTTCATTTGCTTGTCCAAATATTCTTGTATGTATTGTTGACCCATAACTAATAAGAAGCGTACCTTTTATTTTTCTCCTTCTTGGCTCTCTATCCTTCAACATATCCTTGGTCTTTACCTTTTGTTTGGCTTCATTCACTCCAGTTTCTAACTGTTTAAAGGTAAATATATGTGGCTCATTCATCATAGCATTTGTTTCTGTTGCAGGTTAGATTTTCAGTTTACAAACCGTGTGACCCACTACCCGAGGAGCTTTTCAAGGAAGCTATTAAGGAGAACTATTACTCTATGAGAAAATTTCATTTTGAATTAAATGCAGAACAGGTAATTAATATGTAACATCAAACCCTTGACGGATTTTCCCCCTTCATTAATTTTATTTAAAAAAAAGTAAGAATAAAACTTGTTTTTAAATAACCTGTCAAATGTCTATACGGGTATTAGTATTAATGATCCTCATTTTATTTTATTTTTATGGACAATTTATTTATACTTACCGGTTTCAGGTGTATAAGTTGGCTCAGTTATTCTGCTCAAACCTATCCCCTGTTTCACGGGGGCCTTCACGAATGGTTAATGCAGTTCCACAACCATTGCGGATGGTTAATACAGTTCCACAACCATCACGAATGGTTAATGCTATTCCACAACCATCACGAATAATTAATGCTGTTACACAACCATCTGTTTCAAGGGGGACCGTGCTTGCTTCTAGGCATCATGATCCACTGAGATTACCTGACAAGGCGTCTCTTGAAGAGAGAGACATAGACGTACAAACTAGAAGGGAAATTTCATATAGAAGTAATAGCTTTAAGAAGGTTCCTACTTCAGCATCGTCTAAGTTTGGCCAGAATGATTATGGATTAGGAAATATATCTGAAAATTTAGAATTTGAAGATGTTGATAGAATATCACCAAGTGGTCGCTATATGAGCATCAGGGAGCACGTAATGACTGATCTGACCAAATTGAAGAGGGAGCATTTGATTAAAGACATCAACAAGGACTGGGTTAATCGCAAGGTAGATGTCAGTGGTGAAGAAAGGAGGAATAACCATAGCTGCAATGAATTAGATCTCAGGCAACTCAGGTATAAGCCATCTTATGGTTTAGAAGGTCGGCACTGTGATGATGTTCTGGAAAGCCATGTAGATTCTTTGTACATGGGTTTGAATGAAAAAGATTCAATTGGAAGAAGTTCTGATCCAGCAACGGCATTCTCTACGAAGGGTGCAGGTCCATTAAATATTTGTATTAAAGAAAGCAACGGAAGAATTGGGAAACATGTACAGACTGCAGCAAGAGATTTGGATAGTACTGTTTCTTATCCAAGTTTGGCTATGTCAGTTAAGGGTCAATCTGCAGAAAATGTGAGAGCTACACATATTGGATTAGTAAATGCCCGTTATAATGCTCGAAAGGCTTTGGAAAATGAGAGAGGAAAGTTGAATGATCCGAAGGAGCGGTTGGAATCTAGTTTATCTGGCTATCATGATGGATCCACAGCTTCTGTCAGTCTTAGTATGTTGGAAAACAATTACCTTGATGCAGAGAGAAAAATGATAAGCCAGAACACCTTTTTGGTATCAAAATCAAATAAGGGAGTCCATCCAGTGATTGCCCCGGATTATGAATTTCAGAAGTTTCAGCAACCAAGTTGTACAGATGCAACTGTGAATATGACAACAGTTAAGAGGAATTTATCTGCTTTGATAAATGATGATGAAGATCATTCATCAACCAGGGTTGTTGATACCTCAGGGAAAATCAAAGTTAAGAATGATACTCCTTCATGGATGGAAACATTGCAAGATAAAGGATTGCATAGAATAGATAGAGATGAGAGGAGCCACTTCAAGGAGAATCTGTTTGTCACAGTTCCTAACTTGAAAAGCAAACCTTCTATGAAAACGCCCTTGGCATCTGCAAAAAGCTTAAGTATTGCTACCGTTTCTAATCCGTTATTAAAAGCAGAAATCACAGAAACTATTCAACAGAAGAAACTTCCTGTTTGGCTTCGTCTTTCAGGGCGGGTTTCAAATACACCCAGCAGCACTAGGTCCAGATCTCGAAGCTTAAGCTTAGAAGAAATGAAGCCCAGTGGGGAAAATGTTTCAGAAGAAGATTATGAGACAGATAATTTTCTTGAAGAAGATTACTACAGTTCTGATGAGTTTGAAGTTATTGACAGCCCCGAAGAACATTATGTTATTGATTTCAAAAGAAGAAAGAACCTTCATGGATCTGAAGATAAGACAAAGTCAGAGGCGGTGATAGATAGTGTCTCAAAAGCTACTACTTCTTTGCAGGAAAATGAACCTGATTTTCAGAAAAAGAGGAGACGTCTTATTCGACCTGATATTACTGCCAGTGATGTTGAAAGTGTTATGCCTACTAATGCAGCGGTTGAAGACCAACAAAATGCTTCTCTTTCCTTCAGGGAAAGAGGTGATATCGATTCTAAGAATTAGGTGCCATGTGCATCTAAAATATGGGTGGCTGTGGCCAGTATTCACTTGAGATTTAAACCTGGGGGATGCAGAAATTATGCCCCTCTGCACATGGCAATGACACCAATGAAAGGCAATGATGGGTGTGGTATAGTGTATAAATCTGAAATCCTTATAAACCATTGACTTCTGATAGAAGTCAAGGTTCAAAGGTACTTGTGACCCACCAGCTACAAGTCCGTCTTTCTTGTTTTGAGGAAAAAATGACTGAAGGCTTCAAGATAATCTACAAGCATCATGTCTGGAGAATTCTAAGTGGTAGTTATTCCATGTCTATAGATGCACATAATGGCAAATGGTCATTTATGCATTGGACTAATGCCAGCAAATGGGTTACGTTTTCTAGGACCGGGGATACAGATCCTGTTTTAAACAAGATTAGACATATTAAGCATTAACATTCTTATGCTGTAGATGTAATGCTATATTGCCTTCAATGTTGTCAGTCTGAGAGATGTTTATGCCAGTAAGTTTCTGGTGGACAGCATTTTATTATGTTCGTAACTATGCTTTGTCATGGTAATTGTACATATTTATCTTGCAAGTTCTAAAAATGAACAAAGAAAGATCGGTATTAATTTCCTGATGCATGTAAAACATGGCTGCACCACTTACATTATTTGCACATTTGTACATCCAGTAATATTGTTGTACTATCTGAAATTTTATTTTGAACTAATGAAATCTGTAATTTCAGTTTCATATAATTAATTTAATTTAATTTTTTTTTTATATGTAGTTAATTTAAAAAAATAAAAAATATTGTATTCAATCAAAGTAAAAACATATTCTATTCAATCAAAGTAGAAAGTAAAACATGGTGATGTCAAGAGGATATGAAAACACTTTTTGTTTAAGAAGAATTGTAAAACAATAATCTGCAGGTAAACGTTAGACAGACTGAATGATCTTAAAATTTTAGGTCTTTTCCTTTCTGTTTTTAAGTGTATTTTTTAAATATTAATATTTAGAAATCATTCTAAACGTTACAAGACTACGAATTTCAGTTTGAACTTATCGAAACACAGTAAAATATGAAGAGGCTGTAAAATTTGGTCTAAATTTAATTTTATTGCGATGTAATTAAATGGTATTATTTTAATTAGTTAGATTTTTTAAGTTTAAATTTTAAATAATATTTGATCTTCTTTATAATACTATAAAAAAGATTAAAAAAAAAAAATATATCGAGCTACTTTATAATATCATAAAGAGAGCTTTCTTCTAATACCATAAGGAGAATCAGATTCAAAAAGATTATGTTCAAATCTTAAATAATATTCAAGTTTGGATAATACCATTAAGAAATAAAAATATAATAAAAATAAATCTTTAAACTTTCATTGCAGTAGTTGAGAATATCAGTTGCTATTTCAAACCAGAGGTTTGTAATTCTGTCAGCAGGGGTTATTAATCAGGTTATCGACAAAGTGGAATTCCAATTTTCGTAAAGGTTTTCTAACGGGGACAGGTTTCCTATTGGCCAGAACGTATACTCCTTTGGAAGGATCTGAGGTATTATAGATTGTATATGGGAAGATCCTCACAAAATGTTTGGTATTTTTGGTATTTTTATTTTAGTTATGAAGATTGGTAAATATGAAGATTCGTTAATATTTATATTTTAAAATTATATTTTATTTTTATATTTTAATATATTTTAAATAATATAAACTATAATTCCATTTGAATTCAAACTTAATCTCTTCTATTCACAAGTTTCACGTTTTTAGCAAGACAGGCCGCAGGTTCTCTAAGGTTCTCTATATTTCACGTTTTTAGCTAGACTGGCCGCAGGTTCACTAAACTTTTCTTCTGTCATGAGCAAGAAAATGAAAAACATTGGATTGAGTGTTATTGTATTTATAGGCTTTTTCTTCTGGAAAGAGCAATAATACTTCAAGCATTTGATTGAAACGAGCTTCCCAAGTATTATTTTTTGTGTTTTGGTAGTTGAATTAACTAACTTAATGCTGTTCTCATGTGGTCCTGAAAACAAGCAGATTTCAGATATTGGATGTTGTGGAAGGTTTGGTTTGATAGCACAAAGCTCATTTGTGCCTACATTCACTTGGTGGCAGATTACATACTTCTTTGAGTTAAGAACATGGATTTGGATGTAGGCAGGCCTGTCTATTGATGTTTAGATAAGGTAAATGAAATATATGGATTTGGAAGTACGCAGGCCTGTCTATTGATGTTTAGATAAGGTAAATGAAATATATGGATTTGGAAGTACGCAGGCCTGTCTATTGATGTTTAGATAAGGTAAATGAAATATAATAAAAAAACCTTACTTGAGCCATTTATTTACACCAGTCATCATACTCTGCTGAGTCTGGTGAATAACAGTGGCTGAACACAGATCCTGTATCCTAACATTTTAAAAACAGGGAATTAAAAGATAGCATAAGATTCTAGATCATCTCCATAGAGAAGGAAAGATGATATATCATGATGCGGTATCAACAAAGAGTATTAATTTATAGAAACAAGAAGAGTTAACATTGGGAGGAAATGATGCACATATTTGACATGACAACAATGAGAAAAAGCTTTGGTGGTGGAGTAGAATATGGAAGGTAAAAGCTCTCCTAAATACTAGAATATTTATTTGGTTAGTTCTAGCCAAAAGGATGTCTTGGGAAGGACCAAGTCAGTGTGTCATGTACAAAAAGAAAGAAGAAACAATGGACCATCTTCAAGCTCATTGCCCTTTCGCAAGAGAAGTGTGGAATTCAATTCTACCTTTGACTCAAGGGAAAGGACAATGGCCTGTCAGGAATCTTTCGGATAACATGCAATGATGGTTCAATGAAAGAGGATTAAACAAGTATAGATGTGTCCCGTTGATAGCGGGATGGAGCTTATGGCTGACTAGAAATGCCAAGTTGTTTGAAGGTAAGGAAATTCTAGTGATTCAGGTACAAATGCAAACTAAATCAATTTTTTTAAATCTACAAATCCCTCCCCCAAAACCAAAACTGAGCAGACATTTAGAAACACTAATAGTGGATTCTATGAAGCCATGTGCCTTTTTTGATGGAGCTTGCTAGAGCAGCCTAGGTAGGTGTTGAACAGGGGAGCACTTTACTTAAATAAAAATCATAAGATCATGTTGGCATTCCTGCAACATTGATCTCCTTTGTCCACTCTTTGCTATTTAGTAATTTTTGCTTCCCTAAAACTTTGTTCTTGTTTTTCAGAATGTGTTCTTGGTTTCTTGCGTTTTGTTGTCAGAGAATTTGTTGGCTGCGCCCAAAGGGTGTGCAGTTTTCCTATCCATTCATCATGCAGGGTCCTTGTCTTTTCGAGGGCGAGGGTAGTTTCGCGCTAAATCTCCAAGCACAAGTTAGTTTCGGAGCAAAGGTAGAGCACAGGCTCGTTTCATGCCAGAGAACAGTGCAATCCAAATTGGAGAAGAAAACATACTGATGCCTAGGCTGTTTCGCCGTTGTGTGAGAGCGCAGGGTTGTTTCGGGCCTTGATTGGGCGAAACTCAACTCCAAGCATAGCGCCTAGGTCTTTTCGCCACAAATCATGAGCGCAAAGCCTTTTCGGGGCTAACCTGGGCGAAAACACCTTTACTTCACTCTCAAAATCCACGCAAGGCTGCTTTAAACAATGTGGGGCCCAGTTCTGTTTCGCCCTTATGTAAGAGCACAAGGCAAATTCGGGACAAGAGGGAGCGAAAAGGCCTATTTTGTCTTTTTTAATGGCTAGCGCAATTCAGTTTCGGAGAGAATGGCAAGTGGGACCCAATTCGGTTTTCGCCCCAAATCATGAGCGCAATCCACTTTTGGACATCTTTTTGGGCGAAAGTGCCTTTGACCCGCCCTCAAAGTCAACAAAAGCATGTTTCAAACTCCCAAGGCAGTGTGGGGCCCAGTTTTGTTTCGCCCAAATTTGCAAGCGCAATTCCATTTTGGAGCAAGGGAGAACGAAAAGCCTTTGACTTTGAGGGCAGGTCAAAGGGACAAGGGAGAAAGTATGGCTCCAAGGCGTTTCGCTCCAATCTTCAAGCGCAAATCAAATTCGGAGTAAGGAGGGGCGCAAGCGCCTTTGACTTTTCCACTCTGGCGCCCCTCCCAATACAGCAAGGCGTTTCGCTCTAGTTTCCTAGCGCAAATCAAATCCGGGCATGCCAAAGGCGCAAGCGCCTTTGAATTTTCTCACTCTAACGCCACTCTCGAGCCTCCAAGGTGTTTTGCTCCATGTTTCCAGTGCAAGGCAGTTTTGGGTCAAGTGGGAGCACAAGCGCCTTTGACTTTTCCATGCCAGCGCTGCTCCCAAGATAGCTAAACCATTTTGCTGTAGTTTTGAAGCGAAAGCCCATTATGGGCCAGAAAACAACAAAACGTAGGTGGGGCTTGCATCCGCAAAGCGCCTACTTTTGTCTAGACCCCCTTGCCTCAGCCAAAATTCCTCACAATGCTTCTTAGTGATGAATGAAGGTGCATACTCATCCATTTTAATTGCAGTCGGTCTGAGAAGCTTCCAGATTTGATGTTTTTGGATTTCAGAATCCGATCTTTCATTGAGGCGGTTTCGGCAAGCAAGGAGACGACGTCAACAAGCTAACCCCGTCGACACATTGAAGATGTGCAACCGCATTTCAACGAGTCATCAGTTTCAGGCCATGGCTCATTACTGTTTAATGAGTGATGAAATCCTATGTTTGCTACCACAACGATGTTTTGTGGGTGTGCATTTATGTCCCAAGGGCGAAATCCTCTATAAAAGCCAACAATTCTAATGTAAATGGATGGACGTTTTGCTAGACTTGTTGTACATGAATTCTACTATCAATACAAAGAAACCTTGGCTCTAATTCTGGATTTCTTTGTGTGTATGTTTTCTATCTTATATTTCTATCAAATTCTCTGCTTTCTTTGTAGGCTATAATTCTATGTTTGGATTTAGCTTCCGATAAAGGGTGAACATTGGAATAATTCTAGAGATTGCACACATAAGCTATCTAGTTTTAATTTTTGTTACTTTCTTTGTGTGGAGTGCTATTGGTTCAGAGTACAACTAAGATATCGTGTTGTTTGTTCATCACCCCTATTCATCTGGCCTGAGGCCATGTTTCCCATTCCTTTTAGTTATTTCTAATTTCTTTCTTGAATCTCAAAATCCCCAAGTTAAAACTAGTAAGGGAACCAACCCTCTTTGGAGATTGGCACGAGAGGCATTTCTTCCTTTCGGCCTTTCAATGTTGGTCGGGTCTAGGGCACATGGATGAAAAATTCCATACCTAAGGCGTATGTTTGACCAATAGTTTCTAGCACACCCGATGGGACGCAAACGTTCCACGTCAAAGCAATATTAAGAGTTGATGTTCATCTTGTTGCTGTTAAAAAAGAATATCTGGCGACTCAACTAAACTCAGAACCCTTCGAATATTGAAAACCGGTTATAAAGCCTCACCTTCATGTACACGAGATCGAAGGCTAAAAAACCAAAATAAGCAGTCGAATTATTCAAAGTTAACATCGACGCTTTGGGAGAACATCCTAGAGTAGTCCCCTCGACTATCCCCTTAGCCGAGACATCCTCGCAAGTAGCTGTTGTAGCTTCGCAAACTCCAAGTCCTACCAACATAGCGACTAGCTTGCCCTTGAATCCTCCGATTCAACCCAATCCTCCGGTTCAACCAAATGTTCCAAACGTCCTGGTCCATATGGCGCAAGCTCTGCCCAGGCAATTCCCAGCCTGGAATCATTCGAGGGACCACTAGCTCTACAGGCTGAAAACTAGGTCCCTACCACAGCGTTGAAGGCTCTGCCCATGTATGACGGTACGGGGAAGACAGCCTATGAGCATGTCCAAGATGTTGCTGCATTAGCAACCATCCACCACATCACGAAAGAAGATATAATGGTGAGACTGCTAGTACTCTCGCTTAGAGGTAAGCTCCTCTTCTGGTACCGATCGTTGCCGCCCGACACCATCACTACATGGGACCAATTAGCAGAACAACTGATAAAGGGTTTCAATGAGGTAGCAGACCCGTTCTCATTGTTGCATTAGTTCACCACCATCCAAAGACATCCTCAAGAGGAGGTAGCGGATTTCAATGTTAGGTTCGCCCGAACCTGGCACAGAGTTACTGCCGACCTTCGACCCACTCCGGAGCAAGCGACGTTTTATTACTTAAGAGATTTCCATTCTGACATAAGCATGAGCATCCAACATGTGAATGTCAATACTTTTATAGCCTTATATGAGCAGGCGTAGAAAGCCAAGATTGACTTGTTCGCTATCGGTAAGTTACCTCTGAAAGTGACTATGTTGATTTATCCGAACTTCCCTCAGAATATTTATCCTAGTGCTTCCTCACAGTCACTACCTACATCCCTAATGTACCCCAATCAATCGTGGAATCCCAATCCTCAGAATCAGGTGGTATCCACACTGTATTTTCAAGCACCTACTGTTTTCAACTCCTACCTCGTATCCGACATTACCTGCACCATTGGCGTCATTGCCATTACTCGCGCCTTCGACAACCGCAAATGCAGACCAGACTAGACCAGAGAATTACAGGATTTGTGAGCATCAGTGAAGACGATGGCGAATGAGATCACCGTCTTAAGGAGGAGGCAAAATGATCAAAGCTTCTGGCCAAGGAGATTTGCTCCTCCTCCCTCGATCACTGCGAATAAAGCTGCTTCCACCAACAGGGCTCTCGAAAGAAATGCGACGATGCTAGAAAATGAAGAAGCTGGCAGAGCTTATTAGTGCTCCACCTATAACGATCCACACGGTGAAGAGACTTGCATGGTTCATCTGAACTATGTACAGACCCTTGCAAACAACGCTCCTAGTGGGCAGGTAAATATGACAAGGGAAATAGATCGCAATTTTATGATTCCCCCTGTTGAGCAGGTCTCCATCCTCAGGAGAACTGGTAAGAAGCCCATCGAAATTGATCTGGTTCAAATGAAACCATTGAAGGTGCCTGCCAATTCCAAGCCATAAAACGAGAAGGTGTTGCTGCCAAAAAAAGAGCCTATCCAGGTGTCAGAGCCGAAATATTTTGTCCTATTAAAAGACTTCTTGCCTCCAAGAGCAAAAGGGAGAATTCCTCAGCCGCAGGCTTCGCCCGCTCAACCCCAAATCGAGGCGAGAGATCAAGCGAGAGAAAATATCATATATCCCTCGTTGACTAAGCGTCAAAGGGTAGAAGCAACACATCAATATTGGACCAGATACAAGACTGCAAAATAGGGAGGCGAGTCTGGTACAGGAGCGTACAACATCGTCGAGGAGTTAAGGAAGACTCCAACTAAGGTAAGCCTCTTCGATGCACTTCAACTGCGTGGTCAAGTCGATCTATTGCAGGAATCCCTAAAGTTCGCAAAGGGCAAGGTAAAGCCAACTCATACTGTATTGACATAGTGACTGACTACCTTCGCCATAGAAAAGAATAGGTCGTCGTCGTTCTATATGTCCCTCAGGATGGAGGGGTGGGTTGTGCATAACTGCATGGTTGATTCTGGTGCTGCTACTATTGTGATACCCAAGGTTGTTTGCAAGATTATGGGCATGGAGTACACCAGGAGTAGTCCTGGAGTGCTTCAACTGGACGAAAATCTGGCTAAGATAGTGAGGGTAATCAAGGATATCCCGATCATATTGCATAAGATGTCGTAGATCACCGTAATACAAGAAGTTGTGGTGGTGGGTTTGGAGCCCTATTTCAACATGTGCCTATCAAGGGAATTCACCACCCAACTTGGAGGCTATTTGTCTCTATATTATTTGCACCTGGAGATCCCCTTCAGAGGAAGGAGGATTAATTTTTTTAATGAAAAGCCCTCTACCTTTCACATTGAAAGGATCCAGGATGCGGAGAAACAGTTGGACTTAGTCAATATGATTAAGAAAGTAGAGGAAGGAGAAGGAATAGAGCTGATGGAAGAAGCTCTGGACGAGCTCTACATAGAAGATGAGTTTTCTATGCACGAATTTAATGCCATGATCGAATCCGACATAGGGTGTTACTCAATTACCAAGCCCAAAAAGGCTAAGGTACCGAGTGACGAAGACCCATCGCCAATCAACTATGGAAGATCTTCTTCAATGACGCCCATTGTAAGAATGGTGTCGGAGCAGGAGTTGTCCTTGTCTCTCCTTCAAGAAATCAACAAACGTACTCTTATAGGCTCGCATGGAGCTGTACAAATAGCGTTGCCAAGTATGAAGCCCTGTGTTTGGGGTTATGAAAGGTAGAAAAACTTGGAATAAAGTAGTTGCAGATCTTCGAAGACTCGAAGTTGATCTGCAACCAAATAACCAATAAGTGCGTTACGAAGCAACACTATCTGAAAGCATATCGTAATAAGGTATGGGACCTACTCAAGTCTTTCTTGGCCCTAAATATCTGATCTATTTTGCGAGAGTGGAATAAGCATGTTGATGTCTTAGCATCTATTGGAGCCAGATACTCCCCTGCCGAGAACATGATGCAAAAGCCGAAGACAGTAAGGGTGATCTACAAGCCTTCGATACCAGAAAAAAATATTCATTGGCAGGTGTTTGACAACGACGAGCAGATCATCAATGTTTTGATCGATGAAGCAAGAAATATTGAAGACAGGACCCTCAACGAAGAAGAGTATGAGGGGTTGATTTAGTTGAAGAACAACCGCGTCCCGAAGGGCTTAATCACCCTTGAAAGTTTGTTTGACCAAGATGATAGGTCCCTTGATCACAAGTTCAAGGTGGACATGAGAGAGTACGAGGCCATCAAGGTGGGAATCCTTGTCAAACCTTTCAGGCAGAAGCAAAGGCCAATCAACCCAAAAATAAAAGTGTTGATGAAGGTCGAGCTCCTGTTTCTCAGACGTTTAGCTCCTTTGTGTTCATCACCAACATGTTTATGTTTCCTGTCGTCAATCTAGACCTATTTTCACCCCCTTGCACCTTCTCAGTAGCAGCAATGATGCCCCTTGCTATCCTGCCCCCAAATCCTAGCACCTCGGTTGCAGTTGTTCAAACCTCGACGTCTCTCAAAGTTACTGCAGTCACTGCCCCAGCTGTTCCTGATTCATCTATCAAATTGAACCCTCAGCGAGCTCTATTCCCCTTCACACCGCTCTTTGGAGTGCAGGAACCAATGTAAATAGAGCTAGAATTTTTGGAGGAGGGCCCAATTGTGGAGAGTTTACGTAGGGTGCAACATAATTCCTCAACCTGGCTTAAGGGGTGGAAGAGAAAGAACGCGCAGGCTCTGGCACAGGTGGAAAAGAGGGCTATGTTTGAACCGCATAATATGCAACTCCACAAAATGGAGAAAGTGCCCAAGGTCCAAAAGCCATTAGAGGAGATGACGCCAGTGGATTATTCCTACCGTCATACGGTTGAAGACATGAGAACGATCAATGCAATAGAGAAGATGGAGAATATCCAGGTTGAGATGGGCTCCATCTATTTCCATGGTGAGCACTACAAAGCTCACTTCTACGAGGCTGAGTCCAAGAACATGAAGCTTGAAGAGACCTTAGCGTTCAAAAGGGTGCAACTCGAGGAGACACAATTCAAATCTGAACAATTGCAACAATGCATGGTCAGTTTGGAGCAAGAGGTGGAAAATTACAAGAAAGAAAATGAATAACACCTCAAAGCGCATGTGGAAGCAGAGGGCCAGTTGCAAGCCCTAAATTCTCAAGTTCAGGAACTGCAAACCCAGTTGATGGCAAAGGCAGGGCAAGCAGAGGTCTTCTCAAAAGACCGCCTTAAGGATGTTCCCCTTCACTTCCTGGTAAACTTTTGAATAAGGGCACGCAAAGCAATATCAGTCCTAAATTTCATCTAAGAGGCCAAACAATCAGTCACGATGCATTTGTCATGGAGGATGTTGAAAAGGACATCAACTAATGGCTGAAGCTGGCCATGAAGGTGCAAACCCTAGAAAAAATGGACCTTTAGCTTACTCCAATGTGCCCGCTTGCTCGGTCATGGGCAATTACAAAGGTAACACTATGAGCCTATTTCGCAAAGTTAGAAACAACCTGAGAGGCGAGAAGGCTGATGGACGCATTTGAGCGAGAAAGGCACATTTATCTGATGTATTTTGAAACTTTCACGCAACTCAGTATCCCTAGCTTCACTGACGAAGAAGAATCAATTTTGATAAAGGAAGAGCTGAAGCCAACTTGGGACACATTTGAAAGTGATACCTCGAAGATTGACAGTTGGGAGGAGCCCATTTCAGAGCATTAGGTGATGTAACTAATAGCCAGGTTCGCGCAAATTGAATCTTGTTTGATAGATCTCAACCAAAGAGCTAGCTATGCTGACATTGACCAACTTGAGACCTTCAGATACCTGGTCAAGGAGCTCCAAGATCGTGGCACAATTAAAGAAGATGCCTTGGCCTTGGTCTAGGCAACCTATGAGCGTATCCAAGAGCATCTCTTGCGATCGAAACCTATCCAGCAGTAAGAAGATCAAGCGCAAGAAGGAGATCAAGAGCAAGAAGAAGATAAAAAAGAAGAGGACCATGAGCGCCAATAAGAATAAGAAGACCATGAGCGCTAGAAAGAAGAGGAAGAAGTAGAGAGGGAGAAGTTGGAGGAAGAGTCTTCTGCCATCAATGAGAATTCAGAAAAGGACAACGATGATGACTCTAAGCCCAACAGATGAGGCCTGAGATATTAACATTGAGGCAAGCTCAATCCCCCTGCGAGCTGCCAGAGATGTTTGCATTTCTGCAACATTGATCTCCTATGTACACTTTTTGCTATTAAGTAATTTTTGCTTCTCTAAAACTCTGTTCTTGTTTTTCGAAATGTATTCTTGGTTTCTTGCGTTTTGCTTTCAGATAATTTGTTGGTTGCGCCTAAAGGGTGTGTAGTTTTCCTATTCATTCATCATGTAGGGTCCTTGTCTTTTCGAGGGTGAGGGTAGTTTCGCGCTAAATCTGCAAGTGCAAGTTAGTTTCGGAGCAGAGGTAGAGCATAGGCCTATTTCAGGCCAGAGAACAACGTAATCCATCTTTGGAGGAAAAAAACATACTGATGCCCAGGCTGTTTCACCCCTGTGTGAGAGCGCAAGGCTATTTCGGGCCTTGACTGGGCGAAACTCAACTCCAAGCATAGCACCCAGGTATTTTCACCCCAAATCATGAGCGCAAAGCTTTTTCAGGGCTAACCTAGGTGAAAACACCTTCACTTCGCTCTCAAAATCCATGCAAGACTGCTTTAAACAATGTGGGGCCCAGTTTTGTTTCGCCCTTGTGTAAGAGCGCAAGGCAAATTCAGGACAAGGGGGAGCGAAAATGCCTATTTTGTCTTTTTAATGGCTAGCGCAATTCAGTTTCGAAGAGAATGGCAAGTGGGGCCCAATTCGGTTTTGCCTCAAATCATGAGCACAATCCACTTTTGGACATCTTTTTGGGCAAAAGCGCCTTTGACCTGCCCTCAAAGTCAACAAAATCTTGTTTCAAACTCCTAAGGCAGTGTGGGGCACAATTCTGTTTTGTCCAAATTTGCAAGCACAATTCCTTTTCAGGGAAAGGGAGAACGAAAAGGCCTTTGAATTTTCCACGGGTTGTAGCAGTAGTTTCAAGAAAAAAATGCTAAGTATGGCTCCAAGGTGTTTCGCTCCAATCTTCAAGTGCAAATCAAATTCGGAATAAGGAGGGGCACAAGCGCCTTTGACTTTTCCACTCTAGCACCCTTCCCAATACAACAAGGTATTTCTCTCTAGTTCCCTAGCGCAAATTGAATCCGAGCCTACCAAGGGCACAAGCGCCTTTGACTTTTCTCACTCTGATGCCACTCCCGAGGCTCCAAGTTATTTCGCTCCAAGTTTCCAACGCAAGGCAGTTTCAGGCCAAGTGGGAGCGCAAGTGCCTTTGACTTTTCCACACCAGCGCTGCTCCTAAGATAGCTAAACCATTTTGCTGCAGTTTTGAAGCGAAAGCCCATTTCAGGCCAGAAAACAACGAAACGTAGGTGGGGCCTACATCCATAAAGCATCTATTTCTATCTAGCCCCCCTTGCCTCAATTAGAATTCCTCACAATCGCTTCTCAACGATGAACGAAGGCGCATACTCATCCAATTTAATTGCAGTCGGTCTAAGAAACTTCCAGATTTGATGTTTTCATATTTCAGAATCCAATATTTCGTTGAGGCGGTTTTGGCAAGCAAGGAGACGACACCAGCAAGATAACCCTGTCGGCACATTGAAGATGTGCAACTGCATTTCAGCGAGTCATCAGTTTCAGGCCATGCCTCATTACTGTTTAATGAGTGATGAAATCCTATCTTTACTGCCACTGCGATGTTTTGTGGGTGTGCATTTATGTCCCAGAGGCGAAATCCTCTATAAAAGCCAACAATTCTAATGTAAATGGATGGACGTTTTGCTAGAGACTCGTTGTACATGAATTCTGCTATCAATACAAAGAAACCTTGGCTCTAATTCTGGATTTCTCCCTGTGTGTATGTTTACTATCTTATATTTCTATCAAATTCTCTGCTTTGTCTGTAGAATATAATTCTATGTTTGGATTTAGCTTCCGATAAAGGGTGAACACTGGAATAATTCTGGAGATTGCACACATAAGCTATCTGGTTTTAATTTTTGTTACTTTCTTTGTGTGGAGTGCTATTGGTTCAGAGTACAACTAATTTATCGTGTTGTTTGTTCAACACTGTTGTTAATATGGTCTGAGGCCATATTTCCCATTCCTTTCAGTTATATCTAATTTCTTTCCTGTTCTTTAATCTCAAAATCCCCAAGTTAAAAGTAGTAAGGAAACCAACCCTCTCTGGAGATTGGCACGAGAGGCATTTCTTTCTTTCGACCTTTCAATGTTGGCCAGGTCTAGGGTGCTTGGATGAAACTTTCCATGCCTAAGGCGGATTTTTGATCAACATATCACTTTGAGGGTAGGTTTAGGTGAAGGAACAAATAATATGGCATAATGGAAAGTATTGATCCTCTTGATGAGAATAACAATGGAGCAAGGAATTACAACTTTACAAATTTATGGAGATTCAAAATTAGTGATTAGTGATAAGTTAGGTTACAGATGATGTTGAGATGAAAAATTTGCTCCTTAGTCCTTTCTATAAACAAGTCAAATTATTAGAATCTTCTATAATACAAATTTCATACGAGCGCATCTATAGAGAACTAAATGTAGAAGTTGATGGTCTTTAAAAATATAGTTTGAACCTTCTAATAAACACTTGGCAGAGGGAAGAAATGGTTAGAAGACTTGAGGTTTCCTCACAATCTTTTTGTTAAAAATCAAATAAAAAATCTATTTAAAAAAAAAAGTTTTAAGATGAATTTTTTTTATTATATACAATTTTTTTTTTTCAAACTCAAAAATAAAAAATTAAAAAAACCTAACAGAAGGAAGAAGTGATAAGATTTCCTCACAATATTTTTGTTAAAGATCAAATATAAAATCTATTATTAAAAAAAAAATTAAGAATATATATTTTTTTATTATATAAAAAAGACTTTCTTTTTCCAAACTTAAAAAAAAAAAAACTGAAAAAAAAAACAGTAACTATCTCCGAGAAGATGAAAGTGGCGAGATTGTTTTCAAATCGTGTCCAAGTCACGAAACAAAACGAGGAAGTAGGAAAATTAAACATTTGAAGATGCAGTTGTGACATCTTTCATTATTTCACTATTTGGTGCAAAAACATGCAAAGGCTTCTGGTATACATACTATGTGCTCTAGTGAACTGTGTTTATGGCAGTTATTTATAAATTTTTGCTTTCATTTCTATGACTATATATTATATTTGTCTTTGGTAGGATTTGAATTTTAGTGATAAAGTTAGGAAATTTGTAAATTTTAAGGATAGTTAAAAAATTGAATATTTTGATGAAGGTTAATAATATTTTTATTAGTTTTGTTGTAATATCACTATGCGGTAATGATGTAATACGAGAACCTCTATTTTTTTGCTTGAAGAAGATTTTGATTAACGCGCCTTTACAGAGTTCACCTTCGTCGAAATGTCTATTTTTTTGCTTGAAGAAGATTTTGATTAACACGTCTCTACGAAGTTCACCTTTGCCGATATGCCCGATATTTCGATTGCGGAGGGATTCACTGAAGGTAGCCCAAAAAAATGACAATACTTAATGTTGCCAAGGGTTTCGGAATAAGCTTGCAACCAAGAGAGATTCATAGATCCATTAGGGTTTATGATGGGAATTTAGGGTTTTCAACAACTTTATTTGTTGGATTATGGGATGGAGGGTTTCAACAAAGATGCATGCATTGAGCCAAAAATGAATTTTAAAGAAGTAATTTGTGGAGGACCACCTCAAACAGGAGGGGAACACAATCAACAATTGCCAAGGAAACCATTGAGGATGCCAAAGGTCGATTCAAGGAAAACAAATATGGGTTGCATGAAAGCAACTAATGGATCCCTAGTAGTGAAGTTGGAAATAATGGATGTCCATGAAGGAATAGATACGATATAGAGGAAAGACCTAATTTGTCGATTCATGAGATTTTGATCGACTCTTGCTACCTTCAAGCAATGGGCTGCCAAAAACTAGAGCACTAAAGGTAAGTTCTATTTTTTTTCTTACTCTAATGGCTACTTTCTTATTTGTTTTGTTAATGAAGAAGACAAGGAGAACATTTTTCAAGGGGGGCCATGGTTTTTTGGTAGGGTAGGGCTCTTCATGAAGCCCTGACATACTAAGTTCAAAGCTAAGGAAGAAATGTCATCAATTGCCCCTGTTTGGGTCCATTTATTTGGTCTTTCGATAGAATACTGACATTCAAAGATATTTGCAACAACTGAAAAATCTTTAGAAGTTTACATGATGACTTCTGATAGCACCCAACACTTAGAGCATAGGATTTATGCAAGGATTTGTGTTTTGATTGATTTTGACAAACCACTTCTAGAGAAGATTACTTTACAATATGGGGAAGAAATATGGGAGCAAGTAGTAGATTATGAAAATATTTCATTTATATACAAAATTTGTCATGAATATGGCCATATAGCCAAGGATTGTCCACATAAGGTCCCTAACAAAGAGAAATAGGATGGGGACTTGGCAGGGTTTCAAATCCCTAAACAAAAAACACAGAAAAAAGTAGCAATAAAAGAGAAAATAGTAATTTCACCTAACACCTTTGAAGGATAGTCAAATGGAAACAATTATTATGGAAACATAGTTTGTTGAAGAGAGAGAACATGAAGGATTGCATGATGAGAAATCACTAAAAGAGCTTGTCTTGATGCTGAGAAATAACAGTAAAGGAAAAAAAAGTACAATGTAAAAAACCAACCCAAGTGCAAAACAAAAGGGCAGATTCAAACTACAAATAAAATGGATCCTCAAAAAGACCATACAAATTCCAATAATAGTGTCGTGGATCTAAGTAACCAACCTATAGTCTCAACTGGAATGAAGCAAGATATGAATAAAAGGATAAGGATGCCATAATCCTAAGGTTTATAGTCAGTCTCTTTATGGCAATGTTGGAAGCTTTGGCTATTTTGCTCAACAATTTCTGATATTTTTGGTAATTTGTTAAGCTTTGGTTTATTTTTAGTGTTACCGTTTTTTGTTTGATTTGTCATTAGCTTTTTTGGCTTAGTTTTTGTTGTTTTTGTTTTTCCAGATTTTGTTTGTGTTGTTTTTTATTCATTTTGTTTTTTGTGTTTTGGTTTTGTTGTTTTTGTGGTTTTTTCTGTGTTCGTGTTTTATGTTTTTTTGTTTGCGGTGTATTTGTTTATTTTTATTTTGGTAGTATTTTGTTATGTTGTGTTTGTGGTTTTTTCTATGTTTCATGTTTTGTTTTTTTATTTGTCGTTTTATTTTTATTTTTTTAATTGTTTTTTTTGTGTGTTTGGTTGTGCTTTTTCTTGTCAACACACTCAAGGAGTATGTTTTTTTTGTTTTAGATTTTTGTGTGTTTGTGTTTGTGTGTTCTTGTTTTATGTTGTTTCAGGTATGCTCCTTACGTGTGTCAAATGTGGTAGGCCAAATACAAGCCTTGGGCGTTTTTGGCGGAAGAGATACCCCTGCCTCCTTGGATCTTACCCAAAAGTGACATCCTTCTAGAATGTTTTCCACAAACAAACAAAAAAATACAGATCTCATTTCAATCCCATATAACTAATTTTTTTTTTTAACTTAACATTATATTTAAAGGCTCAAATAAAACCCTGATTCTTTTATTAAAACTTCTTCTTGTAACTTCTACTCATATATCTATTTAAAATCATATAACTTTAATTTAAAATTTTATAAAATTTATGAAATTATAAATTTATATGTATTTTTTTATATCAAAACTTCTTGTAACTTCTACTCATATACCTATTTAAAATCATAAAACTTTAACTTAAAAATTTATGAAATTATAAATATATATATTTTTATATATAAAATTTTACTTAAAATTATATTTTAATATTTTTTATCAAATATTTAATTTTTTTTATTAAATATCTTTCAAATTTTAAACTTCTAAATTCTAACTTGAATCCAAACAGATCCAATTTTAAATTATAAATCATTTTTTTTAATCAAATTTTCCCAATTTTTTTAATTAGCATGTAGTACCTATCTTCTTAGAACATAGTTTACATGTGTGTTAATGTGTTGAAATTGCTTTGCACCCAAGCGCATGTGTTCGTGAATGCCCTTCAGATGCAGACTGAGGGTGACAATATATCTCCTAAATTGAAAGCATTCGGTATAGAGTAACAAGCATACATTTGAAGGACTTTTCCTGTTCTTTGTTTAAAAAAATTGAAAATGGTGATGTTTGGATAAGGAGGTGAGGATATTACACCTCTTTCCAACTCAAGTTGGACAATATCTTGAAATCTTCTTACAATCCAATCATGTTCATAAAATGTTGTGTATAAATTCTTTGTCTTCCTTCATTGTGTGTTTCTGCATCTTCTAATAGATTGCATGTTTGCATAAGGCTTTGACTCTTATTTTACACTCATTTGATGAGCAAAAGATTGATGGCAGCCCTTCCTCTTGGGAGTTCTAGGAGCCCCATGATTGAGAGAGTGTTTCAGTAACATCATCCTTTCCATTGAATTTTCATATAAGCGGATTCTTGGGAATACGGTGATGATGGATTTTAGAATATATGTTAGGTGTGGGGAGGATGTAGAGTCAAAACACTTCCCTCTTGAAGTTAGATTTTGTTATCTTACAACATTACATTTTAAGATTTAATATAATTATTCATGTTTTGTTAGTATTGTTATTTTTTATTGAGTATATGGAATGGAAATGAATTTTATAGGTATTACATATTATAGTAGCTTGTTACTATATATGTATATCCTATCTCAATATTCAAATTCGATCTACTGTGGACAGGTCCTTGGTATCTTGGGTCTCACTTTCATTGGGTTGGCTTAAACTTAATTTCGATGGGGCAGCAAAAGGTAACCTCGGTAGGGTCAGTTGTGGAGGAGTGATCATAGATAATGAAGCCAAAATTATCCTAGTTTTTATTGAAAATATAGGGTGTCAATCCAACAACTTCGCCAAAGCTAAAAAAATGTTTCAGATTAGTGGTGGCAAATGAGATACATACTCAAAACCTTATTGTGGAGGGGGATTCTCTCAATACTATTAATTTCTTAAAAGAGTCTACTCACCCACCGTGGAACATTACAACACTTATTGAAGAGTCGAAGGCTATTCTCCAAAGCTTCAACAACATTGTGGTCCGACATGTCTATCAGAAAGGAAACAAAGTGGCCGACCTCATGGCCAATCACGGGCTTCTATAGGAGACCCTCATGATATGGAAGGGACCTTTTCTCCAATGCTTAATGCACACTTGTATCGTCGAAGATAATATATCCTATGCCTAAACTCTGCAAGTGTCTTAACAAGTTGGTCAATCACGTGTCCCAACGAATGGTTGTGGATATTCCCTGTCTTATTTCTCTTTGGAGGCTTTAGGCCCTTATGCAGTTTGTTTTTGCCGTTTATTTCCAGTCTGACCTTCTTTTGGTTCATTGGGCGACTACGGAGATTACCCTTCTAAGCTCTAATTTTTGGTTTTATGAAAGGTGAAAGCTCTTTCCTTGAAGGGATTCTTTCCCTTTTTTGGCTGTAATAGTTTGGAGATCCTCTTAAAACCCCACTATCAATAAAAAAATAAAAATAAAACTATATATGTATAGTTTGACCAAATTTAAATTTGTGTTTCCTTTTTTGAAAATTGAAGAATTTAGTGAATTTGGCTCATGTCATGTGATATTCTATATTTATTATTATTATTTAAATATTACAATATTTTGGTTGACTTGGATCTTCTCTTTGCTTGAAGATCAAAGAATTTAGTTATTTAAGTCCATGTCATTTAATATTTAATATATATATTTTTTATTATTAAAAAAGTTAAATGAGATGGAAACATACTCCACCTATATTACATCATTGACCATATAGTAGTATTACAATTGCTTGAGAATTATGCATGTGCTGCTTTGCAAGATTCAAACCTAGATCTCCCTGTTAAAAATTGAGGAATCTAACCAATTGAACCAATGTCACTTAATATTATTATTATTAGATTCAAAGTGTTATGCCACTTAACACTATTTTTTAGTTGTAGTAAAATTATTCAATGTTTAAACTAATCTCTTTTGATAAGTATCACAGTTATTGAAATTAATGAAAAAGAGAGGGAGAGGGAATTTATGCCAAGGAGATAGATAGATAAGTATTAATGAGGAATGAAATTCCAATCATGGAATATTCCACTAGACTTGCATCATCACATTAACCGGTTAGAAAGCAAGAGGGCCATCTCCCATACATGCCCAAACTTAAGTTTTCACTATTAAGATGCTATATCTCACAAGAGTTGCAATATCTTTATAAATTAAGTTTTCAATTTTAATGCTATAAATATAGTATTTAATTTATTTTATTTTTAAATATTTATAAAAAAATTATAGGTTTCAAAAAAGGATTTTAGTAAAAGGTAATTATAAGTTAGGAGGAGTTATGCTAAAACTTAATGCAACCAAGACAAAAAGAAAAAACAAATAATGATTAATAAATATTCTAATAAATCTTTGGTCCTTGAATTTAATCACTTCTATCACCACTTTAGGTTGATTATAAAATCAAACTGGACATGAGCCTGGTCAATTAATCAGAGTGGCGGGGAGGAGAACCGGTCCACACTAATGGAAGGGGCGATTAACCCTTGAATAGAAGAGCTGGCATTGAAGAACATAGTTAGCAAAAGTAGCTAAATATTTGAACAAGATAAAACAAAGTTTAATATAAAAATGAGTAAGAAAATATGTTTAACAATTAAAAAATAAAATCATTACTTGAATCAAAAGTTTATAGCAATAGTTCTAAACCTTATATATTGAACACTATGTATTCTGTTTTTTTTTATATATATAAAATAATAAAGAGAGAACATAAATAACCTGCAATTTAAATTTAAGATTTGGTTAAAGGATAAATCAAGAATATATGCAACATATGGAAAACAAAATCCACACATATAACATTAATTTTAGTTTAGGGAGTGAGTGAGTTTTATATTTTTTTGTTTTTATATGTTTAAGGAAGAGTAGGAAACAAATGTGAGTAGAAATGAGTGAGTCTTTTTGTTGTTCTGGATCTTAAAAAAAAAATTAAAAATAAAGGATTATGATGAGGAAAAGCTAAATAAGATGAAAGGAAAGGGATTTTTGAAAGCCCTAATTAGAAGTAAGGATGTCTTAGCTAAAAGTATATCTTAGTTGGGGACAAGAGGAAGAGAGAATCTATAGCAAGTCTTATTCAAGTAGTAGATGTACATGAAAAGTGACTATCAACAATGAGATGATTAAGTATGACATATTGTTCTTAAAAGTAAATTGTTAATAAGCAAGTTCCATGGATGCTATTAGGTTTTTAAATGATTTTAAATCTGAAAGTGGGGAATGGAGTTATTAGTTTTTTTTTTGGATTTGGTTATTGTGAGAAACTCCCTATGACCGACGTACAGGGTTGAGCAGTCTCCTCCCAACCATAATCCCTCCTAAAGTTGAGAGCTATACTTATCAATATGGAATTTAACGCAAAGCCACCACACACCCACCCCTCACACACTCACACATGCCACAATTTGAACCTTGGACCAATGGAATTATTAGTTATCAATTCTTAGAAAGATTTAATCTTTAATAAATAGTCATCTTATAAGTTATAAAAACTTGTCATATTATTTTTTGTCTATAAAAATAAATTTAGTAAAAAACATAAAACAAAAAATATGCATTAAATTAGCCTCATCCAAGAAGCATTTTAACGTGAGCAAAAGTAGGAAACAAATGTGAGCAAGAAGCAAGTGTCACTTCTTCTTGTTCCAAATCTCAATTCAAAAACTAAAGGAGTCATGTGAAGAAAATCTAGGTAACATGGGAGCCTCTAGGATCTCCTGTAAACCTCCCCATGATATGGCAAAGGGGGGATATTGGGGGAAGCAATGACTGGAGATTCCCTTGCACAGAGCCGGATGAGGGGGAGGAAATTTATTTTTGAAAGTCTTTGTTGGAAGCAAGGATACCCTAGTTGGAAGTATGGATGCATAGTGTTGGAACAATTTTTTACATCCATAGGATTCAATTGTCACACTTCAAGAAATCATTTGGAACCAACGAGCTATTACAAGCTCTGATCGACATGCATCTTTATTTTGATAAAAGATATACTCCTAAAGAAAATAACCATAATGGGTAAGGAAACCCCTGTGATAAACTTCAGATATTACAAGTTTAAGCACTCCAGATTTTAGTTATACATTACTTATATTAAAATGACCAAGCAAAGACAACAACTATTATTATGCCTTATGTAGACAAGTGCCTAGATTCATTGGTCTGTTATAGCAATTTAACAACGCTTTAAAACATGAATAGAGAGAAGGGAGAAAAGAAAAATTGGATCTATTAAACTCGTTCGAATATCGTAACAAATTTAACAGTTTGACCAATGAAAGAAACGTTCATAACACATTCAAATAATGTAATCTGCTATGAAGTAACACACAGAGCTGAAGACAAAAATGATAGAATTGAACCCCAAAATTGTATTAATTTTTGAAAGAAATTATATCTAGAGTTGGCAAAATATCATTGAACTCTATTACATATTTTTAATACAATGAAAAAATCTTGTTCAAATAATGTAACAAAACTTCTTCAACTCTCCTATTCCTATCTGGAAACAGGAAAAATCTCTAGAATTTAGGCTAAAAAAGAACTGGAAATATTCTTAGTTTCTCAAGCAAAGTTCTACCAAAACTTGCACAACAAAGGGAAAGAATGAGGGATGACAGATAAAAAATACACACAAAGGATACAACACAATTCACAGGGCACTCAAGTATACCTCTTAGCAAAAATGCTATCTCTAATGCTTGATGCAGATTATGGCCGTAGTTGGTGTATTTATAGCTTTGAATTCTTGAATCTGTTATTTTTGGCCTTATTTGGGCCTTACACTTGTCCCTTTTTGTTTTGATATTCAAAACTTTGTACAAATGTCTTCCATTATTTCCTTTTGTTACACTGTATACTCTGCTAGGACTCCTTTAACTCAATTGTTTAACCGGTAATCTCAGTGCCTAAATAGTCTTCTTCTTCTGTCTCTTCTTCAACTTTCAACTGGTTTCCTACTTTTGAAGTTTCTCCTCCCTGAGTAATCTTTATTACTTCCTCTGAGGATGTTTTTAGTTCTAGTTGTAAACTGCATATTTTGGTTTCTTTATTTTTCTTGCTCTGTTGTAACCCTCTAATTTGTTGTTCAATAAGCTCCCAAGCATCAATATTAAAAGTCACAGCAAATCTCAGCATATTCATTTCTTGGAGGATTCCGTTTTTCTGCATGCCAATAAAAATTGTATTCTTTTCATACTGGGTAACAAGGGAATCCACAGTATTTACCAAGAAGGTAGCAAGGGAATCCACAGTATTTACCAAGAAGGTAGTCTCCTTGGCCATTGCTTTGTCATCATCAAGTTCACAGTCAAACTCTTTGATCTTATTCATGAGGTCTTCAATGCTAGTAGTTTCCAAGAATTCCTCCAATGACAACCAATTTCTGCCAGATTTTCTCTTATATCATTTAACAGGGCAAACATTTTTGCAGCATCATTATGCAACCTTTCTATGTTTACTTCGAACATTGCTGCTCTCATGAATTCAATATTGGTTTTTACCTTAAAGCCATCCTTTAATATCACTTCTTTATTCTGCATTTCTTCAAAGTTTTTTGCCAACAAGCGGAGAGTGGGATAAATGACTTCTAATTCTAGTTCTTTCTAGTATAGCAGGCTCTCCATTTCTTTGGCAGTAAGTTGGATTACTCTGATCTATTTGAATATTTATGTAATTCTATTGATCCTATCCTTAATTTTAAATGATATTTCTTTTCTAACTTTAGTGAAATAGTTTGCACAGTTTATTATTTTCACAACCAGAGGGGGCCATACTAGTGTGATGGTTGCCTTAGCTAATTGTTCTTTCAGGTTATCAATTATCACTGGTCTTGAGTTTGCTCCTCAATTCTTTAGTCATATGATGCAGACGGTTTATAGTTTGTAAAGTCATAGCTTTGTTCATTCTAACCATGTCATCTTCTTTCCTACGCATTGAAATATCCCTTATTTGATCATCAACTGTGAAACCTAGTGGCTTCTATGGAGCAGGTATGGATATTTATGCCATGGATGACCTAGGATTGTCTTCCTCCTCTCTTGCAACGAAACTTCCTCCTATGCCACCTATCCCTGCTACTATATGCAATTCTTGCTCACTAGTAGCACTGAATACAGTTTGTTCTATTGTCCTTTCTAGTGAGACTTTTATTGAAGTTAAAGTCAGTTTGGGTTTTCTAGTCTCAAGGGAAGATTCAGTTTCTTGTCGTTTAACTATGTGATCTCTAAAGATGTTTCCAAAACCACATGCCTTCCTCATATTCATTTGTACCACTACTGGAATCTGTACTTCTATGTTATTTATTTTTATTGAACTGGGAATGGCCTGTGGGGCTAATTTTTTTACACTAGTCAAAGCTAGAAGCTGATTAGGAATAGGGGCCATAGCCTACTTTTCTAGAATTGTTAGTGGCTGGGAGGATTTTGTGGCAATTTCTTTTTCCTTTTCTGTATTTGGTCCAATAAGATTTTTTGATGAAGTGCTAGGAGCTACCTTTATTCTGAGGTGATGGCTCTCGGGGACTTGGACTTGGTGCTCCACTATATCTGTCATTCTCACTATAACTTCCATTTGTTCTATTCCCTATTCTTCTATGATTTCCAGTATGGGGTCTTCACGAACCACTTGAGTGGCTTCGGGTAAGAGAGGAGCTACCGATTCTACAAATATTCTCCTAATTGCGACCAACTCTAGGGGGTAATCATACACCTTTTAAACTTGTGAATTGCCCCTCATCTCATAAGAAAATTATTTCCATACATTCTACAAATATTGCCCTTTCTCTATGGCATCTAATAATTTCTCTTCATACTAGTATTTTCTATGCTTGACCTAGGCATATTCGCGATTTTTTATCAATTTTTCATATTTTCTATCTGGATCATAAGGCCTCTAGGTTATTTCTTCAAAATCCATGAGGTCCAAATTGTACATTCCTTTGAACATAGTTGGATACCCTACAAATATGTAATGCCCAAAACCTACAAGGAACGCTAAGTCATGAAACCCTACCATATTTTTTTACTAGCCTCATTTTAGCTTCCTCGGCCACCTATCTTACTAACTCTAGGGCAGCCACAGACAACAGGTAATACATTGATAACATTTTAGAAGGAAATTTTGCCTCGTAAAGCCTAATGTATGTGAAACCCTATGAAAATAAATAATCCCCTATATCCTTTTCTTTAATGAAATCTCTGACTCCAGTTTCCAGTCTCTCGAGGAGGTTGCCTGTTAGGATCCAGTGAATCTCTAGCATGAAATTGTCACAAACCAACCAAAATGAGTGCACCCTTCATGTATTCTGCAAAATTTGGTCTGTATGTAAGGACTATCAGAGGCTCCTACCCTTCTTCTACTGTCATTCCCCAATTATCCATCCAAAATGTGCATGAGAATTGAGTAGTGAGAGAAATGGGGCATTACTTTCCTTTGTTCCAAAATTACCTTTTTAAAATCTATCAACTGTGTATGTAGTTGTTCGCTCAACTATTATTCCCTGGCATAAATGGGGGTGTTTATTCTTCTGTTACTCTGGGCTACTAAGTACAACACATTCCTACCCACCACACTGAGCTCTTACACTCCTAAAATGATATTAACCATATCACAAAAATCCCTGACCTAGGGTTTGAAAGTAGTTTTTCTAATTGGGAAATCAAATAGTACAGGTTCATATGATTCGAACAATGATTTAAAAACTTCTAAATTTGTTAACCTTCGGGATTACCTTTCGATTACTTGGTGAACAAGTTGTATGTTTGAAGGCGTCAGCTTGAAGACTTGTTGGATATGTTTGGTTGTGACGCTGAACATTGGTATGTCCTTGTTATCTCAGAATGTTTTGGTTTTTTCGTCGTAAGCTACCACCAACCACGCCAGTAGATCTGAAGAGTAGTATACTTTGGGACATATCAATTTTCCTAGGTTATTGGTCCATCTATTACTTCTAGGAAAACCTTTGTATTGTAACCTCTTTGCTTTGTGGAACAAGTCGGCTAACAGCCAAGGATCCCTTTGTTGATTCTCCATTGTGGGTGCAAATCTTTGAATGCAAGTGTTCTCAATTTTGTATTGTTGCACCGACATGATATTTTTGTCTGGCCCAGATTTCCTGGTGAAATCGTACATTGCACTCTGAGGTACAACATTTCTAGGTATTTTGGCATAAGGAGTTTGGTCTGTGATGAATTTCACGACTTCTTCAGTATCCTTGGTAATGAAGGTGTTCCTCCAGGTAGCTATTTTTCTCTTTAGAAGCTACTTCAACTCGCATAAATCACTTTCCAAATTCCCTCCGATTCTCCACTTGTCGACGATAGTTCTATTCTTTGTAAGTCCGTCACTCACAACAACCAGGGTGACTATGATGCTCATGAGTGGGGGATTAAGTACTTGATGGTGGAGTGGCCTCATTGATCTCGCACAAAGTGTTATTAATTTAGCTTTACCAACTTTCTTTTGAAATCAACCAATGGGTGTTAGCCATAGTGTCACTTCTAAAAATGAATAGTTATGGTAGGTGGTTATCCTTGGCCTGCATGCCCATGAGTACTTTGGTTCAATTACTTGTAATAATTCACAGTGTTTCTATTGGTTACTGGTTTGTGCTTTCTTTAGACGTGGAATTAAGAACGTGGTGGTAGTAACCTTTGCGAGAAGAATTCATAAATGTTCCACCACCTTGGATCTGCAAAAGGGGTTAGTTTGAGGATAAGTACATCGTTAATCATCAATCATCTTACCAAGCGTTGGTTGTTAGATATTTATCATTGATGTGCACGTCTGTCGAGGTCTACCATCCCTTTAAAATTTCGTTCTTCGATCATAACACTCACCGTTAAATCTCATCCATTCTGAGCATCATCGTTGATGTCCAAGAACCTGCACGGTTGTTAGTCCACCAATGTATATAAACCTATGCCTAGTTAATCAAATTAATCATGTTTATAAAGTCAAAAACTTTTGGTTAGTAATAATTCAATCAACAATACTTAGGCCCGAAGTTATACAATCATTGATTTGACTTTATAATTATGCAATGCATTAAACCTCATATAATCATGATTTACCATGGTTAATCTAGTGATTAAAACCTTAATAACATTGCATTAAAACATAGGCATTGTATAATCAGATTACCTCTCTACGCGCTCACTGTTAGATCAAACAATGATGGGGGCACGATCGTTAGATTCCCCATATATGTGCAAGGGTTAGCAGGATGAAAGGGAAAAATTAACAACATATTATACCCTTATAAATTGTGATTAAGCATTGGTCTTAATTTTAATAATACATTTAATTAATTATCTGACCAAAAACCTTGTGAATTAACCTTTGATAATTTGAGGAAAGCGTCATTGGATCAAAAAAAGATGAGCGCCTTTAATCCGGGATGGGGGTCAATTCATATGTGTTTAAGACCCTTGATAATCACGATTATGCACAAAGCTTAACAATTTAATTAATCTTCCGTAGAGAACCTTGCATAGCTAACCTTCGATCATTTTTAATAATGTGCTATCATTGGATCCGGGTGGAGATGGGCACAACCGTTGGATTAGCCATAAAGGCGCACTTTGTATCTCAAGGGGGGAAAAGTTTGACCTTGATGAAGCTTGACCGTTGGATGCGAGCATAAATGAGCGCGACCATCAGATCTTGCTTTGACTATAACTTCGTCGACGATCACTTTGTTAATATTTGATTGTTTTAGAAAAGCGTTGTCGTTAGATTTGGCAGGATCAAATGTAGTCGTCATATCTGATGAAGCTACGCACTTCATATCCTTGATGTTTGACTTGTCAAAATTTGATTTGTTAGAGTAACATTCCATCATTTGGGATATTTACCCTTTCCCTACATTAGGTAGATTTTATCTACCGCATGGTAAAAAGTAGTTTGTTACTTTTTACCACTAGTATTTACTTTTACCTTTGGATATTTACATCGTTAGTAAATATCTAGGTGGTTAGTTATTGTAGTCATTTTGACTACGTTAGTTTTAGTGTCAGCATCATTTTTACGTTGTCATCATTAGTTATTTGTTAGCATAGTTTAGGGGATATTATTCTATTCCTATATTTTGGCTATTCTAGTCCTATGCACATTGTATACAAACCTTAGCACATCTAATATATTTCTTAATTGCCTATTGCACTTTCATGGTATTAGAGCAGGTTTATTTTTGGCCTCGCTCCATGCTCTGATTGGTGAGGATGTGAGCAGGTTCCACCATTCGTGGACAATACTTGACTCACATCTGGTCAAAGTTCCACCATCGGTGGACAAGGCATGGACACGAGCATTTCTCCATAGAATTTGGGCAAGTGATTCTCAGCATATCGGGTCGAGGAATAAATCCCACGGGTTCCTCCCCTCCTTTGAATTCTTGAGCTAAGTGTCATTTGACGCATCATATGAGGTGTTTGTGGCAAAATTATTTTTGGATTTTTTTTATTTTCATTCACTTTGGACTGATTTTCAAGCCCGCAGACCTATAGCAGATCTGACAGCACATTGTTGTCCGACCTGCTAGATATGATAGGCACACAGTGGGTAGGAGGTCCACGTGCCTGTAGAGACCCAACTCTCCCAATTGGAGGGCAGGAGGCCCTCCAATCCTCGATGTAGACCTACTGCCACGGTCCATGAAATAATTGTTGGTTTCAGCGTAGACCACCCACCTCTAGAGTGGAGGCAAGCAACGACTCAAGATAGCTAGATAACCTGGAGCCGATACATGGATCTAGCACAAATCCCAAGGGTATCTCTAATAGGAGGTCAGATCCCAATCTTGAGGAGGACATAGACCTCGAAGGTAGATTTTTCAGAAGATGATGTAGACGACCTGGACAGACGATAACCTGCATGTGGATCGAGATGCCACGTGCCAAGAAATGGAGCCTCCCTACCTAGCGCTAACATGGCTCACTTCGAGTGGATGACAATACCAACATGTTTTTCAAGGTAGTCGATGATGTGGCAACTGGTGATTCATGGTTCGAGCACAATGTGGCCATCACTGGTTGACTCTCCCGCATGCTGATGTGGCACGTCTCTATTTGTGGCTCGGGCGGCAAAAGTAGTTCTTACTGCATGATGATTTCTCATAGGTAATCAAGATAAAAGGTGAGTGCGTTTGTTTTTATGTCCCTTCATCATCCCCTGTGGGATGAATGTGGGACAATAAGTCCCCATTTATTTAAAAAAACAAAAATTGTGCGTCATTCAAAAGGAAGCTTCTCTTCCTTTGTTCCCATCGATGCCCTGTAGCGCAGTGGTGCGCGAGCTCTTTGTGAGCCCAAGGTCATGCTTTCAAACCCATGCGCCTATATTGGCTTAGTGCCAATTTTTTTTTATGAAAAAAAATTATTAAAGTTATTTTTAATTAATTTTTAGTTATTTTATTAATAATTTAAATTTTATTGTCTAAAATCATATTAAGATGATTTTTACAATATTTTTTTGTTATTAATATAATTATGCTAAAATTACTTAGAAAATTGCATTAAAATTTTATTTTTAAAAGGTTTTTTGAGACAGATTTTGCAATATCAAACAATGAGGGATTTTGTTTTCTCCACAAAGGGAGATGTAAGACAAGGAAGAGCACCTATTTTTTTTGCAAATTAGAAAGCCCTAAATTTCTTCTCAACCTTGTTAATTTTGCAACATAAACGGGGGACAACATCAAAGACATTTGATTGCAAAATTGGAAAACAAGGAGACTCAAAATTTGCAAAATACAAAGGCAAAGTGTGCATTTGTTTTTCTCCAAGGGGGATCTAATACATGAAATGCACATTCTATTTTTTGCAAAATTAAGAAGAAATTGAAGACCTTGGGTCCACTAAAACCAAGTCGTGTGTCGACTGGTTCTGGAAGTCTTTCAAACGTGGGTCGTGTGTCGACTTGACTTGAAAGGAGTGCTATTTTGTTAATTTTGCAAAACAAAGGGGGGAGACAAGTAATTGTATTTCTTTTGCAAAATTATAACACAAAAGTGAGGAGCACTTAAAAACCAAACTTGTTAAAATTTGCAAAATAAAAAGAAAGACAATTGTTTTATGCCACATTCTTTGCAAATTTGAAAAACAAGAGGAGACATAAAATATCAAATTTTTGCACAACACAAATCCAAATTTTGTTGCAAAAATTAAAGGTGCATTTTTTATTTTACTCGACACCTTTATTGGCAAATTAGGTGCATTTTCGGTTGCATCCGACACCTATGTGATAAGAATTTTGTGGGCATTCTTGTTTGATTATTGCATTATTTTTTGCAATTATAAGTCATAAAATCAAGAACACTCAAACCCCAAAATTTCACAATAATTTGTGTAAATAATTGCACAGGTTTAAAGCCAATTTTCCTTGATATTCTCTCCTAATCAAAACCCCTAATTCACTCTTATTTGTTTGGCTTAATTTCCTCAAACTGATTATTCCTCTTCAAGAGGATTTTCAGGTAGGTGCCATTAAATATATTTTTGAGTGAATTATCTTTTGGTACTCTTCTAGGGTATATCAAAAGAAAGAACAAGTTTTTTTAAAATAAGGAACCTTGAAAGTAGCAAATATTTTGCACTAAGGGGGGATAATTCCTTTCTTCCTTCAAACACAGATTTTGACAAGAGGGAGATAAAACTTGTAAAGGCAATCAGAAAAGTAGAAGTCATCAAAAATTATACCTTTTCTTTTAGGCTTCATAATAGCAACCATGCTTAAAGTACTTGTAATAAGGAAGGATTATTTGGTGAACGTTTTTGATAAAATTGCCTAGGAAGCAAAGTTTTTCACAAATTGTAAAAAGGACAACCATGGCACCATTCAGTGTTGGTTTCCAAACAAGCAAAAATAAAATGGCAAAGGCACATCACAAAAGCCATGTTGCTAGTGAAGTGTCTAATTCTGATTCTGGTTCAGAAAGAGCACACAAAGTGCTCATGGCTAAGACAATATTGTAAAGGGGAAACAAATTTGTCACCTTAAGCAAGCACCATTTCCAAAACCTCTTTTTAGGCTTCATAAATAGCATAAGTTTTTGTTTGAAGTACTAGCAATAAAGGGGTGATTGTACCTCTTTTTAGGCTTCATAAATAACAAACTCTCTTTGTTTGAAGTACTTGTAACAAAAGGGGGGAATTTTTTGGTGTAAAATTTGCCTAGGAGGTAATCTTTGTACAACACCTTCACAAAGCTTCTTGAGTTGCACATCTTTTGCAATTAAGGGGGATAAACATTTATTTTCTTATTTCATATAGTTTTTTGTAAAAAGGGAAGAAGACTTATAAGGGTGCATTTTCGACAGCGACCGACACCTTAGTCACACTTCTTTCAGAAATTTCATTACAACATGTTTTTGCAAACAAGAAGGGAAACTTATAAGGGTGCATTTTTGCAGCGATCGACACCTTAGCTACCTTATCAAAACTTTTGTAAAATCATATTGTAATCAAATGAACCTCGTATGAAGTGATCTACTCTACTACACCTAGTGATTGCAGTGGCTGGTTACCCATGCAATTGAGTTGGATGATAAGATTACAATAAGGACATTTGTTGATGTGAAGACAAAGTGAGGAATGACCCATTTTTTGCTTAGGAGGCGCCAGAGCACTGTGACAAAGCCTGAGCAAGAGCAAGAACCAGTAGATCAACATATTTTTTACTGTATTGGGAAAGTTATATACATTACCCAAACAATGTAATAAGGGGGGATGTTAGAGTAATATTCCATAATTTAGGATATTTACCCTTTCCCTACATTAGGTAGATTTTATTTATCGCATGGTAAAAAGTATTTTGTTACTTTTTACCACTAGTATTTACTTTTACCTTAGGATATTTACATTGTTAGTAAATATCTAGGTGGTTAGTCATTGTAGTCATTTTGTCTACGTTAGTTGTTAGTGTCGACATCATTGTTACATTGTCGTCATTAGTTAGTTGTTAGCATAGTTTAGGGGATATTATTCTATTCCTATATTTTGGCTATTCTAGGCCTATGCACAGTGTATATAAACCTTAGCACATATAATATATTTCTTAATCACCTATTGCTCTTTCATGATCACTTCAACGAAGTGCTACCGTTGGACCTGAGTAGGGATCGAGCTCGATCATTGATCTTTTTTCTTTTAAATCTGCAATATTATTTACCAGGGGGCACATGAATTTTTTGGTGCTAATGATTGGCTTGCTCGATAGGCGCACAACCAACATATTTAGGTGGAACGAGCGCTACCCTTGGATCTTTCGGATCTGGCCGATGCTTAGCGGAATATGCGCATGACCTTGAATTTCCAACCTTAATGCTCAAATCTTCTAGGACCACATGTCCATCGGATTTACTGTAGATTAAGCACAATCATTAGATTTACCAAAGATGAAGGACATTTGACTTCAACTGAGCTTTTAACAGTTAGTCAAATCACTATGGGCACTGACGTTGGATCAACTCTAAAGAACGCGCATCCATCGATTTCTCCAGATCTGCAAGATAAATAGCCAAATGGACGCATACTTTTTATTTTTTAATAATCTTTAATTAAGCGAGGGGGGAAAGCTTATCAATGTATTAAGACCCTTGGTAATTTTGATTAGTGGATTGATTAATTTTTGGGCGCCTTACCCATCCTAAGTTAATTTTTTTGATATTATCAACGATGTAAGACCGTCGGATTTCATAACCATTTAGCATTGTCGTCCAGATCTTGGGAGGTGCTCGACCTTTATTTATTGGATTTTTAAAATGTGCTTTAATTTCAACTTATCCTCAGGTTTAGCCTTTAATCTAGCCAGTGGTTAACTTTGAACTTGTGCTTAATTTTGATTATTTAATTTTAAGCTCTGATTAACTTTTAATAATGCTTGTGTTTATCCTTGTTTATCTTTGGTGAAAGCGCCCCTATCGAATTATGATGGAATGAGCGCTACCATTGGATTTACCGAATTTACCCGAAGCTTAATTAATTAGGTGCAAGTCTTGGGCTTTAATTAATTTAACTTTGTAATTTAATAGTTAGACTTTTTGGAGAGCACGCACCCATTGGATTTGGCTTAGTTCAAGCGCATTCGTCCAAATTTAACAATATTGCTCGTTATTTACCCAAAGGGGTGTGTGACCCTTACTTGACTTTAATTAATTAAGTGGTATGAGGCTCTAGGTTATACACTTTGGACCATGGACCCTTTAGAATTAACGTTTGGGTTGCTTATGCGAGCACATCCATTTAGATTTTTGTGGATGACACGCTATTGTCCAAATTTATCGAATTTGCATGACCTTTAATCGTTAAGGGGCACATACCCTTTTTTGCCTATTGTGATTTTAATTTGAACTTTAGGATTTTGGCAAAAGTAATACTTTTACTAAACCTAAGGTTTGATTATCTCCACTTACGCTGAAAGCTTTGATTTAAAACCTTATGAACCTATGGATTTCTAAGGGACCCTCCTTCTTATTACTTCGAATTTTATAATCCCTTTATTAATCGTATAAATTAAATGGTCATAACCAGATGATTTTCATTAACAATTAAGGCCATAATTTTAGACTTTGATCAAGATTAATATTTTTATAGCCGTTCTTAAGGATCAAACCACTGAAAATCAATTTCTTAGAGAAGAAAGCAACAGAAACCAACAACATTTGGTAATTTTATCTAAATAAAAAATTTAAAATTGGGGGTATCTAAAGTTGAGTCAAATTTGGCTCCAACATAAGCTCTAACTAGGACAATGTGCTAAAAACATGAGGTACTTGAGAATTCCAGAATCTCCTAGGTTTATTTCCAGCCTTGGACAAAATCATAAACCATAAAGCTTGATTAGAAAAAATATAAACAAAGAAAACTTAAAATTGATAAGATGCAATAAAGCAACAAAAAAAATGATATCAAAGAAATTGAGTATCCAAAAACTATTCTTCTCCGTAGTCGAATTTAGACCAAAGGATCAGAATTTTAAGCTTAGATGAGCTTTTGTAATATTGTTATGATTGTTCTATAGAGCCCTAAGATATGATTATACAAAATACATCAAAGTCACTTACTCCATCATGCCTTGGCTTGAGTGTGTGATAGTGCATTCATTTTGATTTTTGAGTCTTTCATAACTTCATCATGTTTGGAAAATGGTCAAGCCTAATAAGTATTTTCACTCTTTAAGATTTTTTACCATTTGCAAGGCTCCACTGCCATTCAAGCGTCCATAGCCCCGATGGAGATGTTATTGATCCCGTATGGTTTTACTCTACTGCCAACCAAACGTCTATAGCCTCGGTAGAGGTTTTCCAAGATATCTCAGATACAAACTTAATCTACATTATTTAAATTTTCTTTCTCATTTTGAGAAATATTTGGATATAAGCAAATTGTGTAATGAGTGTACCTGAGTTAAGGACCAACTTTTGGCTAAAGGATAGAGTGTAATGATTTTTAGCTCAACCATCTTACCAAATATAACTCTGTCCCTTGGACCCCGAAATTTATTTTAATAGTATTTAGAATGTGAGGCTTTGGTATGATGTACCAACAACTTTGATTTTACTCTATTTTATCTCATATCATATGACAGTTGCATGAACATTCAAATTTGAAAAATTGTAAGCATCATCAAAAACTAAAATAAATTTCCTCTTCTCTGTTTATATTTAGGGAAAAAATTAGTAAGGAATACTCATCATCCTATGATAATTATGAAAAACAACACAATTAAAAACCATACAAGGCAAAACAGAACAAAACGATAGTAAGAAAAACATTGTTATTTGAAAAAGCAAACAACATAACATTTTAACAGGAATAGCACTTTGTTTTTGGGTTTTTTATTTTTTTATTTTTATTTATTCATTTATTATTTTAGGGCTTTTACTCCCTATTGACCCTATAGCAGGAGTTGTCAATCTTGAGACGCAGACTATTGATGGGGATTTTCATAAGTTTTCCCTCCAATATTTGCAACTTGTAAGTGTTTTGACCAACAATTTGAGCTATTTAGTAAGGGCCAATCCACTTGGGTTCAAGTTTTCCTTTCTCACCATGTTTATCATTTTTAGGATCCCAGTAGATTACTACATCACCTACCTTCACAGAAGGGAGTACCTTTTGCTTTCTTGTTAAATGATTTTGCATTTTTCTAAGTTTGATCAATTATTCTGTTTAAGGTCTCTCTTCTTTGTTCCTGCAACTGGACAATTTGGTCTAATCTTCTCTGCAGGGCATTAGGGTTCTCATGGTCATGTAACAGGAGGGAAAGTGCTAATTTTTCTATTCTTGGGGGTAACAAGGCTTTCTCTCCATATACCATTTCATAGGGAGTTCTACCTATATTTCTCTTTAATGATAACCTATCTTCCCATAAAATAAATTTCTCACTATACCAACTCTTCTTATTTTTACCCAATGATCTCTTAATTCTGGTAATTAAATTTTTATTTGATGACTCAACTAGACCATTTCCTTGAGGATAATAATTTGTAGACTGGGAAAGTTCTATTCCATACTTAGCACAAAATTCTACCATCTCATATGATACAAAATATTACCCATTATTTGTTACTAACTTTTGAGGAACCCCAAATCTGGTCAGAATACTTTCTTCTAAGAAATTTATAATAGTTGGATATGTAGAACTTCTTAGAGAAGCAGCTTCTACCCATTTGATGAAGTAATATGTTGTAGTTATGATCCATTTATGTCTACCTAATGAGTTTGGATTAATTTCCCCAATTAGGTCAATACCCCATTGTGGGAATGGTGCTTCTATGATTACTGGATTAAGGGGCATAGAAGCCAAATATTTCTTACTTGCAAAAACTTGATAATTATGATAATTCTTGACATACTGATATACATATTTAAAAAGTGAAGGCCAATAATAATATGCTATCATAAATTTATTAGTTGTGGCTTTCAGAGCAAAATGTCATCTACAAAAACCATCACAAAATTATTTAATTTTTTTTGGGACTTCATTTTCATATAAGCAGACTAACAATACACCATCAAGGTCCAATAGAGCACATCATCTTGCACATGATATTTTTGTGTTTGTAGTTTTACTAGTCTCATTCTCTTAATTGGCATATCTTTTGGAAATGATCGAGTTTGTAGGTATGCTAATATTTCATCATACCATTTACATTTAGCATTATTAACTCTCCTGATGTCATGCATTTCACCTACTATAACTACATTATTAGAGTCCTCTCCTTTATAGGCTAAGTATTTTGATAAACCTTACCCTCTTATTGTCTTGACTATTTTAAATTCTACATCATATTGTAATAGTTTCACCATCCATCTTGCAGGTCTTCCTAGTGGTTCAGATTGAGTAAAGACATATTTTATTGCTATGAAAGGAATACAACAATAAACTTTACTTGAACCAAATTTACCCTTGAAATGTTCTAAAGATTGAATTACTGCATAAGCATGTTTTTCTAATAAGGTATACTTTATATGTGCTCCTTTTAATCCTGAACTCATGAAGGCTATTGGTATTTCATTGTTTTCATCATCCTTCTGAGAAAGGAATGCAGCTATGGAATGTTCAGATGTGAATGAATAGATATTGAAATATTTTGAGTAATTGGGGCAGGTTAAGACTGGGGTAGTAGAAATGGCCTCTTTTATCTTTCTAAAAGCTTCCATGTTTTCTTATGTCCATTTTATTTCTCTAGTATTTTTAACCATGTCATTTATGGGTTTGGTCATCTCTGCAAAATTGGGAATGAATCTTCTAAAAAAATTAATCTTGCCAAAGAATGACCTGACTCCTTTGATGTCCCTAGGAGAGGGAATTTTTGAGATAGCTTCTATTCTTTCAAGATCTATACTCACCCCTTTTTTTGACAGACTGTGTCCTAGTAATTTCCCTTTTGTTGTTCCAAAAATGTACTTTTTAGGATTTAGGGAAATTCCAAACTCTTTGCATCTAATAAAGACTGCAACAAGATGCTCTAAATGGTCCTCTGGATTTTTAGAAAATACCGTTATATCATCCAAATACACCACTACTATTTTGAACATCAACCCTTTAAAGACAAAATCCATTGCTCTCTGAAAGGTAGCACCTGCATTCATTAGACTGAAGGGCATTCTCAATTATTCAAAAGTACCCCAAGGTGTAGTGAATGTTGTCTTATGTCTGTATTTTGGATTAATCTGTATCTGGTCATATCCAAAAAATCCATCCAATAGGGATATTCTAGATGAACCAACTACAACTTGCAATAGTTATTCCATATTTGGCAATGGATAATTATATTTTAAGGACCTTTTATTCAATTTTCTAAAGTCTACACAGAGTCTAATATCCCCATTTTTCTTTTTTATTGGTACCAGGTTGGATATCCAAGATGAAAATCTTACCTTTCTGATAATTTTGAAATCTCAAAATTTTTGTACCTATTTTTGCATTATGGGGTGCAAAGTAGGGTTATACTTCCTCTGTTTCTGCCTGAATGGCTTGGAATCTTCCTTCAAAGGTATTATATGAGATATTACATCTATCTTGAAGGTTTTAAGATCCTCATAAGTCCAAGCAAAATGTTCCTTATTTTTCTTTAAGAAACTGATATATCCAGCTTTTTCCTTTTCTGGTAGAGTTGTGTCTATTTTAACTATTTTGGGCTCTTTAATTGTACCAATATTAACATCCTCAACTATGGTTTCTTTCAAAAGAGGTTTGAATGCCTTATAAAAATCATCAAATAAACTCTCCAGAGAAACTAATCCTTTGGGTATTCTATTTGTTTTTAGTTGGATTACTTCCACTGGTTCACCTATTTGATCTTTTAATTTTTCTTCATCCTTTTCATCACAGATTATATCTGCATATTGATTTTGTAAAGTCATGAAGTCTTTGATATCTACATCATCTTGGAAGACCTGTAAGTAAACAATGTTATCTAGTATAGAGGGCTTATAGATTGAAATGGTTGGGAACCTGTCCATATATTCTGTAGTAATTTTTGGATGGTCCAGGCCTAATGCATTTACAACTAAGAGGTTAGCAACATGATTCTATTCTCTAGGAATATATGAAATATTAAAAGCTAAAAATTTATCAATCTCTTCTAATACTGCAATTTTGTATTGTTTTAACCTAGGATGTTTAGTTTGATACTTTCCTCTTATAAGCTGGATAATTAATTCTGCATCTCCTATTACAGTAAGGTAATTTATTCCCAATTCTTTGGCTTTCCTCAATCTTATCAATAGAGCTTCATACTCAGCTACATTATTGGTGCAAGGGAATTCTAGTCTGTAAGGAATACCAAGGTAGTTTCCTTTTATGTTAGTCAAATTAACTCTCGCACCTACTCCAAATTAGAATTTAGCTCCATCAAAAGTCAATGGTCCACATTTTTTGAGTTAATACTATGTCTGATTCAACATCAACCATATTCATGACTTTTAGATCCATGTTTTTGGCCTCTGGTACTTCTACCAAGAATGGGTTATGCCATATTGAATAAACTCACATTCCTTTCTCTTCTACTGAGTTTACTAAGTTTATCATGGTTTCATCTGTTTTAATTAACTCTATAGAATATTTGTTGAAAGGTTATCTTCGTAGAGTTATATTTTCTTTATCTGACATTGGGATGGTAGCATAAGACCAATCCAATTGAATTGATCCCCCCAATTGTTTTGCCCAATGTCTGCTTAGTAGTAATGATAAGAATGAATTGACATCCACTACTGCAACATCCATCACTATGCCCTTTTTGGGGTGTTGGTCTAGGAAAACCAATAATCCAGTTATCACTCCAATGTAAGGTACTTGCCTACTATCCATTATTGAAACAGGGACATAATATCTTGTATAGATTAACCCCATTTGGTCAGCTATCATTTTGGACATGATATTGTGTGAAGCCCCATTATCCAACATACAATTATGAATTACATACCTTTCTCCTTCATCAGAATTATATCTTAATGACACATAGAAGGGTCTGATTGAGGATGGTGACCTTGTATCCTTTTGATTTTGTCTAGCAGCATGGCAAGATGGATCTTCTTTTTGCTCTATAAGTTCGAATGCTCTACAGACTTGTTCTTTGTACTGCTAAAATTTCATAAGTTCACCAAATGTAATATTAAGTTTCTATTTATTGAGTTTTGACCCAACATCAAATTCTATCTTTTTTATATAAAGTGGTTTGTTGCATTCTTCTTTATGTGTTTCTTCTTCCAACTTTACTATCTCAAGGATTACCTTTTTAGGGATTCTATCAGTTTTCTCTTTACTAATATTTTTGTTGTGAAGGACTGTTTTCTTGGTTCACTGGTAGAAGATTTATTTGTTTTTTCAGGGATTATTCTATTTCTTAAATTCTGAGTATGAGTAGCTTCTAACTCTTCCACTTTTTTTGCAGTGGAAATTAATCTCCCTTGTTTCATTTTATCATTTCTTGACTCATGTGGTTTTTGCAAGATTTTGGTACCTTCAGCTAATAAGATCTGAGGATGACGATTTGAAGTATATTTGTCCATGTTCTCTTCAAAGAGCCTTTCTCTAGACTCGTCTTCTAGAGACCAACAAACATTAATCCTTATGTCTTCTTCTTAATCATCATTAAGATCTATATTGTGTTGTTTACTTAAGTAAATACCACATCCTTCTGGGTTATGGGGGGCATCACAGGTTGAAAAAAAAGAAGGAAAACCTTCTATTATGTTAGCAAATGGCATGGGATTTGGAACACTGTTCTGATCTCTGTCAGATTCTCTATTCTTCCAATTATTATTCCCATTGTTCCTACTTCTATTTCCTTCTTCAGAGCCATTGTTGTTTCCCCAATTCCTATTGAAATTTTTCTTGAAGGGAGGGAGATTATCAACATGTGGTTTCTCTAGTTGTGATGGCTCACCATTGTTCCCATTATTTCTATTATTTCTTTCTATTCTTGCTAATCTGTTGTTCATGGTATTAAACATCTCAACCATCTGATTAGTCAATTTCTCCATTGGATCTACTTCAGCTCTTCTTTGTAAATCAAAAGCTACACTTTTGGGCTTTTTATCAGGTTGATTTGTCTCCAGAGAATAAGGTTTCATTTTACCACTATCTAGCATATTTCTTTCCATTTCAATCGCTTTATCCATGCATTCATCGATAGTGGTGGTTTGTTCTTGCTTTAATTCATAATTGAATTCTCCTTGGAAAATATTTTTATAGAAGCAAATAGACTGGATGTCACTAGGCCTAAGGTTAATAGGGATTTTATTCCTAGTTTTGGAAAATCGATGGTTAAAATCACTGACAATTTCATTTTCCTTTTTCTTCATAGTGGCTAACTCAGTTAACAGGGATTGTTCATTTTTCCTCTCTTCGAATTTCTTTAGAAACACAGTTTCCATTTTAGAAAAATCTGAAATGTCATTGGCTGGGAAAGATTTGAACCACTCTCTACACCCTTTTCTAAAGTTTACAGGAATAGCCTTAGGACTACATCTTCATGTTCTACCTCTAAGCTATCCAAAGCATATAAGAAACTTTTAATATGATCTTCCAACTGCATTGTTTCCTAAAAACTTGGGCAAGTACTTGTGGGCTTTATTTGGTAAGGCATTCAAATTTGCAAGTAGAGAAAAAGGCTTGTACCTATTAGTTCTCCACAATTGAACATTGTTTTTATTTGGCTGAGTCATTGTTACTTTAGGTGTAATGGGATTTAGATTCACAGAAATACTGTTTATAGGAATATGAGGTTGGGTAACCTTAATATAATTAGCTGAATTATCTACTACAATATTACTATTATTTGGGCAATGAGAATAATCAAATGCATCATCTACAACAAAATTTAACCCACTATTAACAACTATTTATATAGCAATGATATTCTAATTTCTATTTTTCTTCACGTACTTTCTACTTGTAGGACAATATTTACTTTCATGCACAATACTCTTAAGAAGTGGTACTTTTTGATTATAGGTAAGTACCTTAGGGTTCTCGAATTCCAAAAATAGCTCCTTACCACTTCTCCTGGTGTGCACCAACACGTTCTACTCTTTCTTTTTTGATTTTTGATTTTTGATTTTTGGGTTCATCTAAACAGAGTCGCCAGCATAGGTAGTGCAGAAAAAATAGAACTTATGATCAAGATTGCTTGATATTTTTACTCTCAACCTCATAAGAGATGGTTCTTGGGGAAATTTCAAGAAAATCAAGAAACATCAAAACACTTCAAAAGATAATTGAAAATTACGGGCAAAAGAAAATAAAGAACGTAAAAGTCATAAAAATCAAAATGTGGGTTCTTTATTCTAATTGGCCGCCTGTTGATTTAATATAGTTGTTCAGAGAAAACTTAAAAATATAGACAAATATTTTTAACAAGTCCTCCCTAAAAACGATGCCAAAAAACTATTGGCGTTAGTTTGATGAGCCAGTGTTAATAGCCAGTAAAAATATGTCATGAAATCCCAGGCCTAAAATCATGAAGATTCTATCCCTGACAATGACACCAAAAAATTGTTGGAACAATTTCTTGTATCCATAGGATTTTATTGTCATGCTACAAGAAATTGTTTGGAACCAACGAGCTATTACAGGCTCTGGTCAACCTACCTCTTTATTCTGATAAAAGATGTATTGCTAAAGAAAATAACCAGAATAGGTAAAGAAACCCCAGTGATAAAATTCATATATTACAAGTTTAAGCTCTCCAAATTTTAGTTATACACTACTTATATTAAAATGACCAAGCAAAAACAACAACTATTATTATGCCTTATGTAGATCGGTGCCTAGATTCATTGGGTTGTTATAGCAATTTAACAATGCTTTAAAATATGAACAGAGAGAAGGGAGAAAAGAGGAATTGGCTCTATTAAACTCGTTCGAATATCGTAACAAATTTAACAGTTTGACCAACGAATGAAACATTCATAACACATTAAAATAATGTAATCTTCTATGAAGTAACACACAGAGTTGAAGATAAAAATGATAGAACTGAACCCCATAATTGTATTAATTTTTCAAAGAAATTGCATGCAAATTTGGTAAAATGATATTGAACTATGTTACAATTTTTTAATACAATGAGAAAATATTGTTCAAATAATGTAACAAGACTTCTTCAACTATCCTATTCCTATCTGGAAACAGGAAAAATCTCTAGACTTCAGGCTAAAAAAAAACTGGAAATATTCTCAGCTTCTCAAGCATAGTTCTACCAAAACCTGCACAACAAAGGGGAAGAATGAGGGATGACAGATAAAAAAATAGACACAAAGGATACAACAACACAATTCACAGGGCACTCAAGTATACCTCTTAGCAAAAATGCTATCTCTAATGCTTGATGCAGATTCTGACCGTAGCTAGTGTATTTATAGCTTTGAATTCTTGAATCTGTTATTTTTGGCCTTATTTGGGCCTTACACTTGTCACTTTTTATTTTGATCTTCAAAACTTTGTACATATGTCTTCTATTATTTCCATTTGTTTACATTGTACACTCTACTAGGACTCATTTAACTCAACTGTTTAATCGATAATCTCAGTGCTTGAATAGTCTTCTTCTTTTGTCCCTTCTTCAACTTCTAACTGGTTTCCTGCTTTTGAAGTTTCTCCTCCCTGAGTAATATTTATTTCTTCCTCTAGGGTGTTTTTAGTTCCAGCTGTAAACTGCATATTTTGGTTTCTTTATTTTTCTTGCTCTGTTGTAACCCTCTGATTTGCTTTTCAATAAGCTCCCAAGTGTCAATATTTAAAGTCACAGTAAATCTTAGCATATTCATTTCTTGGAGGATTCTGTTTTTATGCATGCCAATAAAACTTTATTCTTTTCATATTGGGTAACAAGGGAATCCACAGTATTTACCAAGAAGGTAGTCTCCCTTGCCATTGCTTTGTCATCATCAGGTTCATAGTCAAACTCTTTGATCTTATTCATGAGAAGGTCTTCTATGCTAGCAATTTCCAAGAATTCCTCCAATAACAACCCAATTTCTACCAAATTTTCTCTTATATCATTTAACAGGGCAAACATTTCTATAACATCATTATGCCACATTTCTCTGTTTACTTCTAACATTGCTGCTCTCATGAATTCAATATTATTTTTTACCTCAGAGTCATCCTTTAAGATCACTTCTTTATTCTGCATTTCTTCAAAAAAAATTCCATAGGCAGAGAGTGGGATAGATGTGTAGACACCAAAATCCAGCCACTTGTAAGTCATCTATACCTTCCTGTCAGCCACGCGTCAGTTATCCATCCTTCCCGCCATTATTTGGCCCAAATCCACATCTTCCCGCCATTATTTGGCCCAAATCCACACCTTCCTGCCATTATTTGGCCCAATTTCACCTTTCCCGCCATTTTTCATCCCCAAATTTATTTAAATTATTATTTATATATATATTTTAATATTTTAATATATATATAAATATAGTTTAAGTGATTTAATCTAAGCCGTCCATCCTTCATTTAATCTCATCCGTCCATCCATCTTAATCCGTTTCACAACCTAGATTTATTCTCTACCCTTGGATCCACTTTAATCTTAGCCACACATTCAAAGTGTCGTTAAAACCCTAAAGTGTGCCCTAAGAGTGGATTATAAATTGAGTCACTTTGATGGCTCAAACCCGATCTTCTTCTCCTATATTTGCTATCTTTGCTATCTTTTGGACCTATCTCTTCTATTTCATCTATCTCTTCAGCTATCCATCGCCGCATCCTTTTTGCCGCATCCATCGTCGCATCCGTCGCCAACTTTGTCGCCATCTCTTCTACAGCACTCTGTAGAATTCCACATTCTTGTTGCAAGTGCCCGCGGGCGTTTACCCGCAGCCACAGACGCAGACCGACGTCTGAAACCCTGATTCAGAAGCACGCGGGCGTTCAGCGAGTGCACCAGGGCGCCTTCTGCAACCAATTTGACAGCCACATTACTTTCAGGTGTCGCCTGGTCTAGCCACGTTAACAAAGAACAGGTATAAATCAGCTTGAAGCAAGTAACTTCTTTTCTTTTATTAATCTGTTGTTGAATTTTTGCATTCTATTTTTCTAGTGTTTTAAATTGTTTCTGAGGGCTCACACAGTGGAGCCCTCTTATTAATTTCTAACTCCTTGATAGTGTTAATGTGTGCAGGATTTTAATGGTAGATCTGGTGTGTTGATAGTAGTTGTTTAAGTTGGAGTGGTCCGAGCTACAGGATACAACAAAGCCCACTCACCTTGTTGGGGTTAAAGATATATTCTTCGGAGACGCCACCCATTATGCCAGCTAGGGTTTCGGAGAACCCTAGCACAAACTGTAATTTTTGTATCACGAAAAGGGTTACAGGCCCTGTTGTACTCAAAAGGAGTTTTTAAACTCCGTTGATTAATAAAAATCGTTTATTTTGTACAACTGTGTTCTGTCTTACTTTTTATCGTGACTTCTTTATCTTTTGTTTGGCGTTGTATCTTTAATCTACAAATGGCGATCACGGTGGGACCCCCTAGGGTTTCATATTTTTAATACTTGCTTTACTAATCTGTTCTTGTTTTTTGTTTCAATTTACAGGTTCCAAAAATCGCGAAATTCGCTGTTCCAGCGAACTAGGGTTTATGAGCTTGTAGAAAACGCAACAGACGCAGAGGGGCGTCTGGAAGTCCAATACGAAACGCAGAGGTGCGTTTCAGCCTGTGCAGAGACTCCGTGGGCGTTTGAAGTCAGTTTTACAAAAAAGCGTAGGCTTCCAAGTAAGTGCTGTACTTTTTACGTTTTTGGTTTTTCTGCCATATTTTGTTTCTTTTTCAGATCATTACTTTAAAATGAACAAAAACTAAGTAATCTGGAAAAGAACAGTTATTTTTAATTACATTTTTCTTTGCATTGCATTATTGATTGTTGCTTGCATTAAAAAAAAATAAAAAATTTGCATACCTAGCTGCATATTAGAATAGCTACGAATTATTTGTTTTAATTATCTAAGTAGGACTATTGATTGGATGTCAATAGTACTCCTGCCATTGGGTGATTCCGAGCGAGAGAAGTGGACGAACCTTCCGGTTGCTCCTTTGATATCCGATATCATTGGTAGGCAGGGGGTTTTAAATGGTGTACTTCACTTCTTCAGAGGAAATGACATGTTTTCAGTAGCCTCTTGCTTAGATCATTAGAACTTTTGATTTATAGCCTTGTATGTACACATTAGATAACTAAAACATTTAAAAAAAAAATTCATTGCATTTTCATATTGCATTTAAAACAGTAATATCTGGATTTCATCACCAAGTATTGCTTGAACTTTAGTGACGGTGGAATTCATCTCCATCCATTAAACTTCTGCCTTAGACACCATAGGTCACCCCCGAGCAAACTTGCTGGATTTCATCACCAATAAGAATCTCGTTGTCCTTTCCTAGCCATAGTTTTTACCTTTTTTTTGTGAATAATTCAAGATTAGATCACATGCAAAACTCATAAACTGGACACTTAAAATTTACTACAGATTAATATCAGAAAATAATTAATTAACCGCAAGGTAAGACACATTGGTGGAAACTTAGGTTGTGATTGTTTTCTGATAATTTTTGTAGTGTAAATTTATCATTCTAGTTTTGCATTCTTCTTTTCTGAATTTGTTTAGATTTATTGCTCTATGGTCTTAAAAAGGAATCAATCTAAAATGTTAAATCTAAATAATCAAATGGGTAATTCACAGAACATCCCCACTACCAACATAGCCACTTATCCTAGTGAATTTCAGGCAGGTTCACCTACAGGACTTTCACGTCCTTCTACCATCTACCACATGGCCATGCCCATGGAGGAAGACAATTCCTGTCATATTACCCACATTGATATGGCCCAAGTGCAAACTCACTTAAGAGATGGCACTGGCTATGTCCTTGAGCCAATCCAAGATTCCCCTATGCAAGATTCTATTTTTCAGCAGGATATTGCATCAACCATACCCGTTGGTTTCACTTAGGTCTACACTAACCCTTTTTTTGAGGCTAATATGGTATCTGTTCAGTCGGCTTCATCTCCAACATCTTCCCATATGCTCAATTGTCCTCCTTTGGAGACAAATGTAGTGTCTTCCCGACCACCTTCTCCTCCATGTACCGGGTGTACACCAATTCTCTTTATGAAGTTGGTGGAAACTCCTCTAACCATAACCAATTTCAACCCGCTTCTTCCCAAACCATTTATGGTTTCACCCTACCTAGGGCACAGTCTACTGTTTCTTCCCAGGTACCGCCTACTTCAGCCACCTTCATTGCCCCTGCTATGCAGTCTCCTGTGACTACCATGGCAGCTTGCCCTCCACCTTCATCCAATCATCCCACCTCCCTTGGGTTAGAGATTAATAAGGTTAAGGAGTACCTCGACAAATTGATTTTGCAACAACAACAACAAAATGCTCAACCACCTGTCGTAGTAAATCCTACACCCCAACCAATTTCTACCCAGCTAGCTTTTATTAGCTCAGGCCCCACCTGGGTACCCCAATCTTCGGTGGTGTCCATTCCTACCCCATCTTTCTCCCAACCTAGTCCAGTTCATCATCTACCCCAATCACCTTCTTTTCGGTATCATCCATACCAACAACCTGTCCATTCCACACCGCCTAATTCAGGCAATTTCATCCCATCTCATCAATTTTCCACTCTTCCATTACATCCTCATAATCATCAAACAAGTCAAAATTTTAATGAAGATCCACGACTCCATGCTATGCAACAACAGATTGACAACCTTATGCTTAACGCGCCTGGCTCATTTAGTCAGAAACCTACGCTAAGGTCATTGATCAATCAACCAATTCATCCTTCGGTACCTTCACCACCATATCCGACTAATTTCACATTACCGAAGTTTGAAAAATTTCGAGGAACTGAGGATCCTCATGAACATGTGAGCTCATTCATGCATGCTTGCTTTAGAATCCAAAATAATGATGCTCTTATGCTCAGAAATTTTCCTCAGACATTAGGAGGAGATTTTGTACAATGGTACAATCATTTAGCTCACCATAGCATTTATGCTTACGAACAATTGATTAATCTATTTTTAGAATGATTCTCCCTAAATGTACAAAAGAGAGTTTCATTGTCCGACTTATACAAGCTCAAGCAACATGACGATGAGACAGTTTACGACTTTGGAAACCGTTGGAGGGCTATCATTAATAAACTGCCATTCTCCCTACCAATGGAGGAGTTAACCAAAATGTTCACCCGAGTTGTCTAAAACCTATCTCTTGGTTACTCCAATTACAACAATACGAGGACTTTTGAAGAGGCTTTGGCCCAAGCAAGTATCATAGAAGACATTAAAATCCAAGAGGGTGTTTTAAAACCCCGTAGAAAAGAATGGCAACAAAAGGGCCAACAACGAAATAATAATTATGGCCAAAACAAACAAGCACAGGCTAGTTCAACCTCAAATGTTAACCAAGTTAATCAAGTGGTGGCGAGCCAGCCCGTAATGGCTCAACAACAACAAGTAATGCAAAGTCAACCACAACCAATTGCTTATCATGCGGTACCCGCCCCTCCTCAACCAGCTCACAATACTGGGCCAACCATGGAAACTTGACCTTGGCAAACAAATCGTCCCAAGCGACAGTTCACACCATTGGATGAACCATATGCGGTCATATTCAACAAGTTATATAGCACAAATCAATTAACGTTACCTGAGTTTAAACCTTTAGACCCATCTAGAAGGGGGAAGTATTACAAGGATTACTTATTTTGTCCTTATCATAGGCAAAATGGGCACGATATCAATAATTGTACAGCTTTCAAACATGTGATCCAAGATCTTATTGAGATTGGAGCCATTAAATTGGATAGCCCCCTAGCCCAACAAAATCAAAATCTTGGTATATTTCAAACACCCCTCCCACATCGGGGGGAAGCTCCAAAAACTTCAGGGGGAGTAACTCAGGTAACTCCTAATCAAGTCAACCATGTACAACAATACCAAGGTTTTGTGGGTACTATTAACGTAGTAACCCGAGGTCAAAGGGCGAACCAACCAAATCGAGGTGAACCACGACCACCTGTACAAACCCCAGTCCACCTCGAGTAATGGTGACCCAACGACGTGCTAGTACTTCTCAACAACTGCTAAATCATTCTACTCAACACCAATGACCCATCATGTCATTGAGTAGCCGGTTAACTACCGGTTTAAAAATGGCTTATGCCAAGTTATCGATCTATGACCTCATTCAACAATCTCCCCCGCATAGAGAGGCATTAATGGAAATATTAAAGTCAATTGAGCTTCAAACTCAAGATACTAATGCCTTCAACAACTTTGTGGGGAGTATTCAAACATGCATGGAGCCCTCCATCACTTTCTATGATTTTGAAATCAAACCTATGTCAACAGAAAGTATAGATCCTCCACTACATATCATGGCCAAGATCGATAACAAGCCATTCAAGAGAGTCTTAATTGACACCGCTTCACACAAAGCAGCTCAAAAGGGGCATCTGTAGACACCAAAATCTAGCCACTTGCAAGTTATCTATACCTTCCTGTCAGCCACGTGTCGGTCATCCACCTTCCCGCCATTATTTGGCCCAAATCCACACTTTCCCGCCATTATTTGGCCCAATTTCACCTTTCCCACCATTTTTCATCCCCAAATTTATTTAAATTAATATTTATATATATTTTTTAATATTTTAATATATATATATTTAAATAATAGTTTAAGTGATTTAATCTGAGTCGTCCATCCTTCATTTAATCTCATCCGTCCATCCATCTTAATCCGTTTCACAACCAAGATTTATTCTCTACCCTTGGATTCACTTTAATCTTAGCCACACGTTCAAAGTGTCGTTAAAACCCTAAAGTGTGCCCTAAGAGTAGATTATAAATTGAGTCACTTTGATGGCTCAAACCCTATGTCTTTTGCTACTTCTATCTCTCCTATGCGCTATCTCTGATTCTAATTCTTCTACTGCTATCTCCTCTCTTCTGCTACCCTTTCGCCACATCCATCGTCGCTTTCGTCGTCGCTTTCGCCGCCATTCCTTCTGTAGCATTCTGCAGAATCTCCCATTCCTGTCGCAAGTGCCCACGGGCGTTTACCCCTTCACCAAGTGCCCACGGGCGTTTACCAAGTGCCCACGGGCGTTTACCAAGTGCTCGCGGGCGTTTACCCACAGCCACAGACTCAGACCGATGTCTGAAACCTTAATCCAGAAGCACGCGGGAATTCAGCGAGTGCACCAGGGCGCCTTTCGCAGCCGATTTGACAGCCACATTACTTCCAGGTGTCGCCTGGTCTAGCTACGTTAACAGAGAACATGTATAAGTTTAGTTTAAAGCAAGTAACTTCTTTTCTTTTATTGATCTGTTTTTGAATTCCTGCACTTTGTTTTCTAGGGTTTTAGATTATTTCCGAGGGCTCACACAGTGGAGCCCTCTTATTAATTTCTAACTCCTTGATAGTGTTAATGTGTGCAGGTTTTTGACAGCAGATCCGGTTTATTTATGGCAGCTGATTAAGCTGGAGTGGTCCAAGCAAGGGATACAACAAAGCCCACTCACTCTGTTGGGATTGAAGATACGTTCTTCGGAAGCACCACCATTTGTGCCAGCTAAGGTTTCGGAGAACCCTAGCATAACTTGTAACTGTGTATCACAAATAAAGGGTTACAGGCCCAGTTGTATTCAAAAAGGAGTTTTTAAACTCCATCAATTAATAGAAATCGTTTGTTTTGTGCAACTATTCTATACTCTGTTATTGTGATTTTATTTTTGTTTGGCATGTATTTTTAATCTACAAGATGACTTCTAATTTTTGTTCTTTTTGGTATAGTAGGCTCTCCATTTATTTGGTAGTAAGTTGGATTACTTCGATTTGTCTGAACATTTTTGTAATTCCATTAATTCTTTTTTTTTTTGGTAAGTAACATTATATACATAGCGAGTTTTTTAAGAGGATCCCAAAACCTTATAACAATAGAAGGAGAGCACCTTTAGGGCTGCAAGGTTGAGACAGGAAACCACATCTTAGACCGAATTACAAAAAAATTTGACATAGCAGACGATCCCACCAAAGACAATTAAATAATAAAACAGAACCCGCCCAACAGGGAGAAGCCGAAATCACCAATGAGAAGATCCCGCCCAGCAGGAATAATATAAAAACCGTTACAATAAAATCTCGCCTCGCGGGAAGCAGTCAAAAACCACCAAAGAGAGAAACCCGCCTAGCGGGAAGCAGCTTAAACCCACCTCAGAGAAGATCCCGCCCAGCGGAAAGCATCAAAAAAACTTCACCAGGAAAATCCCGCCATCTGGGAAACCAGCAAAAAGGTGAAAATCCCGCCCAGCGGGAAAATCAATGGATTTTGCAGATCCCACCCAGCGGATTTGGCGGATCCTGCCTAGCGAAAAACCAACGGAAAAGGCGGATCCCGCCCAGAGGATCCCGCCCAGCGAGAAGCCATTTTGCCCAGCGACAGGGGATCCCGCCCAGCGAGAAGCCAAGAGCTAGGATCCGGCCCAACGGGAAGCACACGGACAACTTCACCACGAGGATCCCGCCCTAGGAAAACAGCAAGGAAAGCAGGTTAAGGAAACAGGGATCCGAGGGTGCAGGAATCTCGAGCGGGAAGAGGAAGACAGTCACAGGGAAGGGATACCAAGGAGCCATACAAGTGGGATCTAAGGTCTGCGTGCATAGATCAGACCCCCCAAGAAAGAAACATGCAACGAAACCATAGGAACCCAGCAGCAGAGACCAAGGATCCCGTCCAAGCACAAAAGCAGCTTCAGGGAACTGGGACTGGGAATGGGAACAGCCCAGGCAGAGGAAAGCCCCCCCAAGGCCAAACTAGATGCCCAGGGTGTCCACCAAGGAGCAGAACCAGCACGAAGAAGCCTCCACGTGGGAAGAACAACAGCCATAGGATCCCGTCGAGGATTCACAAGCAAAGGAGGAAAGAGGCCCCCCCAGACCACCCCCAAAGCTATGAGGACCTCAAGGGAGACCCTAGGAAGCTGTCAAACCCTAAACCATCACCTCCACCGCTCAAAGAAACGCAGGGGACCAGATCCATGCGAATAACCTGCAAAAAAACCCCAGGGGGAAGCCTAAGGGAAAAAAGGGAAGGGATCCCCAAACAAACAGGGATCCCTGGGAAGCACCAGGCCACCAGAACAACCAAGGAAGCCCGAGCCCGCTGGGAGGGGCGCAGAAAATGGAGAAGGATCTCCCCCCAGGAGATCATCTGCAAACAACCACTCCTAGGGAGGGATGACCTAGGTTGAGCCAGGGACTGGGCAGGATCCAGGATCCAGGGGAGGGGGAGTAGGGAAGGGACCAGAGCCCTCCCCTCTCTGCTTTCTTCCCTCTCCCCTAATTCCATTAATTCTATCCTTAATTTTAAATGATATTTCTTTTTTGACTTTAGCCAAATAGTATGCATAGTCTATTATTTTCACAACTAGAGGGGGTTGTACTAGTGCGGTGGTTGCCTTAGCTAATTGTTCCTTCAGGTTATCAATTAAGGCTTGCATTTCAGCCTTCTCCTTATCACTGGTCTTGTGTTTTCTCCTTAATTCTTTAGTCATATGATGCAGATGGTCTATAGTTTGTAAAGTCATAGCTTTGTTCATTCTGACCATGTCATCTTCTTTCCCGCACATTGAAATCTCCCTTATTTGATCAACTATGAAAACCAGTGGCTTCTATGGAGAAGGTATGGATATTTCTGCCATGGATGACCTAGGTTTGTCTTCCTCCACTCTTGCAGTGAAACTTCCTCCTATGCCACCTATCCCTGCTACTATCTATAATTCTTGCTCACTAGCAACACTGAATACAGTTTGTTCTACTGTCCTTTCTAGTGAGACTTTTATTGAAGTTAAAGTCAGTTTGGGTTTTCTAGCCTTAGGGGAAAATTCAGTTTCTTGTCGTTTAATTGTGTGATCTCTGAATATGTTCCCAAAACCACTTGCCTTCCTCATATTCATTTGTACCACTACCAGAATATATACTTCTATGTTATTTATTTTTATTGAATTGGGAATGGCCTATGGGGCTAATTTTTTTACACTACTCAAAGCTAGCAGCTGATCAGGAACAGGGGTCATAGCCTACTTTTCTAGAATTGTTAGTGGTTGGGAGGATTCTGTGGCAATTTCTTTTCCCTTTTATGTATTTGGTCCAATAGGATTTTTTGATGAAGTGTTAGGAGCTACCTCTATTCTGAGGTGGTGGCTCTTGGGGACTTGGACTTGGTGCTCCACTATATCTATCATTCTCATTATAACTTTCATTTTTTCTATACCCTATTCTTCTATGATTTCCATTATAGGTTCTTCTTGAACCGCTTGAGTGGCTTCGAGTAAGAGAGGAGTTGTCGATTCTACATAGATTCTCTTGATTCTGACCAACTATGGGGGGTAATCATACACCTTTTGAACTTGTGAATTATCCCTCTTCTCATAAGGAAACTCTTTCCATACATTCTACAAATCTCGCCCTTTCTTTATGGCATCTAATAATACCTCTTCATACTGGTCTTTCATGTGCTCAACCCAGGCATAGTTGTGATTTTTCATCAATTTTTCGTACTTTCTATCTAGATCATAAGGCCTCTAGGTTATTTATTCAAAATCCATGAGGTCCAAATCGTACATTCCTTTGAACAGAGTTGGATACCCTACAAATATGTAATGCCCAAACCTACAAGGAACGCTGAGCCAAGGAACCCTACCATGTTTCTTTACTAGCCTCATTTTAGCTTCCTCGGCCACCTATCTTACTAACTCTAGGGCAGCCAGAGATAGAGGGTAATACATTGGTAACATTTTAGGAGAAATTTTTTCCTCGTAAATCCTAATGTATGTAAAACCATCTAAAAAGAAATAATTCCCTATGTCATTTTCTTTAATGAAAGCTCTAACTCCAGGTCCTAGTCTCTCGGGGAGGTTGCCTATTAGGATCCAGTGAATCTCTAGCATGAAATTATCACAAAACCAACCAAAATGAGTGCACCCTTCATGTATTCTCCAAAAATTGGTTTGTACGTAAGGACTATCAGAGGCCTCTGCCTTTCTTTTATTATAATTCCCCAATTGTCCACCCAACAGGTGCATGAGAATTAAGTAGTGAGAGAAATGGGGCATTACTTTCCTTTGTTCCAAAATTGCCTTTTTTAAATTTGTCAATTGTGTGTGCAATTGTTCGCTCAACTCTTCTTCCCAAGCATAAATGGGGGTGTTTATTCTTCTATTACTCTAGGCTACTAAGTACAACACATTCCTACCTACCACACTGAGCTCTTGCACTCCTAAAATGATATTAGCCATATCACAAAAATCCCTAACCCAGGGTTTAAAAGCAATTTTTCTAATTGGGAAATCAAATAGTATAGGTTCATATGATTCAAACAATGATTTGAAAACTTCTAAATCTGTTAACCTTTGGGATTACCTTTCGATTACCTAGAAAACAAGCTACATGTTTGAAGGCATCAGCTTGAAGACTTGTTGAATATGTTTGGCTGCGACGCTGAACACTGGTCTATCCTTGTTATCTTGAAATGTTCTAGTTTTTTTGTCGTAAGCTATCGCCAACCATGTCATTAGATTCGAAGAGTAGTATACTTTAATACATATCAATTTCCCTAGGTTACTGGTCCATCTATTACTTCTAGGAAAACCTTTGTATTGTAACCTCTTTGCTTTGTGGAACAAGTCGGCTAACAACCAAGGATCCCTTTGTTGATTCTCCATTATGGGTGCAAAGCTTTGAATGCAAGTGTTCTCAATTTCATATTGTTGCATCGGCGTGAGCTTTTTGTCTAACCCACATTTCTTGGTGAAATCATACATTGCACTCCTAGGTATAGCATTTTTAGGTATTTCGACGTAAGGGGTTTGGTCTATGACGAATTTCACGGCTTCTTCAGTATCCTTGGGAATGAAGGTGTTCCTCCAGGTAGCCATTTTTCTCTTTAGAAGCTACTTCAACTTGCAAAAATCACTTTCCAAATTCCTTGCAATTCTTCGCTCATCGACGACAGTTCTATGCTCTCTAAGTCCTTCACTCGCAACAACCAGGGTGACTATGATGCTCAGGAGTGGGGGTTTAAGTACTTGATGGTGGAGTGGCTTCATTGATCTCACACGAAGTGTTATTAATTTAGCTTTACCAACTCCCTTTTGAAATTGGCCAATGGGTGTTAGACATAGTGTCACTTCTAAAAAGGGACAATTATAGTAGGTGGTTTTCCTTGGCCTACATGCCCATGAGGACTTTGGTTCGTGTACTTGCAATCATTCATAGTGTTTCTATTGGTTATTGGTCTATGCTTTCTTCAGATGTGGAATTAAGAACATGTGGTAGTAACCTTTGTGGGAAGAATTCATAAATGTTCTACCACCTTGGATCTGCAAAAGGGGTTAGTTCAGGGATAAGTACATCATTAATCATCAGTCATCTTACCAGGTGTTGGTCATCAGATCTTTATCATTGATGTGTGTGTCCATCGAGGTCTACCATCCCTTTAAAAGTTCATTCTCCGATCATAACACTCATTGTTAAATCTCATCCGTTTTGAGCATCACTGTTGATATCCAAGAACCTACACGGTTGTTAGTCCACTAATGCATATTAACCTATTCCTAGTTAATCAGATTAATCAAGTTTATTAAGTCAAAAAAAATTTGTTAGTAATAATTCAATCAACAATACTTAGGCCCGAAGTTATACAATCATTGATTTGACTTTATAATTATGCAATGCATTAAACCTCATATAATCATGATTTACCATGGTTAATCTGGTGATTAAAACCTTAATAACATTGCATTAAAACATAGGCATTGTATAATCAAATTACCTCTCTATGCGCTCATCGTTAGATCAAACAATGATGGGGGCACGATCGTTGGATTCCCCATACATGTGCAAGGGTTAGTAGGATGAAAGGGAAAAATTAACAATGTATTATACCCTTATAAATCATGATTAAACGTTGGTCTTAATTTTAATAATACATTTAATTAATTATCCGACCAAAAACCTCGTGAATTAACCTTTGATCATTTGAGGAAAGCACCATCGTCGGATCTGGGTGGGCTTGAGCGCTATCGTTGGATCAAAAAAATATGAGCACCTTTAATCCAGGAGGGGGGTCAATTCGTATGTGTTTAAGACCCTGGATAATCATGATTATGCACAAAGCTTAACAATTTAATCAATCTTTTGTAGAGAACCTTGCATAGCTAACCTTCGATAAATTTTAATAATGTGTTGTGGTTGGATCTGGGTGCAGATGGGTGTAACCATTATATTAGGTACAAAGGCGCACTTTGTATCTCAATAACCTTGATGAAGTTCAACCGTTGGATACAGGCATAAATGAGCATGACTGACAGATCTTGCTTTGACTATAACTCCTTTGACGACCACTTTGTTAATCTCTGACTATTTCAAAAAAAACATCGTCGTTAGATTTGGCAGGATCAAACGCGACTGTCAGATCTGATGAAGCTACACACTTCATATCCCCGATGTTTGACTTGTCAACGTTTGATCACTTCGATGAAGTTCTACTTTTGGATCTAAGCGAGGATCGAGCGCGATATTTGATCTTTTTTTTTTAAATCTCCAAGATTATTTACCACGGGGTACATGACTTTTTCGATGCTAATGATTGGCTTACTCGATGGATGCATGACCGTCGTATTTAGGTGGAGCGAGCGCTACCCTTGGATATTTCGGATCTGCCCGATGCTTAATGAAATATGCGCATGACCTTGACTTTTCAATCTTAATACTTAAATCTTCTAGGAACACCCGTCCATCGAATTTACCATATATTAAGCGTAATCGTTAGATTTACCAAATATGAAGGGCATTTGACTTCATTTGAGATTTTAACAGTTAGTCAAATCACTATGGGCGTTGTCGTTGGATCAACTCAGGAGAACACGCATCTGTTGATTTCTCCATATCTACAAGACAAATAGTCAAATGGACGCATGCTTTTTATTTTTTAATAATCTTTAATTAGGCGAAGGGGGAAAAGCTTATCAATGTATTAAGACCCATTTTAATTTTGATTAGTGGATTGATTAATTTTTGGGTGCCTTACCCATCCTAAGTTAAAGCTTTTGATATTATCAATGATGCGCGGCCGTCGGATTTCATCACCATTTAGCACTGTCGTCCAGATCTTGGGAGGTGCTCGACCTTTATTTATTTTATTTTTTTTAAATGTGTTTTAATTTCAACTTATCCTCGAGTTTAGTCTATAATCTAGCTAGTGGTTAACTTTGAACTTGTGCTTTATTTCAATTATTTAATTTTAAGCTCTGATTAACTTATAATAATGCTTATGTTTATTCTTGTTTATCTTTGGTGAAAGCGCCTCTGTCGGATCATGATGGAATGAGCGCTACCTTTGGATTTATCGAATTTACCCAAAGCTTAATTAACTGGGTGCAAGTCTTAGGCTTTAATTGATTTAACTTTGTAATTTGACCTTTGTTGACTCTTTAATATTTGGACTTTTTGGAGAGCGTGCACCCATTGGATTTGGCTTAGATCAAGCGTAGTTGTCCAGATTTAACAACATTGCTCATTATTTACCCAAAGGGGCGTGTGATTCTTACTTGACTTTAATTAATTAAGTGGTCTAAGAATCTAGGTTATACACTTTGGACCATGGACCCTTTAGACTTAACTTTCGGGTTGCTTACGCAAGCGCATCCATTTAGATTTCGATGGATGACACGCTACCATCTAGATTTATTGAATTTGCATGACCTTTAATCATGAAGGGGGCGCATACCCTTATTTGCCTATTGTGATTTAATTTGAACTTTAGGATTTTGGCAAAAATAATTCTTTTATTAAACCTAAGGTTTAATTATATCCACTTAAGCCAAAAGCTTTGATTTAAAACCTTATGAACCTATGGATTTCTAAGGGACCCTCCTTATTACTTCGAATTTTATAATCCCTTTATTAATCGGATAACTTCAACGATCATAACTAGGCGATTTTCATTAATGGTTAAGGCCACAAATTTAGACTTTGATCAAGATTAATATTTTATAGTTGTTCTTAAGGATCAAACCACTGACAATCAATTTCTTATAGGAAAAAGCAACAAAGACCAACAACATTTGGTAATTTTATTTAAACTAAAATTTTAAAATTGGGGGTATTTGAAGTTGAGTAAAATTTGGCTCCAACATGTAGTTAGTATTAAGAGGAAAAACTAATCTATATAAACCCTATCCAGATAGCAAATACCACACCATAAGTAATTATCAAGGATGAGATGATAGAACATGATACAATGGTTCTTAAAACTAGAGGGTTAATATGAAGTTCCATGGATACTGGCCAGGTTTTTCTAAAATTTAAAATTGGATCAAGTGGAAGTGAGGATTAAATTTAAATTAATCCATGACTTTTCTTCCAAAGGATTTTTCCTCATTATCTCCTCTCCAATTCATAAATAAAGGATAAAATATTGGTTGGTGAACCTTTTTTTAGGGGTAAAGATGCATTATATTTAATACCATGAGGTGAGAATTTTATAGAAATTATTAAATGGTTTTTGATGTGGGTTAAGCTTTTTGGACTTCTTTATCAACTCATTAATAGGAGGTTTTGGAGAATATTGACAATACTCTAGACGAGTTCATCTAGGAGGGACAAACTACTAAGGAGAGAAGGCATATTACATGTACTCGAATATGTGTTGCAATGGATATTTTAAAACCCTTACTGTAGTCCATTAGGATTAAATTTGAATCAACAAAATGGGATCAACATATAGATTATGAAAATATTGCATTCCAAAGTCACAAATATCATGAAATCAGACAAATGGCAAGATATTGCAAAGTAAAAATGATGGAGAGACGTGGAAATTTTTTGGCTTGAGGTAAACTTTAATATGAAATAAGGAGATCATATCATAGGAGAATTTGAGTCAAATCTAAGATTTCCATTCCTAAAAAAGTGGTAAGAAAAACCCTTCTACATCATCAAATGTCAAAGGCCATTATAGGTCACTCAAATCAACCATTAGAAGAAATAACGATACAAGGGATGACAAAGTACAATGCACAAGTTCAAAAATAGGATTTAAAGGTGCAAAGGAAGATGGGGAGGAAAATTTAAAAGCAAAGGAAGATGGCGAGGGGTAAATTTTAAAGCAAATGAGGTGAAGGAGGTCAAGGTTAATAAAAATAAATCATTTTCATTTTTCTCAAGTAACATAAAATCTTCTCCTTGTAATAAAACTAAAAGTAGTTGAGAGTGTATCCATTGCACTTTAGGGTTTCAAGAGCAACATAGTAAGAAAAAGTATATGGAGGATATCCAAGGAAATTTATGGTTTCTAGGGTAGCATAAGAAAGTAATGACTACGGAGAATCATCCATGCATTTTAGGATTTTTGGAGCAACATAAAGAAGAAAATATTTATGAGTCTATTCCTTACATTTTAGATTCTTTAGGGTAACATAAATATTTAGAAGATAAGTCTCATTATGAACAATATGGAAAAATAAAAGAGATTGATGAAGATGAAAATGTTGGTAGGAATGAAAATTTGAGAAGAAGACCATTAAAACATGAATAAAGAGAAAAAGAAACTCAAAAGGGATATTGATTTGGGAAGCCAAATAAAAATATCATAGGTGTTATCAAGAAAGGGGGCTAATCCCTCTAATAAAAAAAAGTGATGATGATGAAAATGATATCATGGAATATTAGGGGTGTGAGTAAGACCTCTGAATAAGAGTTATTAAGGAATTAATAATTTGTTATATCCCTAAGTTCATTTTAATAAAAGAAACAAATTAAAGTAGTGAGGAATGTATATATATTTTTAAAAATACTTTTATAGCAGCTTTAGGTGGTATTGCAACAATATAGGACACACACAAATTGGATGGATAATTTATAGAAGCAAAAAGTAACTAGGTTGTTGGACTATTTTGTAGGAAAGAGGAAAAATCAAAGTTAGGGTTATAAATGTATTTTCTCCAATAACAATTACTCCTTGTGAAAGACATTGGAAGGACCTTAACATATTTTTCAAACACAATGATGATTCATAATTGTTGTCCATGAATTCTTGGAGGTGATTTCAACATAGTTCTATCTTCTATGGAAAAGAAGGGTGGTTCAAGGGGATAGTTTATTTCAATAGAAGATTTTGCTTTATTTGTCAATTCAAATGGCCTTTGGGATGCTAGTCCTTCAAGTTTCCAATATACATGGTATAATAGATGCATTGGGTAAACTCATATAGTAAAAATATTGGATAGATTCTTGTTATCCAATACATGGTCTCAAACATAGTATACAACCTCTTTAGAAATTTTATTGCGAGTAGGATCGAATTATAATCCCATTCTTTTGACTTGTGATTTACCCAATAATGGTCATCTAAAGCCATTTCACTTCTAGTCTATGTGGTTCCAAGATCCTGATTTCTTCCAGACGGTTATGTTATGTTGGGATAAAGAAAATTTTTAAGATCATATATGTACATGTTTGTTTGAAAGATGAAATATTTAAAGGAACAAATGAAGATCTAGAATGACAAATCTTTTGGTAACCTTTTTAAAGAAAAGAAAGAAATTGAATCCAAGCTCAAAAATTTACAAGAGAGTAGAAATCAATGAAATGGAGCAAGATGTTTGCAATCCACCATTCTCATGGAATCACATAAGATATAAAGACACAATATTCACATAAATCAATTCACAACAACAATGAACAATAACTTACTGAATATATTATTGATATATCTACTTAAGCAATACAATGCTTATTCTTCGACACTATATTACAATGATTTTTCTTCAATAAATACATACATGAGACTCTTCATATTCACAACCCTTGACCTTTCTACTTACATAAACTTTTCATCTCCTCACACACACGAGAGATCTAACACTTCATATTTCTCATAGGAGAAATAATAATAAATCTCACATATCCACATAAAGATAAAGACTCTCATGATTGCACATACTAAATGGTAAATTCTTACATAACTCATAACTCCACACTTATTTACATGACACTTCACTTATATAACTCCACACTTACTAACATGACACCTACTATATACTCAAATATTAAACACACTCTAAACTAAACTATTTACATGGTCCTTGCATTAATCTTGCAAGGTACCAAATAATGTAATACTTCCAACACCCTCCCATATTACATTATTTGGTATGAAGATCCTTTGCCTTCACGTGCTTTCAATATTTGATTCTTGTTTTGGTCTTTTGCTCTAACTTTGAAACTCCTTCAAGTTCAGGCACTGAATCCGTCCTTTTGGGTTGTTATCTATACTTGTCACACTTCTGAGCAAGTCATCACAATAATACAACTCATCATTGATATCAATATTGTCCTTGATACCCCTGCTATTATATGAATCCCATGGCTCATTACCTTTGAAATTATTATTATCAAACTTGTTATCAATGCTCTCAAATGTAGAATGTAACAATTCATCATCTTTGTTATTTGTATATCCAGTTCTATCATATTCCTGTTTATTTTTTGAAGACTTCAAACCAACACATTATGTATCAACACATATGCCTTTTGTACATCCTTTGTCTATACACAAATTTATTTCTTGAATAAGGTCATAACACACATTTGTTGTCGTATGCCTTAAATCATATGTCATAATTAAAGTCTTTCATCATAGGTTTGTTCTTCAAATTTTTAATTATTTCTTCTTGCCTTTTATTCTTGTATTTAAGGACTTCAAGAGTAAGTAATTTCATATACATTATCTTTCCTATATAAATAGGTAATGTAATAACACCTTTAGAGTCTTCATTTACTTTAGTAAGTTTTGAACTTAGATAATTACCAAATGTTGCAAAATTTTCATCTTTGGCTTCTCTAAAAATTTATTGCAAGTCCCTTAATTTTATTGGTACATATCTTTGTTCTTCAACATTCACTATCATATATCATGTGCAAAATTTTAGGTATTTTAATATTTCCTTTCTTCTAGTAAAACATAGAGTGTTTGCTTCTCTTTTTGTTTTCTTTATTTCTTTAATTGTCATGTTGTGTTTCTTAAGATAAATAGATTTCAAGTAATTTGTTCTTGCGTTTGATCAATCTCCAAGATTTTTAAAATTTTCTTTGTTCCTTCAATAGTAAACTAATTCTTTTGCTTACACAAATTTCTTCTTCAATTTTAATTTCCTTCAACTAACAATTAATTTTCTTTGTTGTTGAAATCCTTATTACTTCAAAATTAGCAATTTCCTCTTCAATATAATTTTTCCTTCAAATAATTCTTTTATTCAATATTATATTCAAGGAATTTTTAATCAATTTTTCCTTTGTAGAAATTCCTTTAACTTCAAATTTAATATTTTTCTTTTCAGATTTTTTTCTTGAACTTAATATTATTTTTTATAATGGTAAAAGAAGGGGTTTTGAAAGGATCCCTGAATCTTATACAAGATATCACTTACATATCAACATTCAATCTCATATTTGAGACATCCAAAAAATAAGACATCAAAATAAATTGAAACGAGTCATATTGCAGCGATACACACAAAGTAAAAGTCTTCCAAGACCAAGCAAAATAAAAATAGCCAACACCAAAACAACCATAATGACCATGGCCCTAAACAAGCTAGAAGAATCAATTCGCTAAAAACTCCACTCCAGCTCCTACAAATTGGAAAGGGAATTGATTCTATTCTTAATACCCTCCAGCTGGGTGGTAGCCTCCACGAGGTTACGTGTCAACATCTAACTCATTCTCATCCTCGATTTGATATTATCTTTTAAGATAAAATAACTCTATTACAGGGCTCCCAAAGTATGCTCCAGTAAGATATTTCTAGCCATCTCTATTTTAAATCAACCCGTTCCCATCATGCTCTTGCTTCAAGGTAAAATTTGAAGAAGCCCATGGAGTAGACGATCCTCGAGTTTTATTCTCATAATGGCTCACATTTTTTCCTTATCTTCTTGGTCTAAATTTTCCATCAATTTTGCTTTTGAGACCAGTTTAGACAATCTACGAAGCTTAAAGGTATGCTTAGGAACCATTGGTTGATCTTCTTAACCAACCCCACCATGATGAATATACCTGTTTAGAGTAGGTCATTTCCTTACAACAATGTGCACAAGAGACTCCTCCTTTGACTCATAAGAGTCTTCCTATGATGAACTACTCAAATATTTAGAACCCAACTTTTCTTTGGTCTTTAGCTTCCTTCTCAATCCGTGCATTTTTTTTTTTTTTTAAATGGGTAAAAAATTATTGATAAAATTTTTGTATTATAGAGTACAACTGAGCTCCTAACTAGGACTCAAATAAGCAACAAAACAGGCTAAAACCACAAGACAAGGTCGAGACCCAAACAAGAAAACAAGAACAAACCACATTAAGTATGAACATCCTTGTGGATCAACTCCCAAAAGTGTTGAGAGTTCCTAGATAGGAGACTCTCCCAGTTATCGATAATCCAAGGATCCAATAACTCATAAGCCCTTTTGGCCATGTAATTAGCAACCCCATTCCATTCCTTTGGAATGTGCACAAAGGATATAAATTTGAACTCTTCACTCATTCTGAGAATCTGAATGACCACAGGGGCCAACTACCAATTAACATCCTCCACCATTTTGCTATTTAAAATATTAACCAAAAGTTGAGAGTCGGACTTGCAGATAATCCTGCGCCAACCAAGAGAAAAACCCCTCTGCAAGGCCTCAAGAATCGCAAGATCTTCCATACAATTATTAGAGTGAACACCTTTATAAATGGAAAAGAAAAAACTAACCACACCAGCAAAATATCTCCCAACACTGCCAATTCTAGCATGTCCATGATTGCCCCTGGACGACCCATCAATATTTATTTTTAAAACTACTCTATGGGGCAGCCTCCACCTACCATCTCTCCTAACATTCATGCTAAGCTGAGGAACCCTACTAGGGCTAGAAGAGTTCGCACCAACCCCAAAGAGACCAAGGGTCTACTGTACCTTCTCCTCCCTAGAGTTTAAAAAAGGGTCCAGATCTCATTTTCTATGGATAGTTTCCTAAACCATACACAGGATCTGAACAACCAAATGATTGCCTTGAAAGATGCGACAGTTCCATTCGAGCCAAATCTACCAAATGATACAAGAAGGGCCCAAATTCCAATCCACTTGGAGGAAAGGGGCCTTGGATGGAGGTCTTCCCAAACTACTCCAAAACTCCACCAAGGAGAGCACATGAAAACAAGGATGGTTCCAGGCACTCCACCAACGGTACCAAATGTCTCTGGCAAGGGAGCATTGGAAAAATAAATGAGAAGAGTCATTCTCATTCTTACTACAAAGGACACAAAAATAGGGACCCTGAAATCCCTCTTCCTCATGTTATCTCAAGTGAGGCATTTATTATGAACTACCAACCAGAGAAAGAAGTTACATTTCGACCAAGCATATTTGTTCCACACATTTTTCCACCATGTGATAGGGAGACTCTCAAACTTTTGCTTATCAAGAACCTGATAACCATAGGCTACAGAGTAGGTTCCCTTGGGATCAGGGTTCCAAGACAGAATGTCTTTACCCCTCAAAGAAGAATAGGGCCTCCTCGCAAGAATAAGAGCAAGCACATCTTTGTCCTCGACCAATCCCCCCTAGGGCCATTCCTGCGATTCTTTCCACCTGTACATCTCCAAATTTCCAAAAGACTAATTTTTTTTAAGTCCACACGAGACCAACCTGCTTCCAAGAAAAAAACACTTAGGGAACGTAACCTGGGATATTTAGTCAAGATAGGAGGTTGGCCATCCCAAGAATCTTCCCAGAAAAGAGCATTTGATCCCCGATTGCAATCAAGTAAATTGTAATGGCTTTGCCACTTGATGATGCAAAGGGGATTTATTTACCACATTATTGGGAGTGGAAAATCCTTGATTTTACCCAACTTCTACTATAGTATGATATCCTTGAACCATATTGAAGTTTATCTCATACACATTTTTTTTGGTCTCTTTCTCCATCGTTTTTACTTTGTAATCACTTGCCATGTGTCTAGATTTATCACATTTATGACATGAAAATGCAATGTTTTCATAATCTACTTGTTGATCTCATTCTCTTGATTTAAATTTAATCTTAATGGAATGTGGCCAAACTTTTTAAATATCCATGATAACACATATCCAAGTATATACAACATGCATTCACTACTTGGTAGTTGGTCCCTCCTAAATGAATTCCCCTAGAGTATTGCCAATATTCTTCAAAACCTTCTTATTGATAAGTTGATATAAATTATGTTGAGCCCAATGACCCAAGCTTAATATTTCTTGCATTCTCTCTACCAAATGGTTCTGTACTATGGAACAATTTAAAAAAATCAATTGATCTAGTGATTAAAGGTTTAAGATGGGTGGTGGGAATTGGAGATTTTTTTATTTAGATGGATACTTGGTGTGATAAAATACCACTCAATCTAGATCCAATTTTAAAACCATGGATGATATTACTTCAAGACAAATATGGTGATAGGTTTTCAAACATGTTGTACAAGGATTAGGAAGGACGATACAAATGGAAAGAACATTTTTTACAAGTATAGAAGACATTGATGCTAGAAGGCAGTTGAGTAGAAAGATAACAACAATGATTATTTCAAAAGGAGCCAAGGATAAGTTGAGTTGGGAGTTGAATAACTTAGGAGAATATATAACAAGAAGGGAATATAATATAAAGCATCATCAAAATATGAATATTGCAAGAATATGGAGAGATATTTGGGATAGCCTGAGCATTCATAAAGTTAAAATGTTTGTTTAGCTAATAGGGCATAGAAGAATTTTATCCTAGGATAACCTTATGAAAAGGGGTTTTCATGGCCCCTCAAAATATGTTCTTTGTAAAATGGAGGAGGAGAGTGTAGACCATCTCTTGGACACTGCTCAATAGTCTAGAAACTATGACAATTGATTCTTAATATGTTTGGTAAATGCATGGTGATAAATGAAAAAATTGAAGAATGGTTAGACCAATGGCGTAACACTTTTAAAAGTGATGTTTTATAGACAAAATATGATATATCAAAAGATACAATACTTTAGACTGTATGGCTAGAAAGGAATAAAAGAATATTTAAAGGAAAGAAAAATAGTTTAGAGGTAATAAAAAGGATAATTTGTTTAGACATAGAGGAGTCTAAACCAACCCTATCAACTCACCTAATCCCTAATATGGAAGTAGAGATCCTTGAAAGATGGAGTCAAGTCATCAAATGGAATTATGATGTTGGGGACAAGAGAAATAAAAGGAAGATAAAATATAAAGTGGAAACCACTAGATGTGGAGTTGGTCAGATTAAATTTTGATGGAGCATCTAAAGGAAATCTACGACCAATAAGAGGAGGAGAAATAATTAGAAATAATAGGGAAGAGATTTTGTCTCATTACGCTTTCAATAGTGGATTTAAGACAAATAATGAAGCTAAAGCTTGGGTGGCTTTAGAAGAGTTAAAAATATGCAAACAAATTGAATGGAACAAAGTATGGATGGAAGATGATTCAGTCATAGTAATAAATGCAATTTTGAAGAAAGCAAAGGCTCCATGGAACATACAAGAGATAATTATGGAAATTCAAGACCTTCCTATAGAGTTTGAAGAAATCAAGTTTACACATACATTCAGGGAATGAAACAAATGTGTAGATAGGCTAGTAAATATAGGGTTTTGATTGAGGATCGTGAAGTTAAATTCTCTTTTTCTTGGTTAGATAAAGCAGTAAGTTTAGCTGAAGCTGGCAATAAAAGGTTGATTGCCTGAATCAAATAATGATTAAGATTTATTTTAATGTTTTCCATTGGTAATATCTGCTTTATTTTTGACATTAATGTGTTTTCATATAAACTATGTATTACAATTTTTGTGGTTGCACTTGTGCTTTGGTAGGGTACCTAGGAATAGATATTTGGGGATATATTATTATATTGTATAAGGGTTGGCATGGGCCACACATAACCCAAGGTTGATTGTATTATAATATTATATTATATTATATTATAATATAATATAATATTAGTAGTAGGCTCTCCAAAGTAGAATAAGAATATGGATATATAAAGAAGAGATATTTGTCATTGTAATCATTCATATCATTGAAGAAGAATCTTATGTAATCGTCGTGCCCACGAAGTGGCCTCTCATCTTGGGAGATCTTGTGGAGTTATTCCTTCCTTAAGGATTATTATTGGTGTTGCCCTACCTTAAGGGTATTATCTATCTCTCTCTCATTTGTGGATTGTTATTGTGGATAATATATTGTGGATGAATGATTTGATATTTCTGCATATTGGTGAATGGTTCATGTTTAATAATAAAAGTTATGCAACAAGTGGTATCGAGAGCAACGATTTTGGCAAAGTGGGGATTTTTGTGTGAAACCCTAGAATTAGGGCAATTTTTTTTTGGAAAAACATCTCATCTTTCAGGAGCCATATCTCTGCGCAAGTTTATCCGATTCAAGCGATTCTTGGATCAGATTGTGCAGAATTTGAAGAGCTTTAAAATGAGTGGTCATATGAAGGAATCCGAGTAGTATTGAGGGATATACGACCTTTTGAAGTTAGTCATCCGAAACAAGGATAGTGACGAATTTCACAGATTTTTTTGGAAAAACGTCTCATCTTTCAGAAGCCATATCTTTGCGACAGCTAATCCGATTGAGGCGATTCTTGGATCAGATTGTGCAGAATTTGAAGAGATTTAAAATGAGTGGTCATATGAAGGAATCCGAGCAGTATTGAGGGAGATACGACCTTTTGAAGTCAGCCATCTGGAACAAGGAAAGTGACGAATTTTCAAGTCGCGAATTTTTTCAAAAGACAATTTGTTTATTTCGGGTAAGCAAAGCAGTTGCACTTTATTTTGTTTGGAAGAAAAATGACAGATCTAGTTGTCTATGTGGAATTTTAGCTTCAAATCAGTGGAAAGATATTTATTTCCATAAAACCCTAGTTTGCATTAGGGCATGATATATATTTTCATGAAACCCTAGATTTGCATTATCTGGAGGTGAACTTATGGAGCTAGAAATATTTTCTGGAGAAGATGATATTGATGTTAGGGAATGGTGGAAAACGTTTAGGTCTCCATATCATGATATTTCTTTTGAGAAATCCTTCCTGGATATATGTTTTAAAGGGAAAGCTTTGTCTTGGTGGATAAAATTTTGTAAAGAAAGGAATAATGAATATACTTGGGATGAAATAGAGCATGAATTCTTGAGTATATGGGATCCATATTATATAGATTACCTAATGGATATCATCGAAGATGATGAAAAGAAACTACGGGAAACTCAAAATGAGCGGAATGCAATAAAAGGAGAATGTGAAGTTTTAAAGAAACGGAATGAAGACTATGAAAAATAAATAAAATTACTCAAGAAGAAAGAGGAAAAGGTCAGAAAAGATAAAAAAGATGTCGGTATGCGAGACAGAGGAAACCATACCTTTGGTAGAAGATAAATTAGAAAATGGACAAAGGAATTTGTTTGAATCTAAAAAGTCTATTATGCGGGTTCATGGAAGCATTCAAAAGGAACAGGTTATTATTTCCATTAACCCCGGTAGTAGATATAATTTTATTAATATTGCTTTGGTTAAGAAGTTGCAAGTTCAAGCAACAAAAATCAAGGACATACAGCTAGAGGGTGAGAATGTTCAGATTTTTGAAGATTTAAAGATCACCATGGATAAATATGTTTTACATTCAGATTTCTATGCTATTGAGATGGATGATAAGGATATTGTTCTTGGTTATCCTTGGTTAGATTCTTTGGGTCTTGTTAACATTAATGTGCAAAAGAAGTTTATGAAGTTATGGTACGGGAAAAAGAAGATAACATTACGGGATATTTCTCGGCTTAAGGAGCGAGGGATCCAAGGAAAATCAAGAAGCGGTTGTAGAGAAACAAATTGAAGAACCTGAAACAAAATCCAAGAAGGCCGTAGCAGCAAAAGAGTCCATGGAAGAAGTAGCAGAAACTGATTCAGTGGAAATAACAGTAACAGAGTCCAAGGAAGCTTTGATAGAAGAGCACAAGGACACACCAAACAAAGAGAACATGAAAGAACAATGTGTAGAGGAATTTAAAATAATGGAGCCAAATGTTGAGAATTCAAAGAAGGTAGAACATCAAGTAAAGGTTGCACCATATCGCCATCCACACCACCATGAGCGGAAACAATATTGGAGACATGGTTCAAGGCAACAATATTATGGTTCTACATGTAATCAGAAGGGCACCAACTATGGCAGTGTTTGGCAAAGAAAGCATAGTGATCATGGTTTTCAGCATGGTTCATCAGCATCAAGGAACAAGTGGACCCATCATTCAAGTTATCAAAATACAGCGAGCAGAAGCATGGAGCCAACGAAGCAGATTTGGATACTCAAGTAACAAAATGGCATACCAGCATCATCGGGTTTCACTTGGATGGATGGATGATCGAGATTGGTACCAATTGCTAACATTGCTTAGCAAATCATACTATCAGGTTTCTTCATATGTTTCGAGGACGAAACATTTGTAAGGAGGGTGGCATGGTAGGGTACCTAGGAATAGATATTTGGGGATATATTATTATATTGTATAAGGGTTGGCATGGGCCACACATAACCCAAGGTTGATTGTATTATAATATTATATTATATTATATTATAATATAATATAATATTAGTAGTAGGCTCTCCAAAGTAGAATAAGAATATGGATATATAAAGAAGAGATATTTGTCATTGTAATCATTCATATCATTGAAGAAGAATCTTATGTAATCGTCGTGCCCACGAAGTGGCCTCTCATCTTGGGAGATCTTGTGGAGTTATTCCTTCCTTAAGGATTATTATTGGTGTTGCCCTACCTTAAGGGTATTATCTATCTCTCTCTCATTTGTGGATTGTTATTGTGGATAATATATTGTGGATGAATGATTTGATATTTCTGCATATTGGTGAATGGTTCATGTTTAATAATAAAAGTTATGCAACATGCTTCAAGAAGAAAACTAGTAATCCAAATTTAGTAAAGCGGGCTATGATAGTGCAATGTTTTAGAAATAGTATTGTGAAGGCTATTATAGAAAAATGTCAAGAAGGATGCTGAATTCTAGAATATTTGTATTCACATAGAAAATGGAAAAAGCTCCAAAAAATGAAAATCAAGAATTCAATCATTTTATGTAAAATGATGTAGGTTTCTAGTTATAACAACTCAATTGAGATGAGAATTGAATCTGTTTGTAAATTCTCATGCTCTAAAGAAGAGAGTTGTGATTTGTCAAGGGAGGGGGACCCGAGTACAACCCCTTGTTCTCCAACAATAGAAATAAATTGATATAAGTCTAAAAAGCCTAACCCACACTGGAAGCCTTTTAAAAGTTTATCTCCAAAAAATATCACTCCAAGGTCTTAAATATAAAACATCTATCCCCCTAAAACATGAGCCACCATCCATTAATTTATTCTTGATTTTCAAATTGGAGAAGATAATGAGGAAAACTCCTCTCAAAATAAAAGTCATAGAATGAATTTGAATTCAATCCCCATTTTCACTTACCCAATTTTGAATCTTTGGAAAACTTGACCAATATTTGTGGAACTTATATATTAACCCTATTTTTTTTTTGGTTACATAGGAGAGTTGGCTACAACCACTATTTTTAGTATCTGGCAGCGCAGGGTTCAAACCACAGGGACTCTGCAACCACCAAACCTATTCGTCTTGTTAATTGTTGATCCGATGTGACATGGGTACTGTCGATCGCTCGGGGTTCATACCGTCATTGTTGGTCTAACGCGCACTTAGAGAATTCAGAGCAAACTACTACCTTTGCAAACTGGCACCACCAAGGTTTAAACCCAGGTCTCTTCTCAACAAGTGCCCATCCAAACTAGCACTTACCAATCCACCTAGCCCTTGAAAAAGGTGAGGCTTCCTTTGAGATTGCATTACATTACTATGATTTATTATAAACAAAATTAATTTCGATTTGTAAGCTAGTAATATTTTTACAACTTGAGTGAGCCTAATAGAGACTTTTAACTTTCTAACCTCCAAATAAGAGATTAAAGATTCAAATCATGAAGAAAGGTAGGGTTGCATACCCTGCTCCAACAATTAAAGTAATGATGGGATAAACATTGAACAAATAATAACCTTTATAATAAGGAGACAAATAGGTTTGTTAGGAGCAGTCCCTTATTTGAACCTTGCGCTTGCCAAATACTAAAAATAGTGGCTCTAACCAACTCTCCTATGTAACCCAAAAAATAATAACCTCTATAAATGATCGAGGTTAAAAACTAATTTCCACCTTTATATAAATATTTTTTTTTGGTTACATAGATGAATTGGTTACAATCACAATTTTCAGTAACTGCCAGCGCGGCTAGCAAAGTTCAAACTATCAGCGAAGGCTTCAAACACACCCACTGTTTTGTTAATGGTAACCCGACGTGAGATGGGGACCACCGCACGCACTGGGTTCGCACAGTCTTCGTCAGTCTGGTTCAACACGTGGTATGAAGGGGATAGCCGAACAAACATGAAACATATCGCTGTCATCAGTCAGGTGCAACATGCAGAGTAGTCGGATCGAGCTACTGGCTATGCATGGGCACACCCATGGGATTGGAACCTAGGTCTCCTCTTAGTAAACGCCCCAACTTACAATCCACCTAGACCACGGGTTATCTTTATATAAATAATTTATTTATACTTATAAATATATATGAAATCAATAATTTCATAGATTTTGTATTTATAGACTCAATAATTTCATAGATTTTGTATTTATAGACGACACCCAACCGAGAAAAAAATATATTTAAACTTCGTAGATTTTGTTTTTGTTTGTAGAACGACATTTACTTCATTCTTTTGGGACGCTTTAGTCCACGGAAAATTCGTGTGGGTAAAATTCCTCAAGTGAAATCGAGGGAAGCAAAAAAAACTTAATTTAAAACAAGTCTTCAAAAACGAAGAGTGGTTATTATGAATGTAGAATTTTTTTTTGTAATAACTCTTGTTCCATTTGGGTCTTGTTCCTTAAATCTTTATTTCAATAAGAAGACTGGTGGAGTTCGGAACTAAAACGGCTGCCTACTAGATTATCTTAAGAAAATTAAAAAGAAAGGTTTGGGCTTTGCCATATTTGTCCCTGGACCCAGCCACAACGCAAGGCAGTCAAGCGAAGCCAAGAGAGGAGGGCAAGAGCTGGAGATCCCTGTTAACTTGGGAGAGATCAATCTAATCGAATCATTCATATCAACAACAATCACAATGTCTGCCCCACAACAACGCTGTGTTTTCGGTTAGACTTTTTTAACCTCTTCCTTTCTCTCGATTCCTTTCTTTTGAACTTTACTGTTGTTTTTCTTCGGCCAAAATTGCCTTTCTTCGAATAAACCTCTTCTGCCAGTAATTTTTTTTTTCAAAAGTAAATTACTTTTGAATTTTAGAGAGGGTACTGAACTCCGATCAACATTTCTTACTATGATACTAAACTTTGTTTAATATTTCATTACATTTTAACTGTGATCGATATAGCTGGGACTAGAATCATGGCTGCCCAATCGGACAAGGCTCACAATTACTCAAGTTACCACTGCAGAACAAACCGATTAACCCACTTACAACTGTTATATATTTTTTATTTGTTTGTTGACTTATTTATTTATATATTTGTGGTGAGGATATTGACTAGTTTGTTGTTGAATTTGGGTAGTGATTTTAAGCAATGTACAGCTACCATATTTGCCACATTTGCTAATGACCCTTTATTGTTGTGGGAGGATTTCAAACTGGGGATAAGGCTGTTCCAAATGTATCCCATTATCATCACACAGCACCACTGTTTGGCTTTGCCATTTAACTGTCCCATATGGTTGGTCAAGGTTTTAACATGGTTTTGATATTTGCTAGTAAGAAATGCATTGGACTGCAGTTTTTTTTTCAATTTTAAATATAAGTCTTGTTGTAGCTAAATTGTAAAGGTTACGTGAAAGGAATTGAACAAGAAATGCACCGTCGATTTTAAAACACTTTGTGGCCCCCGCTTTAATATTTACATATTAATATAGCCTTATAAAGACAGGGAGCTTGCCCAGTGGAACTTGAACCCAGGTTATAGTCATACCAACAGCTCCACCTTACCCCCTAGATGATGGCCTGATGGATTCTATTGGACAGATTGTTTATTTTTATGATTGGTTATATGGGATTGAAATGGACCCCGCTTGTACTATGTCATCACCACATAGTAGAATTAAAATAACATTTTTTTCAATGAGTTTACACAGGTTTTTATGAGGGGTCCTGGTCCCCTCATACTGAGTGGGGTTTGAACCTTGGACTTCTCAAAGAGAGGTCAAAGCCCTTACCACTGCAGTAAACTTGTAGCTAAGAAAATTACAATAACATTTTAACAATTATACTCAGTTAGATTCAAACCTGGGTCTTTGAAGTTTTGAGCTCATACCATTTGATTAAAAAGAGTGTTTATTTGTTAACTATGTAAATTTTGATTTGTTTGGGAATAAAAACATGGCAACTCAATTTCCCTTATGTTGTCACCCCATAGTGGAATTACAACAACATTTTAACAATTATACTTGGTAAGATTCAAACCTGGGTCTTTGAAGTTTTGAGCTCATTGAAGAGATTTGCAGAAAACTTATTCCAGAAATAAAGCAGAAATAAACAATTTAGACAAAATGACACCACACAGTGCACATATGACACACGAGATTTACCTTGGTTCACCCGATGTGGGCTACTCTAGCAAAACAAGAGCCACTCCTCCTTGATATTATTATTCACTTCCTTGCCCGAAAATGGGACATTACAATAAATATAAAGGAAACTCTCACAACCCTAAACCACTATGTGGTATTAGAATACAATGGGCACAACTCCGTGGGCTAAACCACCCACACCCACCAACCACCCACCAACCGTGGGAATCCCGGAAATCGCTCCGCTCCGCAAATCGCTTCGGAAAAAGGAGGGAAAATTTTTCTCCGACGTTGCCGAAAAACGCCTTCGGCGTGGCCCGGGGGGGCTACTGCCCCCTCCCCCCAGACCACCCCGGTACCCCCGGGGAGAGCTTCGCCCTCCTCCTGAGGAGCTCCGCTTCTCTTACCCTCTCGTGCCTGCCGTACAGTATTTCCTCGGCAAAGGATGAGACACATCCAACATTCATACCATTTGATTAAATAGATTGTTTATTTGTTACCTATGTAAATTTTGATTTGTTTAGGAACAAATACATGGCAACCCTATTTCCCTTAGTGACTAAAGTCCTAATTTTATGAAGTTTTGTATGGTATGCTCCTGCAAAAAATCCATACTCTATAATGTTTAATGTAATAGAAAAAAAGAGGAGAGAAGAGGAGAGGAGATCAGAGGAGAAGAGATGTCAATGCAAAACAATATTCACAATGGGTGTGGCACGTGATAGCTAAACAAGTTTATAGTAGTTGGGAAGCCAAAACAAATACCACGACCATAAGGCAATGGGATTGATGGGCACAACTAATGATGTTAGTATAGTACCAGAAACTACCCTCATTACCACCTAACACATGGAAAAGAACTCCATCAGAAAAGGGCAGGGTGAAAAAGTATGGTTGGTTGTCATGTGCATAAAGCTGCTCTGCTTGTATGGTGAACTTTGCCATATTAGGATATGAGTCCTCCATATCAGATGGATTCTGCACCTACCTAAAGAGGGTCCGCATCACTAACACAACAATGTAAAGATTTGCACCTCGATGGTTACTTCTTGGTTGGCTGACTAGCATGTGGTGCAGTGTAATCATTATACAAAACATGAATGTCCAAAAAGGTGTTCATTGTCATATTCTTGTACCTTGAGTGTCATTTTTTGTTGCTATGCACTATTTTCTTATGGTTGGAGAGACATGGTCATTGTTTTTTTAAACCAAGGACTATAAAACTAAAACTGGATTATAAACACACCATTTTATATTTTACAACATTGTTGGCATTGACGATAGGAGGAAGTTCTTTATAGCTGTTCAAAGCATGACCTGGTGGTAATCAACCCCATGTTATTGCTATGCACATGGTTCTTCTAGTCTCTTGTCAATTTTTTTCACAAGAGTATACTGGCAATCTATAAAAAAAGCACTACAAGACCCTTTTGTATGCAATTTCCTTCCCTCAATGCTGTCAAAATTTAAGTTCTGGCGGTCACGTGCATTTTCAATGCTTTATACACGATCCTGTTTGAGATCATAACCATATACTGTTGGAGGTATTGCATTTTTTTTTCAGTCAGTTAAAATTTGAGTTTACACGGGTTTTTACGAGGGGTCTCCGTCCCCTCATACCGGGGTTTGAACTTGGGTCTCCTAGATGAAAATCCAAGGACTTACCAATCCGGTATCCCTCACGGGTCGTTGGAGGTATTACATTACTTGGTCCCATTGTAAATATTTAGATTAGGATGTGTGTTTGATATTTGAGTGGGTGTGAGCATGTGTCATGTAATTAAGTGTGTGAGGTGTCTAGTGAGAGTTATTTGTGTGATGTGTCAAGTTTAGAAGTAGGAAGTTATATGCAATCATGAGACTTTATCTTTATGTAATATGTGAGATTTATTATGTAAGAGAGGAATATGAAGAGTTAAGTTCTCCCGTGAGTTTGAGGAGAGCAAAGGTCAAGAGTCATGTAATGTGAAGAGTCTCATGTATCTTTATATTGAAGACAAAGCCATGTAATATGTAACTTGAAGAAGCTTTGCTTTATGCATTGCTTTAGTAGTTTCAATAAAGCTTTCAGTGTGATTTATGTGAGATTATTTTTTCAATGAGTTTACACAGGTTTTTATGAGGGGTCCCGGTCCCCTCATACTGAGTGGGGTTTGAACCTTGGACCTCTCAAAGAGAGGCCAAAGCCCTTACCACTGCAGTAAGCTTGCATCTATTTATGTGAGATTATTTATTTATATTTTTTGTTAAGTTGGAAAAGTGCATTTTTGAAAGGAATGCTAACCTTTTACATCAACAGATATGGCCAATCACTGTCCATTTCACCAAGAAGGATTTCCCACTGGCATAAAGCCTATACCAACCGTGTAACAACAAACACACTTCACTAACCACATCCAAAACTAGAAAACCAGCATACACCTTACATATCTAAATATCATATACTCTATGCTTTCCTGGCAGCCTCTTCCTACTGATCCCCATTGTCAATTCTTGTGGCATTATCATTGTCAACTAAATTATTTATGTGCACTGGGATATCATTCCCCCATTCCTTTCTGGCATCTGCCATAACTCCTTCGTTAGCAAGACCATCTGCTACCCTGTTGGCTTCTCTATAAATATGATTGATAGACACATTCTCGAGTCTATCCAAAAGCGCTCGAGCTTCCACCATCATTAAATCAATAGTCCAGGTGGCTGGTTGTCCTCCCTTTAAAATGGTCACAATATTTTGTGAGTCTCCTTCAACTATGAGCTTATCTAGATTGCAATTGATAGCCAAAGAAATTCCTACATAAGCTGCTCTTGCTTCAGTAAAATGACTTGTCTGTTCACCCAGTGGTTCAACAAAGGCTTTGATTACCTTACCCAGATGATTCCGGATCACCCCTCCAGCTCCCGCCAGCCCGGGATTACCTTTCGAGGCCCCATAAAAATTTAATTTGAACCATCCAACCGACGGTGGTATCCATTTTGCATGAGTTCTGGGATGAACTCGAGGCATTGGTAATTTCTCTCTGACTCCCCAACATTCCAATATCCGCCTTTCCTGCTCTGATTCCCATCCCTCCTTGAAGCGGATAGTGTTAAAATTCTCCATCAGGAGACTTCTTGCTCGGTTCCAAACCATTTCCCAGTCCATCTTCAAGTCCTCAAAGATTTTGTGGTTTCTTTCATTCCAAACTCTCCACCAGATATGTGGAAGGCTTAGAAGCCACAACTTCCTGATTCTTCTGCCTTTAAAAGGAGGCTCCCATTGCAAGTTCAAGTCTGAGATAGTTCTAGGGAAAACCCACTGAACTTGGAATTCACTACAGAGCTGATCAAACAAGTTTTTGGTAAAGGAGCACTTAAGAAGTAGATGATCAATGCTTTCCTCCTCTTTTTCACACAAAACACATCTATTTGGTAAGGAGAAACCACGTTTTTTCACATTATCCTGGGTCATAATTTTATTATGCATAACCAACCACTGAAAAATAGTAATCTTAGGGATGAGATCTTTGTCCCAAACCTTTACATGGGGCCACACTACCCCTACACCTTCAACCAAGTTATAACCAGACTTCACAGAATAATCTCCACTCTTCGTTTTCATCCAAATAAATATATCATTCGGTCGCCAATGGCTGAGGATGTAGGCATTAAGGCATCTATTAAGACTTTCCAGGTGTGGACGCAAGTCCTCATTGATGTTCTCAGCATAAAGCCGCTTCCACTTCTTGATGCCATTTTCTTCCACAATATAATCCCGAACCAACAGTCCATAAATAGGAGTCAGGATTGTTCTTAAGTTTGCAAACCTTGGGATCTCACAAAGGGGAGAGTTAAAGAGCCAAGTATCCTGCCAAAATCTCACGTTAGCACCATCTCCAATCTGCCATCTACAACCCTACTGGATCAGAGGTCTTACCTGTTGAAGGCTATTCCAGAAACTAGACCCCTTAGGGGGTTGAGGTTTTCCAGGAAGGAGGAATTACGTAAATACTTAGCTTTTACAATTTTGACCCAGGGAGTGTCTTCTTCCTTCGCCAACTTCCAACCCAACTTTCCCATTAGAGCTTTGTTCATTTTGGGAAGAGTTCTCAGTCCCAATCCCCCATATTGTTTAGAGGTACAGACTTTGTTCCAAGCAAGTAAAGATATCCTCTTCTTTTCCTCAGCCCCAGACCACAGAAAAATCCTTTGGATCTGTTCAATATTTTTGCAGACCGATACTGGCATTTTAAAAATTGACATGAAGTAAATAGGTATACTTTGAAGGCAGGATTTCACAAGTTGGGCCTTTCCTGCCTGACTAAGAAGAGAGCCTTTCCAGGAAGACAGTATATTTGTAACACGTTCAATAACCGGATCCCACAAGGCTTCCTTCATACTCCCACGGAATAAAGGCATCCCTAGATAGGTTGCTGGAAAATCACCTATGCCACAGTTGAAGATTCTTGCTATCTGCAGTTGGAGAGCTCTAGAGGTATTCAGGAAAAAAGCTTGCTTTTATTAAAATTTACCTTTTGGCCTGCTGCAAGCTCATAGAAATGCAAAATCATCTTAATATGTCTTGCTTGTGGAAGAGATGATCTTGTCGAAATTAGAGTATCATCCACAAACTGTTGAAAAGAGATCGGTTCCAGAGTGGAAGCTGGCCTGATACCTTCTATGTCTCCTCTATCCGTGGCTGTTGTGAAGGCTCTACCCATAGCTTCAGCTAAAATTATAAATAGATAAGGGGACAAGGGGTCCCCTTGTCTCAACCCCCTCTTGCTAGGAAAATAACCCACTGCAGACCCATTAACTAAGATGGAGATCATCACTGTGGAGATGCAGTTTTTCATCATAGAGATCCAATCCTCATGAAAACCAAAACGTTGGAGCACTTTGATCAGGAAATCCCAAGAAACTCTGTCATACGCTTTATTCATATCCAATTTAAGAAACATACCTTCCTTTTTTTATTTAGAGACAGAGTGCAGGATCTCATGGATCGAAATGATCCCATCAAGAATCTGTCGTCCCTGAACAAAACCCCTTTGGTGTTTGTCAATGACAAAAGGGAGAGCCATCTTCAGCCGGTTTGCAAGGACTTTGGACACAATTTTGTAGAGAGTATTACACAGGCTAATTGGGCGGTAATCTGCAAAATATTTTGCACCTGCAATCTTCGGGATGAGGGCTAAGAACGTACAGTTCACATCAGAAGGGATCCTTTTAGAGGTCTGAAACTCCTTAACTGCCAAGGTGACCTCATTGCCAATGATGTGCCAAAACTTGTGATAGAAGAGCATCGAAAACCCATCTGGACCAGGAGATTTGTCTCCCTTCATGGAGAAGACCGCCTCTTTAATTTCCTCATCCGTAAAGGGGCTGAGGAGATAGTCATTTATCCGGTTTGTAATCTTTAAGGGAATATGGCCTAACAACAGGTTCATCGCCTCTTCATCCAGCTCCGAATCCACTCCTAACATGTCTTGGAAAAATCGAACAACTTCCCCTCTAATTTGGAAAGGATCCCTTGTAGAAGAACCATCAACAATCTTGATCTCCTGGATTTTATTAAAACTTCTGTGCCTGAGAGTTGAAACATGGAAAAACCTCGTATTCATGTCCCCTTCCTTTAACCACAAAGCTCTTGATTTCTACCGCCAGAAAGCCTCCTCACACGCCAGAGTATTGTGCCAATCACATAGAAGATCCTTTTCTCTAGTTCGGACTTCCTCCGAATACTCCCCCAAATGCAAAGAGTTTTCTAACTCCATGAGTTGTTGTTGTAAAGCTGCCTTTTTAACCATAATGTCTCCAAACACCTCTTTATTCCACAGTTTTAAGTTCCGCTTAACAAATCTCAGTTTCTTTGCTACTTGAGTCAATCTATCCCCGGAAAAATCTTGCTGCCACCAAGATTGAATCCTGCTCTCTAAATCAGAATGAAGGATCCACATCTTTTCAAACCGAAAAGGGGTAGCAAAGAGCCTTCTCCTGTCCGTTGTTTCCCAAATCAAAGGATTATGGTCTGAGCCAGTTTTTGGGAGGGCCGTGAGAGTAGTGTCCCCAAACAACACTAAGCTCTCCTGAGAAATCAACACCCTGTCCATTATGATCTGAATCAATTGACTCCCCAACCACCTATTAGTCCAGGTAAACTTTGCTTGTCTAAGCTCCAAGTCCATCAAAGCATTTGAATTTATAAAATCACCAAACTCAGTCATACTCTCTGAATATCCTTCAACGCCTCCCTTCTTATCATACGGATACAAAGGGGTATTGAAGTCCCCTGCAATGATCCATGGGATGCCTACAAAGACATGCCTGAGTTCACTCAATTCCCTCCATAACCTTCATCTTCCAACCACAGTAGTGGGTGCATAGACATTTGTAATGATCCAGTGGGAATTATCCTCCTTCAAAAAGAAGTGGATAGCACAAAATCTGTCATTTGAGATAATTTTTTGTCCTTCCAATTTATTTGGGTCCCAAATACACATCATTCCTCCTGAGGAGCTCATTGAGGGTTGAGCAACAAAGTCCGCTCCTCTCCAAATCTTGTCTTTAACCATTGCTAAGTTTGCTTCTACCACCTTTGTCTCTTGTAATAGCAAAATGTCTAGGTGATTATCTCTTCTCAACGTTTGTACTGATCTATGTCTTCTAGTCCCATTGAGACCTCGTACATTCCATGACAAAACCTTCATTTTTTAGATTTAGCTGATTTCTTCCCTCCCCCGCCCAGATTGATGACGGTTTGTGTTCCTCTGGCTATCTCTGCCGTTTTTTCCCTCTTCCTTACCTCCGTTAAAGGGGGTCTACCTACAGTGTGTTCCTTGCCAACATCTAGGGGAGTTCTCTTTGCTTGATTCCTAGTCACCCTTGAGGGCATCATCGAAACCTCCTCTGAACCGGAATCCTCCCGTATTGGAGCTACAGGCTTCACCTCTATCTTTTTTAGGATCTGCTTATCTTCCCTTAATGCTTTTCCAGCTTCATCCTGCCTGTCCCGATTTGTAAGAATCGTGTCAATAGGGTTAACCTCTACATCCGCTTCTAGAGGTTTTACACTCTCTTGTTGTACCCCCTCATGATTCACCCATTGTGTTGTTAGGAAAAACTTCAGATTTTATACCTGCAAGTAGAAACACAATGACAGAGAACAAAAAAACAGCAACACAAGTAACACAGAGATTTACGTGGAAACCTGCAATGTGCAAGAAAACCACGGGGCAATGGCAACTTCTCCTTATTATTTTCAGCAAAAATTTACATTCACGTTACAACCTTACATTATTTGCAAGGGATCAATTCCCTTTTATAGAGCAGATGAAGGAAGACCTTGAACTGTTTGTTTCCTCTCCCAAAGGACGCCTCCGCCAAACTGTTCGTTTCCACGTGCAACTGAAACGGTTCGTCTTCTGCATCCTGACGTCTGGTCTAGATGTCTAGCAGCCTAGACGTCTATCCTAGATGTTTAGCAGCCTAGACGTCTGTTACCTAGACATCTAGCAACCCAGACGTCTTGCCTAGACATCTAGCAGCCCAAACGTCTGCTACCTAGACGTCTGCTGCCTAGACGTCTGGCCTAGACGTCTAGTAGGCTAGACGTCTAACGTAGACGTCTGACCATGACGTCTAGCAGCCGTATAGCCATCTGCTGCAACCTAGCTTCTGCTGACAATGAAACTGTATAGTGACTTCACTTCCTAATATTCTCCCACTTGAAATCAGTATTCAGAAATTCTTTTGCCAAAGATTTTTATCCAGTGCCAATTGCCCAATGCTACCCTTGTTACTTTTTCAGCAAGCCCAGAGAAGTTCTGCACCACTCAAACTTCTCTACCTTGACCGGCTTTGTAAGCATATCTGCACGATTCACTTCAATGTCGATTTTCTGCAACAGGATCCTACCTTCTTCCACCACATTTCTTATAAAGTGGTACTTGACATCAATGTGTTTCGTGCGATCATGGAACGTTGGGTTCTTCACTAGCTGAATAGCACTTTGGCTATCACAATGCAGGGTAATTTTCTCTTGCATTACCTTGAAGTCACCCAACATTCGCTCTAGCAAAATTGCCTCTTTACTGGCATGAGTCGCTGCAGTATATTCTGCTTCAGTGGTTGATAAAGGCACCACAGACTGCAACTTAGAAGCCCAACTCACCGCTTCACCAACAAGAGTGAAGGTATATCCTGTAGTGGACTTTATCCCATCTTTATCTCCACCATAATCAGAATCCACAAAACCTTTAACTTGCAAATCTGCCGATCCAAAGTAAATAGCAACATCTGAAGTGGCTCTTAAATATTTGAATATCCACTTCACCGCATTCCAATGCTCCTTACCAGGATTTTCCATGTACCGGCTGACTACTCCCACTACTTGGGCAATATCCGGTCTGGTGCTCACCATGGCATACATGAGGCTTCCTACTGCTTATGAATACGGTACACGAGACATGCTTGTCTTCTCTGCTTATGTTCTAGGACATTGATTGGAAGACAATTTTAAGTGTGAAAGAAGTGGGGTACTAACTGGTTTTGCATTCTGCATATTGAAGCGCTGCAGAATCTTTTCCACATATGACTTTTGACTTAACCAGATCTTTCTTCCTTTTCTGTCCTTGTGCATCTTCATTTCTAAAATTTGGTTTTCTGCTCCTAAATCCTTCATTTCAAATGTCCTAGCCTGCTGAGCCTTAAGTTCAATGATTTTCTTCAGGCTGGGACCTGCAACTAGCATATCATCAACATACAACAACAAAATAATAAAACTGCCATCATCAAACCTCTTATAGTATCCACAATGGTCAGCTTCACTCCTGCTGAAACCTTGGCTCTTCATGAAGGTGTCAAATTTCCTGTACCACATCCTTGGTGCCTGTTTCAACCCGTACAAAGATTTCTTTAGTCTGCAAACCAGATGCTCTTTGCCTCTTTCCTCATAGCCCTCAGGCTGATCCATATAAATCTCTTCCTCGAGATCATCATGCAAGAAAGCAGTCTTTACATCAAGCTGCTCCAGTTCTAAATAATGTGCAGCTACAAGTGCAAGTAGAACTCTAATAGTAGTCATCTTCACAACTGGAGAGAAAATTTCATTAAAGTCAATACCTGACTTCTGCACATAGCCTTTTGCCACCAAGCGAGCTTTATGGCGTTCCAACAACCCATCGCTGTTCTTCTTCACTTTGTACACCCACTTGTTTCCAACAGTCTTTCTTCCAAGTGGGAGATCCACAAGTTCCCACGTTTTATTCTTGCGAAGTGCCTCGATTTCCTCCTCCATGGATTTCCTCCACTTTTCTGCATTCTCAGACTCTCAAGCTTCCTGAAATGAACTAGGCTCACCATCATCAGTTAACAAAGCAAAAGAGGACTGATAAACATGAGAATACCTTTCCGGACACTTTTGTGGACGTGTAGATCTTCTATCCCAATGATCTGTTGATTGTGGCTCTTGTTCTTGTAACTGTTGTGGCTGCTCTACTTGTTGTTCTACTTGCTGTTTTGCATGCTGATAAAAAACTTCAGCATGCTGATAAAAAACTTCAGCATGCTGATATTCACATTCATCTTCATACATTTATACTTCAACTGGTACAACATTAGGAGTTTGCTGTACCTCCTTCCTTTGCATGGATCTTTCATCAACAATAACATCCCGGCTAATAATAACCTTGTGGGCAGTAGGATCCCACAGTCTATACCCCTTCACTATATCTCCATAGCCGAGAAAAACATATTTACTTGACTTTGGGTCAAGTTTGGACCTTTGGGCAAACGCATCATAGCCAAAGGTACGCAAATGGGAGTAATCAATTGGCTTACAACACCAAACCTCCTCCGGAATCTGTCCATCCAACGCAGCTGTAGGTGACCTGTTAATAAGATAAACAATAGTATTAACAGCCTCTGCCCAAAACTTTTTCTCCAACATGGCTGCGCTGAGCATGCTTCTTGCACGTTCCATGATTGTGCGATTCATCCGCTCAGACACACCATTTTGTTGTGGAGTATATGGTACAGTCTTCTGGTGCTTAATACCTTCTTGCATACAAAATTTATCAAATTCCTTGGAGCAATATTCACCCCCATTATCTGACCTGAGACATAAAATCGACTTGTCCAAACTCTTCTCTACCCGTGCTTTGAACTCTTTAAATTTCTGCAAAGCTTCCAATTTCTTCTTCAGAAAATAAACCCACTCCTAGAATAATCATCTATAAATGTCAGAAAATAGATGGTGCCATTTAAGGACTGAGTGGGGACTGGTCCAAATATATCCGAATGTATAAGTTGCAGAAAATCAGAACTCTTACCAGGGCTTGCAGTAAACCAAACCTTCTTTTGTTTACCAAAAATACAGTGCTCAAATAAGTCTAAATTACAAGACTTAATCCCAGAAAGCATACCTTTGTCATGCAGAATTTTCAGACCTTTTTCACTCATATGGCCTAGGCGTTGATGCCATAACATTACTGCATCCTGAACAGAAGTTGCTGCTGCTGCATGGTTTGTCACCGTATCACCGCATAAACGATATAGGGTCCCATAAGATTCTCCCTTGGCTACTACAAGAGCTCCTCTGGTAATTTTGCAGTAGTTGTTACTGAAAGTGATAGAATACCCTGGCTTATCCATCATCTTGATTGAGAGCAAATTCTTCCGCAAATCGGGCACATGTCGTACATCACATAACATCCTTTCTCTACCATTGTCCCACTTGACCCTTATATCCCCTCTTCCCACAATTTCTAAAGGATGATCATCACCCAAATAGACCTTTCCACCACAGTATGGCTGATATTTGTCAAACCAGTCTTTGTGGGGAGACATGTGGAAAGATGCACTTGAGTCCAAAACCCAGGTATATAAAACATATCTGCTGTTACTGATACAGAAGGCTAAACATGTTGCCGTCTCTCCTGAATCTGCTGTACTGGCCTCAGCTGATGGCTGAGTTTGCTTTTCACCTTTAATTGCCAACAGTCCTTTGAGTGCCCTGGCTTCCCACAATGTCAACACTTCCCTTTCTGCTTATGTCCTTTAGACTTAGATCTGGACTGTTTTCTCCCTTGTTTACTCCTCTCGAAAGATCGATCTCTCACAGCTAGGGCTTCATTGGTTGAGGGTTCCAGAGACGTTTTTCGCCTCAACTCTTCTGCCAACAAAGGGCAGTCTTCTCTTCAGCTATATTGAATAAGACAGAGTTTGCTAGGCAGAGACAGATTGTAGAAACCGCCTTCCTGTCTAGCGTTGCCCACTCCTCATCTTTCATGCTGCTCGGTTTACTCGCGATCCCTTTCAAGGCTTGAGCTTGGTCATTATGAACCAACAAATCCTCCACCTTCATCTTCCATAGAGCAAAGTTCCTGCCATCAAATTTCTCAATCTCGAACTTGGTTACACCTCCTGTCATTGTTGCAGCTCCCACTCGCACAAAACCTTGAGCTTTGATACCAGATGTTAGGAAAAACTTCAGATTTTATACCTGCAAGTAGAAACACAATGACAAAGAACAAAAAAAACAGCAACACAAGTAGCACAGAGATTTACGTGGAAACCTGCGAAGTGCAGGAAAACCACGGGGCAATGGCAACTTCTCCTTTTTATTATTTTCAGCAAAACTTTACATTCACGTTACAACATTACATTATTTGCAAGGGATCAATTCCCTTTTATAGAGCAGATGAAGGAAGACCCCGAACTGTTCGTTTCCTCTCCCAAAGGAAGCCTCCGCAAAACTGTTCGTTTCCACGCGCAACTGAAACGGTTCGTCTTCTGCATCCTGACGTCTAGCCTAGACGTCTAACAACCTTGACGTCTGGTCTAGACGTCTGCTGCCTAGATGTCTGTCCTAGACGTCTGCTGCCTAGACGTTTGGCTTAGACGTCTAGCAGCCCAGACGTCTGGCCTAGATGTTTGCTGCCTAGACGTCTGGCTTAGACGTCTAGCAGCCCAGACGTCTGGCCTAGATGTCTGCTGCCTAGACGTCTGACCATGACGTCTAGCAGCCGTATAGCCATCTGCTGCAACCTAGCTTTTGCTGACAGTGAAACTATGTAGTGACTTCACTTCCTAATAGGTGTCTCCTCCACAAATTCGACAACTGCGGCTGGGTCTCCCATTTCATCCTCTTCAGCTCCTCTTAAGCAAGCAAAAGAGTTAGGGTCTGCAAAGTCAAGGGGTTCCACAGCTCCAAGGGGGCTGGACTACCACAACTCCATAAGAGGGATATTCCATGTGTTCCTCCTCAGCCACCACAATCGGCTAGTGTGAGGTGCTTGCTTCCTTCTGATTATCCACCATGAGATCCGTGCCTTTACCCTGCTCTTCATCTTTACTCTCCTTCCTCTGCCATAATTTCTTATTGGGAGCTTTCTTCTTCTTCGGGCAGAAGCTTGAGATATGACCTCTCCCTTTACAAAGATCACAAAGGGGCGGAATATTTTCATACTCCAGCCTTTGAGTCCAGGTACCCATTGGGGACGTTAGGTCTATTGTTTCCGGAAGCTTGCTATCCAGATCAACATTAACACAAATTCGGGCAAACACCATACGGGACTTCATCCTGGTTACCCTATCAATGGTAACAAAGGTACCAATACCATTTGCAATAGCCATTAAAACTTCATCGTGCCAATATTGAAAGGGAAGGTGAGGTAATCTTACCCAAAAAACAGCTGTGTTGAGACTTTGGGTGTGAGGATTAAAATCCACATCCCATTTTCTGAGAAACAGGCTATACGCTTCCCCATCAACCATGGTCCTCAGTAAGTTTGATCATGAAGAACCCATTTGGGAGTGCCGCAGTCTCCATGCAGCCCGCTGGTTTCCATCTAGCGAAGGCCCACTTTTGAATAGTATCTATATCTGGCCTTGCCCCAAAAAACTTGCCTACCAAATTGTGTTCCCCTTCCGCCTTCATGTTCAAAATTATCTCCAGGGAATGTTGAGAATGCCATCTTTCACTCATGTTTAAGTGGCTTACCAATGGAGGAAGAGTAGTAGCAGGTTTAGAACCATGTACCACCTAGGCCCAAGAGCGTTTCTGTCCCACTTCTAGGGCCCGATTCTCTTGACCGTTGTCTGCCTCTGATTCATCCTGCCCCTTCTTTGGGACCGCTTTGTCGGGAGGTTCTTGGATTTTTCTTCCCAGAAAGCCATTCTCCAGCTCTTCATCCAAGGCCCCATTCGTTGATGTACCTTCCAAGGCCCCAGTTTGGCCCTGCCCTACTTCGATTCCTGCGCCATCCGTTTCCCGTCCATCTTCGGTCGCCCCAAACCCTAGGCCATTCGCTTCTTTTCCTGCCCGTGCCATTTTTTAACCCAAACACCCATTTATGGGATGAAAATAATTGAAAACCCTATTTTTTGGGTTTTCCTTTTTTCCCCTTTCAGGTTTCGACCCCTCGCTAGTTATTCGCCCTGCCCGCTACTCCCGTCAACTAGGTCCGAGCAGAATTTTTTGTCACTGCTGTTTCTTGCCGCTACTGCTGCTTCCAACTTCGTTTGTTGTTTTTTTATTGTTGAGAAGTTTCAACTTAACCTAAAAGCTTCAAATTCTAGCATCTGTGACTTGCTGAGATGGATCCGTTAATTTTTCCAATCAATTATTTATGTGAGATTATTGTTAATTTGATATATGCATGATTATTGATGTGATTTATGATCCTGAAATTATTTAACATGTGAGAATAACATATTTTTGCAAACAGTGGTATCAAAGCCACCGTGAGTGAGCTTGGATTAAGCCACATTGAGTAAGATAGTTGCAGGGAGGAATGCGAGAGGAATTGCTAAAGGTGACAGAGGAAGAATATTTGGAGAGAGATTGCTAATTGCTGGAGGAAAGATTGCAAGTTTGGAGGAACATTGAAGGAGATAGAAGTAGGAAGAATACGAAGGTTGATGTCATGGCTGGAAGCCAACCAAACTGATACAACATTTGATAGGAGAGGATTAAAGAATAGAGGGAATGTTTGAAGCTATGAACACTATGAGAAGTGTTGAGCGCTTGGAAGCTGCAAATACTGTGGATGTAAAGGAGACTTTGGAACCGGAGGTAAGCGCTGACTATTGAGGATGTAGAGGAGTGTTGAGCATTTTGAAGTTGCAGAAGCTGCACTGGAGATAATTGTGAGCGTTTGAGATGTTAAAGGAAGCGTTGAAGCCTGAGAATGGAGAGGAGTATTGAAGCCTAGTTTGCGGACGTTGGAGCTGAGAAGAAAGAGAGATTCGTGCCGTATTCTGCTACATTGGTGCTTGTTGGAGAATGAAATGCAGAAAAGGTTTAACGCCTGGGTGCAGAGAAATAAAAGGTGATTGGGTGTCACAGTCTGAGTAACGCCCTGGCAGGAGATATTATTGGAAATGTCATTAACATGGACAAAGAGCAGGTGAAACGTTGCAGAAAATAGCACCATAGATAAGGTAAATTATAACCTTTGGATTATTTAATATTCTGGTACACATTTGGAGAGATTAATTTAATTTGATTTGATTTGAAGTGGAGTGATAAGAAGATAAAGCATAAATTGTTTTTTGAAATGAATGATTGGGAGTTATAAGTAGAAGGAATTAATTATTGAAAGAAAGAAGGAAGAAATTAATTGATTGGAAAATAAAATTGATGATTGAAGAAATTGATTTGATGAATGAAGGAAATGAATTAAGAAGAAATTGATGAAATGAATTAATGATTGAAGGAAATGAAATTGAATTGATTTGAAGAATTGAATTAATTGGGAGATATAAGAAGAAAGAATTTAATTGATGAAAAAAATTGAAAGAATTGATTTGATAAAATTGAAATTGAAGGGAGGAGATTAAAATTTGAAATTGATTGATTTATTGAATTAAAGGGAGTTATAAGGAGTGAAAAAAAAATCGATTAAAGAAATTAATTTGATGAATTGATTAAAGAAATTGAAGATTGATTTGAAGAATAGATTGAAGAAGAAGAAGAATTGATTGAATGATACAATTGAAATTGAAAGAAGAAATTGAAGAAAGATAAAATTGAAAGGAAATATAAGAAGAAGAAGATCATGAATTTCTTTTGAAATTAAAATTGATTGAAGAATTTTATTTGCTAGAGAACAGGGGGTTGTACTTGGATCCCCCACCTTTGACAAATCACAACTCTCTTCTTAGAGCTTGAGAGTTTACAAACAGATTCAATTCTTATTTCAATTGAGTTGCTATAGCTAGAAACCTACATCATTTTACATAAAATGTTTGAATTCTTGATTTTCATTTTCTGAATCTTTTTAAATTTTTTGTGTGAATACAAATATTCCAGAATTCAACATCCTTCTTGACATTTTCCTACAACAGCCTTCACAATACCAAAACTTCACCTCTACTATTTATGCATTGCATCTTAGTAGAGTAATGTTTTCAAAACATTGCACTATCATAGTCTGCTTTACCAGATCTGGATTGCTAGTTTCCTTCCTGAAGCACATGTGCAATCACAAAAATTGTAATAAATAGTTTATATGAAAACACATTAATGTTATAAAATAAAGCAGATATTACCAATGGAAAACATTAAAGTAAATCTTAATTATTATTTAATTCAGACAGTCAACATTTTCTTGTTAGCTTCAGCTAAACTTACTACTTCCTCTAACCATAGAAAAGAGAATTTAACTTCACGACCTTCAATTAAAACCCCTCTATTGGCTAGTCTATCTGCACATTTGTTTCATTCCCTTAACGTATGTGTAAACCAAATTTCTTCAAACTCTATAGCAAGGTCTTGAATTTCCACAATTATCTCTTGTATGTTTGAACCATGGAGCCTTTGCTTTCCTCAAAATTGCATTTATTACTATGAGTGAATCACCTTCCATCCATACTCGGTTCCATTTCATTTGTCTGCATATTTTTAACCCTTCTAAAGCCGCCCAAGCTTCAACTTCATTATTTGTCTTAAATCCACTATTGAAAGCGTAATAAGACAAAATCTTTCCTCTATTATTTCTAATTATTCCTCCTCCTATTGGTCCTAGATTTCCTTTAGATGATGCTCCATCAAAATTCAATTTGACCAATTCCACATCTGGTGGTTTCCACTTTATATTCTTTGCCTTCTTTTTGTTTCTCCTCTACCCAACATCATAATTCCATTTGATGACTTGACTCCATCTATCAAGGCTTTCTACTTCCAAATTAGGGATTGGGTGAGTTGATAGGGTTGGATTGAAAAAAAATTTAAATTTTGGAGTATTAAGGAATTCCACATCAAAGGAAATAAAATTTGAAAATGAGTACATCAAGAAGGCCATACAGATTTAAAGGACCAAGCTTCATGAGAAGAAACTTTCAAAAACAAAAATATTGCCATAGACATGTGCTAAGATATAACAAGCCACAAGAAATTCAATCAAAACCAAAAGTGGAATATGAAGATAATTCATGGTATATTGATTCAGGAGCAAGTCACCATATGACAAGCAATCTTTATTGGTTTGATTCAATTCAAGTAAAAACAAATATACCAATGAAGATAGCAGATGATAAGATTTATCATGTACAGGGATCAGGAAATGTCACCCTTAGTCTACCATATTCTGAATGCACATTGGAAAATGTACTTTATGTTCCTGGCATAGCAAATAATCTTTTTTGGTATCTCAATTGCTTGACAAAGGAAGAACTGTGGAGTTTAAGAACATTAATGGCAATAAGAAATGTCTCATTAAGAGACAATAAAATTGAAGCCATGGGATCCTACAAAAGTGGGATATTTGCCTTGGATGTGATAGAAATATCACAAAAACATTTAGATCAACTTTTGCTACAGGAGCAACATTAGAAGAAATACTATATTGAACATAAGATTTTTATGGCAAAAGAATATGACAGTATATTTCGTGATGACTTCTTCAAAAGGACAGGAAACAGGTCATTGGAACAAACACAGTGCCAGAATCAGAAAATGAAGATAAGAGGGAGAGATTGAAGGATTGAAGGCAAAAGGCCTTCACACCAAATAATGTAATATGGGGGGGTGTTGGAGTTATTACATTATTTGGTCCCATTGTAAATATTTAGACTAGGATGTGTGTTTGATATTTGAGTAGGTGTAAGCATATGTCATGTAATTAAGTGTGTGAGGTGTCTAGTGAGAGTTATTTTTGTCATGTGTCAAGTTTAGAAGTAGAAAGTTATATGCAATCATGAGAGACTTTGTCTTTATGTAATATGTGAGATTTATTATGTAAGAGAGGAATATGAAGAGTTAAGCTCTTCCGTGAGTTTGAGGAGAGCAAAGATCAAGAGTCATGTAATGTGAAGAGTCTCATGTATCTTTATATTGAAGACAAAGCCATGTAATATGTAACTCGAAGAAGCTTTGCTTTATGCATTGCTTTAGTAGTTTCAATAAAGCTTTCAATGTGATTTATGTGAGATTATTGTTCATTTGATATATGCATGATTATTGATGTGATTTATGATCCTGAAATTATTTAACCTATGAGAATAGCATTATTTTGCTAACATATACTACAACATCGTTCTTCAAATGATTTGCTTGGATTCTACCCAAATTATTTGGAAATCTATAAAATAAGTTTGACAAGATGTGACATACACAATTTATCATGGTAGTAACTTTCATATTGCAAACAGTGCCCGTCTGAGGTCATAATCATACCTGACATGCTACAACAATATACATCAGCAAAATGATCATAATGAGATATCCATGTTTCTGAATTTAGTAAACATGATTCACTATCTTTAGCAAGTAAATATGACACTGGGGAAATCTACCATTTTAAGTAGATGGTTATTTGGTAATAAACTAAAGGTAGATATGAAGTGCCTCCTCATTGAAGAGTCCTGTTAATCAATAATCGAATACTTGACCACCAGCAAAGAGTTGTAGGGTAGCTCAAATATTAAATGTACAAATATTTAATATTCTGTTCTGAAATTCCATTTCTGCAAAATCATATTTGCTCAATATCCAGCTTCATTTTGTTGTAACAAAACATGCTTAGAAATAAAATCATTTCAAGTTCTGGACGTTAGAAATAACAGAAGCTAAATCAGACAGACATTTTGAACAATTTGAGTGACATTCCAAAATTTCTGTAGCATCAGGAGTAACATGAACATCATTGAGCTCTAGCACTACGCCTAGCCAGTCAATACAAGATTGTTTTTTTTAAGTTGGTTATATAGGATTGAAATGGGCCCCACCTGTATTACTTCATGATCACATAGTGATATTATAACAGTTTGGCAATTATGTATGTATGGCTTGGTAAGATTCAAACCTGGGTCTCCTCCTTGAAAGTCTAAGAAGTTGGTTCACCCATGGGATTCGAACCTAAGTCTATGGTGTGAAAATCTTTGCTCCCAACCATTTTGTCCAAACCCCATGAACATCAATACAGGATTGTTAAGTGTCAAGGTATATGCCTTTTAATGAATGATGAACGTCAAAGAGGCCATAGACATTGCTAATGTTAAAAATACAGGAAGCTCTTAAATGATACTTTGGGTAGCTATTTAAGTTTGTATTTTATATACTATTAGGCAACTTTAAGAAGAGGTAAAGTCTGAATATCTCCTGTTCCAGTAAACACAAGGGTGAATGACATGAGATGTAGACATTGGTAGTCTCATCTGGGTATCTGAAGAAGATGCACTTAAGTGATTTCGCATCCAACATCTGCGAACACTTAAAAAATGGTGAAGCATGCTACACTTGGCTTGAATCCAGTCCAACCTTTCTGGGGAGTTTTATTCCTCACTACTTGGTGGGTTCCTATTCTAAAGATGCACTATTATAGCCACTGTCTCTGGTCAAAAATCACTGCTCAGTTTTTGGCTTTGAACATACTCTTGGTCATCTCACATATGATCCTCTTCTTTCTTTTTACTACATTCTGAGTATATGCTGCTGTCGAGTGTTGTTAGATGCTATGATCAATGCAAACTCTGATTTAAATTCACCCTCATTATTAGTTCTATGAGGACCACTTTTCAACTAAGGCCTTCAGCTTTTGAAAGCATGAAAAGGCTTCTACTGTGGCTTCAAAGATGTACAGACAAGTCTTCCTTGCGAGTCATTAATAAAAATGAGAAAGTAAAGGGACTTATTCCATGAAGGAGTTTGTATGCGTCCACAGATATTGGCATGGATATGTTCAAGTGGGGACTTACTCTTCAAGCCTTTCTTGATGGAAGACATTTTCTTTGGTGTCTGCCCATAATGCATCCATGGCATACTTCACTTCTTGGTTCAAGTTTAAGCAAACCATGAACCATGTGCTTATCATGCAACATGCCCAAACCTCTGAAGATTAAGTGACCAAGTCTTTTATGCCAAAGCCAACTGTCATTTAAAGAAGCCTTCAAGGCAAGAGAGATATTAGGAGTCATGTGAAGGTGGAACATTCAATTCATAGTCATGGGAATCCCAGCAACTATCTGATTTCCCTCATGCTTATCAAATATGATGCATTCATCATCATCAAATACAACATTATAGTTTTGAACCATCATTGCCGGGCACCAGCAAATTATGCTTAGAACCAGGCACATGACAAATCCTTTGAATATGGGTTGACCATTCTTTGTTTGAATGGCTAAGGTCTCTTTTTCCATTACTTGGATCTCTCTATCATCCCTAAGGTTTACTTGCTTTGTAAAAGAGTCATTCATTTGTTCAAACAAATTATTTCCTTGGTCATATTATTAGAGCACCCTGAATCACTGTACCAAACATCTGAACTTGAATCACCTTCCATTTGCAAGAAAATGAGAGAGTGCTTCCACTACATTCTTCTTCTTCCATGGAGAAGTAGGCCCTTCTCTTGGCCAAGTCACTTTTTTTAATTCTGCATTCCAAAGCATAATGGCCATGCTTTTTAAAATCTTTATGCTGCACATTTCTTTTTCCTTCATTGCTTCTACTTCTTCCTCTTTGACGTCTACCATGGTCTCTACCTATGCTGCTTGACTCTTCTTTTTTGTTATGCTGGTTATTGTTGGTTATAGCCTTTGTTTCATTTCATGCACCAACCCTTTTATGGATCTTTTAAATCTGTCTTCATGTGAAAGAAGTGAACTAATGAACTCATCTATCTTCAAGCTACTTAAGTTTTTGACTTTTTCAATGGCAATCACAATGTGGTCATGGTTGGGAGGTAATGATCCTAACACTTCAGCAGTCTTTTGTTCTTTTATTACCTCACCATAAGACCTAATTTGATTGATTAGATTTTGGGCCTTAACAAGGTAATCATGGATGCTTTTTCCTACATTTGTCCTTAAATCTTTGAAATCTCTTCTTAAAATTTGCAATCTTACAAACTTCACATTTGCATCCCCTTGATATGCAGTTTGGACTCTGGAGTATTGCCCATGATTCCTTGGATTTAGTTGCTGCTTCTATTCTAGGAAAGATGGGAATGTAGATGTATTTTTGAAATAAACACAGGGCTTGGTTGTTCCTTTTATGTTCCTGATCTATTGGAAATTTACTTGCATCTTGTTCATAGCCATCCAAAACAATGCCCCATAAATATTTTGAAGAAAGGGGAATCTTCATTTCAATTGACAAGGATTCATAGTGTTCTCTATTGAATTGAGGATAAGCCAAAATTTCTGTACCATGCTTTAGAACAAAAATAGAGAATAGAGAGTCAAGGTTGACAGAACACAAAATAACACAAGCTGCACTAAATGGTGACACTGATTGTCTTTATGAAAGGTTCTCCATACGAAATAAAGTCTCTTTATTTTTATGTTTTATTTTTGAGTACAAGGCCGAAGGAGGGGTATGCTTTTACAACCTTTAAAAAACTGGGCTATACAGGGTTAAAAATGCAGCAGTTACAGTTTGACCAGAAAAGTTTCAATTTACATTTATTCAATAAAAAACTTAGTTCCTATCAAATGGGATGAGCTTAAGTGGTAAAAAAGGCGGGCTTTCAATGTGGAGACTCAGGTTCAAATCTTGCCAAGTGATACATGCATAATTACCAATTGTAATGTCACTATGTGGTTTGTAGAAATACAGCAGTAACCTGGTCATGATGTAATACAGGTGGGGTGCGTTCCTTTTACTAACGAATGCAAAGAGTCAGAAACTGTACAGAAAGCTATTAAAGGAACAATTTTTATTGTTTCTGTAAAAAATCTGATTTGTTTAGGTGAATTTGATGGAAGCTGCACTGTTGCTGCAAATTGCTGATTCTGCTTCTGTTGATTGCACATAAATCTTACATAAGTTTGCCAAGGCTTTGATGTGTTGTCAATGTTCTAATCAGTGGTGGATGAGTTGCCTGCAAATAGGCACTTGGATCAGCAAGATCATGCGCTTGAAGTAAGCTAGGCTGTGACACAACTGAAAGTGTTGAATAAGAACAAAATTCTCAATCAGAATAACAAACTATCAATTGATTTCAAAGAAAAAAAAGAAAAAAAAAATCCTAGTTGGTCCTAGTAGACTAATTTATCAAGGAATATTATTGTAACTAACTGGGTGAGGTGATAAATACATAAAATAATAATAATATCCTCATTAACAACATAACAACCTAGACTAATCTGCAAAGTACATAAAACAGTAGAAATCCCCATGGGGCATTACATCTATAACAGAACCTTTAAAACGTGTTCAAATGTCCATACTCACTCCAAAGGATCAATGATCTATATAACTGAGTGTTGTAATTTTCTGGTATTATGACAATAGATTTTAAGGAGCAAAATAGTGGGAAGGATAACGAAGCTCCATCTGCAGATAGACCGCTACAACCACATATTCAGCATTTGAATTCAGAATTTCCTTTATGGAGTGCACTAGTAAGAATACAACATTTTAGCATATAATTTGTTTCTTTTGATTTTCTGTATGCAAAAGCATGGCCATCTTAAGGATTTTATGAATTCATTTTTGATATGTAATCTAAAAACTTAAAGATTTATAATGATTTGTGCCTTTCAATTGTTAATGGTCTTTAGAATTGGTGGTTAACATATCCTAAAGATTGGAATCCTTTTAATTGTTCTGATGCAGTGGGAAACATTCCATATGATGCAACAGAAGAGCAACTAGTAGAAATATGCAAAGAAGTTGGACCGGTTGTATCATTCAGGTCTGTTGAATCCCTACTGAAGGAAATGTTTTTCCTATTATCACTTTTGCAGCTCGGCTACTTAAAATATGTCATTTATTCCAGGCTAATAAAATGTTTATTAGTTTATTGAAGACAAGTTTTGAATATTCTGTATTTCTGCATCGACGGTATTCATTATTAGTATGAATATGGGGTGAATATGCCTTTTCTTTTTCTTGTTAGAGTAGTGTTATAAGGATGAACATCCTGTTATTTGGCCATATTATCTGTTACACGTCTGTTGCTGTATAGAAAACATTTGCTGGATAAATCATTCCAGTGTCCAGCCGAAGGTGGTTGATCCGAAACTCAGAATTTCAAGTTAAGGAAGATCATGAAAGAGTCCAATTTAAAAATAATAGAATATAACAAATTAGAACACACACATATATAAGCAAAATAACAGAATGGTTTTATTGCTCAAAAAATAGACCATAATGCAAACAATCCTTGAGAAGAGATGTGAGGCTATAACATTGCATCCTTTACTCATGCTTTTTATAGTTAGGGGTGCATCTCTCTTTATACAATAATTAGTGTGGTGGAAATCGACTGTATTGAACATGGAAGGTTGCCCATATGGAAATTTGGTGGTTCACCTTCCTTGAGTTAGAAGGTCACCCATATGGAAATGTGGTGATTTACCTTCAATGAGTTAGAAAGTGCATATTAAATGAAAATTACATACATGTGACTTGTCGTTTTGTGTTGTGTCTTCTACCGATGTGTCAACATAGATAGAGATGCATTTTGGCTATGAAAATCTAAAAATAGAAAATTACTATTTTTAGTAATTATTTTGTTTTGTATTTTTGACAGCCTACAGATTGTTTATTCCAAAAATGTGTTGACAACTCTGTGCCTACGAAAATTATTCTCTCTCTAGTCTTTCCAACGCTTCTTGAATGGATCAAAACAAAGTCCCGAGCATAAAGTTGTGCCCCTAACAATGCAGTTAGGATAAAAAGAAATATATTTCAGGCATTTTTGATCATAAAGCCATGCTGCAAAAAGGTCACATGCCTGGATCATTCGTCCCCCTTGAAAAGCAATGGTCCTCCTTGCATCAACTTTTGACATCAAGTGCTGAAATTGTTTCTTTATCTGATTTTTTTGTGATCCATTCCCCTTGGTGACCAAGTTGTCCTGCCTTGACCACTTTGTACAACTGAGTGGACTGCCTTTTAGTGGTCCTGGTCCATGTGTCAACAATGTGATCCTCCTCCATTGGTGCTGGATTGAATTCTTCAATGTCCAACTGTTTTACAACTACGTAAGTGTCCAACAGAGGTGGATGATAGGGCCTAAGAAGTTCAACATTGAAGATTGGATGCAAACCAAGATAAGATGGAAGATTCAATTCAAAGGTATTTTCTCCCAAGTGGTGATGGTGTATGTTCCATAGTGAAGAAGTCTGATCTTCCTATGAGGTTCTGCAATTCTCTCTTTCTGAAGACGTAACCATACCTTATCTCCAACCTTGAATTGATGTGGGACTTGATGCTGGTCATGGCGTTGCTTGTATTTCTGATTTGTCTTTTCCAAGAGGTCATGGACCTATTGCTGGATGTGTCGAATCTATTCCACAAACCATGCTGACTTTTCTGCTTCTCTTTGTCCATGAGGTGAGTACTCCATGCATTGCACAGGGAGAGCTACATCACTAGGTACCAAGGGTTGGAACTTGAAATAGACATGAAGTGGGCTGTGTTTGGTAGAGCTATGTAGATCTCGATTGTACCCATGCTTAATGCAGGGGAGACTCTCATCCTATGTGCGTGGATGCTTGGAATTGTACATTCGAAGGAGATGTACAATCAACCAGTTTAGTCTGAGGATGGAAGGTTGTGGACATGGTCAACTTGGTGTCCATCATGCTCCATAGGGTGGACCAAAAAATACTCAGAAATCTGCTATCCTTGTTAGATACAATGGACTTTGGCAAGCCAAAGTTGATCCAAACATGACTAAAATAAATCTTAGCAGTATCCTTAGCTGAAATGGATTTATTACAAGGAATTATGATAGCCATTTTTTGAAAAATGATCAACTACTACAAAAACACAATTATTACCATGCTTAGATGTGGGCAAACCTGAGAGGAAATCCATGGAGATAGATTCCCAAGGCTTGGGTGGTATTGGCAATGGTGTATACAATTACTGCTTCTTGTTGGTTGGTTTGGCAACAACGCAAGAGGTACATGACAAATATCTTGACATCGTTCCTCATCTTGGGCCAATAGAAGTACTTTTGAAATACTGCCAATGTTTTTTCCACCCCAAAGTGACCTATTTTGTTGATGTGTGCTTCTCAAATCATTTTTGAGCGCTCATTAGCTAGTACACAAATATGTCCCATATGGCAGAGGAGGTTATCTTGCAAATAAAAATCAGAAACATGCTTACCCGCACGAAAAGCTCGGTATGTATTTGTAAAATCAGAATCTACTTTATACAAGGTGCACCAATTGGAAGTATCATGCCCACAATGTTAGAAAATATAGCAAAATTATGTGCAAGCAAAAAAACACAATAACACAAGAAAAAACAGTAACACAGATTTTACGTGGAAAACCTGCAATGTGCAGGAAAAACCACGGGGCAATGGCAGCTTGATCTTTTATTGATTTCGGAAGAATTACATTCAATCATAATTTACATGCAAGGGGTCATTCCCTTTTTATAGAAAAAACAAAAACTGTTCGTTTCCTCTTCCAAAGGAAGAGTCCAAAAACTGTTTGTTTCCTCTTCCAAAGGAAGAGTCCAAAAAATTGTTCGTTTCCTCTTCCAAAGGAAGAGTCCAAAAGACTGTTTGTTTCCTCTCCCAAAGGAAGACTACAGAATACTGTTTGTTTCCTCTTTATAAGCTGCACCACCATGCACCTCTCAGCTGAAAAATATTGGATATCTGGATATTGACTTCACCTCCTAACATTCTCCCATTTGAAGTCGATATACAGGAATTCTTTGCCTATGTTTTTCCATCCAAGTGCCAATTGCCCAATGCTGCCCTTATCACATTTTCAGCAAGCCCAGAGAAGTTCTGCACCACTCAAACTTCTCTGTCTTGACCGGCTTAGTAAGCATATCTGCAGGATTCACTTCGGTGTCGATTTTCTGCAACAGGATCCTACCTTCTTCCACCACATTTCTTATAAAGTGGTACTTGACATCAATGTGTTTCGTGCGATCATGGAATGTTGGGTTCTTCACTAGCTGAATAGCACTTTGGCTATCACAATGCAACGTAATTTTCCCCTGCATTACCTTGAAGTCACCCAACAGTCGCTCTAGCCAAATTGCCTCTTTGTTGGCATGAGTCGCTGCAATATATTTTGCTTCAGTGGTTGATAAAGCCACCACAGACTGCAACTTAGAAGCCCAACTCACAACTCCACCAGCAAGAGTGAAAGTATATCCTGTAGTGGACTTTCTCCCATCTCTATCTCCACCATAATCAGAACCCACAAAACCTTTAACTTGCAAACTATCCGATCCGTAGTAAATAGCAGCATCTGAAGTGCCTCTTAAATATCTAAATATCCACTTCACAGCATTCCAATGCTCCTTACCAGGATTTGCCATGTACCGGCTAACTACTCCCACTGCTTGGGCAATATCCGGTCTGGTGCTCACCATGGCATACGTGAGGCTTCCTATTGCTGATGAATACGGTACACGACACATGCTTGTCTTCTCTGCTTCGTTCTAGGACACTGGTTGGAAGACAATTTTAAATGTGAAAGAAGTGGGGTACTAACTGGTTTTGCATTCTGCATATTGAAGCGCTGCAAAATCTTTTCTATATATGACTTTTGACTTAACCAGATCTTTCTTCCTTTTCTGCCCCTGTGTATCTTCATCCCTAAAATTTGGTTTGCTGCTCCTAAATCCTTCATTTCAAATGTCCTAGCCAACTGAGCCTTAAGATCAATGATTTTCTTCATGTTGGGACCTGCAACTAGCATATCATCAACATACAACAGCAAAATAATAAAACTGCCATCATCAAACCTCTTATAGTATCCACAATGGTCAGCTTCACTCTTGCTAAAACCTTGGCTCTTCATGAAGGTGTCAAATTTCCTGTACCACATCCTTGGTGCCTGTTTCAACCCGTATAGAGATTCCTTTAGTCTGCAAACCAGATGCCCTTTGCCTCTTTCCTCATAGCCCTCAGGCTGATCCATATAAATCTCTTCCTCGAGATCACCATGCAAGAAAGCAGTCTTTACATCAAGCTGCTCCAGTTCTAAATCCTGTGCAGCTACAAGTGCAAGTAGAACTCTAATAGTAGTCATCTTCACAATTGGAGAGAAAATTTCATTAAAGTCAATACCTGACTTCTGCACATAGCCTTTTGCCACCAAGCGAGCTTTATAGCGTTCCAACAACCCATCGCTGTTCTTCTTCACTTTGTACACCCACTTGTTTCCAACAGTCTTTCTTCCAAGTGGGAGATCCACAAGTTCCCACGTTTTATTCTTGCGAAGTGCCTCGATTTCCTCCTCCATGGATTTCCTCCACTTTTCTGCATTCTCAGACTCTCTAGCTTCCTAAAATGAACTAGGCTCACCATCATCAGTTAACAAAGCAAAAGAGGACTGATAAACATGAGAATACCTTTCCATACACTTTTGTGGACGTGTAGATCTTCTAACCCAATGATCTGTTGATTGTGGCTCTTGGTCTTGTGACTGTTGTGGCTGCTCTACTTGCTGTTCTACTTGCTGTTCTGCATGTTGGTCAAAAATTTCAGCATGCTGATTTTCATTTTCATCTTCATTCATGTCTACTTCAACTGGTACAACATTAGGTGTTTTGCTGTACCTCCTTCCTTTGCATGGATTTTTCATCAAAAATAACATCTCGGCTAATAATTACCTTGTGGGCAGTAGGATCCCACAGTCTATACCCCTTTACTGCATCTCCATAGCCGAGAAAAACACATTTGCTTGACTTCAGGTCAAGTTTGGACCTTTTTTCTTTAGGCACATGGGAAAATGCATCACAACCAAAGGTATGCAAATGAGAGTAATCAAATGGCTTACCACACCAAACCTCCTCTGGAATCTGTCCATCCAACGCAGCTGTAGGTGACCTGTTAATGAAGTAAACAGCTGTATTAACAGCCTCTGCCCAGAACCTTTTATCCAACATGGATGCGCTGAGCATGCTTCTTGCACGTTCCATGATTGTGCAATTCATCCGCTCAGCCACACCATTTTGTTGTGGAGTATATGGTACAGTCTTCTGGTAGTTAATTCCTTCCTGCGTACAAAATTTATCAAATTCCTTGGAGCAATATTGACCCCCATTATCTAACTTAAGACAAAAAACAGGCTTGCCCAAACTTTTCTCTACTCGAGTTTTGAACTCTTTAAATTTCTGCAAAGCTTCCGACTACTTCTTCAGAAAATAAACCCACACTCTCCTAGAATAATCATCTATAAAAGTCAGAAAATAGATGGCACCATTTAAGGACTGAGTGGGGACTGGTCCAAATATATCAGAATGTATAGAACTCTTACCAGGGCTTGCAGTAAACTGAACCCTCTTTTGTTTACCAAAAATACGAGTGCTCACACAAGTCTAAATTGCAAGACTTAATCCCCGAAAGCATACCTCTGTCATGCAGAATTTTCAGACCTTTTTCACTCATATGGCCTAGGCGTTGATGCCATAGCATTACTGCATCCTGAACTGAAGTTGTTGTTGCTGCATGGTTTGTCATCGTATCACCGCATAAACGATATAGGGTCCCATAAGATTCTCCCTTTGCTACTACAATAGCACCTTTGGTAATTTTGCAATAGTTGTTACCGAAAGTGACAAAATACCCTAGCTTATCCATCATCTTGATTGAGAGCAAATTCTTCCTCAAATCCGGCACATGTCGCACATAACATAACATCCTTTCTCTACCATCGTCCAACCTGATCCTTATGTCTCCTCTTCCCACAATTTCTAAAGGGTGATCATCACCCAAGTAGACCTTCCCACCACTATATGGCTGATATTTGTCAAACCAGTCTCTGTGAGGAGACATGTGGAAAGATGCACCCGAGTCCAAAACCCAGGTATATAAAACAGATCTGCTGTTGCTGATATAGAAAGCCTCACATGTTGCCGTCTCTCCAGAATTTACTGTATTGGCTTCAGCTGAAGGTTGAAATTGGTTTTCACCATTTTTTTCCTTTTTAAACTGCCAACAGTCCTTCTTTGAGTGCCCTGGCTTCCCGCAATGCTAGCACTTCCCTTTTAGCTTGCGTCCTTTAGACTTAGATCTGGACTGTGATCTACTTTGTTGACTCTTCTCGAAAGATCGACCTCTCACAGCTAGGGCTTCATTGGTTGAGGGTTCCAAAGACGTTTTCCGCCTCAACTCTTCTGCCAACAAAGCGGCTACCACATCATCAAAAGTTAGAGCTCCTGATGATGAATTGCTGATGGTCATCACCAAACGATCCCAAGTCTCCAGGAGGGAACAAAGTAGGGTGATAGTTCTGTCCTCATCCTCCATATTCACATTAATTGAAACCAGTTTACTGATAAGGGTATTAAAATCATTCAAGTGATTTGCCACAGATGAGCCCTCCTTCATCCTTAGGCTGTAAAGTTGTTTTTTTAGAAAAACCTTATTTGTTGCAGATTTCGTCTCATACAACTTTTCAAGCTTCTTCCAAAGGGCTTCCACGGTTTTTTCTTCAACAACATTGAACAAGACGGAGTCCGCTAGGCATAGACGAATTGTAGAAACCGCCTTCCTATCCAGCGTTGCCCACTCCTCATCTTTCATGCCGCTTGGTTTACTCGCGACCCCTTTCAAGGCTAGGGCTTGGTCATTTTGAACCAACAAATTCTCCACCTTCATCTTCCATAGGGCGAAGTTCCTGCCATCAAACTTTTCAATCTCAAACTTGGTTACACTTCCAGTCATTGTTGCAACTCCCACTCGCACAAAACCCTAGGCTCTGATACCAGATTTTAGAAAATATAGCAAAATTATGTGCAAGGAGAAAAACACAATAACATAAGAAAAAACAGTAACACAGATTTTATGTGGAAAACCTGCAATGTGCAGGAAAAACCACGGGGCAATGGCAGCTTGATATTTTATTGATTTCGTAAGAATTACATTCAATCATAATTTACATGGAAGGGGTCATTCCTATTTAATAGAAAAAACAAAAACTGTTCGTTTCCTCTTCCAAAGGAAGAGTCCAAAAACTGTTTGTTTCCTCTTCCAAAGGAAGAGTCCAAAAACTGTTCGTTTCCTCTTCCAAAGGAAGAGTCCAAAATACTGTTTGTTTCCTCTTTAAAAGCTGCACCACCGTGCACCTCTCTGCTGAAGAACATTGGAGATCTGGATATTGACTTCACCTCCTAAAACTTTAAATCAAGAATGGTGGTGAGTGCTATGATTGGAGGTTGGCACAAACAATCTATTGTTGAATTGGCACTTCCTTTCTTATGCTTGATGATCAAATGAAACTGTTGTAGATATGTGGCCCACTTTTGATGTCTTTCATTCCTTAGCTTACGTTGTGTCTGAATGAACTCCAGAGGTCTATGATCTGTGTGGATGCTGGTTTTCTTGCCCAAGATGTAGTGCTTCCATTGTTTACATGCTCGGACAATGGCATAGAGCTCTTTGTCATATATGGGGTATTTTCAAGATGCTTTATTGAATGTTTTACTGTGATAGGCAATTGGATGCCCATGCTATGTGAGAACGTCATTACCTCGGAAGGTTGATGCAGATCAGGTAAGGAAAGTATAGGATTGAATACACTTGGTTCTACAACCTCTCAAATGCCCTTTGTTGTGTATCTCCCTGTTGTCACATTTTGCACGGGGTGCAATGTTTTCAATTTTTGTAAGAGAGCTGCTCTTCCTTCTCCCCCTTTCTCTCTCTTCCCTACACTCTCATTCTTCTCAAAATTGACAGCAGTTGCCCTGAAAAATGGCTAAGTGTCAGGGTATGCTGAGGTGTTCGGGTTTTCGCGGGCCATAAACAGGGGCGATAAAATGGACAAAATGAGCCCTGGATATTTTATTATTGCAGATCTTCTCGCAAGCTTTCCAACGATATATTATAATAGGCGATCGGGTCAGCGGATCAAAAGTTATGGCCCCGGAAAGCTGAACCAGGAAACCCAGTTTTTGGTGCGAAGTTCGCACTTCGCCCAGTTTTGGTGCGAAGTGCGTACTTCGCCCAGTTTTGGTGCGAAGTCCGACTTCGCCCCTCTTTCTGGGCGCACCTTGTAGCAGGCTAGCAGGCTGACGGAAAAATGACTAAGTGTCCGTGCGAAGTCCGAACAGCGGTGAGAATCAGCAAGTGCCGGTGCGCAACCCGACTTCGCAGCGAAGTCGGATCGCGCCTTTGACCGGTGCGCAGTAGGGAAATAGGTCAACCCGATCGCGCTCGTTTTTCACCCGTGCTACCCGATTGCGCTCTAATCCCGGCGAAGTTGGATAGACCGCCTTTCAAGGCGGACACGTGTCAAGCGACTTCATCCGACAAGTGTCCAGCTTCGAGATCTGAGCCAAGACATGCCGAGCAAAAGGACAAGCATGGGCCGCACTACTTATGCCAGCTGCCTCATTTAAGACTGACGTGAGTTTCCACCTGCCTCAGCTACCCGCATTCCTGTCAATGTGAAGTTCTACCCAACACGCTGTCACGTGGCTGTTCAACCTTCAGGGAGACCATGCCGAGAGTACAGTCTAGCCCGACAAAAGTCAGCATTAGCAGTTCTGCGACTGCTTTTGTCAGCTAATGTTTGACTGGGACTTTGTGCCCATTAATGTAACGGGGGGAACTTTGGGCTATAAATACCCACCACATTCTCATTGTAAAGTGGTGGAAGGGGAATGTCTGTTAGGGAACCAATGTAACCGTGCTTCTGCTTATAAATATAATTTGTATGCCTGGTTCTGTTCTGCTGCTTTTATTTCTTTACGTTTATGCTTTACGCTTCCCTGTGTCATGGCTCGTTGATTCATTTCAGCATTTGATGATCAGGCGCCTTTAGCATTGTTTGTGCCGTAACCAAACACTTCTGTACTTCATAGAATAGATGTGGTAGCAGTTTCATCAGTTGTGTGTTAAGTTGCTGGTCCGTATTTGGTGATTGATGCGCTGTCGTACTGTTAGTTCCTTGTAGGGAATGTCTGTTAGGGAGCCATTGTAGCTGTGCGGTTAAATTCTCTACATGACACATATACCTGGCTCTGATATCTCTAGGTTGCTTTCTACTCATGTTAGTGTACGTTTCTGGTGATTGATGCGCTGCCGTACTGTTAGTTCCTTGTAGGGAATGTCTGTTAGGGAGCCATTGTAGCTGTGCGTACACTGCTTAAGTATCGGAAGTACACTTAGATTTTGCAGTTCTCAGTCATGCTTTATATTTGTAATGCAGTAAGTATTGGTGATTGCTGGTTGCCGTACTGTTAGTTCCCCCCACCCAACTCCACTCTCATTTGTAAATTCTTTCCGCATTTTTATCTCTTTCCTGCACTCTCATCTTACTAACCCCCAAAAGGAGCCGGCCTTCTCCGGAGATTGGCCCGGAAGGCATCTCTTCCTTCCGGCCTTTCAATGTTGGTTCGCGGGTCTAGGGCGCAATAGCGACAAATCCTTTCCTCGTGGCGGATTCGTGACCAACAGTTTTTGGCACGCCCGGTGGGACAAGGAAGTTTCTCACCCCCAACAGAATTGAAGCACTGGTGCTCGCTTCATTGCTGTTCAAAATCAGAGCACCTGGCGACTCTGCACGTTCATATTCTCTGAGTCCAAAAGACCGGTCCTAACGCCTTCGTGCAAACAAGAAGGTGGCGAGCGAGGAACCCGGGAAACCAGCCTGACTTTACGAAATTAATACCAACGCTCCAGGCGAGTGCGTCAGGCCGGCTGATTACCAAGCTCGCATAGACGAATCAGTGAGGTGAGACGATCATTCTCCATATTTTAAGGAAGCCCGAGTTGGTGAATCTTTGGCTTGCCTTCATCTGGCAAAATCACCTGGCGACTTCGACTGAGCTGAAGATCTAGATTTCTTGATCGCAGGCGCCCTTTTTTTAAGCTAATAGAAGACACCCCGGAGGAATCAAGGTTTGGTGAGCATCCTTGACCTCACAAGCGGAGAAATGAATGTTCACCTACAATCTCCACCGTGGTGGTATTGGCTCCAACCATCACCGCAACCGGTACCCGAAGAGGGCTCCCATCTGAAAAATCCCCTTGCCACATTGTTCATCAATTGTACGGGTACCAGCATGAATGACAATCTGCCACGTTGCACCATGTTCGCAACCTGGCAAACTTTGGGAGGCCAGCCGGACTTCAAAGATCATCTGAAGTACAATCAGATCTGGTCCGGGCACTGCAGGTTCACGGGATAGGCAACCGAAGCTAGATTTGTGGTGGCGGCATGCCAATAACGCCGCAAAATTTTGTATAAATAATCCGGCTATTATTCAAAGTTTTAGTTGTTTTTCTTATTTCAGTCTGTGCAGTGTTTTCTTTTTAAGTGTTCCGAGGAGGCAGCTGCCGGAAGTGGATCTGAAGAGCAGTTGCAGCGAGGGTGACTCTGTTGCCCAATGGATGAAGGCATGGGTTCTTTGCGCCGAGGCGAGCTCGACACCCCGCGAGCCGCCAGAAATGTTGTCACATTTTGCACGGGGTGCAATGTTTTCAATTTTTGTAAGAGAGCTGCTCTTCCTTCTCTCCCTTTCTCTCTCTTCCCTACACTCTCATTCTTCTCAAAATTGACAGCAGTTGCCCTGAAAAATGGCTAAGTGTCAAGGCATGCTGAGGTGTTCGGGTTTTCGCGGGCCATAAATAGGGGCGATAAAATGGACAAAATGAGCCCTGGATATTTTATTATTGCAGATCTTCTCGCAAGCTTTCCAACGATATATTATAATAGGCGATCGGGTCAGCGGATCAAAAGTTATGGCCCCATGAAGCTGAACCAGGAAACCCAGTTTTTGGTGCGAAGTGCGCACTTCGCCCAGTTTTTTGTGCGAAGTTCGCACTTCGCCCAGTTTTGGTGCGAAGTGCGTACTTCGCCCAGTTTTGGTGCGAAGTCCGACTTCGCCCCTCTTTCTGGGCGCACCTTGTAGCAGGCTGGTAGGCTGGCAGAAAAATGACTAAGTGTCCGTGCGAAGTCCGAACAGCAGTGAGAATCAGCAAGTGCCGGTGCGCAACCCGACTTCGCAGCGAAGTCGGACTGCGCCCTTTGACCGGTGCGCAGTAGGGAAATAGGTCAACCCGACTGCGCTGTTTTTCACCTGTGCTACCCGATTGCGCTCTAATCCCGGGCGAAGTTGGATAGACTGCCTTTCAAGGCAGACACGTGTCAAGCAGCTTCATCCGACAAGTGTCCAGCTTCGGGATCTGAGCCAAGACATGCCGAGCAAAAGGACAAGCATGGGCCGCACTACTTATGCCAACTGCCTCATTTAAGACTGACGTGAGTTTCCACCTGCCTCGCCTACCCGCATTCCTCGTCAATGTGAAGTTCTACCCAACACGCCGTCACGTGGCCGTTCAACCTTCGGGAGACCATGCCGAGAGTACGACCTAGCCCGACAGAAGTCAAGCATCGCAGCTCCGCGATCGCTTTTGTCAGCTAATGTTTGACTGGGACTTTGTGCCCATTAATGTAACGGGGGGAACTTTGGGCTATAAATACCCACCACATTCTCATTGTAAAGTGGTGGAAGGGGAATGTCTGTTAGGGAACCAATGTAACCGTGCTTCTGCTTATAAATATAATTTGTATGCCTGGTTCTGTTCTGCTGCTTTTATTTCTTTACGTTTATGCTTTACGCTTCCCTGTGTCATGGCTCGTTGATTCATTTCAGCATTTGATGATCAGGCGCCTTTAGCATTGTTTGTGCCGTAACCAAACACTTCTGTACTTCATAGAATAGATGTGGTAGCAGTTTCATCAGTTGTGTGTTAAGTTGCTGGTCCGTATCTGGTGATTGATGTGCTGCCGTACTGTAAGTTCCTTGTAGGGAATGTCTGTTAGGGAGCCATTGTAGCTGTGCGGTTAAATTCTCTACATGACACATATACCTGGCTCTGATATCTCTAGGTCGCTTTCTACTCATGTTAGTGTACGTATCTGGTGATTGATGCGCTGTCGTACTGTTAGTTCCTTGTAGGGAATGTCTGTTAGGGAGCCATTGTAGCTGTGCGTACACTGCTTAAGTATCGGAAGTATACTTAGATTTTGCAGTTCTCAGTCATGCTTTATATTTGTAATGCAATAAGTATTGGTGATTGCTGGTTGCCGTACTGTTAGTTCCCCCCACCCAACTTCATTCTCATTTGTAAATTCTTTCCGCATTTTTATCTCTTTCCCGCACTCTCATCTTACTAACCCCCCCAAAAGGAGCCGGCCTTCTCCGGAGATTGGCCCGGAAGGCATCTCTTCCTTCCGGCCTTTCAATGTTGGTTCGCGGGTCCAGGGCGCAATAGCGACAAATCCTTTCCTCGTGGCGGATTCGTGACCAACACTCCCCAATGGAACTTGGATTTGGCATCTCCTTTGGTCACTTGGTGTAGTGGCCAAGCAATGTATGAGAACCCCAATACAAATATTTGATAGAAATTGTAAGACCCAAAAATTTGCGAAGCTTTGTTAGAGTCTTTGAGGTAGACCAATCTCTAATTACTTGAATCTTCTCAGGATTAACACAGATTCCCTCTTTGTCAACAATATACCGAAAGTACTAAATCTTTGTTATGCCAAATGAGCACTTCTCCAAATTAGCGTATAGCTTGTGTCTTTGAAGAATCTAAAGTATCTGTCAAACATGTTGCAGATGTTCCTCCCAAGTCTTACTATAGATGAGAATGTCATCTAAATAGACAATCACAAATGAGTTGGTATAGGGACGTAGGATGTCATCCGTCATCCTCATGAATGTGGCAGGTGCATTGGTCAAGCCAAAAGGCATAACCAACCACTCAAATAAACGCTCCTTGGATTTGCAGTCTTCCATACATCTGTGTGCTCTATGGGTATTTGATAATAGATGGATTTGAGATCAATTTTGGTGAAGAACTTTGTACCACGGAGTTGGTCCAACAAATCATCTATCCGAGGGAGTGGATAACAGTTCTTCATAGTGATTTTATTCAAATCTTTGTAGTCAGTACAAAGTATCCATGTTCCATCTTTCTTTGGAGCCAAGACAATTGGATTGTGGTGAAGCACTTGGTTTAATGTGCCCCTTTTGAATCAATTCTTAGATTTGCCCCTTGATTTTATCATTTTCAAGGACTAATCTGTGATAGACAGGTGCATTAGGCAAAGGAGAACCAAAAACTAAATCAATGGAATGCTTTACCTCACAATGAAGGGGAACCCTAGTTGGTGACTTGAACAAGTGATCATATTCTACTACAATTTGCAATTGATGTAGCGATGGTCCTCCTACTTTGTGGCTTGATCATCAATAGAATAAATTTTCTTGTTTTGGCTATCATCTTTGTACATTGTTTAACACTGATTAAGGAAACAAAGGTAGGAGGAGATACCTTCAGGATTCTGAATCACTAACCTTTGAAAGTGATAATGACACTTCAGGGCTTAGACTCATATACACCATGCCTATTCCACATAAATGGCTGGCCCAATATGACATCACAAACATCCACGGGCACAACATCACACAAAACTTGCTGGCATAAGAGATTTAAATTCTTCACCATCTAAGCAGAAATTAGATTCTTTTCACTCCCACTATCAACAATGAAATGGAATGGCTTACCCATGACCCACATTTGTGAATGAAACAGGTGTTCCTCCTCTCGTGACTCCTCTGGTGCAGCATGTGTGGTGGCAATGGTCACATTTTGGTTTGGCTTCCATGATTTGCTTTCCTCTATCCTTAGCTTGTGTATGTGGAGGCGGTGGTGTAGTGGATGTAGAGGGTTGCGATTTAGCAAAAAATGATTGGATTGCTCAACACTCCTTCCTCGAATGTCGGTTGCTCTTGTGATAATCTCACCATTTTCCACTCTTGGCCTTTGAGGGATTCTTTTTTCTGCTTCCAATTCTGATGTTGAGGCTGACCCCCTTTATCATGATTCTTTGGAGAGTCACTTTTGCCTTTCTTTGGCTGGTACTTAGTGTTCTTGTTTTTGTTATTTACTTCTCCTTTTCTATATTTGTTTTTACTCCAATTTGACAACAAGTTTATATGCCTCTCTCAATGTCTTAAACTCGAAGAGGTCCATGTCCTCTTGAATGTACCATTGTAGCGCATTGCGGTACCTGAGGATTTGATGCCTTTCGGTATCTTGAATACTTAGCTTTGCTACCATGGAGTCAAAAGCATCAGTATAATCTTGAATAGATTGGTCTTTACCTTGATGCAATTGTTGTCATTGCAGGTATTGGTCTTCATAAGCTCCCACAAGATAATATTCTTCCTTGATGACCTCCTTGAAATTATCCTATGTGAACGCTACTTCATTTTTATTCTCTTCGGTGACTCTGTTACAATATGCTCCCCACCAATTTTAAATAGGTAGTGAAGCTTTCAAGAGTGTAGAAGTGATTTGCTCACTATCGATGAACTTATTTATAGGTAAGTATGAAGATAACTGATCCACCAATTTTCTAGGGCATCAACATTAATTTTTCTTTCAAAGTAGGAATATCAAAATTCATCTGCACCTTTTAAGGTGTAGAAGCACTGAATGGTTCTAGGGCAGTGAGAAGTTGTGCAGAGGAGGTTGCAGAACTTGCAATAGGGAGTCGTTGAAGAATTTGAGCAAATTGGTCCATCATCTCATTCCTCTATTTCACGAGGGCTTCATTCAACATCTCCTTGAAAGGATTTATTGTCTCGATGTTGTCCATTCTAGTTCTCGTTTGAGACCGTTTGGAATAACAAGGGAGGTAAGTAGAGGGATCCCGCGTCTGATACCCAAACTTTCAATATCCTTCTCTCGTGTTTATGAACATACACAAAAGACAGACCTCTCTAATACCATTGTTTCGAAACTCAAAATCTCGAGTTAACAAATATCATTAAAGAGTAAAATTAAAAAATAACAAAGTATAACACGCACACACGCACACACACACATATATATAAAAGCAAAATAACATAATGATATTATTGATAAAAAATAGAGTACAATATAAGCAATCCCTGAGAAGAGATGTGAGGCTATAACATTGCATCCATTACTCATGCTTTTTATAGTCAAGGGTGCATCTCTCTTTATACAAGAACCAGTGTGTTGGAAGGTCAACCATATGGAAATGTGGTGGTTCACCTTCTGTGAGTTAGAAGGTCACCCATATGGGAATGTGGTGATTCACCTTCCATGAGTTACAAAGTGCATATTAAATGAAAATTTCATACATGTGACTTGTCCTTTTGTGTTTTTTCTTCTACTGATGTGTCAACATAGCTAGAGATGCATTTTGGCTACAAAAATCTAAAAATAGAAAATTATTATTTTTAGTAAGTATTTTGTTTTGCATTTTTGAGAGCCTTCTGAGCCTTTTTTGAACAAACATGTCGGTTTCCTGTGTAAATTGTTCTTCTGTCTCTTATCTTTCCAACGCTTCTTGAATGGATCAAAACGAAGTCCCGAGCATAAAGTTATGCCCCTAACAGTGCAGTTAGGATAAAGAAAAAAAAAAGATTTTCGGGCATTTTCGAGTATAAAGCCATGCCGTAAAAAAGGTCACATGCCTGGATCAGTGGTGCAGATTGTAAATGACTTTGTGAGCAGGTTGAACCTGTGAGATCAGTGCACCAACATAAACCACAAAACAGCAGTGCGTTGGATATATATGCTGACCACAATTTCTTTTCAACCTCAAATGGCATGAGTGTTTAATGTCCATAGTTGACTTTGAAGAGACTTAGCTAATCTTATTATTATTTGGATTTCTGCCAATTTGTCTTCATCTGTTTTTTTTTTTTGAATTTACATGGTGGAATCGGTAGCCGCCACGAATCCGGGCAGGCTGTCCAGCTTTTATGGCCTCCACAATATTCTGTGCTGTCCGCATCGGAAGCCGCCACACAGATCTTCGCGCAGTTTGCCCCTATAACCACCATGCCACAATCATTTTAATTTGTCTTCATCCTTAGTCAAGAAATATTCTAGAGTTCTTTGTACTTTTAATTTTTGACTCTCTGCTATACAGTATTTCATCTCAATCCAGATACGATTTATGTCTTAGGCACTCCTTTTATTTAATATATAGTGGTTACTTTTTATCTTCTATAAACCTGTTGACCACTTCAATTCATTTTCTGAAATGGATGGAGATCTATTCTAGGTACTGATCAGTCTTTGCACGGATTGACTAAGCTCAGCTCAGTGAGACACATCAGTATAGAGACAAAGGGCACAAATAACAAGTCATTCCAGAGAAGGGAAGGAATGGTTATTTATAGCTATTAGTAAAGGGCTTTAGAAATGTATCGGGCGCATTGTATCTAACATAAGGATTCAAGTGTAAGATTGATTTTTTTTTTTTAAATGCAAATCCTATGCCGTCATATTCATAGTTAAATTCTTGGGGATGATTTTCAAAATCTTGCAATTGATATATAATATCAATATTGACTGATATATTTTGCAGGAGTGGATGTGGTATATAATATCCAAATATTAGATGCAAGTATGTCAAAGATATTGCTTAGCGCAATGTTGTTTCACCTTGGGCTCTAGTACACATCAATTTGAATTATAAGATCTACAATACGCTAAGAGTACATGCAAACTTGGTGGGGTTAGCAGGTTTTATCTCACTAATCGTCTAATTTTCTTCATATGGCTGGAGTTTGTAAGGTTCCCTATATTGAATTAAAAAGTTTTGAGGACACATAGAATGATGGACTTGGTAAATAAAAGTTTTCCAAAAGCACGGCCTTTATATCATCAAGAAAAATCATATAAAATTCTTATTCTTTCATGCAAGAAGTGCAAATAGAATGTACTACACAAATCTGGGCTTATATTAGTTTGAACATCTGTCAAAGCTTTGTCATTAATCTATCTGTCTACATCTTCAATGGCAATAGGTTGTTTTGAGGTGCAAGACCCTTGTTTAATCAACATCATGCAACTTCTTAAGCCTCTTCATGCTTCACAAGCATATGTCAGATCTTGAATTATGGGAAAAATCACATAAGATTTAGCACAGTTACCAGGTTTTACGGAACTTGCTCAGATTTGATTCAAACTGAATGTTTTGGACAGACTAAACTGGTTCGATTTGACCCTTTTCTCACTCACACAGACATGCACACACAAACATGCACATGCTCCCATGTGCACACTAATTTTGATGTTTTTTTTTAACATTATCTTGTAATCAAACTGTGATGCCATCTGGACAAGTCATTATATATATATATATATATATATAGAGAGAGAGAGAGAGAGAGAGAGAGAGAGAGAGCTTAATTATTTGTATTTTTTTTTAAACTGTAACAAACATTTTGGGAAGTTCTGAACATTCACACATTTCCCTCCCTTAAACTTGAACAGAACGATTTGAACCTGGTAACTATAATATCAAGCCTGCCCACGGATTTAGTTTCAAGAGCCCTCGCTGTTGCCTCTGACATTATGTTCCACATTTTCTTCATTTATATTTGAGTTATAATTCTGGCTTTCCAGATAGCATAGTTCTTCCCATTCAACTTAATTGATTGTCCTTAAAATGTTTTGTGATTATGCTGTTTATGTCATCTGGACACTGTGACCCTTCCAAACAACTGGTTTGGACATACCTTTCTGGGATTCTTTGACAATTACAAACAGTGTTTGAGGCGGTGAATTTTAACAGCAGTAATTGTGCATGCTAAAAATTTTAAGATGTCTATAATGCCATTTAAGGCAGAATAAAAGTCAGTTATAAGGGCAAAGCGTTAAATGTAACTTATATAAATGGTGTAGGAAACAATATACAGGCAAACGTGACAGGCACAACTAATAATGTTATTTTATTTAAACCTTCTCAATGCTGCTGGGAAGATGGAATATATATATGTTGGGGCCACTCCCTTCAAAATGTCAAAACATTATGTCTGCTATAAGGTCAATTGAATCATATCCAAGCAATATTTCCATCAATTATTTCCAGCTTTCCCTTCTAATTTTTTATTGAAGATATTTTGTAGCAACCTCTTCTTTTCCTTGAGCTGCTACTTTTCCTTTGTCAAACCCTTGATATCATTTTCATTGAGAGAGAGAATCTTCCTTGGCTAGTTACCTTTTAGAATTTGAATTTTGTCAAGCCGGAGATCAATACTGTGATTAACGAAATTATCTACCACCCTCTTTCTTTCATTATAGATATTTTGAAATTTCCAAGATATTGCCTCTGTCAATAATTGATGGATATCAAGAATAATACTTTTCTCGATCCAATTTCGACATTCATTTTTCTCGACAGCATTAATAATGTATGAACCCCCATCAATTAAAATATATCTCCATCCTTTTTAGATGGCAGTCTTGATCCTTGTAAGAAGTGCCTTAGCCTTTACATAATTGTTTGTTGAAATTCCATATGGTTTTGACTCTTGAGTTGATGAGGAGAATTTTGCCTTTATCATTTCAGAAAACACCACCCTCCAACTTTCCTAAGGTTTCCTTCAGAAGCACCATCAAAAATAAGTTTGATGAACCCAACATTCAGACATTTCCATTTTACAACCGATTGACACAAATCCTTTGTGCTAACTCCATTGTTGCAAATCACTCCCACATGTTAGTCAAATCATGTAACTGAGAGGTCAGTACATCTTTTTCCACATTTGAGACTTGCCATGATGAGCACCATGCCTGCATACACTTTGCAAAAGAGAAAACAATATGAATCAAAACTTGGATACTATTCCGAGATTTGCTTTTAAAGATTTGTTGTTCCTTTTAAGCCAAAGGTTCCAAAGAATAATAGCAGGACAAATCCTCCACAGACTGCGTAATGCTTTTGTGTTGAAACAACTAGTCCGATATTTCATCAACTCTTCCAATGTCGATGGAGCAATATTAGCTGTAGCATACCTGCAACCACATTAGGAGGTGCGACTACACAAAATGAAAGAAATTGGGGCACTTGCACACCTAGGAAAGACTGCTCTTATGCTTGCAAGCTCTAGGTGAGAGAAACAACTTTTCCTCCAGGAGATATATTTAAACACAAATTATATTGATATGGAGAATAAATTGATTACAAAATGGGGAATAGAATCCCCTGTATAAATTTGAATATAGCCTAAATGCATGGTGGTATTCTATCCATGGTTTACATAAACAGTGGTTTCCACCTACGATCACTAACTAGAACATTTTTAGAAGACTATTTTCACTACTATGACTAGATATATCACAAAATATGAGCTTTATACTAAAACAGCTCATTAAATTACATTATAACATTTGTTGTGTTAAAGGCACACAAAATGCCCTGAGGACCAAATAGAGTCTCTACCATATGCCTTCTCTTTTTCTTTAGTTTCCTTGTACTTCCTGTGTTATAGAAAAATCAAGTGCCGAGTTTGTCTATGATGTTCTTTTGATGCTGTCTTTGGACTGAAAACATTTAAGCATGGAACTTCCTCATAAAAGTCATTTTGTCTTTTTCATATGTAAAAGTACCATAGAAGTACTGGCCAAATGAGGTGCGAGCTCCATGGCATACTTCTGAATATCTTCATTGTGATCCCTTACTTCTGCATCTTGCTTGCCTTTATATCCATCCTCATCCATATATATTATTTGTTCCTCTTCTTGTTGAAGATCCTCATGCCATATCATTGGTGGATGGTCCTCATTTGGTTGAAAGCCTCGTCCCATATTATTCTTGGTGCTTTTTCGTCCTCATATGGATCTTCATCCCATACTACTTGCCATGATTCCTTCTTAGAGGATTGTCTTACAAGCCTATTTGACTTTTGCATGAAGTTCTCATCCCTTGCATGGTTTCTTCTCTTAGCTTCATGAAAGATTCTTTGAGCTCCTCCTAGTCACATGGGTGAATCGTCCTTACTCATCAATGAAATCTCTTATGATTTATAGTTGTCTCTCTTCATATGAGGGCTTTGGAGCTTGAAACTAGCAGAAAATGTAAAACCATGTTTTTACATCAATATTTTATCAAAGTTTCTCACAAACAACTCATTAGAAAGGTCTTTAAATCTGTTTCTTAACAAAAAATAGGACTGCGCTCTGATACGTGAGTTATACACATTTTAAGTTAGGGTACTGGCATGGATTGCGTTTTTACACTGGCCACAAGCAGCAAATTGCAGCAGAAATATCTCCCTCTGTAGGTCTCCAAAACTGACAAACTTTGACTTGTTGGAAGCGGCTTGAAGTCTGGTTTCCAATAAAATAAGTTTCATTGCAATTTGATGCTTGAGTGTGAAGTTATGCCTTCTACTTTAACTTGCCCAATTCTTGCCTTAAAGTTCCAAAACTTAGCTCGATACCACCTTTAATGTGCTTGCAACCATAGGGGAGGCACAACTACACAAAATGAAAGAATTTGGGGCACCTGCACGTCGAGAAATGGATTGCTCTTAGACTACAAGTCCTCGGTGAGAGAAAGAACTCTTCTTCTTGGAGATGTCTTCAAATACACAAATTATATTGATATGGAAAAATAACTTGATTATACAACAAGGGATAGAGCTATTACATAAAGTTGAACATAGCCTAAAAGTTTCTGGGTTTGTCTAAGTGATTGGAAGAATTTTTATCAGAAGAATTTTTGTGAACTGTCTTCTATTGCAGTTTATTTTTCTTTCCCATGCTTTGAGGACAAAGCATTTTGTTAGGATGAGGGCGAGATGTTACGACCTTAATTACTTGATTAATTATGGAAGTGAAGGGTTATGTCCCCTTGTTCATGTCCTAAATGGGTCTATATATTTCCTACACACTCCTGTACTAATTGTCATCCTGTATCTTACCTATCAATAAACATGTATGTTACATATATTCCTGTGTCTCTGTGGAACAATGCATCATCTTAGAAACTTAGTGGAACATAGTTATATACCAGTTGCCTAGCAATAATTAATTTTCTGTAGTTTGTCTTGGTGTAAGTTCCAATACCACAGTATCAATGATTGAAATTGGATATGGATCAAAGCAATTTAAATGTTAGTGTAGTTATAACCTTTTGGGTTCCCATCAAAAGATTATGCAAAATATTTAAGCCTTTTGTTTAATGTCTCATTGTTATAAAATACGTGGGTTATGCATTTTGTTGGCATAATGGTTAAAACGATGCTATAGCTGACAGCCTATGACTGGATATGGATTTTGGTTGAGGTTTCCTTGACACTATCAAAATTTATGTTCTATGGCAATCTGGGTAATAACTGGTTTATGTTATCAGTATAAACTTGTTATCTAAAGAAGAGAAACCATTAAAATCAAGAAAAATGATTATGGAGCGATGACACACTTTTTCTACATATATCTTTTACGTTTTTTAATTTTCATTTGTCTTATTAGGTAATAATTGTAACTTTAATATAAGTGATTTTTATTTATATTTTTTTCCTATTATTTTTGGTTTGTTTCAGACTGGTCCTTGACAGAGAAACTGGAAAGCCGAAAGGTTATGGATTTTGTGAGTATAGAGATGAGGAGACAGCAGCTAGTGCACGTCGAAATCTGCAAGGCTATGATGTGAATGGTCGTCAGTTACGTGTCGACTATGCTGAAAATGCCAAGGGTGTAGACAGGAATAGAGAGCAGGTACTTTTAGCAACCTAAAGGCTCTTTTGACGAGAATGATAATACTAAATAGAGGGTTGACTTAAAAGTTTTAATTCCCCTACAACGTCCCTCTGGCACATTGGCTATATGAAGCTCTCGCTTTTTTGTTTTATTCAGAATTGTCTCACTAATAAAAGAGTGTTCTCATTTTGTATTCATATTAGAAATGCGGTAGCACCACCTGAATTGGATCATTTTATTTTCTGGATTTAGATCATTCACCACTTCTGGAGCTATCTTTCTGTTATTTTCTGTTGTTAGACTCTGTATTTTTCTTTTGAAGACAATTAATTTTGATCCCATTCTGCAAACCAGTAGACATTGAGTTCTGACACCTGTGAGCCTATTATCTTGAAATTTACTATGAATTTTTCAAGGGATTGAGCACTTTGCAGAGCGATTTTGTTGGCTTATCTGAGAATTTGGTTCCAATTGATATTTTAAGCTTGTGGATGAGATTTTGGTGAAACTTTATCTCCAGTGATCATATGCAGTGTCGTTTTTTGTTTATTTTTTTATTTTTGTGGATAGTAACCTCTTTAGTTGTGTTGTTGAGATTTTCAATCATATTGTTTTATGAAATCATACTTGGCTTTTGGCCTTTTGGTGTTTCTACTAAAACCTGAAATTTGTAGCTTTATATTTATTATCATGGAAATCATGTTGCTAAATTAGAAGTTGTACATGGTTTATAACTCTGATTTGTGATCTTATCTTTCAATATCATTTATCATTCACTCTTCACGAATTTTATTTTAACATAACCATCATTTGGCTTACAATGCATCAACTAGTCATGCATTATTCTTGTCTTTATACAATGTGCAATGAAAAACCCAAGTCATTTTTATTTGTATAAGCATAAATATAATGCTATTAATAAAGCCATTATGCTGTTTGTAATGTTATCAAGGGTCTGGGTGAGTATGTTGTGTTATATGTAGATGATTGTTATGTAATCAATCAAACTACAGTTAAGTAATTGTTATTTTGGTCTACACAATAACTAGTTGAATTTTCTGGTGCTGATACTTCTCTCTGCTGCTGTAGGATCGAGGTGGACCTGGTCTAGCCTCAAATCTTGGTCAGTATTATATTTTTCTTTCATAATGATCAAAGGACTTATTAGTGGATTTGTATGTTAGTGCCTAGTTATTTTCCTTGCCTTTCTTGTAGTTTGTCATACTTGTAAATCCATCGTTTTCTTCTATTTATTTTCTAATTTTTAAATCATTTTAGTTGTTGGAAAGGGTTTCAAACTTTCATTAAATTGTAAAATTTATATGCATTTTACAAGTCTTCTAGTCTTACTGCTGAAAGGTACAAAATATTGTAACTTTTTTGTACAGATAATCAGAAGCAACCATACGGTGCTGCTTTCTCTGTAGATCCATCCATCAACCAGCCTATTGGCCTTTCACTTGCAGCAACAGCAGCATCCATCATGGCAGAAGCTCTAGGGGGACCACAGACAGCCATAACAAGTCAAGGCCAAACTAATGCTGGAGGCCATGATCCTCTTACCCTTCATTTAGCTAACATGTCGAAGAATCAGCTTTATGAGGTCCTATATGAGATGAAGGTAGAGGCATTGTGTGTTGGAGATTAAGTAGCTTTGTGGGATGGGTCTTTATAAGTAGATTAAGTACTAATGTGTCCCTGAAAACTTCTTTCTAACTGTAGGCTTTAGCTCAGCAAAATCAAAAGCAGGCTCACCAGATTTTGGTTACATATCCACTATTTTCGAAAGCTCTTTTTCAGGTTATTCCCTACACTGACTAAAAATTACACATTCTTTTCTACATAATCATCTCAATTTTCATTCGAATCTTGGACTGGACAAATTTTTGTTCAATTTATCCATTAACACCAAACAGTTTTATATGGGCTTTTCAAATCACTGCATTGTTTTGTAGTTTTCAAATCACTGCTGCATTGTTTCACATGCACAGGGTCTAAACATGTTCTTAGCAAGAGAGGGAATATGATTTAGAAATATATATATATATATATATATATATATATATATATATTTATTTATTTATAGTTTTTTTTTGAAGTAATACGAAGTACAATGGGTGGCACAACTGGGGGCCACACTCCCGGGGGCATAGCAATAGGGGGTCTCCCTCCTTGTGATTCGAACTCAAGTCACCGAGATGAAACACCAACAACATACCGTTGGGGTGTCCCTGTAGGGACAATTTAGAATATATTTCATTTCATGTACACAGAGCAACAAACACAAGCCAATGAGAAATTACATACAAAAGGAATGATTGTATTGCAAATAGATATTTCACACATAGTTATTAAACTCGGCGAGTTTTTGAAAAACTCGCCAAGTCCGTGCCTGAGTTGGCCTTCCCGGGTTTTTTTGACTTGGCTCGGCGAGTTTTTCTGGACTCACTGTTGGTTACGAATCCGCCATGAGGAAAGGATTTGTTGCTATTGCGCCCTGGACCCGCAAACCAACATTGAAAGGCCGGAAGGAAGGGATGCCTTCCGTGCCAATCTCCGGAGAAGGCCGGCTCCTTGTGGGGTTTTATGGTTTAAGCTAAGAGTGCAGGAAAGAGATAAAAATGCGGAAAGAATTTACAAATGTGATTGGAGTTGGGTGGGGGGAACTAACAGTACGACAACACATCAATCACCACTACTTACTGCATCATAAATACAAAGCATAACCAGGAACTGCAAAACCTAAGTATACTTTCTGTATAAAGCAGTGTACGCATAGCTACAATGGTCCCCTAGCAAACATTCTCCCTACAAGGAGAACTAACAGCACGACAACGCATCAATCACCACTACGGACAACAACATAAACATAAAAGCAACCAAGAAATGTCAGATCCAAGTATGTGTGTTATGCAGAGAATTTGTACGCACAGCTACAATGGTCCCCTAGCAAACATTCTCCCTACAAGGAGAACTAACAGCACGACAATGCATCAATCACCACTACGGACAACAACATAAACAGAACACACATGCTGAAGGAACTGCTACCTAATCTATTCTATGTATCCTCTAATCAATGAAGTCCAAGAGTACTTGGCCACCAAGTGCTGAAGTGAATCAACAAGCCATGACACAAGCAATGCCTCAGGTATACCTGACCACCAAATGCTGAAGCGAATCAACAAGCCGTGACACAGGAAAACGTAAAGCAGAAATGTAAAGGAGAGGCAGCATAAAAAAAATAAAAGAAGTAGAACAGATCCAGGCATATACTTTATATTAAGAAGCAGAAGCACAGCTACAATGGTTCCCTAACAGACATTCCCCTTCCACCACTTTACAATGAAAACGTGGTGGCTATTTATAGCCCAAAGTCCCCCCCGTTACATTAATGGGCACAAAGTCCCAGTCAAACATTAGCTGACAAAAGCAGCCAGTGAACTGCTGATGCTGACATCTGTCGAGCTGGACTGTACTCTCGGCATGGTCTCCTTGAAGGTTGAACAGCCACGTGGTAGCGCGTTGGGTAGAACTTTACATTGACAGGAATACGGGTAGCTGAGGCAGGTGGAAACTCACATCAGCCTTAAATGAGGCAGCTGGCATAAGTAGTGCGGTCCATGCTTGTCCCTTTTGCTCGGCATGTCTTGGCTCGGATCCCAAAGTTGGACACTTGTCGGATGATGCTGCTTGACACGTGTCTGCCTTGAAATGCAGTTTATCCAACTTCGCCCAGGATCAGAGCGCCATCGGGTTGCGCAGGCGGAAAACAGCGCAGTCGGGAAGGCCTTCATGCCTTGGGTGTATTTATGAGTTTATTTCCCTATTGCGCACCTGTCAAAGGGCGCATTCCGACTTCGCTGCGAAGTCGGGTTGCGCACAGGTGAAAGCTGATTTCTGCCGCCGTACGGACTTCGCCCTGGAAAGGGGGAGCAATCCGACTTCGCTGCGAAGTCGGACTTCGCCCCAGCACTTAGTCATTTTTCTGCCGCGTAGCTTGTCAGGTGCCTCGCTACAAGGTGCGCTCGCACAAAGCGGGAGAAGTCGGACCGACTTCGCACCAAAACTGGGAGAAGTCGGACCGACTTCGCACCAAACGGGTTTCGCGTCGCCCAAACCGGTTTCCTGCTTCCCGGAGCCATAACTTTTGATCCGCTGACCCGATCGCCTATTATAATATATCGTCGGAAAGCTGGCGAGAAGATCTGCAATGATTAAATATCCAGAGCTCATTTTGTCCATTTTATCGCCCCTGTTTATGGCCCGCGAAAACCCGAACACCTCAGCATGCCCTGACACTTAGCCATTTTTCAGGGCAACAGCTGTCATTTTTGAGATTTGACTAAGGGGCTCAAGAAAAAGAGGGAAGAATGAGAATGTAGGGAAGAGAGAGAAAGGGGGAGAAGAGGAAGAGGAAGAGAGGAAGAGGGAGAGGGAAGAGCAGCTCTCTTACAAAAATTGAAAACATTGCACCCCGTGCAAAATGTGACAACATTTCTGGCGGCTCGCGGGGTGTCGAGCTCGCCTCGGCGCAAAGAATCCATGCCTTCATCCATTGGGCAACAGAGTCACCCTCGCTGTCCTCTTAGAACACTTAAAAAAGAACCGCACAAACTAAAAAAAGAAAAACAACTAAAACTTTGAATACTAGCCGGATTATTTATACAAAATTTTGCGGCGCTATTGGCATGCCGCCAACACAAATCTAGCTTTGGTTGCCTATCCGGTGAACCTGCAGTGTCCGGACCAGATCTGATTGTACTTCAGATGATCTTTGAAGTCCGGCTGGCCTCCCAAAGTTTGCCAGGTCGCAAACATGGTGCAACGTGGCAGATTGTCATTCATGCCGGTACCCGTACAATTGATGAACAATGTGGCAAGGAGATTTTTCAGACGGGAGCCCTCTTCGGGTACCGGTTGCGGTGATGGTTGGAGCCAATACCACCACGGTGGAGACTGTAGGTGAACATTCATTTCTCCGCTTGTGAGGTCAAGGCTGCTCACCAAACCTTGATTCCTCCGGGGTGTCTTCTATTAGCTTAAAAAAAGGGTGCCTGCGATCAAGAAATCTGGATCTTCAGCTCAGTCGGAGTCGCCAGGTGATTTTGCCAAATGAAGGCAAGCCAAAGATTCACCAACTCGGGCTTCCTTAAAATATGGAGACTGTTCGTCTCACCTCACGGATTCGTCTATGCGAGCTTGGTAATCAGCCAGCCTAACGCGCTCGCCTGGAGCGTTGGTATTAATCTCGTAAAGTCAGGTTGGTTTCCCGGGTTCCTCGCTCGCCACCTTCTTGCTTGCACGAAGGCGCTAGGACCGGTCTTTTGGACTCAGAGAATATGAACGTGCAGAGTCGCCAGGTGCTCTGATTTTGAACAGCAATGAAGCGAGCACCAGTGCTTCGATTCTGTTTGGGGGTGGGAAACTTCCTTGTCCCACCGAGTATTCGGAAAGAAACTGTCAGCCCGAGTGAGGACGAGCTTGAGATCTTCCAAATGTGGGACCCAGGGTCCCACCGGGCGTGCCAAAAACTGTTGGTTACGAATCCGCCATGAGGAAAGGATTTGTTGCTATTGCGCCCTGGACCCGCAAACCAACATTGAAAGGCCGGAAGGAAGGGATGCCTTCCGTGCCAATCTCCGGAGAAGGCCGACTCCTTGTGGGGTTTTATGGTTTAAGCTAAGAGTGTAGGAAAGAGATAAAAATGCGGAAAGAATTTACAAATGTGATTGGAGTTGGGTGGGGGGAACTAACAGTACGGCAACACATCAATCACCACTACTTACTGCATCATAAATACAAAGCATAACCTGGAATTGCAAAACCTAAGTATACTTTCTGTATAAAGCAGTGTACGCACAGCTGCAATGTTCCCCTAGCAAACATTCTCCCTACAAGGAGAACTAACAGCACGACAGCGCATCAATCACCACTACGGACAGCAACATAAACATAAAAGCAACCAAGAAATGTCAGATCCAAGTATGTGTGTTATGCAGAGAATTTGTACGCACAGCTACAATGGTCCCCTAGCAAACATTCTCCCTACAAGGAGAACTAACAGCACGGCAATGCATCAATCACCACTACGGACAGCAACATAAACAGAACACACATACTGAAGGAACTGCTACTTAATCTATTCTATGTATCCTCTAATCAATGAAGTCCAAGAGTACTTGGCCACCAAATGCTGAAGTGAATCAACAAGCCATGACACAAGCAATGCCTCAGGTATACCTGACCACCAAATGCTGAAGCGAATCAACAAGCCGTGACACAGGAAAACGTAAAGCAGAAATGTAAAGGAGAGGCAGCATAAAAAAAATAAAAGAAGTAGAACAGAGCCAGGTATATACTTTATATTAAGAAGCAGAAGCACAGCTACAATGGTTCCCTAACAGACATTCCCCTTCCACCACTTTACAATGAAAACGTGGTGGCTATTTATAGCCCAAAGTCCCCCCGGTTACATTAATAGGCACAAAGTCCCAGTCAAACATTAGCTGACAAAAGCAGCCGCGGAACTGCTGATGCTGACATCTGTCGGGCTGGATCGTACTCTCGGCATGGTCTCCCTGAAGGTTGAACAGCCATGTGGCAGCGCGTTGGGTAGAACTTCACATTGACAGGAATGCGGGTAGCTGAGGTAGGTGGAAACTCACATCAGCCTTAAATGAGGCAGCTGGCATAAGTAGTGCAGCCCATGCTTGTCCTTTTGCTCGGCATGTCTTGGCTCGGATCCCAAAGTTGGACACTTGTCGGATGATGCTGCTTGACACGTGTCTGCCTTGAAAGGCAGTTTATCCAACTTCGCCCAGGATCAGAGCGCCATCGGGTTGCGCAGGCAGAAAACAGCGCAGTCGGGAAGGCCTTCATGCCTTGGGTGTATTTCTGAGTTTATTTCCCTACTGCGCACCTGTCAAAGGGCGCATTCCGACTTCGTTGCAAAGTCGGGTTGCGCACAGGTGAAAGCTGATTTCTGCCGCCGTACGGACTTCGCCCTGGAAAGGGGGAGCAGTCCGACTTCGCCCCAGCACTTAGTCATTTTTCCTGCCAGACTGTCAGCCTGCTACAAGGTGCGCTCAGAAAACTGGGAGAAGTCGGACCGACTTCGCACCAAAACTGGGAGAAGTCGGACCGACTTCGCACCAAAACTGGGTTTCCTGGTTCTGCTTCCCGGGGCCATAACTTTTGATCCGCTGACCCGATCGCCTATTATAATATATCGTCGGAAAGCTGGCGAGAAGATCTGCAATGATAAAATATCCAGAGCTCATTTTGTCCATTTTATCGCCCCTGTTTATGGCCCGCGAAAAACCCGAACACCTCAGCATGCCCTGACACTTAGCCATTTTTCAGGGCAACAGCTGTCATTTTTGAGATTTGACTAAGGGGCTCAAGAGAAAGAGGGAAGAATGAGAATGTAGGGAAGAGAGAGAAAGGGGGAGAAGAGGAAGAGGAAAGAGAGGAAGAGGGAGAGGGAAGAGCAGCTCTCTTACAAAAATTGAAAACATTGCACCCCGTGCAAAATGTGACAACACTCACCAAGATTTTTGTTTTACAAAACTTGCGAGTTAGAGAAAAAAACTCATCTGCGACAGCAAAAATACAGAAAAACAGCATCGATTTTTTTTTTTATCCCTTAATTGGCCTCATTTTTGCTGTTTCCACTTGCAGAGAGAGCAGAGAGAAGGTGAAATCAGACACAAAAAAACACTCAATTGCATCCTAAACCCAAATACTTTCCTAGTTTTCAAGAATATAACAGCCACTTAGCAGTTACATTTGAGGTTAATAAATAAGAACCAAAAGGAAGGCTAATGCCACAAGGCCCACCTGATTCCAAAGGACCAAAGACGAAAGGAAAAGAAAAAAGTAGTCAGCAGGGTACAGGGTTAAGGTCAAAGAAGATCAACAATGGAAGTTGAGACCAAAAGGGTAGATACCATTAAGGAGGAATCTAAACCAATCTTGTATGGAGTTCCAAGGCAATATGTCCCACCCCATGCAAAGTGTAACACCTTCAATAATCAGGAGCAAAATTTCTTTGCACTTCTTTGTAATATACATTCTCTAGAACATTCATCTAACCACTGGTCCTAGAAACAAACAAATGCTTCCGAAATCCTAACCAACATAGGAAACATTCACCATGTTTGAGGCAACTTAAAGGCGTCAAGAATTAGACAGAAAGATTGGAACAGTACAGTGCTTGGGCCCTCTCACAATCCCAATGAGATTTATAAGATGCACATAAAATAGCAAGAGGCCATTTGAAGAAGCACAAAATGTCCTTGAGGTTTTTTTCTAAGGAAGACAAGTTGACTAATAATTGTGATATGTAGTTATACCCTTTGAAGGATAATATACTATCCATACTTTGCCAAAGAATTGCATCAAGCATATTCAGTGTTGGTTTGAGCATTGCACCTGTGTATAGCCACAAAACCAGAATGGGAGATAACATGGCTTGAAGGATTTTCTAACAGTAGTCACTAGCCCATATATATCATTCGTCTATGGGAGGCATCTCCTAGTACAACCACAATCTGAGAACCATGGAAATTAGAAGGGATATGTACCAACCTTATGTACTCTTCCTGGACTCTGACTCAGTATGAAATATTAGCAAACACTACATATTCATCAGGAGGAAATAATTACAAATAAACAGCATGTTAAATGACAACAAAAGGACTTGTAGATGCTTCAAGACTGAATCTAACAACCACCCAGCAGTTACATTGATGTGTGTTTTGTCACTTTCATGTGTAGTTTAAGGTTGTATTGTTTACAGTATTAATTTTGGATTCGTATAATGTTAATTAATTGTGACATGCATGAAGAAAACAATTTCCAAAGAAAATTTGCATTTTCTTTGGTTTTTTTTTTGCAGAGTTTTTCCAAATTTTTGTGAGTCCGAGTCCAAGTCAAAAATTGGCCTTGCCAAGTCCGTGCTAAGTCCGAGTTTCGCTATGATGATTTCACATATATGATATATACAATTCAAAAGTCATCAGAAGGGCAACCTTCCACTGACATTCCTTGGTTACATTGCATACATATCATTTGCATGATTGAAGTCTTTAATCAATTTACACTTTATATTAGGAAGGTTCCAACCTATGGACACCCAAGATGCACTAATTACTTTTCAGCTGTCTATTTTACTCCCCAGAATAAGATTACCCACATTCTTGGTTGGCAATAATATCAAGCCTCATAGGTAGGACCAAAAGAAGATTGTGGTCCTGGTAGGGTACTTGCTGCCGTGGTATTCCAGCTTCTACAATCGTCAGAATGCTGCATCAGATCCAATGTTTGTCATAGTGGGTCAAGTTGCTTCTGTTACTGTTTTGACTTTAGCATGCCTGAAGGTTCCTCATCCATGCAACTGTGCAACTCTTTGAACCAGCTGAAGCTTGTGAATGTTTGGGTGTAATTGCTTCCAAACCTTGATTGATATCTTTCAATTGTGACTTTTCCATCAAACTAGAAGCTTTTGAAGTCTCATACGGTGGGTGTACATTAATCGTATATTCCAAAGGCATCTATGCATTCAAGATCTCGCCCTCATAAGATTTCTTGACCAAGGCTTTTTTCACTTTGTCAACTGCCCGCAAGAGTGATTCTGAGATTGATGAGCCTCCTGATTTGTTTTGGGCTTTTTTAAATAATACATCTCTTTGGTAAATGGTAGCCTGCACGTTCTGTTTTTTTCCTGGGGTTCATTATTGTCGAATTCCAGATTCAAGAGTTGTTTTTTTAATACTTGAATGGTCTAATAATACTAGGTGGCTCCAACTGCCATATTCTTGATTTGAGTGCTTGCATTTTTGACTTGTGGATTCGGCTGACTGTTCCTCCCTAAATTGACACCATACTGCACAAATTCCATGGTTTGATGTTCATCTATAGCTAACATAACCAGAAATTCTGGGATCCTGACTGCCTTAAATTTACGAAAATTTTGAAAAATCTCTTACACAGAAGTTGTATCTTTTAACCCTTCTGGTCAGTTAAATTGCTAATTAAATAAATATTCTTTTAAGTTTCAAAAGATTTTACTGCTCCCACTGCCTGCTGTCTTAAGTCTTAACCATCCTCATCTTGTGGTCAGCCTGTATCATTGTTTAGTTTTACATTTTTTTCTTAATGCTCTTGTACTTCTTCTTGGGGTTCACCTCTCCAAAATCCTAGATTGGGCTATCCAATTTTCTCAACGACTCTTATTGAACTTTCTTATCTGCAATTGCTTGGTTCTTCCATTGGACAATCTGCTTCATCAACAGGATTTGAAATGTTAAGCCTCATCTATAGTGCTGGCATTGATGTTATGTCTTCAATATTCTCAAATATCCAGTAGTTAGATTATGGCCTCTCCTACTTCCTTAGCAGTTGTTGCTCAGGTTCGTTGCTACCCCTTTCCTCGATTTTCTGTTTGATATTCAAATTGGTTCCTCTATGCTCTCTTTTATCATAAATTGCTATCGACTCTACGTCTCCATATTGTGTAGTGGATACTTGAAGCATGGCTTCAACATCCTTATTGGGTCTTGCAAACCGTCTTGGTGCTAGATATGCATATAATATACAGAATAATGCTTCTTTTGTTGGCAACTTTGTCACTCCTACCTTAAAACAGATGCTAAAGAAAGAAGCCCAATTATAGATCTCCTTTCATTATCCTTGTCTGTGCACAACCACCTGGACAATGCAAGATCTGCCATTTCATGGAATGGCTTAATTTGATGCTTCTCACCAAAAATAAATTTAGCCCTAAATGGAGCAGAAAGTAAGACCTGGATTACCTAGGCTGTTACACAACAAATTAATTTGTTTCATCAGAGCGAGTATCATTCACATGTCCATGCCATGAAAAGTCATTACCTCTGGCCTCATGTCTAGTTCTCCATTTACGTCTTAAGTGAATTTGTCTCCATGACCATGATTGACACTGCAATTAACTCCATGGCACTTGCTTGCCTAATCTTTCCAAAAATTGGATCCTGAAATTGTCATGGATGCCAGAGCTCAGTATTACATCAATTTTTGTAGAGGCAATATGAGTGCTTGTTTTCTCATATAGATTTTATACTGTGAGAGGGTTTTCTCCACATGCATTCTAATAATGAATGCTCAAGGATTTCATCTGGCACTGCTGACCTCACAACAATGGGAAAATGTTTATTATCATTTTGTCAATGCTTCAGTCTTTTAATCTATAGTGGTACTTCTCATTTAAAAGGGACAGGAGTATGTAGTTGTCAAATTGCACACAGATCCAGTGTGGTTGACTACTTAATAGCACACGAAAAAGTATTAGACAAATAGAGCATTTTGGGATTGGAACTAAATTTACAGAATCTCCTTAGTTGCCTATTTTTTCCTCAATTAATAATGTGGTAAAACATGAGGTGAAAAACATATTAACTGAATATCAATGTCAAGGGGGGACACAAAGCCACCAAGAAGACAATGTGTTTGCACAACTTGGATTATGAAATCAAGAACATATTATGGCCTAAAACTCTTGAAGAAAAAAATGAAACCCTTAAAAACTTATACTAAAATTGAGTCAAGAATGTTTTCATTTGGAAAAAAAAAATCCGATCAAATGCCATGTAATGGATGGGTTGATGGTGAATGCAAATTAGCTCAAAAAATGATATTAAGTGCAAATATAGATGATAGGGTACTTTGGGCATACCAAAATCTAAGACAAAACAACTTTCTGCAACATGATAACTTGAGTGGCTTATACAAGTTATTATGTTTACCATCTATAAGTGTTGGTGGATATCTTAAGGATGTTTGGGAACATCACAGGAAGAACACAAAGTAAGACCTTTGTGGAATAATGTAGCGATAGTATTGAAGTGAATTGCAGCCGAGCTCAAGGAAAAAAGGAAAAAGCATATCCTAAGGATGTTTCAGAACATCACATACTGAAAGCAGACAATATCTTTGTGGATTAGTGTAGCAATAGTATTAAAGTGAATCTCAGCTGAGCTCAAGGAGAACAGGGAAAAAAACTTGTTTATGCACAATTTATATTTCTCTTTTTTCCCCCATCCCATAGATCTCATAGGGTCTTCCATGGATGAAATTAAAAATATTTCGTTCATTCATTTTGTAAATGTTTTTATTTCTTTCGTTGTCATTGTTTCAATTTTTATCGTGGTTGAGCATGTTTTTCTTTCTTCAGAGCATTAAAATTGCATTGGAATGTTGCTAATTCATTGAATTGAAACACAAGTATTAAATTTGAACTTTAGGACAACTAGATGATCCATGTGATGGATTAGGTGGGATCCAGGTAGGCTATGCATTATGGTCTGCTCAAAAGCTGTGGGAATTTTGAGTTTCCTCCAGATTTTTGCAGTTATTGGTTGCTTTTTCCAAATAATTGTACGTCTTTCTACTTTCTGAAAGTTTCTTTGAGTGCATGGTCACCTGTATAATTAGGTTGATGTCCACGTCTGCTTGCATGCCATAGGATGAAAGAGGTCTCACATGATGATTATGCAACCGAGAAAGATTTACTGTAGAGAATGTTTTGTGTTGTGGCTGATCTCACCCAATTAGCTAAGCTATCTGAGGTGTGCTGGGCATGACTTCTGGGAAGGGAATTTGCGCTGGATCATTTCTTTCCCTTAGGTGTGTTGATGCTCCATGGGACTCCTAGAGAATTTTATCTCTTTGAATGATAAAATTTCCATGGCATGATTTTGATGATTTCTTGAAGTCTCAAAGATTTTGCCTGAATACTTAACATTCAGCATGATGACTCAACAAATATTTATTTTAAGAAGATGATTTACAGATTTTCTTTAGGGATCGAACTAACCAAGTAAAAAACAGACCTTGACATTTATGACAGTCAACTACTATTATATATATTCAACTTAAGGACAAAAGTAATCTTAAGTAGCTGAAACAACAACTATCCCTTGTCAAAGTCTGTCTAGCAGTTAAACAGCATTGAGTTCATAGTCCCCTGGCCAAAAGAAAAACAGAAGAGCTAAAGCCGTCATTTAACAGTGTCAACAGTTAACTTATCTCTTGGAAAGTCAATTTTCTTAACTTGTTGCAGGATAAGAACCAACATCATATAATACAGTCAAGCAGCATAATTCCTGGCCAAACAGCAGCAACTTGGTCAATAAAAGATACAGGCCAAATACAGACATTTATTGATGGCATAGATGGATTTGGTGATGCCAACAATGATTCTTAACCATTTTTCTGTTCTATAAGTCCTTGTGGGTCAACAAAGCAGGATATTAGAAAATCTTTTATTTTGTATTTTTTATTTTTTGGGATAGTTTGGCCTTCATGGCCTGCCTTCATATGTTTCACTAGTAACAGTGTGGTGAATGGATGAACAAAATGCTTGCATTGCACCATTCAAATTAATATCCTTCCATTTTCATATTTACTATTCATTACCTGAATCATTTTTTTTTTTAAACATTGCAGATAGAGATCATGCTTGGGATGGTGCCTTCACACATGGTATTTTTGTTTTCTCTTTCTTCGATCTAATAGCATGTATTTCTTCCAAAATCAAAGCTTAATGTCAGTAAACAATATGTTTGTGAGGTCATTGCAGTTACCCAACTTCCGGCAATCTTCAAACATGGCTTCTCAACAAGCAATACAAACAGGTCAATCAGATCCTGGGATACAGGCTGGCCAACAGGGTCAGACGCCTTCAGGACAGAATCAAATCCAACCTGGACAGCAAACTCAGATGCAGGTTGGACAGAATGGTCAGTCCCAATTGCTGCAGCAAACCCAAAGCATACCAATGCAACAGTTAATGCAAACACCGCCTGTACAACCTCCAATTCAAAATCTCCAGCAATCTCAAACTCAAGTTTCACAACCAATATTGCAGTCTATGCAACCAGTGTCCGAAAATCTGCATTTACCAGCTCAACCTTCAATGCAACCTCCTCAAAATGCATTGATACAACCTCAAGTTCCTCCTATTCATTCAAGTCAGTCACGACAACCTTCTATTCAGCCAAGTTTAGGTAACGTACATCAACCGCCCCTTCCACAACAACCAAGGCCATCTTTGCAATCCCATCAACCTCCAGGTCAAGTGCAAAGTCAGCAAACTCAAAGTATGGCATTTAAACCATCAAGTAGTCTGCATCAGCAACCATCTCGACCAACTTTTCAGGTATGGATGCCAGTTCTTTGGTTTTAGGTAGCATTTATTGACTTCGTTATTAATAGGCTTCAGTGTTGATACCATTAGTTGCTTGTGTTCAAGGGTTGCCCCTTAACATTTGTTTGTTTTTAGTGAGGTTTATATTCTCATGTGATTTATAGCTGATAAAATGACAATGTTGTGGCAGCCTGGGATTCCTTATCAGAAGCATGCTCAGCCACCATTGCCAAATCTGCCACCTCCACAACAGTCCTATCAGGTAAATGGGTGATTGTTATGCGTTATCTAATTTAATAGACATTTTATCCTGATTAGCTTTCTAAGATTGCTTTGTTTCATCTTTTCTTGCAGGTTGGTTCTGGTAGTGCAGCTGTCACAGTCACACATGCAGGATCTGATGCAGTTGTCCAAAGTACAGGGCAAAGTAACTTGCCAACCAGTGCTGGTCTCCTAATTTTAGGTTCTGGTGGTGCAGTCCAAGGTGGAGGAGGAGGACATAATTTAGTCCAATATTTGAATAACATGGGGCCTGATGCACCTTGGGCACAGGTGCCCCTCTCAGCAGGAGGTTCACATTATCCTGCAGTGCCATCGGGGATGGGTGAGCCAGCTGGTGCATCTGGGGACTTAGCAACAGGCTTGCCTACTGCGGTGCCTTCTACTATAGAAGATGGAAGCAATAGGACTTATGCTGCTGTGAGTGGTGGTGGAACTGGCGGAATGGCTGCTGGGTCTTCAGAAAATGTCGTAGGTGCTAGCCCCCCTTATTCCCAGGGGCCCAGACAAACGCCTGTTGAAGTGATGCTGCAACCACAACAGCCTATGCCCCAGCTGGTAAGTTTGGAATTATCCTTAGCCTCAAGATTGATTACAGTACAGGTGCTTTCTGGTGCTGACTTGATGATGGTTTCCTCTTTGATCCAGCCCCAACTTTCTCCAGAAATTGAGTCTGCATTGCTCCAACAAGTTATGAATCTTACGCCAGAGCAGATAAATTCTTTGCCACCTGACCAGCAGCAAGAAGTGCTTCAGCTGCAACAGATGATTCGCAACAAGTAATAGATTTAGATTCTTCTTTTGTTTGTGTAATCCTATTCTGTTCAATCGCTCAATGGAGGCTTTCAAAGGAACAAAGCTGGTCAATTTTTGTTCCTCCTAAATTTGTTTCTGTTTGTAAAACAAACAGTCGGTGAACTATTTAAGCTCTTCATTAATTTCATTCTTGTATTTCAGCAACCGTTTTTAACTGTGCTTCTTCAATGCGATGTCTCAATTTGTCACAAATATATAGTAACAAATATGGCTTAGAATAATACCAACTGTATTCTAAAATGTTCAGATAGATGCGTATTCTTCTGCATTTAATTCTAATAGCTGATAATGGCCGTTATCCAATTTTATTGTTAATAATCATTTCTAACTTCCAAATGCAATATGTCAAAAGACGAGGATCATTAGAGAAGCAATGGGCTGGTGAAAAGTTTTCACTGACAGCTCACAGAAGATGGTTTTAGATAGAAACTTTTCTATAGTGTCACTTCAGCCCATGATCATCTCTTGAATTTAATTAGGTATTATTCCATGCTGAATTATAAGATTTGACTTTGAGTTCGTGTTTTGTGATCATAAAATAAAAAAAAAATTCATGAAGTTCAAAAAATAAAGATTTGTATCTTTGTTATTTTAAAATTTCAAATAAAAAATAATTTCTAAAATGTATCAAAAGCTGTAACCATCATATATTGATTAACACTTAAAACATTAAAATATCAAAAGCATGTTGTACAACTTGAGTGGGCCTAATGGTGAAGACCTGGGAATTCTAAATAGAAGATGTAAGGTTCGAATCTAGAAGGGGGTAAAAGTTGTACACCAGTTTAAATTAACATGATACAGGTGCGGTCCATTTGATTTCAACTCCATATTACTATCCAAATTTTATTGAATGACATAAGCTCAAGTGAATACAAACATGGGCTTTCAAATTGGAGAGCCAAGTTCAAATCTTACTAGCTGATATATGCATAATTGCTAGTTGTAATACCACTATGTGGTTTGTTGAAATATCTGTGATCTAATCTTATTAGGCCAAGGCTGATGGTGATAAGTGCCTAGGGGCACTATTGATGTAGCGTATGGGTGTCATTTATGTGAGCCTATGGACTATTGTGATGTATTCACCCTCAGTGTTATTGGTTAAACCACCTCTATGGTTAACCTTAATTAAAGGATTTAATACATTTATTATATTGTAATTTAACCTTCAAGTGAGGTTATGTTGGCTTGAGGTTAGTATTTAATTGGGGATTAGGTATAACTATTGATACCCTTGAATGATTGATCCATTGTATCAGTTTGTGATGTATGAGATCGTGGGGGTGCCTATAGGCACCCACCCCTTATCCTTTTTATCGATTCTCTTTCTTCATTTTGTTTCTCTCTCTCTACTTCTGTCTATTATGCTATATTTATTTTGCTCTTACATTGTTTTGCATATGATTGTGGTGAATGTGTCCTTCGAGATGTTTCTGGAAAATATTGTGAATTCCAACATGATATCAGAGCAAGGATCGGAGCTACATCACTTGGTTAACACAAAAGTTCTTATTTGAGTGATAAGAGAAGCAATCTTGAAAACCCTTTGTTTTCGATGGTGGAGGGATTGAGGAAATGCGAGCTTCTCCTCATAAGTTTGTCCAACGTTTTCATGCAACAACCTCCTACCAACGTCTCTCCAAACAGATAACTCCTCTTCAGAAACAGTTGGATACTCAGGCTAGCATCATACTCTCTTTGCAGGATCAAGTGAAAGATGGTAGTTGCATCATCACGGATATTTAGAGTAAGATTCGGGATCAGCAAGACACTATCACTCAATTATAGACTGTACACACAGAACGATCTCCTCAAGTCCTAATTTTCATTCTGAAATCTCAAAGATCCGAGAAGAGCAAGTTGCTCTTTTGGCTGAACAAGAACGTCCCAAGGAAGCATCCATTGAACAAAGTCAGAAATTAGTTAATCAACAATCTTGGGTTCAGGGTGTAACCAGGAAGAACCCCCCTCCTTTAGTTGAGCTTGTTGTCTAAGCTAAGTTTGAAGAGGAAAGGGTTTGCAATGCTAAAGACCTCAATATTAGGGTCTGTGGAGTGCCCAAACCAACAAATCCGCTTCAAGCCGACAATACCTTCATTTATAACACTCGAGTTAAAAAACATCACCCTCGAGAAAGCATGGGTCTCTCCTGATTCCACATTGGTCATACGCTTCAAGAATGCGAAAGAGCGTATGAAGGCCTTGAGGGCCAAACAAAAATTATTCAATCTCCACGACAAGATCTTTCTTGATGAGGACCTTACACAAATCCAGGTTGATGAATTGAGGAAAGCCAGAGAGCAGGTAGTTGCAGCCATAAAAGCCAACAAATGGGTAGTAATCCATAATATGCGTGCAGTGATCAGGAACTCCCCCCACCAGGGTGGTCCAAACCCTTACCCACTAAATGACTCCTTTGGCACGAAAGGGGGGGGGGATTGATAACCTGGCTATAGCCTGTTAGAATTGTAATGGTATGACATGGTCTGCCCTAGGGTCCCTTGTTGATGTGATTAGTGGATATGATATCATTCTCATTTGTGAGACACATGAGAGCCTTGAGTGAGCCTTGCCATCACTGGTTACTTCTGGTGGTCCAGTTGTCGGCAACTTGTCGTTCTGGGGGGGGAGGGGTCGAGGGTCGGGAGGTGTTGCTACTCTTACTAGGGATAGACTCCAGGGTACTGTGACCCCACTTTCCTCAGATCCCCACTCTAGATTCCTATGGATTAAAACTTGTCACCCACCTCTTCAGGATATCTTCATTGCCATTTGTTTTTTTTTTTTGAATTTACATGGTGGAATCGGTAGCCGCCACGAATCTGGGCAGGCTTTCCGGCTTTAATGGCCTCCACAGTATTATGTGTTGTCCGCCCCGGAAGCCGCCACACAGTTCTTCGCGCAGTTTGCCCCAATAACCACCATGCCACAATCATTTTAAACCTTTTACGCCGCTGAAAGCACTAGGAAAGGGACAAGCGTTCAGTCCAGTGAGGCTCGAGATTTGAACCTTGGACCTCTGCCTCCCTTACGGGGTTTGGTCTACACCTCGGACCTCTTCATTGCCATTTGTTACTTCCCCCCACAACGTCCAATTTTGCTATACATACGGATGGGGACCCTTTTCAAGACCTTTATGAGGACATCACTAGGTACTCGACTTCAAGGGAGGTGCTTTTGCTGGGAGACTTAAATGCTTGGACCAGACCTATGCAGGTTTCTCTCCACGACCTCACAACAGAGGAGATGCAGACTCTTGAATTAGATCCTGATGGCCTTGGTTTTGCTCGAACCTCCATTGACACACATGTTACTGCTTACAGAAAGCATCTTCTTGAGTTGGGTGAATCCAACAGGTTTGTTATTCTCAATGGTCTATCTTGTTTCCTGGATTCTTGTGGGTTCACTTGTTTTCCTCACAACGGTGGTGCCAATGTTGTGGACTATGCTCTTTCCTCCACCACCCTCATCCCATTCATTTCTTGGTTCAGCGTTTCTAATAACCCTCCCCCCTTATTGATCACTTCGTTCTTTCTCTGACTTTCTCCGTTGTTTCCCTTCCTATTATTCCTCCACTCCCGCCCCTTGGGTTTCTATAGACTTTGACTACTATTATTCCTTTACTTACATGGATTGTTTGCGTCAGGTTCTCCTAAGGCTGTCTTCTCTCCCCGTTGCTACTGATCGTTCTGCTTTCTTAGTCCAAGCTATTTGGAGGGTAGCATTGGACTCTTACCCCCACACCATCCGCTCCCCTCCTTGCCCTCATTCCCCCAATCATTGTCCCATGAACATCTGGTACAACGAGGATTGTAAGTCTGCCCACCGAAGGTTGAAATGTACCATTCAGTACTCTCCCAAGCTCATTGCCACCTCCCACAAAGACTACAGGTTGCTCCTCTAGAAGAAGTCACCACCTCATATGTGTACTTGGGGGTTCTCTTCACTAGACCCACCTTTGGTTTGAAACCCACCGTCCAAGCCCGAGTGTGTAAGGGGTATGTAGCTTTGTCTTTGCTTGAGAGGAATTGCTTCAGAGCACATTTCCAGGATATTCCTATAAAGATGAGAATCTTTGATGTTTTGGTCAAGCTAACTATTACATATGGGTCAGTGGTTTGGGGTCCCAGTCTTGGCCCGACTGAATGGTCCCTTGTTGAACGAGTACAAACACTTTTTCTTCGAAGATTCATTCGTTGCAAGAGCACGGTCCCCTGTTCTATTATTTTGGCAGAGTTTGGGGCCTCTCCTCTTCGGCTTGAGATTATCTTTTTGATTATCGCCTATCTTCACAGGGTTCGTACTTTGGGAGATACCCCCTTGGGATGTAGACAATACCCTTACCTTGCCCTTCGCTCCTTGATGGACCTCTCTTCGAGCTGTTAGGGGGATCGGAGGAGATGGTATTTTCAGATCTCTACACTTCTGGCCAGCATTTAGATACAGATTGATAGGCTGCCCCCTTATTCCTTGGGTGTTCTCCCCCCCTCTCGGAATAATAAGGAGAAGGTACTTCACGAGATCCGAAAGGATGTTAGTCTCCAGTATACTAGCTGCACATGGATTTCTCCCGTTGCCCCTCTTTCCCCCAAATTGTCTTTCTACCACGAGCACTTCCTTCAGATTCAAGATGACTGGATAGTCCCTCCACAGTATCTTCAATAGGACACAATGCATAACATTTGGATCCCGATTGGACAACTTAGGGTGTGCTCCCACCAACTTTGGGTTGAGTCAGATCACCATCTTCCGATGGAGGAGCGGGTTTGCCTTTTTTGTTCCTTGGGAGAAGTTGAAACCCTGCATCACTTTATTTTTCAATGTCCCATATACTATGAGATCCGAGGTAGATTTCATTGCCTTTTCAGGGATAGCTCTCGATCTCTATCCACCTTCTTCAGATACTCGGACCAATGATGTCTCACTATTTTTCAGAGGGACAACTTAGTTTCATTGATAGAGAAGCTCTCCTCCAGGTGGATCACACCCTCCTCACCCTCGACCCACCACAACCTACTTCAACAACTATGATGGAATGAGTGATACCGGACAGAAACATCCCATATCAGCTTGTTCGGACAGAGGTAGGGTCACTAGACATCGCACCCATAGTTCATTGGGGCCCCGCATTAGTGATGGACAGAGACAAATCATGGATTTCTTCAACATAGATTCTTCGGCCTCGACTGTTAGGAGAGACTAGTTTTTGGGGGCGTTGGAGTTTGCCCCTTAGGGCTGCTCATCCCCCCCTCTCCCTTCATTTTTCTTGGCGTGCACTCCATTTTTGGATTGCAGCCCTCCCCTTTCCTCTTTTCTTTATTCCCATTCGATTTGGCCCGCTTTTCGGGTCTCGTCTTTGGATTTATCTTAGCTTCTTTCTTTGTTGGGTGCTTTGGCCCGCTTGTTGACAGTTATTGTTGTCCTTTTTATAGTCCCATTGGGTCTTTTTTGGCCCACCGTGGACATTAATAATATTTCATTTCATTTCTTAACTCCAACAGGTGCTATAGTGTATCGGTTGGTATCCTTGCTTGTGGTCGATAGGTTCTATGTTCAAACCACAACATTAATCCTTTTTGTTGTCTTGTGCTCAAGTCGGTTCTTATAAGGAAACAAGGCTGTTTGTTTCAAATGCATGCGATGATGCAACGGTTTGTTATCCTCTTCGTATAGAAGAGGTCAGTGGTTCGAAGTTTGTTGGGTATCCAACCATTCAAAAAACCTTTATATATATAAATGTAGTGTTTGCGCCAATCAGATCATTCGAAATGTCAATTGATGATTTGCTGATCCGAGTGCAAGTGGTAGAAGACTTCAGTAATACAATGCCAAGTGGTAGTCAATGATTCGTCAAAACTCCTCTAAATTTGAAATTTTTTTGAAAGATTTATTTATTTTTATTTCAAGTGCTAATCCACCCAACATTCCAAAGGCCATAACTTTTGCATATGGAAGCGTTTGGAGCTCATTTTTTTCATATTGCACGATTTTTCAAGCCCTACATGTTGGTGACATCAGTTTAAGAGCTTGTTACAGTTCTATGGGATACTTGTGCAAAATGGATCCTTTGGCATATGTTACTCATCTTAATGGGCAAAACTACAACACTTGGTCAGTACAAATGGTAGGATTACTTACAAGTAAGAATCTATGGTTCATTTTTAATGATGGAATAGCAGGTCTTGATGATCATAAGCTAGCAAAAAGGAGGAGGAAGCACTTGGTCTCTTTTTTATGTTAGTAGAACCAAATGTACTTTTCCACATAAGAGAGAAGACTAATCCCATTCAAGTGTGGGTAAATTTGAAGGATCTCTATGGAAAAATAAGTGCAAGTGAAGTTAACAAGATAGAGACAAAGCTGTCCAATCTCAAGATTTCAGAATTTGCCTATCTTGCTTCAAAAGCCTTAAAGGCTGACCTAGATATGGTAGGAGGCAAGGTAAAAGGTGATGAAGAGTATGTAAAGTCTATTACCTCAAATCTTACTCCACTTTTTCATACAATTGGGTTGGTTCTTTATGTGAATGCTATGACTATCAAGGATCCACAACCTATAACTCTTGAAGGTCTTTTTCAAACTTCTTGTTCACTATGAAGTTGCTATGAAGAATTGTGGAGCTCTTCCTCATATACAGGCTCATCCGAAGGACATCAAATCAGTGGAAACAAAGGCTTAGCTGCCCAAGGGCAAGTCAAAGATTCCAAAGAAGTCAAACTCATGTGAATACTGTAGAAGGGAGGGAACATTCCATCAAACATTGCATAAGAAGATTGAAGCAGAATTTTTGAAGTTAGGTTGAAGCTTTATGATAATGAAGATGAAGATTGCAAAGCGAAGGTCCACTAGAGCTGTTAGGATCCCACTATAAAATAAACTCAAATAAACACACTTTCACACAATTGCTTGGAAATAAACTCACATAAACATCATATTAATATTCAGAACAAAATACACATTATAACAAAAATTTGCATAAAGGAACAATCTCACAATAAGATAGAATCGCAGGCCTCTTCCAGGGGGCAACCTCCTTCAACACTTGATTAATTTGCAAAAAGATGAATACATTGGTGCCTTCAAGGGTATTTAAAGAGTTCCCTTCCATGGTTGGCTTACATGCAAAATGCCACCTGGATTACATGCATAATGCCACCCGAATTACATGCATAGTGCCACTCGAATTACATGCACAATGCCACTCGAATTACATGCACAAGGCCACCTTACATAACCTATCTACCATGTGTTACATAAAAAGGGTGCCATTTGTCATAGGCACTATATAAGCTAATACTTAGAACATTACAAAATATTAATCATGGGTACTACCCACGTTATTTAGGAATTATTACATCATGGAAGTTATTACATTAAGGGTTAGGATGGGATCCTAACATGTCCTTCCCTTTGAAGAAGCTTTGTCCTCAAAGCTGAAATGAGGAAACTATTGCTGGAGTTGGTGGAGAGATTCCCATGTAGCATCTTCAGGTTGAAGCCCATGCCACTGAACCAGGATCTCTGTAATTGTACGGTTGCGAAGAGTGTGAGTCCGATGATCCAATAACTACTCAGGTTCAAGTAATATGGAGCCTTCTTCATCCAATTTAGGAAGTGTGGATTGAACCTGTACCTGTGTGCCCACAAATTTCTTGAGAACGGAAACATGAAAAATCGGATGAAGCTTGGAAGTAGGTGGAAGTGCCAATTTGTAAGCTGTGGGGCCAATCCTTTGTAGAACCTGGTAAGGGCCATAGAATTTTGCAGCAAGCTTCTGGCACCTGCGAAGTTGTAGGGATGATTGTTTGTATGACTGCAAGCGAAGGAAGACCATATCACCTACATCAAAACTACGCTCAGAACGATGCTGATCAGCTTGTTGGCGCATCCGATTTTGGGCCATGTTAAAATTTTGCTTAAGTTGGCGAAGGACCTCGGTGTGTTGACTCAGAGTGTTGTCGACGGCCTGGACATTGGAGCTGTTAGGAATGTAAGAGGAAGGCGTAGGTGGAAGGCGCCCATAGACTGATTCAAATGGTGTGAGTTTGGTTGCGGTATGATAGGAAGTGTTGTACCACCATTCGGCCAAGGATAGCCATTTGGCCCATTGAGTGGGATGATCTGAGACAAAGCAGCGAAGGTAGGTTTACAAGCATTTATTAACAACTTCTGTTTGACCATCCGTTTGCGGATGGTAGGCTGAACTCATTTTGAGCTGAGGCCCCTGTAACTTAAACAACTCTTTCCAGAAATGACTAGTGAAGGTGGGATTTGTTAGTATATAGCATATATGTCATTTTTCATTACATTATTTGCAAAAGGGTAGCACTCTCTAGGTTGGTTTATTAACCACCAAGTTGGTTTGATAAACCAACTCATAACTACATTGTAACCTTTATAATGAATCAATCAGAATGAATGATGTGCTTCGTCAAGTTTTATATGGTATCAGAGCCAGGGAATTTTTTCTTTTAGATAATGTGCATGGACAATATGGTACATTCTCTGCCATTCCATCGCACTCTAGGAAAATAGATCCATTGATGCTATAGATGAATATTTGTTTTTTTTTCCATTTGCAATATTTATACTGTGGCATGAGAGCGTGTTCTATTCACCTGTTGAACAACAACACTTCCCCCTTGAAATGGTTTCATGACTATTGAAGTCGGACCAAGTTGAATCTCAATACGCATAGGCGGAGATTGAACAGACGGTGTTTGCAGATAATCTGCAATTTTGACCAGAGTCATTAAGACCTTTTTGCGACTATATTTACGTGTGCAGCAGGCATATCTATCCTCAACGAAGGAGAGTGTTGTTGGCGGCATGTCTCACAGAGCGCGCAGATGATCCGGAAGTGCCATTTGTTGCACGATGAGCCGTAAACGCAGTGTTTTTGTCCCTGTTGATTGGTGAACTCCAGGCAAGCATAAGGTGTAAGAGAACGACGTTCAAAGCAAGAACATGCTTTCTGTGTGACGTGATTGGAGTAGGTGCCTCGCCGTGGCTCCCATCCTACACTGCTACAGTGGGCTAAGTGTTGTGATTGGAGGTCAGACGCGGTGATCGTGTGACAAAGCCGATGTTTGCTGTGACGACAACCAAACGGAGTCCATACCGGTGATTGATTTGCTGGAAACCCTAGTGACATGTCGGTTATAATGATTTCATGACGTGGAGGAGAGTGCTGGTGGTGGCAGCCAACCATGCCCAAAATTGGTCCACATCAGCGACTCGTCACAAACCTCCATGCCTGTCTTTCCATATGCGATGGCAATAGTGGAATAAGGCGGTTGCGGTGTCTTTGAAGACACAACCACCATTGTGGCGAAGGTGGTTCAAGGTCCTTGCTAAAGACGCTCGCCAAGGGGAGGTTGGGATTTCAAACCCCATAGAGGTATTTTTTGCCATAAGCAACTTTTCACATTTTTTGTTGACAAGAAAACCAAAAGTTGCATTTTTTTTCAAAACAAGAAATGAGTGGCAATTTTTTTTAACTAAAAACAAGTTTTTTCTTTGGAGGGATAAGGGCTTCATTTTTTGTGTTGTTTCCTTCCAAGAACACGAAACTCTTTTGCCACTTAAACCCTAATGCTAAGAACCTATTTTGGAGTCATAAGGAAAATTAGTTTCTTTTGCATTTTTGAAAGGGTGTAAAACACAATTTTTCCTTCTTGTTCATTTTGCATCCAAAAAGGGGGGATAAAAGCATTATTTTTTCTTGCAAAATTATAAGACAAAGGGGGGGAAATTTGTGGAATTGAATATATTTTTTTGCAAACCAAAACCTCACATATTTTGCAAAAATCATTGTAACAAAGATGCATTTTCGGTGGACACCGACATCTTAAACAAAAATTGGCATTGTACATAGGTGCATTTTCGGTGGAAACCGACACCTATAGTTAAAATTTGTGGGCATTTGTGATTGTTTCTTTTGCATTTAAATATTCTTTTTTCTTGCATTAACAATCATAAATTAAAAAAATATAAGACCCCAAATTTATACCCTATTTGTGCAATTTATTGCACAACAACGTTCGGTATTTGAGATACCTCTGGTCCACACTTACAGGTAATGTTGTCGTGCTTTGGACTACTGTATTCGCCGCCTAATATAGCTGCAACAACGACGTCTGAGCTTGTTCTCTATAAATCATCGGGGAGAAATAAGGCAAACCAATTTTTTTTTCCATTTCATACCCACATCGTGATTGTTGTTAGGCGTAAATCCTGACGAAAGTTTTTTTTCCAAAGTGTTTAGGGGAAGTTACGCCCCACGCATGAGGAATAAAACTTTCTATGGTAGGTGTCATTAACAACACGATGCCCTTTCAGTATCGCCTATGTTCAATATATTATGCTTCTCATATGTACTTATAGTCTCCCTCACGTAAGGGTGGGTACATATTGAGTAGTATACTATTCATATATACCTATAGTCTCCCTCATGTAAGGGCGGGTATATATTGAATAGTTACAATATAAATATCTGGCAGGTATAAAGAAAGGGAGACCAATTGGTGATATAAGGAACCTTCATAATGGCCACAATTCATAAGTATCTCTTAGATTCACAATTGTTGAAAGGTCCTAACTTTGTTCCATGGAAAACAAAGATGAAAGCCATACTTCAGTTGGAAGATTTATGGGATGTAGTGACTGGCACTACAAAATGCCCTCAGGCAATAGGAATAGATCAAGATGCTTGGGATAAGAAAGACAAGAAGAGTCTCGTGTTTATCTTGCTTGCTACTACAGATGAGGTGCAGCCTCATATTTGTGATGCCAAAACTAGTAAGATAGCTTGGGATGCCTTGATCACAGTATATGAAGGAAAGAATCAATCCACTATTCTACACCTTCAAACTCAACTACATAATCTCAGTATGAATTCTGGGGAAACAGTTGATATATTCCTTTGCAGAGTGGCTGACTTGAAAGCCAAATTGAATGCCATGGGAAAACCAGTGGATGATGATATCTTGAACTCTGTCATCTTGAGAGCATTGCCAAATTCCTACAAGATGTTGATCACTTCTCTCAATGTTTCTGGTAGACAAGTATCATTTGTGGAGCTGGTAAATTTGCTTCAGACTGAGGAGGCAACTCAGGTCCAGAAAGATGATGTGCCAGATAATGCTCTTTCCACACAACAAAGTGGTAAAAAACAAGGTCAGTTTCAAAAAGGGGGTCCTTCTTCCAAAGGAAAAGGGAAGCAAAATCAGTAGAAGGATACAAAATATTGCAAGATTTGTGATATGAATAACCATGACACCAACAGGTGTTGGTTCAAAAACAAGCAACAAAACGATAGAGGTCCTCAGAAGAAGGGCAAAAACAAATAGAAATACAACAAACATAAGCAATCTAAAGGCCATGTTGCTTATGCTGACTCCAACTCAGACTCAGATTCTCCTGGGTCCGATTCAAATTCTGACTCTGAAAGAGCACACAAGGTGCTCATGACCCATACTTCGTCTTCCTAGATAGATGTTGTATGGTATATTGATTCAGGAGCTAGCAAACACATGATTGGGGACAAATCATGGTTTGATACTTTTGTGGAGAAAGAGGGTAAGCCAGTCACAATTGCTGACAATCAAGTCTATCAAGTAAAGGGAGAAGGGGATATTTTTGTGTCCCTTCCTGATGGTAATTGTCAAATTGAGAAAGTTCTCTATGTTCCAGGTTTAGCCAATAATCTGCTCTCAGTCACACAAATGTTGGATAGAAACATGGATGTCGTGTTTCGAGTTGTCAAAGGCAAGAAGAGATGTTTTATCACCCACAGTGGTAAACATGTTGCAACCGGATCCTACAAACATGGCTTGTTCATTCTAGATGCACTTTCAACTCCTCATGTTGCTCTGGCTGCAACTACAAAGGAGGCCACCTCTCTCTGGCATAGACGTTATGGGCACCTCAGTTCTGGATATTTGCTTGAATTACACAAATATGGGATGGTGAAAGGTCTTCCACCACTCTCATCTATCTTACCAGTTTGCTCGGATTGCTTAGCAAGGAAGCAACACAGAGTACCTTTTGAAGCCAGCTCCTCTCGAGCTACAAACCCTTTAGAGCTGGTACATACCGATCTGTGTGGTCCTATGCCAACCAGCTATGGTGGGAAGCAGTATTTTCAACTATTTGTTGATGATTACTCATGAAAGATGTGGGTTTTCTTTCTTCAGTTGAAATCAAAAGCATTTCTCTACTTTCAACAATTCAAGAAACTTGTTGAGAAGGAGTCGGGTTGTTTGATAAAAACCCTCCGCTCGGATCGAGGGGGGGAATACACCTCTGAAGAGTTTTTAGAGTTTCTTAAGAAACATGGGATCAAAAGACAACTGACTACAACCTATACACCTCAGCAGAATGGAGTTGCAGAAAGGAGAAATCGTTCCATTATGGAAATGGTTCGATGTATGCTAAAGGGAGCACATCTTGAGGATCAATATTGGGCAGAAGCAGTAAACACAACATTATACCTCCTAAATAGAGCACCCACTAGAGCTCTACAAGGGAAAACACCACAAGGAGCTTGGAGTGGTAAGAAACCTTCCATTTCTCATCTAAGGGTGTTTGGATGTAAAGCATTCATGCACATTCCAAAATAGAAAAGGAGGAAGTTGGATGAGAAAACCCTGCAGTGTATCTTTCTTGGCTATGATGAGTATTCAAAAGGTTATCGATTGATTGATCCTAAGACCAAGAAGACACACGTAAGTAGAGATGTTGTATTTGATGAAGCTTTCACATCAAAAGACACATCCACAACTGTATACCTAGATGAAGAAGAACCTAAGAAGGAGGTTCAACTTCCACAACAACAACAAAAAGTCCCAAAATGGTATACTAGCACTTTGAGAGATGCTAAGTTGAATTCCCTTCCAGATCTATCTCTAGATAGGCCATGTACTCGTAGTATGACTCAACAGATGAGAGCAGAGGAATCTACTTCAGAGGTTGACGAACTTTGTCAACACTTTGATGATTTGTCAATGGGTACAAAAAATGATAGAGAAGAAGATGAAGATGAAGAAAAGATTTATATGTCTACATTGAATGCAAATGAACCCACAACGGTTCAATCTGCACTTGATAAACCATAGTGGAAAGAGGCCATGGATGTAGAACATAAGTCTCTCATAAAAAATAATACTTGGAAGTTAGTCGATCTGCCAACAGGAAAGAAACCCATAGGCTGCAAATGGGTGTTCAAAGTGAAGTATAAGGCAGATGGATCTATTGATAAGCATAAAGCCCGACTTGTTGCTAAGGGATATGCTCAAAAAGAAGGCATAGACTATGAAGAGACTTTTGCCCCTACTGCAAAAATGACTACCATTCGAGTACTTTGTGCCATGGGAGCTCAGTTTGGGTGGAGGTTGCATCGGATGGATGTTAAAAGTGCCTTCTTGAATGGTGACTTACAGGAAGAAGTATACATGACTCAACCAAAAGGATTCATGGTCGAGGGGCAAGAACAAAAAGTATGCAAGTTGATCAAATCCTTGTATGGGCTAAAACAAGCTCCTCGAGCTTGGTATATCAAGATAGACAGTCACCTTGTGCAACATGAATTCAAAAGAAGTCCTTCAGATGCAAATCTCTATATTAAGAAAAATGGTTCTGATATAGTGATCCTTGTACTTTATGTAGACGATCTGATCATAACAAGAAGCTCGAAAAGAATGATTGACTTAGTGAAAAATGATTTGAAGCAATCATTTGAAATGATAGATCTAGGACTTCTGCACTATTGTCTTGGTTTAGAAGTTACTCAACAAAGATTTCATATTAGAGTAACACAAAAGAAATATGCCAAGACTTTAGTAGAAAAATATCGGATGACTAACTGTAAGTCAAAAGCAACTCCAATGGAGCAAGGACTTAAGTTATCTCGATATGATGAATCACCTCAGGTAGATGGTACTCTCTATCGCCAATTGATTGGGAGTCTCCTATATCTGACAAATACCAGGCCAGATCTCAGTTTTGCTGTGGGATATCTTTCAAGGTTCATGCAAGAGCCTAAGATGAGTCACCTGGAAAGCAACAAAAAGAGTTCTTCATTATGTTCGTGGTAGTACAAATTATGGTCTAGAATACAAAAAGAATAATAAGTTTTTCTTACTAGGATACACGGACTCGGATTATGCTGGATCCATTGATGATCGTAAATCCACTTCTGGATATGTTTTTCATCTAGGATCTGGACCTGTCTCATGGCATAGTAAGAAGCAGCATGTGGTTGCTTTATCTTCTATAGAAGTAGAATATCGTGCAGCCAGTGAAGCAGTCTGCGAGATAATGTGGTTAAGTCGCATTCTTACAAACATGGGTCTTCCAAAGAATCTTCCTCTTCATTTGTTTTGCGACAATCAAGGTGTTTTGAATCTTGTCAAAAATCCAAATTTTCATGAACGTACCAAACATGTTGATACCAGATGTCATTTCATTCGAGATGAAGTTCCCAAGCACCATATACAACTTCAATACATTCCTACTGATGCGCAAGTTGCCGATATCTTTACCAAAGCACTTGGACGTATCAAATATGAAAAGTTTCGAGATACTATTGGAATTTGCCAATAATGTAATAAGGGGGGATGTTAGCATATATGTCATTTTCATTACATTATTTGCAAAAAGGGTAGCGCTCTCTAGGTTGGTTTATTAACCACCAAGTTGGTTTGATAAACCAACTCATAACTACATTGTAACCTTTATAATGAATCAATCAGAATGAATGATGTGCTTCATCAAGTTTGATAGGATCACGATCAGATACAATGGAGGTGGGCATGCCATGAAGGCGAAATATGGAGTCAAGAAAAATTTGTGCAATAATGGATGCTGTATAAGGATGGGCAAGGGCACAAAAGTGAGCATATTTTGAAAGGCGGTCCACTACCATGAAAATAATTGACTTGCCTCCAGATTTAGGGAGCCCTTCTATAAAGTCCATGGAAATGTCGGTCCAAACCTGATCCGGGATAGGCAATGGCTGAAGAGTGCTTGGAGAGTGCATTGTTTCACCTTTCATCCTTTGACATGTGTCACATGCAGCAACAAAAGAGCAGATGTCCCGTTTCATACCTTTCCAAAAGAAGGTGCGCTTGAGTCGCTCATATGTTTTAAGGAACCCTGAATGGCTTGTAGAGGGAGTGGCATGCAATTCCTTCATGAGGAGCTCTCGAAGTGGGGACTTATGAGGTAGAACCAGGCGTTGATGGTAGCGCAGATCATGACCATTCCAATTATATCTTGGTGTAGAATCTAGATCATCCATTGGTGAGGCTATCAAAGCTTGCAAATCTGCATCCTTACGTGCTTCTTGATGCAAGGAATCAATCCATTGGGGAAGTGGTGCTGAGATGGCACACAACATACTTACGGTCTCCATTTGGCGAGAAAGAGCATCAGCCACAATATTCTCCTTTCCATTTTAGTAGGTGATATCATAATCATAGCCCATGAGTTTAGACACCCACTTTTGTTGGTCAGGCGTGGCAACTATTTGTTCCAAAAAATATTTGAGACTTTGATGGTCGGTTTTGATGGAGAAGTGACGCCCAATGAGGTAAGGTCGCCATTGTGTGACTGCATGCAATATGGCTAACATTTCCTTAGCATATGTGGATTTCCCTAGATTACGATCAAAGAGTGCCTTGCTAGTAAAAGCCACAGGTCGTCCTTCTTGCATCAATACTGCCCCAATACCACGACCAGAAGCATCACTTTCAATGAAAAATGGTTTAGAGAAATCTGGCATGGCTAAGACGAGAGTGGTCGTCATAGCATGCTTGAGTTCAATGAAGGCTTGGTCAGCAGGCCTTGTCCAAGTGAAGGAATATTTTTTCAACATGGAGGTGAGGGGGGCAACTATCTTCCCATAATTGTAGACAAATTTGCGATAATAGCCTGTAAGCCCTAAAAATCCTCGAAGTCCCTTGAGGGTGTGAGGTTTCGACCACTCTTGAACTGCTTGGATCTTCTTAGGGTCAACCTTGGCACCATCCTGTGAGATAATGTGTCCCAGATACTCTACTTCAATAAGGCCAAAGGAACACTTGGACCTTTTGGCAAAAAGTTTATGGGTGACCAACAGCTGTAAAGTTTGATCCACATGATTGAGGTGTGTAGCACCCTAAAATTTGCGCAGTTAAACCCTTAGTAAAATATAAAAGATAAAAATTTAAATTTTAACCCCAAAACTGCCCCAAAATCTCTTGTTACCTGCTTCCCTTCTTTTTTGCACCATTTTTAGGATTTGTTTTGACCGTTGGACGATATCGTCGCATATCGGACGAAATCATCCCCGATCTGACGAATTCGTCTGAAACAGAGCGTCCAGACGATTTCGTCCTAAAACTAAATTTTCATAATTAGCTTCTATTTCAACAGCCTCTCCAACTTGGGCAGAAGCGCGTCTGCGCAGTTGGAGATTCCCCCATTGGAGATCTCCCAGATTGGGATGATCTCCAACCTCCTAGCCTCCCCCTAATCCTATATAAACTAGGATTTTTCTAGTTTATCCCCCTGAACCCCCTAGCTGATGGATTTCCCTACAGATTTAGTTCCTTATTCACTAGAGCATCCTCGCACTACTGTCTGCATTCTGTATTTCATGTTTTCTTGCAGGAACTCTACTATTTTTTAGTCGAAGCTAGCTCGGATCGTCGCAAGCGATCCCGGATGATTTTGGATGATCTTGTCGAGGAGCGCAGATGATCTCGTACGATTGGAGGTGATCCCAATCGTAGTCCAGATTGGGGGCAATCAGAGTCTAGAGTTTGCATTTCCTTAGCTTTTTTGCATTGTTCCTATTATACATTATCTTAAATTATTATGTTTATGCATCTTGGAGTTCACCTCATTTAGCATAACCGCATGATAAAGTTAAAATCAATCATTAAATCTATTGCATTTCTCTTATTTGTTATTTGAATCCATTATTTAGGCATGTTTGCTATTATTTCTATCATTCTCCTTTGCTTCTGCAATTGCATATTTGGTATTTTGTATCTATTTTTGTGATTGCAGGTTTTTGACGAATTCGTCTGACGAATTCATCAGATTTCAGATGATTTTCGATCTCAGATGATCGACTATGATTTGAGATGATTATGTGAAATATCAGATGATTACGTATGAGTTGAGATGATCTGGACTGCTACAAAACTCAGAATCTTCATCAGACATCCAGAATCAGGTATGTACTGTTCTAGTTAGCATATTCTCTGTGTTTAGCATTCATTCCTATTTTTGTATTCATCTAAATCTGTATTGGCATATAGAATAGTTTAGATTCATCTTGGCCAAACCTAGGAATTGAATGATTAAAGTACAAAAATGAACACATCAAACCCATTCTCAACCTAGGCGTGGAAACTGCCACTCAAAAGTTTCCTGGTGAACCCACCATCCATCAAAAATTCACCTTTATACTCCTCCCCCAAGAGGCGGGACCTTCAAAGGGCCTCTCAGTCCGAGGTATTGTCCCATCCTTCTCGCATCCCCCTTCGGGCGCGGATCCTATAGCCTGAGGGTAAGGATGCAAAAAATTTGGAGCGATACATTTTGGTGAACCCGACGTGAAAACTAAAAACCTTTTGAAAACAATCCAAAAAAAAAAAACAAAACATAAATGCATTTAGAATCAAAGATTGCATATCATATTTAGATGGTAGATTATAATAAAATATGAGTTGTCACCATTAATGTTGAGAATCAATTAGCAGCTATAGAGATTAATTCTTTGCTTAGAGTATCTCAAACATATAGAGTCCCACCTTTATGGGACGAGCTTAATAGGAGATTGAATATCATTAATTCTAGATCAACCGAACTTAGGCAAATTAAGAGGTTTGTCCTAGATAGAATCCTGGATCTCGATCAAGTGACCTTATATCATGAACTTCAAAGAGCTTGCCATAGGTGGTTAGCAGATAAAAGAGCCCTTGTGTCTTCTGAATTGTATACCTTTGAGGAATATCTCGAGAATGCAGTTGTAGTACATAAATTTCTATCTCGTATAGAGGATCAAGAGGTCGTTCTTATGGATAGACAAAGATGGAATAGAGTTCCTAGAGCTGTGTTATATCGAGAGTATTGCCATGAAATCTATTTTTACAAATCAGAATATGAAACAGATAATATCACTATAGCACACTTTATCAAGTTCTTGAAAAACCATTTCCAATTTGAAGAGGAGCATTTTATGACTCTTGATGAACTTGATCCTATCAATGACATCTATAAACTATTTATAGAAAACTAAGCTATTCTTTTATTATTGTTATTTCTTGTATTTAGTGTGTTGTTTGTTGTCTTTATAAGCATAAAAAAAAAATATATATATATAAAATAAAAATAAAAACAAAACAAAATCATAACAAAAAATCAAAACATTTTCTTTTAAGCATTATAGTAGGTATATAATTAAAATATATACCTCCCAAATTTGTTGCAAATATATTAATATATATTTGCTAAAATCTAAATTTAGACATAATGACTAGACTCAGGAATGGAAAACAAATTGAAGTAGAAGAAGATTGGTTAAGGAAAATAGAAAATAACCCAGATGTCCTTCCTGAAGACCCAATTCAGGAAGAAGGAACCTTAGACCAACAAGAAGAAGAATTTGTTGTAGGAAATGAACAAAAAGAAAATGATAGAGAGGAAGGATCCTCATCCCCTAAAATATCTCCAGAAGGAGCTGTTACTTTTGAGAACATGGAACATTTCTGGAAGTTCCTCAATAATAATATTGGCACTCTTAATAGAGCAATCCATATGGACAAAGATCAAATTAGTGACACTCAAGCAACCCTAGAAGACATATATCACACACGCACTAATCCTTTGTCCTTCGTTGATCAAGAAAGTGATCAAGCTGGACCATCCAATTTGGATATGGCCGCTATGATCCAGAACATGCAACAACAACAGGTTACCCAACCACCTAGAGTGCCTGTTACCAAGCCTAGGGTTATTCCCACACAAAAGAAACCTTCATTCACTGCTCTATTTCGCCAAGCTATTGATCAATATACCTCAAATCAACAAAAGCCTAAAACAAAACCAAATACCAATTTCCAACAATCTGGGATACAACATAATGCTACAACAAATCTTCTTCATAATACTCTTCCTACCAACCATTTGCATAACAACAATATAGCATCTAATCCTTATGTCCCGCCTTCCTACGCTCACAAATCCCATACTCATGTACCACCAAACCAATATGGTGGACAAACTGGTAATCTGGAAGCCATGGTGAAACAGTTAGTCTCTCGCATGGACCAGATAGATCCCTACCGTCCCTCGTACAATTATCGAGAGATGTGTAGTCAACCTCTAGATCCTATAGTTGTAGCACAACCATATCCTAAACACTTTCCCATGCCTGTCCTACCTATATATAAAGGAACTGAAGATCCCATAGAGCATCTTCGTATGTTTAGGATAGCATGTCATGATATATCACATGATGACTTGTTATTACTAAAAATGTTCCCAAAAAGTTTAGGAGGGATGGCATTGGAGTGGTATTATCAATTGCCCACTCATTCTTTGAGAAATTTCGAAGAGACCGCTGAGTCTTTTGTGCATCAATTTAGTGCCTATATTGAAAGGCATGTAACCATTAAAGATTTGTACAACCTAAAACAAGACAAAGATGAGTGTTTTGCTGACTTCTTAGCTCGATAGAGGCAAATTGATAGGAAAATTACACTTTGTGTTACCTTATCAGGAAATGTTGGATATTTTTATCAATAATTTACAAGAACAACTATCCTATGAATTATCAACTGCTACCTTGACCACCTTCGATCAAGCTATAGACTTAGCCCGAAGAGTGGAAGATGCTCTCATTAGAAGAGGTCACCTCAAAAGGAAAGATGATGAGAAAACATCCAGAAATCAATATAAAAATAAACAAGTTGTGGGTGATGGAGTCATTGATAGCAGAAACATTGCCAATGTTAATACTATGAAAACAACAGAGAAGTTCATATTGAAACCTCTTGATAAACCACCCCGAGAATTTACTAGGTTAAATCAACCTTTATCAACCATTCTCCCGCAATTACTAGCACGAGGATTGATCCAATTACCAACTATCCGAGAACCTGATCCAACTATACCCGGATATAGAGCTGATTTACATTGTGATTTCCATAGAGGACCTGGACATGCTACCAACTCTTGTAAAAGGTTAAAACATAAAATACAAGATTTGATTGATAACAATGAGATGGAGGTGCAAGCCTTTCAACCTAAACAAAATCCTCCTAATAATGCTCAAAAGAACATCCCCCAAAGTCAGAATCAGAATGCCAATCAATCATTGGACATATTTCAACATCCTTTACCAAAGCATGGTAAAGAGGTGGCTAATCAAATTGAGCATCATAATGTTCCCCCTCCTACCCGATATGTAGGAACTATTAGTGGACATTTACCTATTCATGATTTAGAAATATTTGACACAACTTTATCCATGGTTACGACCAGACCTCTATATAATATTCGAACACTTGATCTTAGTGATATCGAATATGAGACTGAAAGTGACATGGAAATCACCTCAAATCAATCGAATAGTTCTGAAGATGAATCAGATCCTATTCAACCTATCACAAGTTCTATGGTTCCAGAAGAACCATTTCCTAGAAGAGTCACTACTAGACCATCTTCTCACCAATTACTTTCTAATGAACAAGCCATAAATGCTAGACCGAGACCAATTCATCATCCTCAAAATAATATTGTAGGTACCATCGGAGTCGTTACTCGACAACAGGCTCAAAACTCTCAACAGGATCAAACTCAGAATGATGGATCAGCTCCATTTGTTTTGAAAAATCCCAATAAAGGGAATCATGCGCCTAATGTTCAACCTAAGCCTCCTTATAATATTAATGAACAATTATCCAATACTACAGCTAGAATTTCCCTTTTGGACCTTTTAAGATCTTCTCCTACCCATAGGGATGAATTAATGCTCACATTAAGCCAAATGATGGTACCTCAAAATATTCAACCTGAAGCCATGTCCAATACTATCATAACTCGAGAAGTCGATTGTATTGACTTTCGAGATAGAGATATACCACAACATAGTTTACATAAGGATAACCCCTTATATATTACTGCCCTAATTGGGGATGTAGCCATTAAACGAGTCTTGATTGATAATGGTTCATCTTTAAACATATGCACTTTTGACTTCTACCAAAGATTTGGGTTTAGAAGTGACGAAATGAAAAGAACTGATATGATCATAAAAGCCTTTAATGACGAAACACAAGAAACGTGTGGAGTTATTACTATTCCATTGCAAGTTGGTCCTAGAACCTTAGACATGACCGTGTTTATTGTACATTGCCCTGCATCATACAATATACTTTTGGGTCACCCTTGGATCAACGCGATGCGAGCTGTTCCCTCCACTTTACATCAGTGTGTTAAATTCGAATTTAAAAATCAGTTGGTTACCATTCATGGTGATCCTAGACCCTTTGATATGTGTGCTTTGGCAGAACCTGTTGGAGTTCAATTTTGCCCTGCTCTGTCATCCACACATCCTAATTCTCATCAACCGTCTAAACGTGTGAAACACTCACCCATAACATCATCTACTTTTCCCCCATCAACTACACCTCTACATATAGCTCAACCATCTTCCGAACAAACCACATTAGGATCTCAAAAGGATCCTAAACCCACAACCAATGCTTCTTGTTTTACTCCTATAACTTCCATACCTTTAGATCCTTCCATCGACATCTCTACAACATCTACGCCTATCAAAGACATGATTTCTGCATCCAAAAATATAGGAAATGATCCTTCTACCTCTTACGCTCTTACTGATGAGCTCTTACCCGATTTATCTAAAATTCTTATATCAGAAGGAACCAACACTGCTATGCAAGATTCCCTTATTTTAAATAAATTGCCACCCTCTCCTCGTACCTTGGGCCTCCCACAGCCTATGGGAAGTATTTACCAAGTCGGGAGTTGTGCTTTTATTTATAAGGGATATGACTAGGGAAGAATACCTAGAAACATCAAGACACATTGTGATGGATATGCTAGATGCTATTTTGCTAATGAGTATATTAAAGCTAAACCCATAATGCTTAAATTGGGATATAAAGGGAAAGGTTTGGGACCTTCCCAAAATGGTATGAAAGAACCTTTTGAGGTAGAACCATGGCCTGCCCGATGTGGTGTGGGCCTATTTTCTAGTAAAGGTCAACCCTTCCCATTTGAGGAGGAGGACCATCTTACATGTTACCAAGATTATCTGGATAAACAAGATTCTTTGCATTCAAAGAATAATCCCTTTACCTGTAATATGCTATCCATCGCCTACCCTGAGATGATTGCTGAATCCGACGATGAGTTGGAAGGGGATATCTTCCATGATGTCTCCGTTGATGAATTGTTACATAACAAATTTTATTTTGATGGCTCTATACCTAGTATAGCCCAGCTTGAGGCCTCGACTCCTCAAGATGAATTATCCAAGCTAACCTTGGAAGAATTACAAGAATTGGGTGTTTCACCCGCCCCACCTAATTTTGAGAGAGATTTACATATGGAAGTTGAAAACGTTATAAAAATTAACATTGGAACCGAAGATAACCCTCACATAATCAATATTGGATCAGAATTAAGTCAAGAAAAACAAGATAAATACATTTCATTTCTTAAAGACTATGAAGATGTCTTTGCTTGGACATATGAAGACATGCCAGGTTTGGACCCTTCCGTAGTTATGCATCATCTAGTAGTCCATCCAGATGCTAAACCCGTTAAACAAAAACTTAGAAAAATGCATCCTAAAGTGGCCTTACTAGTCAAAGGAGAACTAGAAAAACTGTTGAAGGTTATTTTTATACAAGCCATTGATTATGCTGAATGGATCTCAAATGTAGTTCCAGTAACTAAGAAAGAAGCTACTAAAGTTAGGGTTTGTATAGACTTCAGAGATATTAATGTTGCCTGCCCTAAAGATGATTTTCCTCTTCCCAACATGGATCAAATCATTGATTTTACTACTGGGAGCGGAATGATATCCTTAATGGATGGATTCTCTGGTTATAATCAGATCAGGATAGCTCCTGAAGATCAGGCTAAGACAACATTTATTACCCCTTGGGGAACCTTTTGTTGGAAAGTGATGCCATTCGGTTTAAAGAATGCGAGTGCAACATATCAACGAGCCATGACTTATATCTTTCATGATATGATGCATGATATTCTACATGATTATGTAGATGATATTATAGCTCGTTCCATCAAAGAAGATGATCATTTAAATGACTTGAGAAAAGTATTTGATCGGTTAAGGGAGTATCTTATCCGATTGAATCTAGCTAAATGTATATTCGGAGTTAAGTTCGATAAATTATTAGGGGTTATAGTTTCTTTACGTGGCATTGAAATTGACCCTCTCAAGATCATGGCTATCACTGATATGCCCGCACCCACAAATATATCTGAATTACGAAGTTTACAAGGTAAGCTTCAAGCTATTCGCCGCTTCATCGATAAGTTGGCAGACAAAACCGGACCCTTTCTTAAGCTTCTTAAGAAAGATGTCTCTTTTCATTGGGACGAAGAATGCCAGGAAGCATTTGAACTCCTTAAGCAATATCTCCTCCAACCACCAGTGCTTTCACCACCTAGATCTGATCATCCATTTATCTTGTACATTTCTGCTTCAGATTTTGCCTTAGGAGCTATGTTAGCTCAACTTGACGATGAGAAGAAAGAACGTGCTAATTATTACATCAGTAGAACCTTAATCAGTTATGAAACTCGCTATACCATATTAGAGAAGTTATGTCTAGCAGTCGTATTTTCTACACAGAAACTACGACATTATATGCTCAATCAAAAAACGTATGTTATTGCCAAATTCGACCCTTTGCGATATCTCATGAGTCGACCGTATTTATCTAGTCGCACAGCCAAGTGGGTTCTTGCGCTAAGCGAATTTGAACTCACGTTTATAGGACAAAAGTCTGTTAAGGGTCAAATCATAGCAGATCAATTAGCTGCTGCACCCTTAGAGTCTACCCATCCCCTCATCATTGAGTTTCTTGATGAATGCCTTAAATTAGAGGTAGACCATCCTAAACAATGGTCCCTATACTTTGACGGAGCCCGATGCATGAGTGGGGCTGGTGCGGGTATTATTTTAATATCTCCGCAAAAACATCTTATACCTCTGTCCTTTAAATTAACATTTGCTTGCACCAATAACACTGCTGAATATGAAGCTCTTATCCTTGGATTACGAGCTGCTTTGGCCCTAAAAATTAAAAATTTATTAGTTTTCGGTGATTCTCAACTTGTCATAAATCAAATCAATGATGTTTATCAGACCAGAGATGATAAATTACGCCCATATAAAACATATGTTTTGCAATTATTATCTTTATTTGATCAAGTTACTTTGGAAGCTATTCCTCGAACTAGCAATCGTGCGGTTGACGCTATGGCTGCAGCTGCATCTCTTTTACCCTTGGAGTTAGATGATGAATATGCTACCATCATTATTCGTCGACTCCAGGAACCCGCTTCAAGCAAATCATGCTTAGAACCTTTGGATGTGTTTCTCATCAATGAAACTACTCCTGAACCATGGTACACTGATATATTTAATTTTTTGCAAAAAGGAACCTTCCCTGAAGGTTGTCATAGTAACCAGTGCAGGTTATTACGTAGACGAGCAAGTCGCTTCGTGATTATTGGTAATACCTTGTATAGGAGATCTTTTGAAGGCATCTTATTGAGATGTTTGAATCTAGAAGAATCTAGATCAGCTTTGAATGAAGCCCACAATGGATCTTGTGGGGGACATTTTAGTGGTAGCGCCATTGCTAAAAAGCTCCTTAGGATAGGATATTTTTGGCCTACCATGGAGAATGATGCACATGATTATGTGCGCCATTGCGACAAGTGCCAGAAACATGCTGACCTTGTCCATGCGCCTGCACAAGAGCTGCAGGCTATTTCATCTCCTTGGCCCTTTTCAAAATGGGGCTTAGATATCATTGGAAAAATCAACCCTGTGTCATCTGATGGACACAAATTCATCATAACCGCTACTGAGTATTTCACGAAGTGGGTTGAAGCTATGCCTTTAGCTTCTTGTACTGGAACCCAAGTTTCCAAATTTATCTTTAATCAAATTATTTGTAGGTTCGGAATTCCTGCAAATCTCATCTCGAGATAATGGAACTTGTTTCAAAAATAAAGATGTCAAAAAATTATGTCAAAAATATAAAATTCAACATCGTTGGTCCACTCCCTATTATCCTCGGGGTAATGGCCAAGCAGAAGCATCTAATAAAACATTAATCAAAATTCTCAAAATACTTGGTCAATAAATCCGGTCGAGATTGGCACATCCAATTATATCCTGCTTTGTGGGCCTATCGAACTAGTGTTCGCACCCCCACTGGAACTTCACCTTTCGTTTTGGTTTATGGCGCTGAAGCTATTTTTCCCTTTGAATTAGAAGTTCCTTCTTTGGCTCTACTACTTCAAGATACTGAAGTAGGGGATGAATATCGTGCTGGCAGATTTAGTCAATTGGAACTCTTAGATGAAAAGTGCATCAATGCTTTGGAGCATCTTCGTGCCTACCAAAACAAGCTTAAGAGAGCATATCTCAAGAAAGTTCATCATCGATCCTTTGAGATCGACGACCTTGTTTTAAAAGAAAATAAAAAAAATACTAATGCAACTAAAGACCTTAAAGGTAAATTTGAGCCCAATTGGCTTGGACCATATATCATCACTTGCTAAATTTGGATCGGGAGCATACAAATTATCTACCTTAGATGGTAAAGAACTTAAAGAACCTATGAACATTATGCATCTCAAATGCTACTATGCATAAAATTTGGTCATTTCATCATTGTATATATTTGTTTTGCATATTATTTCCTTTTAGTCACTTATATAAAAAGTTTCAAAAACAATCACATTGTATTTCTTTCAATTCATAACTTAAAATCAAAATACAAAAACATCAAAATCATCAAAATCTTCAAAAACATATTTTATTTTCATACCTGTCAATTCTTGAAGTGTTGTCGTTATATTTTCAATTATTTTGGATAAATTAGCATTTATTTGGAATCCCGCACTTTCACACTCACATGAATAAATATCTTGATTTTATTTGGTATGATTATTAATCTCTCTTATATCAAAGTCCACATTGGCATTAAATAAAGTTTTGAGCATAGAGAACTGATCTTGTTATTTACTTGAACCAAGTATATCTTTTCACATTAAAATGATTTCATTGCGAATTCGATATGATGCTACATAGTAGAAGTGGTTTCTTGAGCGAAAAGTTTCCCCTGCTATCCTATCATGCACATGGTCTAGAATCTTTGAGAATTGACAAAAGGACAAGCTCACCCCTACCCGGAATAAAAATCCCTTGCTCTACAACCAATCCGAGCAAGTATCCCTAGCATAGGAAGAAAAAGAAAAGTCAAAGAAAATGAGAACAAAGAAAAATATTATTTTGTACCATCGCAGCAATATTTCAGCATTATCTCAATTCCAAGCAAAAATACAAAAAAAAAAAAAAAAAGAGAAAGAAAAGCAAAAGTGAAAAGAAAAAGCAAAAAGCAATAAAATCCCTTTCCCTACCCCTTGAAAAGAAAAGAAGGGTGAATGAGCTTGAATCCTTGGAATTCTCAATTATTCGAAAACTGTGAGGTAAGCCCCATAACAGGTGGTTTGTGCCCAACCCGCTTGGCCTTGGGTAATTCCTAGCATGGTGATATGTCTGTCACATTAGCGACCTTCTTTTGTATAGACCTATGTCAGCTTATGGATTAGCTAGCTCTTGATAACCCGACTTACATAGTAGTCCGGTACGGTTACATGCATATAAATCATGGTTAAGGAACACTCATTTGGTTAAGGCAAATTACTTGTATCAAATTATCTTGCTCAAAATTGGTGAATGAACAATACAATCGCACACACATTTGTATTTGAGAGATTTTGTATCATTATGATAAATCAAGATCGGTAATGAACTCACATTTGCACATGAGGATCCCTTATAAACCTACATTTGTCTTTGAGATAATTTAAAATATTTCTGTAATTCTTTTCGGAATAGTTTTATCCTCTTATTTCAGAATTTTTGTTTTGTATAAAAACAATTATATACATTGTTTCACAAAATCACAAAATGATTTCAAACAACATGTTCATATTATTATTTTTCTGTTTATCAAAAGTCAAAAATTAATCTTGCAATAAAACTAAAATATCCATTTTCTTCTTTGGATTTCGCGATGATGGTATAAGTCTATACCTATAAGTCTATGCCTAGCGCAAACCATTGTTCTAATTTTATTTTCCCATTCATTTTAATAAAAACCCATATGGCTTACATCATTATGTTACATAACTAAGCTTTAAAATGAACGCACACTTATTCTATTTCAGGTCATTATGTCAACATTCAATTTTGCAATGATGGTATAGTTCCTAGGAACTTATGCAAAAATTTTATCACACTTAGGAATTTATGCCTAGCAAAAATCATATTTCTTTTATATGTCATGCATAATATTTTTATGAAAATCTGAAAACAAATCATCACCATCATCATTTTTATCATCACAACACAAAGTCTTAAGACAGTCTCTTAAGCACTCTTTTACTTTTAACAATATTTCTATCCTGGGATTAGCTTGACGACCTAGTGAGCGGCGACTCCATGAAATGGTCTATAACAACGACAATGTCCTTTGAAATTATTGTTAGAAGTCCTTTTTATTTTTTCAAATTACACCAAAACAACCAATTTATTTACATCAGATTATTTCATTTACAATTTTATGCCATGATATCAAAATATAATATTTCAAAATGACATAATTACATGAATATTCAATCACAAATTAAAGCATCATACAACATATACACAAGTCATATCATCAAAAACAAGACCATATATATATATATATAACAAATTATGTACATCATATCAAAACTGGATTGGTATGCCACAATCTATACCCTGGCATACTCAATCCTCTCAAAAATCTATACAATCTCTGTGCAGTCTATAGCCAGCTAGTCTCGAGAAGCCCTCGAGCTCTCAGCCTCATCTCCTCCCCCGCCTTACGATGGAGGAGGTGGTCCCATAGCAGTCTGTGTTGTGTCTCGGGTCCTCACTGTCGATCGTGAGGATGTCCTCATCGATCCCATCCAGATTGGTTTCACAATGTTGGCTGGCAGTGGTACCCTCTGACCCTCTAGAGCCAGCTAAAAGTATACCCCCTGGTAGAATGTGGTCTGCATCATAGACCGCACTAGCTCATCCCTGCTCGCCCCTTCGCTCCGTGCCCTGAGCCGTGTAGTCTCATCCTGCAGTGTCTGTACTTGAGCCCTGAGCTGAGTAGCCTCATCCTGTAGTGACTGCACCTAAGCTCGAAGGTGGGCAACCTCAGCCTGAAGAGCCATCGTCTCGCTGCTCTCCCCTACATCGACACCCTTGCCCTTATCAGGTGATGGTGGTCTCTCCCCCTACTATGAAGGGAGTCTCTCCTCCCTCCGCCCTATCTCCCATGGCCTCTATGGAGCCTGACCCATCCGTTGGCATCTCTCCTATGGGGACCATCGCTGCTCTCTCCCACCGTGACCCCGTGCTGCCTCAATGGCAGCTTGGCATCGCCTCCCCATCCATCGCACAATCATGTGCATCGGACCTTATGCCCTCGTCATCCGAGGAGGGTGGATGCCTACGTACCAGGCATCGTAGCCATCTGCAACCCTCGCATCATCACCATCCACTGGTTGGATGGGGGCATCATCCACATCTTGACTCTAGAATCACTGCATGTCTGGAGCCCCACTCAACGTAGTACTATCTCAAATAGTCTGGGAGTACTCGTAGTCCTTGAGAGAAGGGATCCCCTATTGTAGACCGAACTATCATAGAATCCGATCGTAGCGGTGGAGCTCTACCTCTCCCTGCTCCATCCTCAGCCAACAGACTCACTTGATGCGAGCCAGCTCCTACCCATCCTCTGCCCACCCGGGTGCTCTCGCCATGGCCTCCAGGTGATCTAGTCTGGGATGAGGTCATCTAGCAACCTCCGTGACATCGATAGATCTATCCACCATTGTGACCCTCTCTGTAGCCACCAATAGTAAACTCGGGGTCTCTCCCGGTCAACCCTTATCAGTGGGAGCCCTATCGGCCTCCGCATCATGATGTGCTCCCAGCACCAAACCTGTAGCAGTGATGTCAAGACCAGACATCGACCTCCCTTGTATACGACCCCATGCAGGATCCTATACAAGTGACATAGTACAAAGCTACCCCATGCAAATCTGTAGCCGTGGTCTCTCATGTCATAGACCACATCTGACAGGAGCCAGGGTAATCTACACCCACTCTGGTGGCACAACAGTAAGCCACCTACTACTCCTGCCAAAACTCGAGTCAACCTAGATGCCCCAGGCATCTGCCTCAGAGACTCAATGTTCACTCTGCCCTTCTCCAGGGTGAAGCTCGGGTCTCCGGTCAGTCTCATCATCGCCTGGCCCTGATTGGCCGTAGGCATCATGAGCCATCCCTGTATGGGGATCCTCATGATCCTCCATACGTCCTCTAGTGTGGGAGCCATCTCCCCTATCGGTAACCAAAAATAGGATGACCCCGGATACCATCTCTCTGCTAGGGCTGTCAGAAGCCCTATGTCCGTCGGTACTTGTGGCATCTCTGCCACATGTCGTAGCCTGACCTGTGCTAGTCGGTCATGCTCTGCCTGGTCGAGAGCGGCCAAGTCATCTCTCAGCCCATCGTATTTCCATTCTTGGCTCTTTAGTAATCCCCTCTACAAAACAAACAATAAAACAATAAAATTCATTAATCAACCAATCATTAAAATAAAATTAAAAACATTTTAATCAAGCTTAATTTCTTAAAAGTGATGATATCGTCCACTATTGGATGATATCATCCCAAATTGGGCAAATTCATCCTTTGTAGGATGAATTCATCTCCGATTTCGCAACTTGGGGATCGCCCCTTGTTGAACGGGATCGCCCCTAGTTCACCGATTTCGCCCTCCGATGAAATCGATGATCTAGGGACGATTACGATGAAATCGGGATGATTTCATCCCGACGTCGTCGACGGCCTAAAAATGGCCGTGATGCCCCAAATAGTCAAAATTTAAAACAAAAAATTGCACAAAGTAAAATCAAACCTAATCTACTAGGATTAGATCCTTACCCGTAGCCCATGTCGGACCTCTGTCGCTCTGTGCACTGTCTCCACCATTGTTTCTCTCTACAGAGCTCTGGAACAGTAAAAATGAATAATAAAAAAAAAAATGAATTAGGGTTTTCCTTATTTTTCTTAATTTTATTCAAAACCAACAACATTTTAATTTTTGCTTTTTCGCGTTTTTACCTCAAACGTTCGATTTGGGTAAAAACACGGAGGGGGCACCATAGTAAGCAGTTGTACGATTCGACCAAGAATCGTCGTCTAAAAAATTGAGTACATTTTTGCTTTCTCGTAAAACGGGAAAAACTCGTCTTTAACGCATTTTCTTCAAAAAATTCGCTAAAGAGGGGGCAAAATGTAGCACCCTAAAATTGGCGCAGTTAAACCCTTAGTAAAAGATAAAAGATAAAAATTTAAATTTTAACCCCAAAACCGCCCCAAAATCGCTTGTTACCCGCTTCCCTTCTTTTCTGTGCCATTTTTAGGATTTGTTTTGACCGTTGGACGATATCATCGCATATCAGACGAAATCATCCCCGATCTGACGAATTCATCTGGAACAGAGCGTCCAGACGATTTCATCCTAAAACTAAATTTTCATAATTAGCTTCTGTTTCAACAACCTCTCCAACTTGGGCAGAAGCACGTCTACACGGTTGGAGATTCCCCCGTTGGAGATCTCCCAGATTGGGATGATCTCCAACCTCCTAGCCTCCCCTAATCCTATATAAACTAGGATTTTTCTAGTTTATCCCCATGAACCCCCTAGTTGATGGATTTCCCTACAGATTTAGTTCCTTATTCACTAGAGCATCCTCGCACTACTGTCTGCATTCTGTATTTTACATTTTCTTGTAGGAACTCTACTATTTTTTAGTCGAAGCTAGCTCGGATCGTCGCAAGCGATCTCGGATGATTTTGGACGATCTTGTCGAGGAGCGCAGATGATCTCGTACGATTGGAGGCGATCTCGACTGTAGTCCAGATTGGGGGCAATCAGAGTCTAGAGTTTGCATTTCTTTAGCATTTTTTTGCATTTATTTATACATTATCTTAAATTATTATGTTTATGCATCTTGGAGTTCACCTCATTTAGCATAACCGCATGATAAAGTTAAAATCAATCATTAAATCTACTGCATTTCTCTTATTTGTTATTTGAATCCATTATTTAGGCATGTTTGCTATTATTTCTATCATTCTCCTTTGCTTCTGCAATTGCATATTTGGTATTTTGTATCTATTTTTGTGATTGCAGGTTTCTGATGAATTCGTCAGATTTCAGATGATTTTGTCTGATCTCAGATGACCGACTGTGATTTGAGATGATTATGTGAAATATCAGATGATTACGTACGAGTTGAGACGATCTGGACTGCTACAAAACTCAGAATCTTCATCAGACATCCGAAATCAGGTATGTATTGTTCTAGTTAGCATATTCTCTGTGTTTAGCATTCATTCCTATTTTTTGTATTCATCTAAATCAGCATTGGCATATAGAATAGTTTAGATTCATCTTGGCCAAACCTAGGAGTTGAATGATTAAAGTACAAAAATGAACACATCAAACCCATTCCCAACCTAGGCGTGGAAACTGCCACTCAAAAGTTTCCTGGTGAACCCACCATCCATCGAAAATTCACCTTTATACTCCTCCCCCGAGAGGCGGGACCTTCAAAGGGCCTCTTAGTCCGAGGTATTGTCCCATCCTTCTCGCATCCCCCTTTCGAGCACAGATCCTATAGCCTGAGGGTAAGGATGCAAAAAATTTGGAGTGATACAAGGTGCTCTTCCCATGTGCGGCTATAAATCAAGATGTCATCGAAGAACACAAGGATGAACTTCCGCAGAAAGGGTCGAAAGATGTTGTTCATAAGACTTTGGAATGTAGAAGGAGCATTTGTGAGACCAAATGGCATTACCAAGAATTCATAATGACCTTCATGAGTGTGAAAGGCAGTTTTGGGGATGTCCTCATCCTTGAGCCGGATCTAATGGTAGCCAGAGCAGAGATCAAGCTTGGTGAAATACATGGTCCCGTGTAGTTCATCGAGTAATTCATCAACCACTAGAATAGGAAATTTATCCTTGATTGTAGTCTTTTTGAGTTCCCGATAGTCAATACATAGGCGCCATGAGCCATATTTCTTGGGAACAAGTAGGACAGGCGAGGAGTAGGGGCTAGTACTATGCCGGATGACACCAGCCTTGAGTAATTCCTGTACCAATTTTTCTAGTTCTGATTTCATGGCATAAGGGTACCTGTATGGCTTGATATTTTATGGTGCACTACCCGGGAGCAATGGGATAGCATGGTTGTGAGAGCGAAGCGATGGTAGTGTAGTTGGTTCTGCAAAAACAACATCATGTTTGTGTAGAACTAGTTGCAGGTCTGATGGAATTTCAGCCATTAGTGAAGTGGTTGGTTGGATGGAGAAGAGTTATGCAATGACCCCACATTTTGATTTCTTTAGCACTTTCTCCATACGATTGGAACTAATGAGGTGAGGTGTTCCTGCAGGGGAGCCCTTGAGTAAGTGTGTTTGTCCATTTTGGGAGAATTGCATCCAGAGTTCTGCAAATTTCCAACTGATAATGCCTAACATACTCAACCATTGAGATCCCAAAACTATATCACATCCTCCCAACTGGAGGGCAAACATGTCCTGCTTGAGTTCATAGTCCCCTATCCTAATCTTGACATTGTAGCATTTTCCTTTACAAGGTAAGGTTCCCCCATTGGCTACCATGAACTCGAATGAATTACAAGTGTGGATATAGCAATTTGCCTGCTTAGCAACTCTAGGATCAATGAAGTTGTGTGTGCTGCCTGAATCAATAAGGATGGTAAGACGTTGGCCCTTGAAAAATCCCACAACTTTCATGGTTTGTGGAGTGGTAATGCCTGCAAGAGCATGGACTGAAATCTCTGCCTCAGACCCCTATGTATCTTCTTCCTGTGGAGCAGGTGTTTCAGGGGGGTCCTCATCCTCATCACTCTGGTCAGTGTTAGAAGGTTCCTCAACATCTATCAAGAACAATATTTTGTTTGCACACTTATGTCCTTTAAATTTTTTTTCATCACAATTATAACATAAGCCTTGGGCACAACGGGCATCCATATCCTCTGTAGTCAGTCGCTTGGGTGTAGTAGGTTTACTATCCATTGAATTTTGGGTTTGAAAAGAAAATGAAGGTCGGTTTGGAGGAAACTGCAGGGGGCACCTTTGGTTTAAGAGTTTAGATTCGGCCAGACGGGCCAAACTGATAGCTTCCATCATGGAATGTGGTTTCAACATCTTTACTTTAGCTTGGAGATCCCCTTTTAACCCACTAATAAAAAAACTCGTGAACATGTTTGTTGGCCAGTTTTTCAAATTGAGTTTGGTAATCACGGACTGAGGATGTTTGTTGTAGTTTGGTCAAGGCCCCTGTGAAGTCCTCATACTCACTAGGCCCAAATTGGGTTAGTAGTTGGGACTCAAATTCCTCCCAAGAGAGATTTGGGTTGGAATTACGTAACCACTGGAACCAGTGTAGAGCCTCAGATTCCAAATTGAAGGAAGCCATCTGAACTCGATGATATACTGTAACATTATGAAGTCTAAAGAATTGATCAACCCTACATAACCACCCATCAACATCCTTCCCATTAAATCGAGGGAAGTCCAATTTTGGTATTTTAAAGGATGGGTCATGGTCATTCCTTGTAGAGTTTTCAGCCTGGTGTTCTATTTTGAGTGGTCCCTTATGTAACTTGCTACCCACATTTATCAGTGTTTCTTCTAAGCGAGTGCTAGTGGCCTCATGATCTAGACGAAGACCTTGGACCTCTTCCCTTATGGAGAAAATTGCCAAGTTCAAATTCTCAATGGCTTTGGTTAAGGAGTCCATCTGTTCTAGCTCTTTTTGATGTCCATGGGTACCCTAGGCCATTTTGGAACCTTTTGTGACCAGTTACTAAAATTAGAATTGGGTTTCGGGACTTACTATTTTTAGTAAGTGTCCAAAAAAGTGCTTGGGTGCTATATAGCAAAACAATCAGATCGAAGAGGTGGTCACAATGAGCAATATACCACAAAACTACTTTGGGCACCCCAGACATTTTTTTTTTAATCTCCTGTTTTGCCGAGTCTAACGGTGTTTATAGTTTTTGATTTTGAGCTACAGTGCAAAAGTTGGGTACTAGAGCACTATCTATAATTGGTCTCTGGTCACTTGCTCACTTTTTTGCTCATCCTGGACAGTCTCTCTGACACTGCTTACCTCACTAGTTTGAAGATTCTCTGTATTGTGTAGGTTACTGTTATGACAGTTCTGTTATGACACTAAAAATTGTAGTATCTGACCTGACTGACCTCACTATTATTGCCAATGTAAATTTGACTGTTATTCTCCAGACTGTCAACTTAACTATCAACCTCATATTCTATCCCGAATCCATGCAATGTATGCTATTTTTTTGGTAGAGGATTCCTTTCTCATATGATAACTTTTGGGAATTTGGAATGCAGGTTTACAAACAGGGAGTTTTGGTTTGTGATTTTATTGCAGGTTGAAGTTTTAACAGAACCAGGGTATGCTAAGTAGAGGATTATGTAACACACATAGACCCTCTGTTATACCGCAGTGATGAACAATAGTGCTTGGACCAATATTTCAGGCCACTACCCAAGGAGGATTCCACACATACCCTTGAGCACACTATCTGCCTCTCTGACAGTACGGGAGGGTAATCATCCGGGATGATGTGTCCCGTGGACTATGGATGATACAAGGCCGATAAGATTCCTACTAGATAAAATTTTGTTAACCCTAGAATGGTCTCCCGATACACCCGAAGATGCATGGGAGCTCAAGTACATGCGCGAGTTTTGTTTGAGGCTTGGGTATTGGAGCCTGATCGCCCCTCACTTCACTAGACGCTGTATGGGCTATCTAGATTAGCTAATAAAGACAGATCCTTCGCGATATTTTAAAACCCCCGAAATAAGGTTTCTACCTACTCAACTAAAATGACTATTTTTTTTTTGTTTTTTTTACTGGTATTTGTCTTTTTTTTTGGATAATAATAAACAAAAATTACACAAAAATAGTAGAGGATTATACCTAACAGGCAAGAATCGTTACTGTTGCAGCATAACTTGGCCCTGGAAAGTGCTTTGATACCACTTGTTAGGATCCCACTATAAAATAAACTCAAATAAACACACTCTCACACAATTGCTTGGAAATAAACTCACATAAACATCATATTAATATTATGAACAAAATACACATTATAACAAAAATTTGCATAAAGGAACAATCTCTCAATAATATAGAATCGCAGGCCTCTTCGAGGGGGCAACCTCCTTCAACACTTCATTAATTTGCAAAAATATGAATACATTGGTGCCTTCTCGGGTATTTAAAGAGTTCCCTTCTATGGTTGGCTTACATGCAAAATGCCACCTGGATTACATGCATAATGCCACCCGAATTACATGCATAGTGCCACTCGAATTACATGCACAATGCCACTCGAATTACATGCACAAGGCCACCTTACATAACCTATCTACCATGTGTTACATAAAAAAGATGCCATTTTTCATAGGCACTATATAAGCTAAAACTTAGAACATTACAAAATATTAATCATGGGTACTACCCACGTTATTTAGGAATTATTACATCATGGAAGTTATTACATTAAGGGTTAGGATGGGATCCTAACAAGAGCATCCATTATTTGGGGGGGGGGGAGGGAGATGTTACTATCTGTAATGTCTCCTTTCCTTGGACCCTCAACTCAGATTACATAGGGAGGTGTTGAAAAATTTGTAATATGATCTTATCTGGCCAAGGTCAATAGTGATAAAGTGCCATGGACGCTATTGGAGTAGCCTACGGGCAAGTGTTGTGTAAGCCTATGGGCATCACACATGTAAGCTTGCATGCATCATTTATGTAAGCCTACAGGCAGTTTTTATGTATCCACCCTTAGCAAATTGGTTAAACCACCTCTATGGTTAACCTTGTTTAAAGGGTTTAATACATTTATTATATTGTAATTTAACCTTCAAGTCAGGTTATGTTGGCTTGAGGTTAGCATTTAATTAGGGATTAGATATCACTATAAATACCCCCAATATCCATTGTATTAGTTTGTGATGTATGAGATCGTGGGGATGCCTACGGGCACCCACCCCTTATACTTTTTATCGATTATCTCTCTCTACTTTCATCTATGATGCTATCTTTATTTTGCTCTTCCATTGTTTTGCATATGATCATGGTGAATGTATGTTTCAAGATGTTTCGAGAAAATATTATGAATTCCAACATGAAATACTACAGTAATGTATTCATGATGTAATATAGGTGGGGTCTGATTCAATCCCCTCCCCCACATATATATATATATACACATACGCCAAAAGGTTGTCGGATCAAAACATTAAAAGTACTTTTCGAAATAGTCATATTGAAAAATATTTAAGATTATGATCTTGGAATTCCTAGTGGATGCTATGTTGATAAGGTGAAACAAATTGGACAAATGCAACAAGTTTAATTTAGGAGGTTTTAAAAAATGCTAAAATCTAATTGTTCTACTTGAAATCTGCCAAACCCTATCTTAGATCCTATATTATCTGGACAGTTTCTCATCTCGGGACAGAATGGAACTGCAATGCCACTTAAAAGGATATAGCTCTTTTGACCGAGGAAAATGGTAAGGTGATTGGTATGATCATACATATCCAGGTGAGATCAGCTTCGTAAATAATCAGGCATGTATATAGTGGAAAGAGAAGGGCTTCCATTTTTTGAAGTAACAATTTGTATGCAACTAGCAGCAAGAATTTGTCGTTGACATCAAATGCTATTAAAGAAGTTTAAATGTGGCAAATTATTTATGATGAGTATAGAAGTAGTTAACAAATAAAGAAGAGAGAGGTATGGGGATGATTGGATAGCTTTAGAATAAGGTTGAAGGCTTAAGATTATAGGCTTGTTTTATGGGTTGACCTCATGATCATCATATTGTTTGCTATTGGAGTTGGTCTGGTGTCCATATGCAAGAACTAATTGCTGTATGATATACATTTCAATTCATAAAGAAGATCAACACGTCTGTAGGAAATTGAGGTTGAGAGTTATATATGTTTGTGAATTTCATACCATGCAACAAAGGATGGGGTGACAAAATGGTTATTTGCATTTACCTCCACATAGACAGCCAAGAGACTACCTGATGATAGATAGGTCCTAAGGACAAATTAAATTAGGATCTTAAAATCAAACCAAATAACAATGTAAGGGTCAAGGTGAGGGTTCCTATTGTTCTACATAAACCAAAGGAACAATAGGAATAATATACAAAAAGTAACACATAAATAGAACAATGAAATTAATTATGATGCTTTAGCTACCTAGATTGAAAACTATCATACACTCATATTTTCTTTCTTTCCTTTTCTTCTAGTAGAGAATAAAGAGAAAAGGTCTGAGAAAACAATTTTTAGATTTCCAATTTCCAAATGCTACAAAATAACGTGCATTTCTTCAGAAAAATGAAAACCCCACATGGTCACACTCTATGAATCAGATCCCCTTACCTTACAAGCACAAAATGAGAAAATGGATTTGGAACAGCTAGGGTTTGGTGGATGCATTCTTCTAAATCTTCCTCTACAAAAGTAAAGCAAACCCTTTGAAGTCTCAAGGGAGTTAAACCCCCCAAACTGAGATGTGGAGCTAGGTCGAGGCTATTGATCTAAGGTAATGGATGTATCACGATTCACAACCTTAACATGTATGATCCTCAAGTAGTTTGAACATCACAATCCCTATGGTAGAAAGAGGATGGGGGAGACAAGGGAAAGTCATTATAAGAGGTTCCTATTGCAAAATGGAGGAACATAGGAGGACAATGGCTTAAACCCTTATAGGCATCAAAAAAGAAGATACGGAATTAGGAGGATTCCTTCTATCATGGTAATCATAGCACCTCAGTGAATAACTCAATGAGTGTTGGAGATGATGCTAACAAGAGCAAATATTTGCTGGTGTTTCAAAGAACTCTGTATTTGGAACTATGGTGCAAGAGTGTTTGTCTTAAGAGCTATGAAAATAGTAGGGATTTGGAGGGGGACAATATTTTGCTTGTGAAGTGAAATGCAAAATGACCAGGAAGGGAGTTCTGTTATTTTCATGCTAGAAATGTTTTGAGATGTCTTAAAATTGCTAAAATTAAGAAATATCATGTTTTTGGGGGCTGAAATGGACCAACTGTACATTTTCAGTATGATGAATTGCATGTTGTAAAAAAAGAATACATCACGAGTGTTTGCGAAATAGTTTCAGTACATATTGCTGATCTCAAAATATTAAAATATCTATCCAACTCGGAATATGCCATGCAACACTTCGAGCATTACCATTGGCATGGTTATAGTCTCAGACTATTCGAACAAGGATGTAGAAGGCCATATGAACCGTAGTATAAGTTTCCAACTGACAGGTTCGGGTTAGGATACTATATCTGAGGTCAGGATGAACTTCTCGCAGCATATTTAGACCTATACCTCATTTTGGGGGGTGAAGTTGACTTCAATCCTTATCACCCTAATCCTTATATGTTTTGGAGGGATAACTGGATAGTATCTTATGTCACTATAGAACCACTCAATACGTATCACGAGGATATATTGGTGGGTACTGGTCCAGATCATATGCCAAGAGAAAACTTGGGTCAAAAAATTTGTGAGGCATTCAACGATACAAGCATGCAGGTTCATAATGCTAATTTACTGATAAATTTTGAGTTAGAAGATTATTCTGATGAGGATACACCAGAGTCCATCTACAAGATAAGTGGACCAAGTTGCATACATGATAATGATGATGATAATGAGTCCTCAAATAGTGAGCAATATGAGGATGAGACTGAGGTGGCTTATCTGGGCCCTCATAATTTATGTCATATATTAACGAAGGAAACAGTCATTGAAGATGATCAATCCTTCATGAGCAACAATAGTTATCGGGTGTGGGCATACATGGGACCCCATATTCCTAATATCTCGATTCTAGTTGGTAGCGATGAAGGTCTCTATTATGATAGTGATGATGAGGATGAGATAGAGAGAGCCTATTTAGGACCTTCGTACTTACGCAATTGTAATGCACCTTACACTACAGAGGATTTACACAGAGAGATCAATCTCCATCCTCACCTTAGGGGAAGACCACCAAATCTTAATGTGATTTATCACATGGTGTTTCTTGATCCACTAATGTATTTGGACGTCCTTGAGCCCAATGATCCCATCCAACAGTCTATTCATAGATAGGATCCAGAGATATTTAAACCCCCATAACTACATCTCGGGAATAGAAGTTTTGCTAATGTTGAGGCACGTGCATGTGGTCCTAGAGACATGATCCATTCCATAAATATGATCTCCATTGATTTGACCACTCCAGTCTGCAATCCAGCTAATCCGTCCAAACCATTATGTCTTAATATAGACACTATTGATTAGGGTCATGCTGATTCACCCCTTCAGTGCCAGGCTGTGCACATGATGTCTATCATGCTAAGGATGCTTCCAACAAGGAACCTATAAACCCAGTAGATGGCATCCACTTGATCTTTATGCCTCATACACTTGAGGAGGTATCCCATATGTCAGTAGAGGAAACCTTCAATATGGATATCAGTAATGATCCCACCAATCCAAGGAAGGTTAAATTTGGAGAAAGTTTAACTCTTGATGAGCGTGCCAACCTCATCCCTCTACTGAGATAGAGGCTTCCTCTTTTTTCTTTGACTTATAAAGATATGTCGAGTCTAGATCCAAAATTTGTTACTCATAAAATTTCACTAGATCTATCAAAGAATCCAGTCAAGCAAAAACTCAGGAAGATACATCCAACATTAGCCTTAATGGTTAAGGATGAATTGAAAAAGCTGCTATATGTAGATTTTGTCAACTCCATCGACTATCCATAATGGGTATCCAATATGGTGCTCATAGGAAAACCTAATGGGAGGATCTGTATCTGTATGGATTTCAGAGACCTAAATAAGGCAACACCAAAAGATTTATTTTTGTTGTCGAATATCGATGCTCTTGTAGACGTCATTATAGGTCATGAAATGCTCTCCTTAATGGATGGTTTTTTTGGTTACAATCAAATTTGGATTAAGCCCAAAGACCAGCATAAAATCATGTTTATAACGCCATGGAGGACATTTTGCTATAAATTTATGCCATTCAGTCTTAAGAATGTTGGTGCCACATATCAACAGGCTATGACATATATCTTTCATGACTACATGTATAAAATCCTAGAAGATTACATTGATGACTTGTTGGTGAAGTCAATATTATGTTCTAAGCATGCAAAGGTCCTGAGGAAGGTCTCCGATCGTCTGATAGAGCATAATGTCAGGTTGAATCCTAAGAAGTGTGTGTTTGGCATAAATTTAGGAAAGCTCTTAGGATTCATCGTTTCAAAATGAGGCATCGAATTTGATCCAGCAAAGGTCAAGGCTATTTTAGAAATGTATCCCCCCACAAAAATTAAAGAATTAAGAAGCCTACAGGACAAAGTAGCATCCATAAAGTGATTTATCACATAGTTATCGGATAAATGTCAACCTGTGAATCGATTTCTACACAAGGGGGTCCCATTCAATTGGGATGAGGACTATCGAGCAGCCTTTGCTGAGATTAAGCAATACCTGGTGACGTTGCCAGTGCTAGCTCCACCAAGGCTGTATGTGCCATTTTTGCTATATATATCGACAACCAACTTTGCACTGGGAACCATTCTAACCCAAAAGAATGTGCAAGAAAAAGAACATGCCATATATTATATTAGCGAAACCTTGGTGAGTGATGAGCTAGGATATGCATACGTTTACAAGTTATGTTTAGCAGTAGTGTTTGCTACAAATAAATTGTGACACTATATGTTGATTCATACGATGTATGTCATATCCAAACAAAATCCTTTGTAGTATATGATGAGCAAGACATATCATAATACACGTATTGCAAAGTGGATCATGCTACTAACAAAATTTGATCTAGAATTCATAAGCCAAAAGTCCATTAAGAGACAAGTCATAGCAGATCAACTGGCTGAGGCACCTCTCAAAAATAGTAGGCCCCTCACCATAAAGCTTCCTGATGATGCAGTATTTTCCTTATCAAAATTTCTTGAACTTGAAGAACCGAATAACAAAGCTGATATGACCTTGTTCTTTGATGGTTTGAAGTGTGAGCAAGGGGGTGGTGTAGGAATAGTGTTGTTCACACCACAAGGTGCTCCAATGTCCTTGTCGTTCAAGTTGGACTTTCCTTGCACTAAAAGTAACACTAAATACGAAGCCATAATTTTGGATCTCAAAACAGCTATCGCCATGAAGATAAAAAGGTTAAATATCTTTGGTGATTCCCTTCTCATCGTTAACCAAGTTAAGGGATTATTTCAATACCGATGTCCGATATTGAAAGCTTATAAGGATCTTGTTGACATTTATCTATCTTGACTAGAAAGGTATGACATCGAGGCACTCCCTCATTCATACAATAGATTTGCAGACACAATGACATCTTTGGGATCTCTAATCCCTTAGAATCCGTTTGTTGATTTCACCACAATCCATGTAAAAACATTATCACATTCAGTTGTGCAGCGTGAAGCAATGGATAACAAAGAGTTAATCAACATGATTTATGTAGAACCAAACTATGAATGGTTCTATAGAACCATAGAATTTCTCAAGAGAGCACCCTAGGGGTCTATGATCTCGTAGGATTCGACGGTGAGTGGTACTACCATTCACCACAGGGTTATTTTCTAGTCTGCATTTGCAAATGTAGAACCGTAGGGGGATCACTTCATCTTGTCAATCGAAGCCTAAGCTTATCATAACTAGACGTCATAGATACATAACTTCCTTAGACTTGGTGTAATCCCTTAGCGATTATCACATGTCGTAAAATGCACATTTAAATAGAAAGTGACAAAGTATGTCTTGTTAGTAGACATCTTGTACTGTAGAAGCTACGATGGAGTTCTCCTTCGTTGTCTTGAGCCCCAAGAGTCATCTTGGGCAATTTTGTAAGCTCACGATGGTACGTGCGGTGGCCATTTTAGTGGTATGACTATCGTCAAGTGCATCCTTTGCATGGGTTATTATTAGCTCACTATGGAGAAGGATTGCAATGTGTATGTAAGGAAATGCGTTAAATTTCAGCATCATGTGTATGTCAGGAAAACCCTAGTATATTCAAGTGGCTTGGCCATTTTATCAGTGGGGATTGGATATCATAGGTAAGATATCTCCTCCATCATCATACTGGCATATTTTTATTATTACAGCTACTGAGTACTTTACAAAGTGGGTGGAAGCCATTCTCTTAATAACGACAACTAGAGCGCATATTGTTGAGGTTATACTCACCAATATCATTAGTCATTTTGGGATACCATCCAAGATAGTTTCAGATAACGAAACATCATTTAAGAACAAAACTATGAGAGATTTGACATCTAAGTATAGGATCAAATACAGTTTTGCAACTCCATATTATTCACAAGCAAACGGACAAGCTGACGCTTAAAATAAGACAGTGGTCTCCATCTTGAAAAAAATGGTACAAGAGCACCATGAAGATTGGGACATCCAGCTGCCCCTTGCATTATGGGCTTACGGGACTAGTATTTGGAAACCCATTAGGGCAACTTTTTTTTTCACTAGTATATGGCGTTAAGGCCATTATGCCCTTAGATTTGGATATTCCAACGCTACGTGTCGCATTGAAAGAGTTCAATGATGACGACACTACACGACAAGCTCACCTAGATCAACTAATGCTATTTGATGAATTTCATGTGAATGCCCTTGAGCACCTCCACATTTACCAAGAGTGCTTAAAAAAAGCTTACAATAGCAAAGTTCATCTGAGAGACTTTGAGGTTGGTGATCGTGTGCTAAAAGAGAAACAACAGAACTCAAATTTACCACCAAAAATGTAAGACAAATTCGTGGCTAATTGGTTATGTCCTTATATGATCTCAGAGAAGATTGGACCTGGAATATATCACTTGACATCGCTTGGAGGAGTTGAAGATCTTGAACCTCTCAATATCCTTCATCTTAAAGTGTTCTATGCCTAGAACTAGGAAAGGCTCCAAAGGCATCTATAAGCCCTTTGGTCAATTCAAAAAAGGCTCCAAGGGTAGCTGTAAGCCCCTTGGTCATCCCAGAAAAGGCTCCAAAGGCATCTGTAAGCCCTTTGGTAATTATGAAAAAGGCTCCAAAGGCATGTATAATCCCTTTGGTCATTCAAAAAAGACTCCAAAGGTATCTATAATCCCTTTGGTCAAAGCACAAAAGGCTCCAATGGTTTTTAAAAATCCCTTGGTCAAAATTTTAAAATCCATAAAAAAATTAAAAAGCAATAAAATCCAAAAAAAATGGAGAAATATCAAAAATAAAAAATATTTGCATTTCATTTGCATCATTGCATTACATTTTGCATCATGCATTTCATTTTCCACATGCATTTCACCTTTGCAATGCATTAGGTATTTTCATCTGTCGCACTTGCATCAGAGTATATTGTGTTTACAATATTACAACCGATGCCACATTTGTGTTTCAATCATGCATCTATGCACTATAGTTTTCATCCATTTATTACCCTTGTGAGTAATTGTGTTTTTTCAACACAACCCATATTGTTGCTATGAAGAATATACTAGGGTTTTCCGGTCATTCAACCATACCTAAATGTCTTCACAAGAGTTGATAGAAAGCTTGATTTGCTTTTGTAGTTGAGGTCTAATTAGTATAGCCCTTAGCATATCAGAATCCTATCACTAATAAACAAATTAAATAATCCTAATAAGGACTAGGGGAAGATGAAAGCTATGAAGCAGGACCAGGTATCCTAAGATGAAAATATTTATTCTTGCTTATCCCCCTGTGCAGGCGATTTGGGAAATATTGGCAATTGGCAAAAGGACAGGTTTATTCCCTACACATAATCCCTTACTTATGTTAAAATGAGCAATATCCCAAAGTGATATCCCAGATAAATCCTCCAAATTTATTTTCTAGATCGATATCGTAGATCGACATCCCATATTGATATCATCAGATCGATATCCTAGATCGATATCCCAAAAATAGTTCCCCAAAGTAAAATCCCCAAAGGAGTTTCTAAAGCAAATTATCAAATATAAATCCCTAGTATTCAAATCAAAGTTCAAATCAAGATCAAAAATCAAGTTTAGATTCAAATCAGTATCAAATCCCTTGCTCAAGAAAAAAAAAGAGAAAGTACAAAATAAACAGTGATTCTTATCATTATAGTACAAAATAAACAATGATTGTTGTCATTATATATGAGCAAGTATCCCAAAAAATTAAAGAAAAGAAGGGGGTGAGCTTAAATCCCTGGAATTGCCTGCACTGTTGTACCTTACGCATGACGATATGTCTGATGCATTAGCATTTTTCTTGTGTGCAGATAAATGTTTGAATGTGGAAGAGCTAGCTTCAAGTGTCCTGTATCGCCTAGTAGCCTAGTCCAACTAAAATCTAAACCTAGGATTGGATAGACATATGTGGATCCCTAATCTTAGTAATGGGCTAAAAGAATCCCACCTAACATTAGGGTATGCTTATGCCTTATCAAATATACTCACTTGCACACATAGGGGTAATGAATAGTTAGGGCCTATCCTAGCGAAAGCCTTATGTTTCATATGACTAGTATACAACTTTTGATAAGTCAACTAGGGTGTTTGAGTCTCATGGAAAACCTCAACAATTCCCAAATAAAAACAATCATTCAAATTGCAATCATCAAAAATCAATTTCTTTTATAGGAGTTTGTTTATTAGAATTATTTGTACTATATAATTAGATACCAGATGGATATCATAAATGATATTTAGATGACCACTAATTATATTATACATATTATTTTAATTTATAAAAAACTATACATAGAAATCATATACCATTGCATCTCACAAACGGGTGTACAATTTATCAAACATTCATAAAGATATAGCAATTATGATACATGATTTTTATACATTTGACGATGTCATCCATTAGATTGTCAAAACTCATATTGCATGCATTATGTTTTAAAGTGATTAAAACATACATGTTCATTTACATAGCACTCATCAAATAAAAATATGCAATACATACATGGCATAGATTATGTCATAGCAACATAAATTAAATGCATACAAGTAAATAAATTTACACATGCATTTAACATAAACATCGCATCCATATGCATCCATAATAAGTAGTCCATCTATGCATATATCTCACATCATACAATCATCTATCTCATATCTAGCTAGTGCATGTCATCCATACATCACATCATACAATATTTAATCAATATAAGCAGTGCATCCATGTGCATATCATAAAACATAAACAATAAAAAATCATAATAAAATCTACACATATAATGAGTCTCAAATGTCAGATCATATATATATATATATATGTGTGTGTGTATGTGTGTGTACCAAAAATAAATAATGTGCAGTACATCGGCATGGTCAAAAATACTTGCAGGCTACATATGTGTAGGTCCTCGACCTTACACTCAAAAATGGTATAATGATAGCTATAAAATTTGTACTAGCCAGGGCCTGCACCCCCAGTCTATGAGGTGTCACCATCACCTCCACCCTCCCAGTGGGTCCTCCATGAGCTAGAACCAGAAGATCTATCAGACCTGTGAGTCTTGTGACTCGAGCTAGCTAAAGATTGTTATGTATCCTAAGTGCGAGTCCTCTGAGACCCTATAGCTATGGGCATCTCTGGAATATCACCCCCAAGCAGTCCAATATGCCCTCTCAAGGTGGTAATGTAAGAATATCGGAGGGAGGTCTCCTCAATGTGTTGCTCAACCAGAGCCTAAAGCCTCTTGATCTTGGCCCCATGATCTAAGCATGTTACTCCCTACACTGTTGGTACTATTGGAATAGCTGGGGGTACTAAAGCAACCCGCAAAGATGGGGGAGTCGATCCCCTAGCCTGGTAAGCGGTAAGTAAAACTATAGAAGCATCAAACTAGAACTACAAAAGAGTACGTTGCCCCATGAGTTGTTGTATCTCTACATCCTCTATGGTAATCCTTATTTGCAGAGTGGCCCTCTCCCCATCATAGTCATGTAACTGGCTCTAGCTGTGAGATAGATTCACCTCTAAAGTGGTGATAGAAGTTTCCATGTGTAGGATCTGAGTGCAAAGTCTCCCAACCTAGCTCTGGAGGTCAAAAACCTATGCCCTCAAATGCCCTACCTCATTGTCTAGATCTGCCTTGCCCTCATTGGAGGTCGCATCCTCTACCTCTACCTATGGGCCCTCCTCTATAGTGGCCCTTGTGCCCCATGAGCCCTCAGTTCTCTAGCGGGTCCTGCATCCGTGAGGGTCCACCTTTGTGCCCTCTGCGCTCTCTACTATAAAACCATCCATCGATCGGCCTAGAGGTCCATCTCCATGCTAATATAAGTCAGCCCACCACCCATTGTAATAAGCAGTCATGTCTGCATCCGCTAGGCTTGACTCCTGGAAGTCATCATCAACATTGCTACATTCCAATTATAATATAGCCGACGACTATATTTTAGAATGACTTATTTGGTTATTGTGTATATACAATAGGATCCATGTGTTTTATTTTTTGTCATCTATATTTTATTCATATTTCATTTGCATTCTCGCATAATAGCCTTTATGATGAGGGAGTGCCCATCTCAAGTGGCAATCCATTTTATCACTGAGTTATTCCTCTTAAGTTTTGATTTATTCATTGAGATTTGAGTGCAAGTTTATATCTTAATTGAATAGTGGACTGTTTTATTTTAATAGAGCAAGAAATTACACTCCAAGTGGTATCATGATACCAAATGATTATGGTTGGTAAGCTTATTTCGTACACCCAGCGCACTTCATAGCAGTGAACATTACAAATCATGAACGTGTGCTGGCATGAGAGGGATCTATCATCGCATAGGAACCATAGGAAGACATGCATTGGGTTGATAGGGTGCTAGCAGCATCTCCAACATGCATCGTCCATTCAGTTCTGGGTGCCACATCCCCAGTCATCGTCCCTCAACACATAAAATGGTAAACCCAAACACAGTTCGTGCAGTGATATATTCATGACAACATTGTTGGAAGAGTCGTTTTATCATAATAATTAGATGCTAGGTGATATTAAGTTCTAACACCCTAATCGAAGGGCAAGAGAGATGTTTCATAACGGGACATAGAAGATTAATGGTGATCATTAAATAAGTGGTTTTCATCTTTAAAACTTTTTGGCTTCCACATACCATAGCGGCTTCATTGTCTTCCTTAAGAGGATTCGAGAGCCATAAAAAATGAGCCTATCGAGCAAGAAAACAACACGCACATTCGTCCTATTAGTCATGCCATCCGCTAACCAATCAGGAGTGAGCAACATAAAAATATTAAGCGAACAATCTAAGGTTCGTAAAAATCATATATTTTATATTTTTTTCTTTTTACTGGTCGTGGGGACATATATCCCACATTGGGCATACGAAAGACGAAGTGTGGTTTATAATGTGATGGGGGCTAGAAGTAAAGTGTGACTCTGATCACATGCCCAATGGTCTTTTCATGTGCTTAGTCTCTACCACTGTGTAGTCTTCATGTCTTCTACCAATTAGTTTGAAAAATGGTTGTGTCTCTCTGGGTCACATGTCCTTAGTGTCCAGCTATTATCTTGTCACCTTTTTTTGAGTCCAGTCGGGTATTGTCTTCCTAGTGTTGTCACTTCCCTTGTTTCATTCTCGCAGCCTAGTCCTACGTTCGAGTGCATGTCATTCTTGCTACCTAGTCCTACATTCGAGTGTCATGTATTTTCAATTGTCCATGTGTGTTGTTCTCATTTCCTATTTCTGTGTTCGAGTGTCGTATATTATCAGTTGTCCATGTGTCGTGTTCCGTGTTCTATGTCACTCATCTGCTAGTGTTCCTTGTCAGTTGTGTCAGTCCATCCATCGTGTTTTAGCTATCAAGAAGTGTCCAAAAGTAAGTTGCGAAAGTCGTCACCTAACAATGGTCCAAATTATCGTTACAAAAATTGCTCAAAATTGTCATAAAATTGCTAGTCAAAAGTTGTCGAAAAATTGTTGGTGAAAGGTTGTCAAAAAATTGTTAGTCAAAAGTTGTCAAAAAAAAAAGTTGCTACTCAAAAGTTGCAAGGAGAGCCAAAATTCAAATCCGCGTCACAGTTGGAGTGACAATTAGGCGGAATATAAACCAAATTTTTGGGCAATTTAACAATTTTTTGCAAAAAATTGAAGCTCAAAGGCTCCTAAGCAGGAGATTTTGGAAGGTGCATGAGAAGAAGTTGGACCAAAGGATCTGATGGACGACTATCAAGCTCGAAAACTCCCAACAACAATGCAAGAAGAGCTCGTCGAAGCCAAGGTACAAAAAATTCTCCTTCTCCTTCCGGAATTGGTAGTTTTAATCCGAGTCATCCAGTGGTCAGCCCAATGGCATCCAATACCTCTCCAGATTCCGCACAAGAAAACGTCACCCAAGTAGAAAGTAATCATCCATTGATCACTGATGATGTGTTAAGAGAGTTAGTATTAAATCTTCAGATGATGACTGCAAGCTTCAACGCATCTAGGAAACCGCCCCAACCAAATCCTTCTAGTTCCAATCACTGGAGTACGGACGTCTACTATGATGACTATACACACCATAGAGGTCAAAATAGTCAGTCCCTGAATCACAATGGTCACCAAAATATTGAGGATGGGGGTAATGAAGAAAATATGGAGCAACAAAGAGGTTTTAACAGACCTTATCAAAATAATAACCAGAGACAGAGGAGTAACGAGGAACAAGATAGAAACAATGTTCACTCCCAACCAAGAGGTCCAACTGGAGTCAATTATCCACGCATTGACATGCCTACCTTTGAAGGCCAGGATCCACGTGGGTGGATTGCAAAAATGGAAGGCATCTTAGAATTCTACAAATTCCAGGAAGGGGACAAAGTCCCTTTTGCAGCAACCAAATTCGGCACTAAAGCTTATCAGTGGTTTACATGGTATAAACGTGAGGATCCCCAGTATGCATTATATTGGGATACTTTCAAAAAGCCTTTCTTCATAGATTCGACAAAGGTCCCACAGGTTCATACACAGTACGATTGTTGTCACTTAAGCAAACAGGATCAATAGGGGACTATATTTTAGAATTCACCAGTATGCTTCACTATGCACAAGACCTACAACAGGACGTGGTAGTAGCGGCTTTTTGAAATGGATTAAAAGCACATATTAAAGTTGAAGTAGACCTACACAATCCATCCAAGTTGGATGAGTGTATAAGGATTGCTGATTTGGCGGAGACAAAGGCGCACGTAGGCCCATCCACACGACGTGATTCATATGGGCGACCTCCATTCCGCAACAACTCTTTCCATAGAAATGATCAACCGTCATGGTACTTCTGCTACAAATGTCGCACTCAGCATCAAAAAGACCAAGCATGTACACCACGACAAAATTTTTAGATTGAATATGCCGACAAGGAAGAAGAAGAAATAGAGGAGTATGACGCACCTGAGGATCTCCCAGTTGAGGACCAAAATGAACACGATGAAGTTGTCACTGAGGAGGATACCATGACTATTTCAGTACATGCTCTCATGGGGTTATCCTCTCACCATACAATCAAGGTGGCAGGTTTCATTCAAAAATAGAGGGTGATAGTATTAATTGATTTCGAAAGTACTCACAACTTCATTGATGCAAAACTTGCAAGGACATTGGGGTTGCACGTCTTCTCTTCTAATCAAGATCGGTTTCAAGTCAGAACTGCAAGCAGGGAAATTTCTCAATGTCTAGGTAAGACATCTTCGGTTTCATTACAAATGGGTACGTATACTTGGCAAGGTCCTCTTTTTGTTATGGAATTAGGAAATTCGGAAGTTATTTTAGGCGTTGCATGGATGGAACAATTGGAAACCACAGTGGGTTTTAACCACAAACATCGCTTTGTCGAATGGCAAGCCAATGGGAGGACTATTCATCTTCAAGGACTACCCACACCTCCATCAAAAGTTGTAAGTTCACATAGCATGGAAAAGATATTAAGAAAATATGGTGGGGGATTCATAGCTCGAATCAATTGCATAGAGAAATTAGACCAAGATATACCTGAAATCAAAGAAGATGATCTCCAAATCATTGTGGCTAACTATGAGGAGGTTTTTCAAGAACCAAAAGGATTACCTCCCAAAAGATCTCATGACCATGCCATACATCTAGTGCCTAGTAGTCTTCCACCCAATGGTCGTCCGTATCGATATCCCCAACCCCAAAAAACAAAAATTGAAAAGATTGTCCAAGAGCTATTAGACCATGGTGTCATCCGTCATAGTACGAGCCCTTACTCCTCACCAGTAGTCTTAGCTCGTCGAAAAGATAATTCTTGGCGTATGTGTCCTGATTTTTGCCCTCTCAACAAAATCACGATCAAAGATAAATTTCCTATCCCTGTCATTGATGATTTACTAGATGAACTACATGGTGCCAAATTCTTTACCAAATTAGACTTACGTTCAGGGTTTCACCAAATCCGAGTTAGGGAAGAAGATATCCCCAAAACAACTTTTCGAACTCATGAAGGTCATTATGAATTCTTGGTCATGCCCTTTGGTCTCACTAATGCACCATCTACATTCCAAAGTCTCATGAACCAGGTGTTTCGTCCATTCCTACGAAAATTTGTTCTAGTCTTCTTTGATGACATACTCATCTATAGTAAATCATGGAAAGATCATTTAGCACATGTGGACAGAGTTCTCCATATCCTACGCAAAGAAAAGTTGTTTGTCAAATGATCTAAATGCTCCTTTGGTGTTCAAGAAGTTGAGTACCTCGGTCATATAGTATCTCAGGAAGGTGTTAAGGTGGATCCCAATAAGATTAAGGCAATACAAGAGTGGCCTTTGCCTAAAACCATCAAGAAACTTCATGGTTTTTTGGGTCTCACTGGCTATTACCGCAAATTTATGCGTAACTATGGTAAAATTGTGGGTCCTCTCATGGCTCTCACCAAGAAGGATGCTTTTCAATGGTCAGAAGTAGCTACCAAAGCCTTCGAGGCTCTCAAGGAGGCAATGTGTACGACTCCAGTTTTGGCCACTCCAGATTTTCAAAAACCATTTGTCATTGAATGTGATGCCTCAGGAACAGGTATTGGGGCAGTACTAATGCAGGAGGGTCATCCCTTAGCATTTGAAAGTAAACAACTTTCAGGGAAGAATTTGGGTAGATCTACCTATGAAAAAGAAATGTTGGCTATTCTACACGCAGTGGAAAAATGGAGGCATTACTTAATCAATAGCCGTTTTATTATTAAAACCGATCACAACAGTCTCAAGCATTTTCTAGAACAAAGGTTTTCTTATCCCGAACAAAATAAGTGGTTGACTAAATTGTTGGGATATGATTTTGTGATTGAATATAAGAAAGGTAAAGAAAATGTGGCAGTTGATGCATTATCTAGAAAATATGAAGATGAAGTAGTCATTAATGCCATTTCAGGACCATGTTCACAGTGGGTGTCTCAGTTGCAGGAAGAATGGTTGTCCAATAGTGAAACAACTCAAATAATTCAAGAATTATCTATGGGTTCCTCTAAATACCCTCTTTTCACATATGATGACCAAATATTACGTAAGAAGAGTCGCATTTACATCCCTCACAATTCACCAATCAAAGCACAAATTCTAGAGGAGTCACATGCTTCTCCATCAGCAGGACATTCAGGGTTTCTGAAAACTTACATGCGGGTTAAACAATCCTTTTGTTGGAAAGGATTAAAAGCAGAGGTCAAGCAATGGGTAGCCGAATGTGAAGTGTGCCAACGCAATAAGGGAGAAACAATCAAATCACCAGGGTTGCTTCAACCGTTACCTATTTCGGATCGCCAGTGGGAACATATTTCCATGGATTTTATTGAAGGTCTTCCTAAGTCGGAAGGTAAAACAGTAATTTTCGTGGTAGTTGATCGCCTTTCCAAATATGCTCACTTTCAGGCTTTACAACATCCATTTTCAGCAAGCAAAGTGGCCAAGGTATTTATGGATTCAATTTTTAAACTACATGGAATGCCCAAAAATATTGTAAGTGATCGTGATCCCATATTTACTAGCAATTTTTGGAGAGAATTGTTTCGACTTAGTGGTACCAAATTAAATATGTCTTCTGCATACCATCCACAAACAGATGGTCAAACAGAGGTAGTTAACAAATGTTTGGGTACCTACCTAAGATGTTTTGTTCAGGATAAACAATATCAATGGAATCAGTGGTTATCATTGGCAGAATGGTGGTACAACACTTCTTACCATTATTCCATCAAGATGTCTCCTTTTGAAGCATTGTACGAAACTAAGCCACCAATAGTAGCAGATTATGTACCAGGATCCTCCAAAGTAGCCCAAGTAGATGATTGGTTTCAGCAGCGACAATCAATGCTCACTATTCTGAAGGATAATTTGGTCCAAGCACAAAATCGCATGAAGCAGCAGCAAGACATGCATCATTCGGAAAGGACATTCAATATCGGTGATATGGTGTTCCTGCGTCTTCAGCCTTACAAACAGTTGTCATTGAAGATCAAGTCTAGTCAAAAGTTGGCTCCTCGATTTTATGGTCCTTACAAAATTATACGTCGCATTGGAGAAGTGGCATATCAATTAGAGTTGCCTCCTTCATCATGAATACATCCAGTATTTCATGTCTCTTGTCTCAAGAAGGTGATCGGTCAGAAAGTACACTCTCAAACCGAATTACCAGTATTGGATGAAGAAGGGCGTATACATCTCCAGCTAGAAGCAATCTTATAAACTAGAACACGCACACTGAGATCTCGTCACATCCAAGAATTTCTCATCAAATGGTAGGACTTACCCGAAGAAGATGCTACATGGGAACCTGAAAGTATTTTCCAGACATTTCCAGCTTTGAGGACAAAGCTTTCCGAGGAGGGGAGTCATGCTACATTCCAATTATAATATAGCCGACGACTATATTTCAGAATGACTTATTTGATTATTGTGTATATACAATAGGATCCATGTGTTTTATTTTTCATCATCTATATTTTATTCATAGTTCATTTGTGTTCTCGCATAATAGCCTTTACAACGAGGGAGTGCCCACCTTAAGTTGTGATCCATTTTAACACTGAGTTATTCCTCTTAAGTTTTGATTTATTCATTGAGATTTGAGTGCAATTTTATTTCTTAATTGAATAGTGTATTGTGTTATTTTAAGAGAGCAAGAAATTTCACTTCAAGCATCCCCCAGTAGAGTCACTTGGGCCCAGGTCAGGTCCCTCTCTATGACCAGGTATATGTAGATCATAGGCACCTTTGGGAGAGTAATGTTGGTACTCACGTATGTCGACCTTTTGGCTGATAACCCACCTATATCTTTGCACTCGATGTAGGTATCTGTCTACCTCTATCTAGGCTGGGCAGTCCATGTATGGTCACCATTGTATCTACTGAGGGTGGAGCTGCGCAAATCGACCAATTTAGTGGTATGTCTCCTGCATGAGACATACTCTTGAAGCCCTCCTTCTCCTAGGGCTAGCAAGCTGCGTAGCACTAATAATCCTCATGGATAGCAGTGATCTCTAGTGGTAAATCTATGGGGCACTCTATAAGAATGTGCTGCCAACCCCAAATTTGTAGGAGTATAATGCAGTTGATGCCCACTCTGCTATGATGTGTGATCTGGCATAGCTCATGGTAGAGCTGTGCTAAGAGAGTGCTCCCCCATGCCATAATGAGAGGCCACACGATTGAGCTAATAATAACCTCCCTGGTCTTAGCCAGGAGGTTCCAAGGGAACCTCATGCCTGATGAGTCCAAAAGGACTATTTGGATGATCAACTACATGAACATAGCCTCCCACTATGAAAAGAAGCTAGCTTGGAATCACTACTGAACATGGGCACCTCAATGGTCGATGTGGCCCTGAGTGTCACGGCTTCGTATGCCAAAGATAACATCAAAAATATCCTTCCTCGTAATGGTAGGAGAGGAGATGATGGCCTCACCATCAATAGGTAGGTAGAAGATGTGGTATACAACCTCCAGAGTCATTGTCATTTCACCCATCGTCAAGTGAAATGTGTTGGTCCGTGCATCCCAGTGACGGGCCAAGGCAGTCAAGTGGGACTGATCAAATCTAATGGTGGGGAGATCCAAAACATAACCAAACCCCACCGTAGCAAACCAATCCCGCTCTATGTTAGTAAGAGTGTCATGTAGGCTACGAAGGAGATCAGGCTCCCTCGCTATGTTGGTCAAAGCCTAAGTAAAAACAATAATAAAGAAAATAAAAATAAAAATAAAAACAACTAAAAAATGACAAAAAAATCATAAAAGCTAATAAAAAAGTAAAAACATACACACACATGATTAAAAAATTCAAAAAATTAAAAAAAACTTCAAAAATGCATTAAAGGCATTAATTTCCAAGAAAATAAAAATAAAAATAAAAAATTTGAAAAATATTTCTAAAGTTCGCACGTCATGGGTCGAAACCACGGTCAACGCAATGGTCCAAAATCTAACCGTTGGGATTTAAATCCCACCGCGGCTGATAGTCATGGTCCCCAATCTGCCAATTGGGAACTGCATTTGCCACCCGTGGCTAAGGAGCATAACCTTTTCAGGGTCATGTCCTCCCTAGAATAAACCCTAAAAATTAAAACCCTCCCCTCTAACCTAACCTATGCTAAACCTAAGTAGGATGAGATTCGTTATCGACAGTTTAGAGTGGTTCGTTAACCCATTTTTTAGTGTGATTAATTTCAATTCGGTAATTGGGTGCGTGGTCTCGATTTTTGAGTTACCTTAGCGACATTGGCTCCTCCACTAGTCGAAGCCTCCAACTGGTCGGCCATCTGGATGGGTGTGGAGTGAGCAAGAAAATTTTACGATAGCATTATATGTCATATTTTACTGTTTACCTCTCAAAGCTCTCAGTTTTTACTATTAGTATCAATTAAATAATAAAATATTTCAAACGTTAAAACCTTATATATTTTTTGAATTTGGTTTAGACCGTGCCTTCCAACCGCGGTTCTCGAATTAGGGTCTTGTGTTCGTGGCTTAGAGTTGTGGTCAAGGAATTTTGACTTTTCCACCGCTTCTGATAGACACGATCAACAAACTGTCATAAATGATCAAAATTCCCACCATGGAGAGCCTTAAAATGTTAAATTAAAAATTTTTACCAAACCAAAATTACCACAAGAAGCATAAAATAAGCATATTTGGTGACGCAGAATCATAAAAATGAGCCAAAGAAAGCACAACAACATTGGAAAATGTCCTCATATGGCAAAATATAATAACTGGATAATATTATAAAGTACACTCAATCGAGGTCATCACTATGGAAATCCTTTCTTTGAGCGCTGTACCTCCCAGCCAATAAAATAAAAAAAGTTCAAAATTAACAAAAAAATCAAAAAAATCAAAAGTCAAATGTGCCTTGTATTCATTCATTTACCCTATACACTTGGCGGTTGCAGTGACTTGCACTCCATGCAATCCGAGAAGATAAGTAAATTACATTAAGAAAATTTGGGGCAAATCCATCATCGTGGAATTACTATGTTTCATTTCAATCCTCAAGAAGGCCTTGACGGTCAGACTGCTCCAAGGGAATGAGATATTCATCGCAATTCTCCTATGATATTTTTAGCATATCATCAACAATATGATTCAATACATGCCTTGTTAGAATTGTCTTCATTTCGATTCCCTAAGAAGGCCTTCCCGGCTGGACCATTCCATGGGATAGAAATAGGTAATTACTATTAATAGTTGCAATCATAGTTGATTAGGTCTTGCCAAGTATTAAAATGCTAAATCTTACTTTGGTCAATATCATTCATAGTGGTCAAGCAGCCTCGTCGCTTCATTTATTGTCATTACCCTCATCAAATCGTTGCTTGAGGGGGTAGTCATAATATCAAATCATAATCAAATTCAACAGAAGATCCCTTGATCGTAGATCCCTAGATCTTGTCAAATTATGTTCATCTTACAAATCATTGCCAAAGACTATCATAAGCTTACCCTTCTGCTGGGGCAAATAGCATATATGACAATTTGTTTGTAGCTCTCCTCCTTTTGGTTATATAGGCCTAACTCCTATTATAGCACCAAAGCTACCCGAATGTCTGATGATGAGTGCAAACCCTTTCAAATTAAGCCTTTCAATGAGTTGGAAGCAATTATTCTAGGATGTGCGTCCTATTTGCAGGACTTGTACATCTAATGTTGATCAGACTAATGATCATCATCCAACCTATGGTATCATTTTAGGAGGTCTATTTTTGCTCAGTGTAATTCGATATCACAACGCATCTCAGAAGGGGCATCTGTAGATACCTAAAATACGTCATGCTGAGGCGACTACTCATATGGGAAATGCTAGAAGACCATATGGAAGACCTTGGATAGATACCAAGGTATAGCAGTGGTTTTTACCACTCATTTTGGCACCTTTGCCTAGTCAGTGCTAGTCATTGCTAATACCCACGATTAGCAGTGTTGACCGCACCTGTCAGTCGCAGTCATGACTCAGAGTCAGTTGTCCTTCATATGACCCAAAATTGGTTGCAACGGCCAATTGGTTGCAGATTGGAGCGGTTTTAGTGAGGAAGGTTCTAGATCCTTCCATCCAAAAAGCTCAACTACAAAATCTTGATCTAGGCTTCCTCATGAATCCACCCCTAGCCCTTGGCAATTGTTATATAATCCCCCTCCAAATTGGAAAAAGGGAGAGAGAAGCATAATCAATTGAGCAGTGAAGCCCTGTCGAATTGCATACTCATTCACATGCATTGATAGGAATACTTTTGCTACCCAATTGGAGATTACATTGCCATGGAGGTCCTAGGAGGATAGGAGAGCCAAAAAACTCTAATCCATGCAATCTGTGCACTCACTGAGCAATTCAACCACCAAATATGTCAGAGGACACATAGGTGATCCTTGACCATCAATTTGGCAAGAAGAATCAAAGAATTAGCCTTGATTTGGAGGTTAAACTTACTTCAGGCTCAATCGCAACTATCAGCCATGGTGAACAGTGCCCACTGCTTGAAGGACTCGCGATCATAGGGTTATCCCTGATTTCCTTGTTCTCTTCTTTGTAATCTGTTTAACTAGATTTATTACCCCATAAAGAGAGGCCTCCTTTGTTTTTAATGTTTCTTGTTGTTTATTGCATGCAGGACTAATAGGGTTTTGGTATGCAAGGCAAAAAATGCCTCTAATCATGGAGAAGAGGGTCATTGACACCCTAGAGCAATTCGTGTCATCCTGAAAGGCACTTGGAATTCATGCCTACCCTTGAGAGGGAAACATTACATCATATTGTAACAATTGTATCAAAGTGATTATCCCTAAGAGGGATGTACTTGTAATTCAACTTTGGCTTCAAATATAATGGAATAAAGCGTATTTCTTATTGTCAATTTTCTTGTTCTTGTATGCATTTTGTGTATCTTTCAATTCTTGCAATAGGAATGGATAAGTGTGAGCCTTTTTTTGATCGTACACAAGTTTAAAAGTAGGAAGTCATGAGTCATCATGAGAGACTTTGTCATTATGTATTATATGAGACTCAAGGGAAATATAAAAGGTTACATCTCCTATGAGTCAAAGGAGAGCAAAGGTCAAGCATCGGTTCATTGAAGAGTCTCATGTAAAGTTATATATTGAATAAAAAACTCTATATTATGTAATCTAAGAAATTGTAATGAATCAAGAATTTAAGAAGAATTCTATATGCATGTTTTTGTAGATGATTTATTTCAATAAATATTTCTTTTTAGTGTGCGATATTATTGTGAATGAGATTATTTTGATCTTGATAATTATTAATTTTTTAGTTATATTACTGTGGATGAAATTACTTTGATCTTGAGAATTATTAATTTGTGAGTTCTTTGGGCCGATTTATTAACAGTGGTATCAAAACCATCTTCATCATAGTCTTGTTGGTGAAATCCATTTGTAGTTGAGTCATCCAAGAAGAATTGAGTGAGAGATAGCTAAAGAAGGAGGTGAGTAGTTTGTAGAAGAGAATAAATTTTTTGAGGATGGATATTGGAGAGTTAGAGGAGATATTATTGGAGTGGAAGACGATTAAATGAATACTGGAGTGATTAAATGATTGATTGTTAGATTTATAGATGTTTGTTACGATGAAGAGAATAATAACATAAGGAATAATGTGTTGAAGACAAAGAGGAAGAGACTTTGTGAACATAGTGACCTTGTGTTCATATTTGAAGGAAGATATGATGGAGAATAGAATCTGTGAGGAAGCAAAGGCATGGAGAATTAAAGAGATACAATGGATAAGTGTTTAAGAAGAGGATTTACATTTGAGTGAAGGACAATGGCATTCCAAGCAAATAAGAGAAGTTAGTGCTAGATGATAAAGAGTGAAGATGACATGTGAGAAGTAGTAGTATAAATTTGAATAGCATGTTGAGGGGTATTTTGGCCTGAGCAGACTAGTTGCAGAAGAAAGGTGAATTCATCCTGAGTAAACCAGACAAAGAATAAATAAAGCAAATATGATGAAGAATTGGAGGTAAATGTTGAACGTTTGCATTACAAGAATAATGTTGAGGAATATGAAACATTCTAGAGGAACTTTAATGATAGCATGAAATAACACCTATGGAGATAGCGACATATGTATTGACGTTAAGTGCAAGGTATATTTATCCTTCACATTAGCAAAAATATCAGGTACTATTTTATTTTTGGAAAGTAATTTGAGTTTGAAGTATCTGGTAGACATAAGGAAGTGTTTTTTTATTAATTGGAATGAATGGGAGACAAGGAAAATAAATAATTGATTTTTTAATTGGATAATTAATTTTATTTGAAGAATTGAAAGGAAGTAATTGGAATGGAAAAACTAGGGTGAGATAAGAAGGTTAAGAAATATTGACATCAAAAGGAGTCATAAAGAAAAATTAATTAAGGGTCTGAGGGCTTGGTTCAATGGTCAAAACATTTTTTTAGGAGTGCGAAGACCGGGGTTCCAATCTCTCGAGCCCCGTAGTATCGATGGGTGTGTCACTTCAGTATCACCAGCTAAGTAAAAGGTTTACCTTGATGCAACTAGAGGTTATAATGGCGACAAGAAGCGAGATTTGAACCCACGAAGAGACGTAGAAAATTGTAACGTGTTACCAATTCCTCTACTATAATAAAAAAAAATAATTGAATTAAAAAGTGAATTGTGATTATGGAAAATAAAAAATATTTCTTTCTAAGTCACAACTTCTTAAAGGACCAAGTTTTACATCATGAAAAAATAAAATGAAATCAATACTTATTATCAAAAACTTTGGGATACTGTAAATGGAAAAAAGGACATGCTAGAAGATAAAATTGGAAAATAAAAATTTAAAGATGATGACTCAAAAGCTCTTATGCTAATCAAATTTGGTATAACAGATGAAATTTAGCCATATATAAGTGAAGTAGAGACTTAAAAAAATGCTTGGAAAAAACTATGCAAAATATTTGAAGGAAGGAATGAAGCAACCATTTTGTACTTAAAATCACAATTGTATTCTTTAAAGGTTCATAGTGGATAAAGTATAGATTTTTTCTTTGAAGGATAACAGAATTAAAAGCTAAGTCACAAATTATGGGAGAAAAAGTGGAAGAAAAGTTTTTTGTCAAAGTTACATTAAGAGCACTCCCAAAAACATTTAAAAATTTAGTCACTTCTCTTCAAGTGCTAAATAAAACCATATCCTTTGATGAATTAGTCAACATTCTTTAAGAATATGAAGTGGAAAATCTAGTCAAATATGAAATGACTATAATGTTTTTTTTTTTTTTTAAGCGAAAAACATCTTGCGAAGCCGCCTTAGTCTGAGAGACCATGAACAGGGGGTTCTACACCATCAAAGTCACCCGGGGGTCGCACCCGACCCTACCCACACCAATATTATCAATTGGATTTTAGATACCCAATTCAAATTTTGGTAGGGTGGAGATTTGAACCTGGGACCTCCCTTAGAGGATTGCCCTCTCCTCTCCAACTCACTTACAACACCTGGGTAATTACTATAATGCTTTGATGTCAAAGAAAAATGTAAAATAATATTGTTGCATCATCTCAATCTCAACTTGAATGGAGGAGAAGAAATTGTCACATATGCAATGTGGAAGTTCATACCAAGAGCTATTGTAGATATAATTCTTTGAATCAAAGGAATCAAATTTATAATCATTTTCAAAGGTTTTAGTCAAGACAATATTAATCTCGATATTCCCTCATGCAACAACAACATCCAAAAGTAGAAAATTAGAAAGGAAACTTAGTTCAAGAAATTCAAGAAACTAAAATAAGGGTAAAAATAAAAGTGTGTAGACCAAAATACCAAGGAGGAATTGGCCTGAGAAGAATTAACCATTTAAATATTGTACTTCTTGCAAAACAAGCTTGGATAATAGTTTCAGAAGAACAGGTGGAATGGGTCACTCTAGCAAAAAGGAAATATTTGTAGGGATCAATTTTTTTATGTGATTTGGACCCTTCTTTTGGGTCAGCCTTTTGTAAATCTATCAACCTAACAAAACAACTCCTGAGAAAAGACCTCATATGGCAAGTCATGGATGGAAAGATTATAAATTTTTGGGAAGATAAATGGATAGGAAACTAGCCTCTTATAGAAATTCTTGCTTTCAGTAAAGGATTTTACTGATCCACTATTTGGCCATAGAGTAGCTGACTTTCTGACTATATCCAACAACTCACGCACATGGAAAAGGATACAATGCCCCAATTTTATTAGTGGATATCAACTATTTGGAGGCCTTACTTTCTTCTTATGTTTTACCTTCAAGGAATGCTAGAGATCACCCTATTTGGGAACCCTATGACATTGGAGAATTTACTATTAAATAGGCATATCAACTCCTCCTTGCTCCTAAGGAAATTTATATTCCTTTCAAATTGGTATGGATCAAACACTTAACTCCAAAAGTTTATTTTTTTCCCTGGTTGGCCATTCAAAGTATAATCCTTACTAGTGAAAATATCATCAAGTGTGGAATCCCACTACCCAATAGGTGTTTTCTATGTCTTTTTGATTGGGAATCAACTAGCCACATTTTCCTAACCTGTCATTTTTTCTGTTCCATCCTTAACAACCTTTTCCAAAGGTTCCAGATCAATTGGGCCAAGCCTCATATTGTAGATTTTTTTTCCCAATGGCCTGATTCTTTCCACAATCCTTGTCTTCGAGTGATTTGGAAATTTTGTCTTCACCATTTCCTATGGAAATTCTAGCTCAAAATAAATAGAAGAGTTTTTTCCAGTTCGACTAAGGATATTGATTCCACTACCAATAGAATCATTTTATTTGCTAATAAAAATGTGCCCATGAACCCAAATGATCCTCATCCAATCCCTAGGTTTGAAGCTTCCTTACTTCAATCTCTACACATTTCTCTAGATAATCCCAACTCCAAATATTCTTGAATATCTAGGAGCAATATCAAATGGATTTCTCCACCTCAAGGATGGGTTAAACTCAATTTTGATGGGGCAACTAAAGGCAACCCAGGTCGAGCAGGTGCAAGAGGGATTCTTAGGGACTGCAAAGGAAATTCTATCTTTACCTTCATTGAGGGACTGGATGAACAGTCTAATCACATAGCTAAATCCAAAGCCCTTTGGAGGGGTCTTCTATTGATCAAGCAGTTTCTAGGTAAATTTATTGTTGAAGGACTCTTTAAACATTGTCAATTATTTGAAGAATTTCAAAACCCCTGCTTGAAAAGTGAAAAACTTTATTAAAGAATCCAGAAGCCTGATCCTTCATCAACATGAGGCCATCATCCAACATGATTTTAGGGAAGAAAATAGAGCGGCAAACAGGTTGGCAAATATCATAGTTAATTCCCTTGGGATGATGACGTGGACTGACACCCTCCCAATCGAGGTTGACAAAATTGCCAAGTCAGAGAAAATTCAAAATTCCTAACAAATTGTTATTCATTTTATTTTGTATGATTTTTGTTTTAAAAATTTTAATTTTCCTAGATCAAATACCCATAAGTGCCTTTTTCTCCTTCAGGATCCTTCTCCATAATCTAATTGTTTCTATGATGATATTCAATTCCTCGAGGCAATTAATTATTGGTGTACTTAGTGCGTTTGAGATTTTATGGTGCACCTTCCCTGTGCCTTTCCTAGATCTTATTTTCATTAATACTGGCAGCACCAGTGTTCAAATTTTTAATGGTCCCAAGGTTACCATATTTTGTCATCCCAATTATCATCATCTCCTTGTTCTCCGCCTTCTGCCAAATCCTCTAGACTGCTCTTTTCCAAATCTTTCTTGCATGTCATTTTCTCGTGTGTTATATCATGATTCCTTTATGTTGCCTTTCATCTTTTTGGGACTCATCGCTTGTATCCTCCTTCCCATGCTTCTACCCACTACTAATTTTCATCATTTTCCAATGCTTCAAGTGTTTGTCTTTCATTGCGAGAATCACGCTTCCTTAAATATTTCTTGCCTGTTTTGTCAAAAGTTCCTAAGAGAGGCACACATTTCTATTTTTAGAGGTTCTAGGAGATGTTGGAATTCCCAGTTCACCAAGGCCTATTGCTTTATTATCAGGTACAAGGTGGATTTGTTGTTCTCAAGGATTTGTCTCAACCCAACGTGGTGGTAAAGAAGTTTCCAGAAGCACCCAAATCTCTCCTTTGTTACTAAAGCTCACCTCCATGCTAGAATAATCATCCCCTTTGATTGCATCCCAAGGATTTGAAAGCACTCTATTTTCTCTTTCTTCAGGCAATTTTGCATCTTGGTCATCATGGATTTCATTGAACCTGAGACACTTGAGATCGAATCGGTGGCTGAAGCAATCATGTATGCATGCGGTTTCCTACATTTTCTGAAGCAATTCTCTGGGATGGAGTGGGACGTGAATACTACTTTTGATTCCACCTGGGATAAAGGTGTTGTTATAATTTATGGAGTGGAGTTTCAAGTTGACATACACATCCTTGCTAAAATAATAGGCCAGCCACTGGTGGGAAGATTTGTCCATAGAGACAAACATAACTGGGACACAAATCTAAAGGAGTTCAAATCGATATCAAGTCTGTGCAAGCTCATAAAACCAAGAATAGTCAGAAAGGATTTATCCACCCCTTGGAAGGAGATCATGAATTTGGTGATGGAATATATTATAGTCGATGACCCAGGTTCCCTGCTCATGAGTTTTCACATAGCCTTTGTGAATCACTTCAAGGAAGTGAAACCTCTCAACACTCCTAAATTTATGTTTTTATCTAAGGATTATTCCATCAAGGCAACTCACTCAAAGAAATACGAGGTTTGACCCTCACATCAAGGGTTGTTTAAGGTAATATACAATCATTTGTTGGAGACTTTTTCCAAAGGAAACATTGTTTCACAGGATCAACAAGCAGATTCCAAACACACTACGGATGAGGATACGTCATTTACCCCATCCTCAAGTGATCGTGGGTCCAAGAAGAGGAAAGTGAAAGAAATATCTATGGACATTGAGAAATCGGTAAGAAAGAAGTTCAAGGTGGAGGATTGACCCACTTTGACGAGAAGCTCCCAATGTTTAAAGGAAAAAATTATTCAAAATCAAGTAAAAATGCATGGTTCTACTGAGGATGAGTTTGAGGATCCTGTGATCAAGATACTTTAGGAATACATCATAAATACTACTACTGCTACCATAGCCCAGATGGAAAGTGTTGTAACTACGAGCATGGTGGCCATTGTCCAGATGAAGGAGCACAAAAATACTTTGAACTTGTTTTTTTGTGATAATTTCTTCGAGGATCACCTAGAAAAGAACACCGTAGGAGCCAGCATTGGTGTCAAGGAGGATGACATGGTGGAAATCACCAAGGAAGTGTTCAAGAAAACTCCTAAGGATGTCAAAAAGGACAACACCAAGGATTCTGCTAATGTGTAATTATCTGCAATTTGTCTGTTGTTTCTAGGTTTTGTCTTGTTGGGACATTTTATTTCATGTTTCGTCCTTTTGGTTTGTTTATGGTTTGTATAAAATCTTAGGATTTATGTGGATGCCATGAGGTTTTTGTGGATTTTGTATCCTTTAATCCTGGTTATGTACTAAGGTGTTAGGGTGCCTTTCAAATACCCTCATCAATACAATTTTGTTAACTTACCAAAAAAAATAAGAGCCCTTATGGTAAGAACTATAGACAATGAAGGTATAGACCAAATTGATTAAAAATATGACAAGAATCATTCAAAAAATTCTAAAGGCATTGATGTTTCTAATAACAAAATAAAAGTTGCTAAAAAAAGGATAATAGGAATAAATGGAAGGCATGAATCAAAACAAATAATGCTTCAGAATTGCAAGATCTGTGAAAAGACCAAACCCAAAAAATGGCATAAGGAAAAAATTAAAGTACATTATGGATGGATCAATAAATCATAATGGAAAAGAATCATGGACTTGTTAAAATATTTTTTATGAAAAAAAGAAATTTCTAACAAGCACTACAGGGAACAGGTCAATGGAACATAACCAACATCATGAGTAGTGCCAAAGCTAGAATCAAAGGATGAAGACTAGAGTCAAAGATTGAAGGCAAAAGCCTTCTTACCAAATAATGTAATACGGGGGGGTTTTGGAGGTATTATATTATTGGTACCTTGAGTACCATTGTGAATATTTAAAATAGGTTGTGTTTATTATTTTAGTCAATAGTATGTGTCAAGTTGTGAAGTGTGTTTATGTATCATACAACCAAGTGTGATTTATGAGTGAAATATGTCATGTGTGCAAGTGAAGAGTTGTGTGAGGTGTATTGCATGTAAGTGAGATCTATGAGTGTGAAGTGCTAAGTTTAGAAGTAGGGATTCATGAGTAATCATGAGAGACTTTATCATTATGTATTATTTGATATTTGAAGGAATATGAAATGTTGCATCTCCCATGAGTTTGAGGAGAGCAAAGGTCAAGAGTCAGGTTCATTGAAGAGTCTCATGTAAAGTTATATATTGAAGATAAAGCTTTGTATTATGTAATCTAAGAAATTGTAATGAATCAAGAATCTAAGTGTAACGGTCCCAATATAGCCATGTCAACTAATTATTTTTAATCTTGGGCATTTCATTTAGTTAGTCAGCCCTTAAGAATTAGGGTTAGGTTATTATTGATTTCATTTATAAATAGGAAGAATATTTTATTAGTTTGGTTCTTCAAAGAATTAGAATTTAATTCATGTATTCTACATATGAGAATTTACGCTCTCAAAGTGGCTATAAGACTTTGCCCTCTCTGAGTGGATGTGGATTTGATGTGGGAGTGATTTAATCGAATTGACTATTTGTTTGTTGTTTGGATTGGATTTGATATTTACATATTGTTCGCAATATTTGAATCGGAATTATTATTGTTGCATTTTGTTAATAATAATTCAATATTGAAGTGTTGTGGATATTAAATTAATTGTGCGGTTTCACAAGTGGTATCAAAGCTAATTCTAGAACCAATAGAAATTAACAAAGATATTTGGTGCCCTAAAAATATAGCTTCAAATTTTTTGCAAAAGAAAAGGTGTGTTTAATTTTATGAATTAATTAGGTTTTTTTCCCTCTAATTTATATTAATAATTTCTTCGGACTGAATGCTTGTCCCTTTCCTGGTGCTTTCAGTGACGTAAAAGGTTTAAAATTATTGTGGCATGGTGGTTATAGGGGCGTACTACATGAAGATCTGTGTGGCAGACAACGCAGACCCAGATTCGTGGCGACTACCGATTCCACCATGTAAATACAAAAAAAAAAAAATTATGTTAATAATTAAATTAAATAAACTTTAATTTAATTATTAATAGAAAGAGCAAGGGGACCTCTTATCCCCTTACCTCTATATATTAGTAACGAAATATCTGGTTAGGGCTATCAAGTTAGAACCCTTTGTGGAAGGTATAATTCTTGCTTTGTCAGTGGATCTTGTTTCTCATCACCAATTTGCAGATGATGTTCTACTCTCCCTCCTTGATTCAGTTACCCAAGTAAAGGTGCTAAAAGAAATCTTGGAGGTATTTGAAATTGCAGCTAGGAAAAAGATAAATTATATAAAAAATAAAATCTTCTTTTTGAATACCCCCTTAGTGAGGCAGAGGATAATTGCTCGCATATTGGGTTGTGAGGTGGCTGCCCTCCTATCTATTTGCCTTGGAATATCTTTGTTTAAAGGCAAGATCCAAGATTCGCTTTAGGAATCTATGGTGGAAATATTGTAGAGGAAGCTAGTCATGTGGAAAGGATTCCTTCTCAGTCAAGCCGAAAGGCTACCCTAGTAAAGTCTACTCTTTAAAGTATTCCAACCTTCTTCTTATCTATGTTTAAAATTCTAAACAAAATTTTATCGAGGATTGAATATATTCAAAATTTGTTTCTTTAGTCCGTATATTATGAGAATAAATAATTTTACTTAGTTGTATGGGAGCAATTCTATAGACATAAAAAGGATGGTGTCTTAGGTCTCTATAACATTAGGTGGATGAATAAGGCTCTGGTTGTAAAAGTGGGCTGAAAGTTGGTAAATCATATTGAAACTAGCTAGATCAACATTATGTTGGCCAAATATTTGAGACAAGAGAATTTTTTGCTTGTTGATCCTCTGTCAACTTCTAGTTCAACCTTTTGGTTGAGTTTACAAAAGTCGAGGGTGCTAGTCTCCAAATATTATAGGTGGAGGTTGGGTGATGGACTCAATATTGATTTCTAGAAATATATTTGGCTGATGGACCAACACCTTGTGCAGATTCTAAATCTAGCATGTTTTGAGCCTAGGAACAGATGGTATTTGGGTCTAAGGTGGTTGAATTTATTGATGTGGTCAATGGGCTAAAGGTTTAGAAATCGTTAGACTAGTCTATTCTCAATAATGTTGAACTTGAAGCTTGGATTCTAATTGCTAATAAGTTAAATTTTTAGGTCATTAAATAAATAAATGAAGAGGATGGGATCTTCTAGGTAGGGAAAAATAATGGATCCTTTTTAGTCAAGTCCACCTATAATCTATTGGTTGTCAGAACCCCTTTGTGGATCCCACCTTTGAAAGTATGGCTTAAGGGTCTAGCACTAAAGGTGAATATATTTTTCTGGTTTGCAATTTGGAATAAGATTTTAACCATTGAAAATCTTAAAAAAAGAGGTTGGTCAATGTCGAACAAATGTTACCTCTGTGTTGCTAATGAGGAACAAATAAGCCATCTATTATTTCAATGCTCGTTCTCTATGGAAGTTCTTAACTCTATTTTTAATTTTTTGGGATTGAGTTAGGTGGTGTCGAGTTTGCTTATTGATGTTTGTGCTCAATGGTCATAACCTTTTTATTGTCCAAGGCTGAAATATTTTTGGAACTTCTATTTGCCACATATTTTCTAGTAGGTGTGGAAGGAGAGGAATTACATTATTTTTAAAACTTCAAAAGAGATCTTGCCTCTATTTGCACTAGAGCATTGGATTCCACACTAGAGAATGTGTCCTCTTTGGCTTTGGAGGAGGGTATATTTGAGGAGGTTGAGCTCAAAAGGAAAATTGGATTTCAACAGAGCAATAGGGTTGTTGGTCTTCTTGGTCCTAATCCTTGGGCCCTTGTGAGGTGGGAACCTCCTTCTCCAGGTTGGGTTAAACTGAACTTTGATGGAGCTTCAAAGGATAATCCTGATAATACTAGCACTAGTGGGGTTCTTAGGGATGACAGGGGTGGGCTTCTACTAGCATATGCCAAATTATTAGATATTCAAATTTTCCATGTTGCAGAGGCTAGAGCCCTTTACCAAGGTCTCTTTCTTGTGGAGAAGATGGGATACCAGAAAGTTTGCATTGAAGGAGACTCTCTTAATATTATAAACTTGGTCAAAGGTGATTCAATCCTCGAATGGAACATTTAGGCTATGATTATGGAATCTAGGTATATTCTTTAGGCTAGAGCAGATTGAAAAATAAAACATATCTTTAGAGAAGGAAACTACCATGCTAATTTTATGGTAAACCTGGGTATAAGTCTCAATGGTTTGTCTATTTGGAGAGATAATTTTCTTGAAGGCCTTCTTCAATTGGATTTAGTGATGCATGCTTCTTGATGCTCTATAATATTTTACTATTTATGAAGAAAGGTTTTGTGGCACAACCATGTGGGAGTTTTGGTTGGCTAGGGGGCTCACCAACATTCTAATTTTATTTCTTGTATCAAGTTGTAGTTGGTTCACTTGGTGATGGGTGGCCATTTGTAGTGCTTTATAGCTATTCTTGTCCCTGTGTATTCGTCTTAGGCAAAGTTTTGCAGGGCTCTTGGCTTCTCCTATTATAAAAGGTTCGGGGACACTTTCAAAACCCCTTCTATATCTAATCAAAAAAATAGAGAGAGCATGCACCACTTTTCATTTATATTTTTTTCTCTGTATTTCTAGAATTAGTTAGGGATTTTTAATTATTCTGCACAACTCTCTACTTTATATTAATAATTAAATTAAATATAGAGAAAGCAACTCCATTGTCTTTATGTTATGTATTCTTCCACTCTGCATCTCCGTCGTCTTTCATTCCATTATTTGGAATTATTAAACACCCACTCGCGACTTTCACATTTTTCTTTTTTATTTTTAAATTAATAAACACCTACCCTCACTTTCACTTCACATTTCTTTTTGAATTATTAAACACCCCCAAACCTTCACATTTTATTTTTTATTATTAAACCCTTCGCTTTCACAATTCATTTTTTTTAATTATGAAAGACCCCTCAACATTTGTATTTTTGTTCTTCCCACATATTTGTGGTCTCACATTTCATTGTTTTGAATTATTAAACACCCACTCCTGGATTTCACATTTCTTTTTTTTTAATATATAAACACCCATCCTCACTTTCACTTCACATTTCATTTTTTTTCAAACTTTCACAATTCATTTTTATTAACCTCCCACCTTAACATTTCATTTTTTTTAAATTATTAAACACCCCCATCATTTTTTTAATTATTAAATTTCGCCCAACATCACTCGCTCTCACTCTTTCTCATTTTGATCTTAATAATTAAAACCATTCTCACACTCTCTCATTTTTAAATATTTTCTCCTTAATTAATAAAATTATTTAACTAATTTTTAAAAAAAAGAGAAGAAAAAAATGAAGTATGAGGTATTTTCAGTTTTTGCAGTAGTCCTATCATTTGGTTTTTGTCTCTTCAAGTTGATCCAAGTGCATGAGTAAACCTGCTACCACTACTGGTTGGACATGAGTGAATGGTCAATTATAGCACCAACCTAGAAATCTTAGTAAGCATCATAACACTCCCATTAATATCAATAGTATTGACCAATATCTTCTTTCTTCACTAAACACCATGGCTTCACCTCCACCTAAAAATTCAAGTTCTTCCTCTCTAATGTCCAATAACCCTCCTAATAACATTGTCACTTTAAATAACCATGGTACTCCTTCCTTTACCCCTATAAGTGATATTATACTTCCTAGTACTATTGAACCTAGTTTGTATAAATATCTTTACATTAGGAACAAATAATTACTTCCATAAACAATTTCTTAGGTGAGCAAAAATATTCAATTATAACCATTTCCAACAACTTGCTTAATCAAGCTAAGTCCCTATAGAATATTGAAAGATTTCTAAATATACCCAATACTATGCCTCCTCTTGTCCAAGGGTCATAACAAACTATCAATCCCCAACCTCTAACCATTCATCAAGCACCAAGTAATATTCTTCCACAATAGCTACCTAGTCATAATACTCCAAGTAATGGCTCTTATGACCTAAGTTTTACCTATGATCTAGACTCTTTGGTAGATAGTGCTTCCAGTTTCTTAGAATAGCCTCATGATGTTAAGGTTCCTCGTATTGACATTCCCACTTTTGAAGGTGTTGACCCTTGAGGATGGTTGGCCAAAATAGAAGGCCTTATCTATTTGTACCATACTCTAAAAATAAGTCGTGTTTCATTAGAAGCTTCTACATTGGGTACTTAAGCTTATCAATGGTTGTTATGGTAGCTTTGTCAACATGGTGGTCATATTTTATGGCTTGGATTTAAGAAATGATTTCTTTGAAGATTTGACAAGGAATCTTCTACATATATGTGGTACATCTTGTACAAACTAAGCAAACAAGAACAGTGAAAGACTATTGCTCCAAGTTCACAAGTCTACTCATCTATACCCAACAATTGAATCCAATAGTAGTGGTCTCTATATTTTGCTATGGAATTAAGGATAAAATTTGGAAGTAAGTTGATGTGCATGATCTTGATACCCTTGATGATGCATAACATATAGCTCTAGTGGTAGAAAAAAAGCTCCAAGATTTTGGTCCTCCATATAGACGTGATTTCAACTTTCATCATCCTTAATATAATTTTTATCATTCTATAGGATTTTTTTATTTTAAATTTCATTCACATCATCCCCAATATTAGGCCTATGAAGAACATCATAGCTTTATATTGGAATGTGGAGACACATTAGTTTCTAAGGATGAATATTCATTACAACATGACAATCGATAAAATTAGGACAACAATCAATAGAAGTGGATGAAGTAGAACAAGAGAATCATACATTGAATCTCTCTACTCATGAACTTATGGATCTTCAAGCTCATAACACTATCAAGGTGTAGACACCTAAAATGCGTCATGTCGAGGTGACTACTCATATGGGACATGCTAGAAGACCATATGGAAGACCTTGGATAGATACCAAGGTATAGCAGTGGTTTTTACCACTCAATTTGGGCACCTTTGCCTAGTCAGTGCTAGCCACTGCTGACACCCATGGTTAGCAGAGCTGACCATGCTTGTCAGCCATGGTCAGGCCTCAAAGTCAGTTGGCCTTTGATCCGATTCAAAGTTGGTTCAAATGGCCAATTGGTTGCGGATTGGAGCGGTTTGAGTGAGGAAGGTTCTGGATCCTTCCATCCAACAAGCTCAACTACCCAATATTGTTCTTGGCTTCCTCATGAAGCCACCCCTAGCCCTTGGCAAATGCTATAAAACCCCCTCCAATTGGGAGAAAATATATAGATGAATCTCGAGTTGAAACATAGTGAAGCCCTATCGAATTGCATACTCACTTACATGCATTGAGAGGAACACTTTTGTTGCCCAATTGGAGATCACATGCCATGGAGGTCCTAGGAGGCTAGGAGATTCAAGAAACGTGAATTCATGCAATCCGTGCACCAACTGAGCAATTCAACCACCAAATATATCAGAGGACACAGTGGCGACCCTTGATCATCAATTCCTCAAGGAGAATTGAAGATTGGACACCAAATTAGGAGGGCAAGAACATTTCAAGCTCAGCCACGGCTATCAACGCGATGGATAGTGCTCACCATGAATCAGACCCATGGTCAGGTTGTCATCTTCAGTTTCCTTGTTTTCTAGCTGTAGGATTTGTTTAATTGCATTATATTAGACATATATCATGTTAATTTGCTTTAGTAGAGACTTTGACCGGTGCAATTAGAGTTTTTAGTCATTTCCCTTCACTTTTGCAATTATGGCACTAATGGTTCTTTTCATGCTTCCATGCTTTCAATTTCGTAATTAAGCCAATAGATAGCTAGATCTGCTTTTGCTTTATATGTTTGTAGCAATATTTTTAGGTTTAATATAAGTTTAGTATGTTTCTTGCACTTTCTTGATTTCATGCTAGTTATACTACCTTTTATGCAAATACCTCCTAAAAGCCTCATCAAGAGAGGCCTCCTTTGTTTCTAATTTCTTCTTGTTGTTTATTGCATGTAGGACTAATAGGGTTTTGAGATGCAAGGTAACAAATACCTCTAATCATGGAGAAGAAGGTCATCGACACCTTGGAGCAGTTCGTGTCCATTTAGAAAGTCTGTGTATTGCACCTACCCATTGAGGGCTTTCAAATTGTGTAATTGTATCAACATTGGGTGACCCTAAGAGGGGCATGATTGTATCGAGATTTGATTCAAGATTAATAAAGGAAACATTCATTTATCTTGTCATTTTTCTGCTTTAAATTGATTTCAATTAATGTATTAGCTAGGTGTATGCTTTTTAGATCGGTATAGAAGGTGATCATGATGGAACCTCCATATTTTATGCCATTGAAAATTGATGTTATTGGTTTTTTATGATAGGTGCTCACCGTGGTTGATAGCCATGGTCAAAAGTTGTCATCATGGTTGACACCCATGGGAAATAGTGGTCACCATGTTATAGAGATGCGATCAGCGTCTATCAAACCAGATAATAGAGGAGTAAAGCTCAATCAGATGTGGACCTGAGGTAGGTGCCACTGTCACCTTCTATTTCTATTTTTACTCTGTAAATTTCTAGAATGCAAAAATGTTAGACTAATTAGGGAAGACAATAAAATTAGCAATATGCATATGAGTCCTTAGGTCTTTCTCTTTTTAGGTCTTTACTAGGCGCTGCTAGGAACAATGGACCTCTGAGTGTAGTCCACCCTAGTCTCCAGCGTTCTAGAACCTCTTTTATGCTCTATTTGCTTGCTTGAGGCCCGATCAGTGGCCATACCATCGTTAGTATGCATTGTCAAAATATCATGTAAAACTAATCATGCATGCTTTCTTAATTTGAAATGTTCCTTTTTCTGCATTGCATATAGAAAAGAATCATTTGAATGTTGTATTATGCATCTTTCTTTCATGCAAATTAAAAGGAACCACACACACCATGACACATTGTAAATGCTAGTGAGTTGGAAGTCACATCCAACCACTAGTAGGGTTTCAATGATGGTGGCAGTGATTTCCATCCATTGGCCCAACTCCCATGTACCTTATGTTCTAGACCAATACCGGATCCAAGAACCATCATAGCCCATAAAAATTGCATGTACTCCTCTTCGAAGGGTATAACATTGGGTGAAATGGGTGAGGATCAGGAGGACCTGTGCTCCCTTCCCGAGTGTGGATCTCATCTCCACATTTTGGGGGATTACGTGACCTGGAGTTCATAGCCAAGTTGTCGAGCTATGAGTATACAGGTGAAAGCCCTTTAACAATTGAGAAAATCATCAACATATTGCAAACATGATAAGAGTTACTTTACTGATACAACAAACTTGCAAAACACATCAAATAGTTTAGGGCTCATTTTAAAACTTTAAAAAGAGATAATCATCATTGTATTCTTTGCGTGTTAATAAAAGTTAAATCTAGACATAGGATACACAATGGTGCAAACATAGAGGGGTCGATCCGGGCATAGACCTGAGATCGAAGCCCAAGCTCCACCTAATGCACAACATGATGTAGAATACCCTCAATCATAGAATCCTCCTGGACATCATTCAATGAGTATTAGAGGGGATAATTCTACATGAGGGGATTCCATTGAGAATACCCCGATTAGAGGAAGTACTAGACATCCCTCTAGACATAGATCAGAGCATGGGACTTCCTAGCATGGGGGTTGCACATGGTAGCATTTATCATGACCACATTCCTCGTGCATCCATGGGTTCTACTAAAGAATATGTCATTGAGGGATCCAGATTGGTACCCCTTCGACCTGTAGCTAAGGGAGGCTCATGACCTCCACCATCCGAGTATAGACAGGCTCGAGATCCACCCATTCAGGGGTAAGTATATGGGACCACTTCTGAGCATAGGCCCATGTAGACTCCCTATAGGGGTGAACCTTGTAAGTTCACCATAGATATATCAAAAGTGGGAGCTAATGGTATGCCACCTCATGAGCCTTGGCATAGTAGATAGTTAGATGGTCTAGATAGAGTCCTAGGGTATCTAGGATATAAGCCTACACCTGCACCCTCTCGACCTATGAGTGAGTGTAGTGGAAGCACCATTAGGACCACTCGAGAACCTGGAGAGTGCTCCAAGCATTCTCATGATATACGTGCTCCTGCATCTCATGCAGGCATAGAGTATAGGAGATAGCCTGACATGAATGTCATATTTATAGATAAAGGCAAGAGTGTGGTAAATCAGTCCATTGGAGGACATACCCATAAAGTCTCTCGAATAGAGCGCACACACTAGAGGCCTCAGATGATCGATCATGTTGATAGATCTCATAGACTAGTGTTAGAATAGAGATGGTAGATTCTCCAAGACCAATTGGAGGATGTTCATGTAGAGAAAGAGCACCTCAAAAATGAGAACTCTCAGAGGTAGAGGTTCATAAGACAAAAATTATATGAATAATGCATGCATGAACAATGCATCCTTGATCAGAAGGAGCATGTTGAGAGAGAGGATCGATTGGCTAGCACCAGTTTACCTCCTCATAGTGAGACCAGGGAGCGTGTCGATAGATGAGTGGCTTCACAGCTCGAGTTATACCCTGAGTACATAGACACACATACTCATCGTACGACTCAACACAGAGATCGACATCCAACATCCGAACAATATGAGCATAGGTAGTATGAGGAAGAAGTGGGAGAGGAATTAGAACAAGAATATCCAAAAATCTCCCAATTCGAGGAGGAGGACGAGCCTAGTCCACCACCTCGATAGAGGAAGAATCTACCTCTGAAGGTGCCTCCAAGGCAATCTCGAGAAGAGGAGTTCCTTTCCTCGTAGGCCTATAAGGCCTTAGCAGAGAAGGTCCAAGCCATAGAGAAGCAAGGAATGACTTATCAAAATCCTACCTTGAACAAAATCCATAATGAACCTCTATGCATGTCAGTGCCTATTCCAGCCTATCCTGAGCATTTCAAGATGCCTAGACTGGAAAAGTTTCAAGGAGAGGAAGATGCATAGGAGCATGTAATGAGTTTTCTAGATATGTGCTTTCATATTGAGAGCAATGATGCTTTGCTCCTATGCACCTTCATTATGACCCTCTCAGGCCCAGCTCGGGAGTGGTTCAACCAATTAAAGAGGCACAACATCACTAGTTTCAAACAACTAGCCGATGCATTTCTTGAACGCTTCTCCTTCGACATCAAGAAAAAGGTAAACTTATCTGACCTGGCTGCTTTAATGCAACACGATGATGAGCTAGTGATGGATTATGGAAAATGATGGCAAAGCTACCATTCTCCATCCCATCCTCTAAATTAACTCGAATGTTCATGAAGAGTTGTGCCAAGCACATTTCATTATTGCTACAGTTGTAGCAGTACTAGATATTCGAAGAGGCTTTGGTGCAAGCCAAGGTGATAGAGGACATCAAGTTATAGGAGGGTAACTTGAAGCTCAAAACTAAGAAGGAGTGGCACAAGAAAAGCATTGAGAGACAATAGGCCAAGCCGACCCATGTTAATCAGGTGGTGTTGAACCTTCAGAAAGGGGATAAGGGGTAACAACAATGAAACTATCAAGCCCAACCTCCTCCTGTGCAATATGAGTAGTGCAACAATAATCAAAGGGGTAAAAATAAGGAACAATGCCCACCTCATGTATTCACTCAGTTATCGAAGTCGTTGGCTTCAATTTTTCATCAGTTATGCGAGGTGAAGGCTATACACTTACCCGAGGTCAAGTTAATGGACCCTAATCAGCCTAAGCCTAAGGGCTACAAGGATGATCAATATTGCATCTTTCATCGATCGAAAGGCCATGACATTGAGGTATGTTGGTCTTTCAAACATCTTGTGCAAAATATGATCGAAAGAGGTACGCTTCTTGTCGACAACCCACAAGCACTTGACAATCAAAATATGGGGATTTACAAAAATCCTCTACCAAATCATGAGGTACCAAAGAATAATGTTGGCCAAGTCAACCAAGTACGCATCGAACCACCAACCCATGGGTTCATCGGAATGGTCAATATTGTCACAAGGAATGTGAGGTATGAATGACCAAATCAACCTCTAGCACCCATTAGAGTCCAAGCCCACATGTGCTAGGCCCACCAACTAGACCGGTGGTGACCATCAGGAGTAGGTTGGTCCAAAACCTACAGATGACTCTAGCAAAGTTGTCAATTTATGAGCTGATTCAGTAGTCTCCCAAGCATAGGGAGATGCTTATGGACATCTTAAGGTCCATAGAAGTGTAGCCTCAGGATCTCAAAGTATTTACACACTTCATGGGGCATGTGCAATAGTGTTAGGAATCGGTCATACAATTTCATGATCATGAAGTCAAGATGGTTTCCACTATTATAGCAGACCCACTATTGCATATTATTGCATGTGTGAATCACAAACCATTCAAGTGGGTTTTGATTGACATGGGGTCATCAATAAATATCATAACTACCAAGGCATTAACTCACTTGAAGTTTCCCAAGATGCATATCATCCCTTCTACCTTCACGTTGAGAGCTTTCAATGATGCATTATGCTCAATGGTCGGTACTATAGTTTTACCTATCCAGGTAGGACTGAAGACCATCTCGATGATGTGTCATGTAATCGAAGGTGCTATGCAATATAACATACTTCTAGGGAGGCCTTGGATTAGATAAATGCATTGCATCCCTTCTATTCTACATCAATGTATCAAATACGTTCATGAGGGATAGGTTCACGTGGTGCCTTTAGATGAAGAACCCTTTAAATATGTGAATCTAGTAGATTTTTAGGGGAATTCATGCTCCCCTCAATGCACCTAGATGTGTGGCTAGTATCATCGATCAAAGAGCTAGGAGGTAAAATCAAATAAGTGTGTGCTAAACCTACAACGTCCGCATCTCAATGATCGAAGCACACAATAATTGCTTCTACTAGACCGTCTACATCTATGATGCATCGGGATGATAGGAAGTTGAAAGCAAATATGGGTGAAAAAGAGATAAAGCAAATGCCCAAGCTAGTTATCATTGAAGCCCCTACTCCCATGGAAGTAGAGGAAATTCAAGGAGAAGTCGAAGAGGCACCTCAGCCTACTTCACCTGCATCTTCAGTAGGGTCATCTGCACCGTAGGTGACCATCCATTTGGTTAATCCTAGATTAGGGGAATATATCATGCAGAATGTGATGTTCACACCAATTATCAAGACTGCATAGGACATGGGCTGACCATGAGCCCATCACCTTCCCGTAGGGATGGTGGCACCATTAGGGGTGCCACCTAACCAAACCAACTTCATCTATGGAGGGCTAGACCAGCTTGCATCTCCCATGCCCATGGATGAGGATGATAATGAACCATTCACTATGAATGTTCATTATCTCTCTAACCTAGAATATGCCATGTGATACTTCGAGCATTACCATTGGCATGGTTATGGTCTCGGACTATTCGAGCAAGGGCGTAGGAGGCCATATGAACCATAGTATCAGTTGCCAACTGATAGGTTTGGGTTAGGATACTATATTCGAGGATAGGATGAACTTCTCATGGCATCTTTAGACCACCTGTACCTCAGTCTAGGGGGTGAAGTTGACTTCAATCCTTATCACCCTAATCCTTCCATATTTTAGAGGGATAACCGGCTAGTGACCTATGTCACTATAGAGCCACCCAAGAGATATCATGCAAACATCTTGGTGGAGACCGACCTAGAACACATTCCAAGAGCCAACTTGGACAATCAAAGTCATGGAGCTATCAACGATATTGGTATGCACATCCAGAGTCTAGACATAACTATAGACACCAAATCATAAGTTGCTTCTGAGGACATGCATGCAGTATCCATCATCGAAAGTGATGGACTAGACTATGATTCTGGAATATATGACATTGAGTTATCCTCAAACAATGAGCAATCCAAGGATGAAATCGAGTTGGCCTACTTGGGCCCTACACTCTTGCATCATATTTTACCTTTGGAATCAATAACTATGAGTGAAGAGCCCTTCGATGATGATGATGGCTATCAAGAGATAGCCTACATGGGGCCTCATTTGGAGCATCACCCGATTCCATTAGGTAGAGGTGAGGATCCTTATTATGATAGTGATGATGAAGATGAAATAGAGAGAGCCTATTTAGGACCTCCCTACTTGCATCATCGTAATGCACCATATACTACTGAGGAGATGTATAGAGAGATCAATCTCCATCCTCACCTTAGGGGAAGACCACCGAATCTCAATGTGATTTATCACATGGTGTTTCTCGATCCACCAATGTACATGGAGCTCCTTGAGCCCAATGATCCCATCCGATAGTCTATTCATGGACCGGATCCAGAGATCCCCATACCCCCAGAACCACATCTCGGGGATGGAAGTTTTGCTAATGTTGAGTCACGTGCACGTGGTCCTGGAGACATGATCCATTCCATCAATATGATCTCCATTGATTTGACCACTCCACTCCACAATCCAGTCGATCCTTCCAAGCCATTGTGTCTTAATGTAGATGCTATTGATTGGGATCATGTTGATTCACCTTTAGAGCCTAAAGATTTCTTCCCTAATGAGGAAATGCTGCAACCTTTCCATTTTGCACCAGGTTGTGCACATGATGTCTATCATGCTGAGGATGCTTCCAATGAGGAACCTATAAACCCAGTAGATGACATCCACTTGATCCCTACACCTCATCAACTTGAGGAGGGATCCCATATGTCAGTAGAGGAAACCTTTGAAGTGGATATCAGTAATGATCCCACTAATCCTAAGAAGGTTAAATTTGGAGAAATTTTGACTCTTGATGAGCATGCCAACCTCATCCCTCTACTGAGAGAGAGACCTGATCTCTTTGCTTGGACTTATAAGGACATGTCGGGTCTAGATCCAAAATTGGTTACTCATAACCTTTCGCTAGATCTATCAAAGAAGCCAATCAAGCAGAAACTTAGGAAGATGCATCCAACAGTAGCCTTAATGGTTAAGGATGAATTGCAAAAGTTATTGGATGTAGAGTTTGTCATTTCCATCGACTATCCAGAATGGGTATCAAACATGGTGCCTATAGGAAAACTTGATGGAAGGATCCGTATCTGTACGGATTTTAGAGACCTAAATAGGGCAACACCAAAGGATTCATTTCCATTGCCAAACATAGATGCTCTCGTAGATGCAACTACGGGTCATGAGATGCTCTCCTTAATGGATGGTTTTTTTGGTTACAATCAAATTTGGATTAAGCTTGAAGACCAGCATAAAACCATGTTCATAATGCCATGGGGGACATTCTGTTACAAGGTTATGCCATTCGGCTTAAGAATGTTGGTGCTACATATCAGTGGGCTATGACATATATCTTTCATGACTACATGCATAAGATCTTAGAAGATTATATCGATGACTTGTTGGCAAAGTCATTGCTATGTGAAGAGCATGTTGAGGTCCTGAGGAAAGTCTTCGATCACTTGATAGAGCATAATGTCAAGTTGAATCCTAAGAAGTGCGTATTTGGCGTAACTTCAGGAAAGCTCTTAGGATTCATCATTTCAAAATGAGGCATCAAAGTTGACCCAACAAAGGTCAAGGCTATTTTAGAAATGCATCCCCCCATGAATATCAAGGAATTAAGAAGCCTACAGGCAAAGTAGCATCCATAAAGTGATTTATCACACAATTATCAGATAAATGTCGACCCATGAATCGATTTCTACACAAGGGGGTCCCATTCAACTGGGATGAGGACTATCAAGTAGCCTTTGCTGAGATTAAGCAATACCTGGCGATGTCGCCAGTGCTAGCTCCACCAAGGCCAGATGTACCATTCTTGTTGTATATATCGATGATTGACTTTGCATTAGGAACTATGTTAGCCCAAAAGAATGTGCAAGATAAAGAACAAGCCATATATTACATTAGTTGAACCTTGGTGAGTTATGAGCTAGGATATGCATATGTGGAAAAGTTGTGTTTAGCGGTAGTGTTCGCTACAAAGAAATTGTGGCACTATATGTTAAGTCATACGACGTATGTCATATCAAAACAAAATCCTTTGTAGTATATGATGAGCAAGACATATCATAATACACGTACTATGAAGTGGATCATGCTATTGATAGAATTTGATTTGGAATTCATAAGCCAAAATTCCATTAAGGGATAAGTCATAGTTGATCAACTGGTTGAGGTACCTCTCGAGAATAGTAGGCCCCTCACCATAGAGCTTCCTGATGATGCAGTATTTGCCTTATCAGAAGCACCCAAACCTGAGGAACTGGATAACAAAGTCGATATGACCTTGTTCTTCGATGGTTCAAAGTGTGAGCAAGGGGGTGGTGCAGGAATAGTGTTGTTCACACCACAAGGAGCTCCAATGCCCTTGTCATTCAAGTTGGACTTTCCTTGCACTAACAATAATGTTGAATATGAAGCCCTAATTTTGGGTCTCCAAATAGCTATCACCATGAAGATCAAAAGGCTAAATATCTTTGGTGATTCCCTTCTCATTGTTAACCAAGTTAAGGGATTATTTCAATGTCGATGTCCGGTATTGAAAGCTTACAAGGATCTTGTTGACATTTATCTAGCTCAACTAGAATGGTATGACATCAAGGCAATCCCTCATTCATCCAATAGATTTGTAGACACAATGGCATCTTTGGGATCTTTAATCCCTCAGAATTCATCTATCGATTTCACTACCATCCATGTAAAAACATTGTCACATTCTACTGTGCAATGTGAAGCATTGGATAACAAAGAGTCAATCAACATGATTCATGTAGAACCAAACCATGAATGGTTTTACAGAGCCAGAGACTTTCTCAAGAGAGCATCCTAGGGGTCTTTGATCTCGTAGGATCCGATGGAGAGTGGTACTACCATTCACCACAAGGTTGTTTCCCAGTCTGCATTTGCAAATGTGGAACCGTAGGGGGAACATGTTGTCTTGTCAGTCGAAGTTAAAGCTTATCATAACTGGACATCATAGATACATGACTTCCTTAGACTTGGTGTAATCCCTCAAGGATTGTTGTGTGTCATGAAGCACACATTTAAATAGAAAGTGATAAAGTATGTCTTGTTAGCAGACATCCTGTACCGTAGAAGCTACGATGGAGTTCTCCTTCATTGTCTTGAGCCCCAAGAGTCATCTTGGGCAATTTTTCAAGCTCATGATGGTACATGCGGTGGCCATTTTAGTGGCATGGCTATCATCAAGTGCATCCTTCGCATGGGTTATTATTGGCCCACTATGGAGAAGGATTGCAATGTGTATGTCATGAAATGCGTTAAATGCTAGCATCATGCTAATCTTACGCACCTGCCATCACAGGCCTTACAACCCATTCAAGCGGCTTGGCCATTTGCTCAGTGGGGATTTGATCTCATCGGTAAGATCTCTCCTCCATCATCGGGCTGACATACATTCATTATTATGGCTACTGAGTATTTTACTAAATGGGTGGAAGCCATTCCCTTAACAATGACAACTGGAGCATGTATTGTTGAGTTCATACTCACTAATATCATAAGTCATTTTGGGATACCATCCAAGATAATTTTGGATAATGGAACATCATTCAAAAACAAAACTATGAGAGCTTTGACGTCTAAGTATAGAATCAAACATAGTTTTGTGACTCCATATTATCCGTAGGCAAATGGGTAAGCTGAAGCTTCAAATAAGATAGTGGTCTCCATATTGAAAAATATGGTACAAGAGCACCACAAATATTGGCACATCCAGCTGCCCCTTGCATTATGGGCTTATAGGACTAGTATTCGGACACCCATTAGGGCAACTCCATTTTCACTAGTATATGGCATTGAGGCCATTATGCCCTTAGAGTTGGAGATTCCAATGTTGCACATCGCATTGAAAGAGTTCATTGATGATGACACCACATGACAAGCTCACCTAGATCAATTGATGCTACTTGATGAACATCATGTGAATGCCCTTGAGCACCTCCATGTTTATCAAGAGCACTTAAAATGAGCTTACAATAATAAAGTCCATCTGAGAGACTTTGAGGTTGGTGATCTTGTGCTGAAAGAGAACCAACAGAACTCAAATTTACCACCAGAATTATGAGATAAATTTATGGCTAACTGGTTAGGTCCTTATATGATCTCTAAGAATATTGGACCTGGGACATATCACTTGACATCGCTCGAAGGAGTTGAAGAGCCTGAACCTCTCAATATCCTTCATCTTAAAGCGTTTTATGCCTAAAACCATAAAAAGGCTCCAAAGGCATCTGTAAGCCCTTTGGTCAATTTCAAAAAGGCTCCAAAGGCATCTGTAAGCCCTTTGGTCAATTCAAAAAGGCTCCAAAGGCATCTATAATCCCTTTGGTCAAAGCAAAAAGGCTCCAATGGTTTTAAAATAAAATAAAATCCATAAAAAAATGGAAAAATATCAAAATCCAAAAACATTTGCATCATTACATTTATTTATTTGCATCATGCATTTCATTTTCCACATGCATTTCATTTTGCATTGCATTAGGCATATCCATCCGTCGCACTTGCATTAGAATACATTGTGTTTACAATCTTACAAATGACACCACGTTTGTGTTTCAATCATGCATCATTGCATTTTCATCCATTTATCACCCTTGTGAGTAATTATGTTTTTCAACACAACCCTTCTTGTTGCTATGAAGAATATACTAGGGTTTTTCGGTCATTCAACCATACCTAGTGGTCTTCTCAAGAGTTTGATAGAAAGCTTGCTTTGCTTTTGTAGATGAGGTCTAGTTTGTATAGCCCTTAGCATATCAGAATTCTATCACTAATCAACAAATTAAACAATCCTAATAAGGACTAGGGGAAGATGAAAGCTACAAAGTAAGACCAGGTATCCTGAGGTGAAAATTTTATTCTTGCTTATCCCCTTGTGCGAATGGTTCGAGAAATGTTGATAGTTGGCAAAAGGACAAGCTTACCCCTTACCCAAATAAATCCCTTGCTTACAAATGAAGGAGCAATATCCTAGAATGATATCCCTAAAATATATCCCAAAGTGAAACTCCCAAAGTTAAGTTCTCAGAAGTCAAATCAAATCAAGATCAAGTTTTATCAAAGTAAATCAAATCAGTATCAAATCCCTTGCTCAAATAAAAGTACAAAATAAATAGTGATTTTTATCACTATAATACAAAAATAAATAGTGATTCTTATCACTTTATATGAGCAAGTATCCCAATAAATTGAAGAAAATAAGGGGTGAGCTTGAATCCCTAGAATTATTAGCACTATTATACCTTACGCATGATGATATGTCTGATACATTAGCATTTTGCTTGTGTGCAGACCAATGTTTGAATGTGGAAGAGCTAGCTTCAGGTGTCCTGTATCGCCTAGTAGTCTAGTCCAACTAAAATCTAAACCTAGGATTGGATAGACATTTGAGGATCCCCAATATTAGCAATGGGCTGAAAGAATCTCGCTGACATCGGGGTATGCTTATGCCTTATCTAATATACTCATTTGCACACATAGGGATAATGAATAGTTAGGGCCTATCCTAGCGAAAGCCTTATGTTTTAGAAGTCTAGTATGGTTAGTATACAACTTTTGATAAGTCAACTAGGGTGTTTGAGTTTCATGGAAAACCTCAAAAATTCCCAAATAGCAACAACCAATTTTCAATGCAATCATCAAATATCAAATTTCTCTTTATAAGATTTTGTTTATTAAAGACTATTCATAATATAGGTTAGATACCGGATGGATGTCAGAAATGATATTTAAATGACCACTGACTATGTTATCCATATTATTTTAATTTACAAAATCTTATGAATAGAAACAATACATCATTGCATCTCACATATGGGTGTCCAATTGATTAATTCTTATAATAAGATATAGCAATTACAATCCATGATTGTTATACATTCTATGGTGTCATCCATTAGATTGTTAAATCCATATTACATTCATACATTATGTTTTAATGATTAAAGCATACATGTTCATTTCCATATATCATCATAGAAAAATTATGCAATACATACATGGCATAAACTATGTCATAACAACATAAATTAAATGCATACAAGTGAAGCAAAGTATACATGCATTTAACATCAAAATATGGCATTCATATGCATCCATCATAAGTAGTCCATCTACATACATAACTCATAGCATCTAATCATCTATCACATAGCTATCTAGTGCATGTCATCCATACATCACATCATATAGCATTAAATCAATATAAGCATTGCATCCATGTGCATAACATAAACATAAAATACCAAAAATAAAGTACACATGTAATGAGATGAACTATCATATATATATATATATGTGTGTGTGTGTGTGTGTGTCAAATGTACATCATAGTAGGGTACATCAAAATGCTCGTAGGCTACAACTATGTAGGTCCTCAGACCTTACACCAAAATGGTACAAAAAGTAGTAAAATTTATGCCATGCTAATGTGCTAGCCCTGGCCTACACCCCCTGATCCCCCTACATTGGAGCTCTCTCTGCCTCCCTTAGCCACATCCCTAGGGCCTACTCTGGAGCCTATTGTGGGTCCTATTGTGGATCCTATGCTCGGCCTAGACCAACTATACTCAGTGCATGTGAGGTAGTCCTATGGCTAGATCATGCACTAGACTACCCTATCTCCCTGGTCTTGGTCCTACTCCGATGTGACCCTATAGTAGTGGTCCTCTCTAGAATCTGTCCACCTAGTAGCTTGATAATACCCTCTAGTTGGGTATTGCGAGCTACATCTATTGTATGTTGATCATTACCCTCCTCCATGAGGGTATGTAGCCTCCTAATCTCTACCATCGGGTCCAAACCTATAAGCCCTAGAGTAGATGGTACCATAGGAGGTGCCATGATAGCCTGTGTAGGTGAGGGAGCTACCCTCATCACCCTGAGTAGGTCTCACTCAGTAGTCACTACATCTAGTCTCACTTGTAGAAGATCATGCTAGCTAGTGATCTTCTCAATCTCGATGTCTATTGTAGCCACCTATGCCTGGAGAGCTACCCTCTCCTCCTTGTAGCTACTCCACTAGCTCTGACCATGAGATAGCTTCACCTCTAGAGTGGTGATAGTGGTGTCCCTGTGTAGGAGTCGGGTGTGAAGTGTCCCAATATGAGTTTGAAGGCTGGCAACCTATGTCCCTCAACTATCCAACCTCACTGTTAGGAGGTGCCTCACCCTCCTTGGATGCCTCCTCCTCTACCTCTACCTATGGGCCCTCCTCTGTAGTGGCCCTTGTGCCCCATGCACCCTCGGTCCTCTAATGGACCCTACATCCATGAGGGTCCACCTCTGAGCCCTCTGCACCCTCTACTACAAATTCATCCATTGGTCGGCCTAGAGGTCCCTCTCCATGCCACTATAGGCTAGTCCACCATGCATGATAATCAGTAGTAGTGCCTACATCTACCAGGCCTGACTCTTAAAATTCATCATCATCATCCCCTAGTGGAGCCACCTAGGGCTAGGTCAAGTCCCTCTCTAGGACCAAGTGTCTATAAATAGTAGGCACCTCTAGGACATCCTATTGAATCCTAAACTATCTTAGGATGTGAGAGAAGTGTTGATACTCATGTATATCGACCTTGCGTCGATAACCCACCTGTCTCTACATGCTTGGCATAGGTATCTATCTACCTCTAGCTAGGTAGGGTAGCCCATGTATGGTCACCACTCTATCTACTTAGGGTGAAGCTATGAGAATCTAGTGATATAATGGTCTAGGTCTCTTGCATGAGACCTACTCCTGAACCCCTCCTACTCCCAAGGCTAGTAGGCTACATAACATTGATGATCCTCATCGATATCAGTGATCTCTAGAGGTAAATCTATGGGGTGCTCTATCAAAATATGTTGCCAACCCCAAATCTGAATAAGTAGGCTACAATCGATGCCCACTCTACTATGGTATGTAATCTGGTATAACTCATGATAGAGCTATGCTAGAAGGGTACTCCCCCATGCCAGAATAAGAGGTCACTCGATCGAGCTGATCATAACCTCCCTGGTCCTAGCCAGGAGGTTCTAGGGGAACCTCATACCTGATGAATCTGGGAGGACTATCTAGATAATCAAGTGCATAAACATAGCCTCCCACTATGAAAAGAATCTAGCCTGGTACCACTCCTCGATGTGGATGCCTCCATGATCAATGCGGCCCTGAGCCTCGATGCTCTATCTACCAAATATCGCATCAAACATGACCTTCCTCACCATGGTAGGAGAGGAGGTGATGGCCTCACCATCAATAGGTAGGTGAAATATGTGGTAGACATCCTCTAGAGTAATAGTCATTTCACCCATCGAAAGGTGAAATGTATTGGTCTACGCATAATGCAGTCATGTATGTCTGGTTAGATCTAATAGTGGGGAGGTCCAAGACGTACTAAAACCCCATGGTAGCAAACCACCTCGCTCCACGTTAGTATATAAGAGAGGGGAGATCAGTCTCCCTCACTCTATTCATCAAGGTCTGAGTGAAAGCAATCAAATAAATAAGAAAAACAATTAAAAATGACTAAAAAATGGTAAACAAATCAAAAAATCTCATGAAAATGTAAAAACATGCAAAAACATGATCAAAAATTTCAAAAAAATCAAATAAAAGCACTTCAAAATTGCAATAAAATACATTAATTCCTAAAAATTCAAAGAAAAATGGAAAAAATTGAAAAATTTGAAAAATTTTCCTAAGGGTGTCACGGCGTAGGTCGAAAATGCGGTCGACAAGGTGGTCAAAAATATGACCATTGGGATTTAAATCCCATCATGGTTGATATCCATGGTCCCCAATCTACCAATTGGGAACCACGTCTGCCACTCGTGGCTAGGGAACATGACCTTTTTAGGGTCATTTCCCTCCCAAAATAATCCCAAAATTAAAACCCTCCCCTCTAATCTAACCTATGCTAAACCTAACTAGGGTGAGGTTCATTATCGATAGTTTAATGTGGTTCGTTTAACCCATTTCTTAGTGTGGTTAATTTTAATTCGGTAATTTGCAAGCGTGGTCTCGGTTTGTGTGTTACCTTGGAAGCACCGGCTCCCCGTTGGTCGAAGCTTCCGATTGGTCGGCCATCGGTGTGGATAGAAGGGAATCAATGAGGTTTGTGATAGCGTTCCATGTCAGAATTCACTTTTTACCTCTCAGAGCTCTCAGTTTTACTAGCAGTTTTAGGTAAATAATGAAAATTTTCAAATGGGAAAAGCCTTATATATTTTTTGAATTCGGTTCGGACCGTATCTAACAACCGCGGTCCCCGAATTAGGGTTTTTCACCTATGGGTCTGAGCCACGGTCAAGGAATTTGAACTTCTTAACCACTTCTGATAGACATGGTCAACAAACTACAATAAATGCTCTCAATTCCCATCATGGAGAGCTATAAAATAATAAATTAAAAATACCCACTAGACTAGATAATTCAAAAAAATACAAAATTAACAAAAAAATTAGATAACATTAAAATCCAAATGCGCCTCGTATTTAGTTATTTACCCTATACACTTGGCGGTTGCAGCGACTTGCGCTCCATGCAATCCAGCAATATGAGTAAATTACCATAAGGACATTTGGGGTAAATTAGTCATCGTTGAATTGTATGCTTCATTTCAATCCCTAAGAAGGCCTAGACGGTTGGACTGCTCCAGGGGAATGAGATATTCATCGTAATTCTCCTATGATATTTTTAGCAAATCATCGATAATATGATTCAACATAAGCCTAATTAGAATTGTCCTCATTTCGATTCCCTAAGAAGGCCTTCATGGCTGGACCGCTCCATGGGATAGAAATAGACAATTACTATTAATAGTTGCAATCATAGCTGATTAGGCCTTGCCAATAATTCAAATGCTAAATATTTAAATTTGTTCAAGATCATTCATAGTGGTCAAGCGACCTCGTCACTTCATTTAATTGTCATTACCCTCATCGACTCATCGCTTGAGGGGGTAGTCATAATATCAAATCATAATCAAATTCAATAGAAGATCCCTTGATCGTAGATCCCTAGATCTTGTCAAAATTATGTTCATCTTACGAATCATTGCCAAAGACTATCATAAGCTTACCCTCTACTAGGGCAAAAAGCAAATATGATAGTTAGTTTGTAGCTCTCCTCCTTTCGGTTATATAGGCCTAACTCCTATTGTAGCACCAAAGCTACCCGAATGTCTGATGATGAGTGCAAACTCTTTCAAATTTAAGCCTTCCATCTAGTTGGAAGCAATGATTCTAGGATGCATGTCTTCTTTGCAAGACTCGGGCATCTAATGTTGATCAGACCAATGATCATCATCCAACCTATGACATCATTTTAGGAGGTCTATTTTTGCTCAGCATTGTTCGATCTCACAATGCATCTCAAAAGGGGCATCTATAGACACCTAAAATACGTCATGTCGAGGCGACTACTCATATGGGACATGCTAGAAGACCATATGGAAGACCTTGGACAGATACCAAGGTATAGCAATGGTTTTTACCACTCAATTTGGGCACCTTTGCCTAGTCAGTGCTAGCCACTAGACACCCAGTCAGTGATCACGTTAATCGCGGTCAGGCCTCAAAGTCAGTTGGCCTTTGACCGATTCAAAGTTGGTTCAAATGGCCAATTGGTTGCGGATTGGAGTGGTTTGAGTGAGGAAGGTTCTGGATCCTTCCATCCAACAAGCTCAACCACCCAATCTTGTTCTTGGCTTCCTCATGAAGCCACCCCTAGCCCTTGGCAAATGCTATAAAACCCCCCTCCAATTGGGAGAAAAGATATAGATGAATCTCGAGTTGAAATGCAGTGAAGCCCTATCGAATTGCATACTCACTTACATGCATTGAGAGGAACACTTTGGTTGCCCAATTGGAGATCACATGCCATGGAGGTCCTAGGAGGCTAGGAGATTCAAGAAATGTGAATTCATGCAATCCATGCACCAACTGAGCAATTCAACCACCAAATCTATCAGAGGACACAGTGGCGACCCTTGATCATCAATTCCTCAAGGAGAATTGAAGATTGGACACCAAATTGGGAGGGCAAGAACATTTCAAGCTCAGCCATGGCTATCAACCATGGTGGACAGTGCTCACCATGCATCAGACCCATAGTCAGGTTGTCATCTTCAGTTTCCTTGTTTTCTAGCTGTAGGATTTGTTTAATTGCATTAGATTAGACATATATCATGTTAATTTGCTTTAGTAGAGACTTTGACCGGTGCAATTAGAGTTTTTAGTCATTTTCCTTCACTTTTGCAATTATGGCACTAATGGTTCTTTTCATGCTTCCATGCTTTCAATTTCGTAATTAGGCCATAGATAGCTAGATCTGCTTTTGCTTATATGTTTGTAGCAATATTTTTAGGTTTAATATAAGTTTAGTATGTTTCTTGCACTTTCTTGATTTCATGCTAGTTACATCATATTTTATGCAAATACCTCCTAAAAGCCTCATCAAGAGAGGCCTCCTTTGTTGCTAATTGCTTCTTGTTGTTTATTGCACGCAGGACTAACAGGGTTTTGAGATGCAAGGCAGCAAATGCCTCTAATCATGGAGAAGAAGGTCATCGACACCTTGGAGCAGTTCGTGTCATCCTGAAAGGCATTTTGATCGCATCTACCCTTGAGAGGGATTATAACACTATTGTAATTGATGTATCAAATGGGTATCCCTAAGAGGGACGAATCTATAATTTGACTCCATTGAAATTAATAAAGGATTCCTTGTATTCGTTTCATTTCTTGTTGTCAATTTATGCATGCCTATTTGTGTATCTTTCGTCAATTGCAATAGTTAGACTAGGTGCGAGCCTTTTTGGTGGTTACACAAGGTAAAATAATTCATTAAAAAACAACATGTTAATTTGTTGATTGATTCAAGTAGTACACACAACTTTATAGATTGTAAGATAGCAAAATTCTTGGGCTTGTATATCAATACTTCAAATCAAGATAAAAATCAAGTCTTAATTATAAATGTGGGTACTGCTCAATGTGTGGGTCGAATAGCTTAAGTTACAATTCAAATGTGGGATTATACTTGGATGGGTAATATATTTTCTATGAACCTAGGAAGCTCAAATATCATTTTGGGTGCACAATGGCTATCTCAGTTCAACGATATTACTATTAATATATAAAAATTATATGTCAAGTGGACAAAGAATGGAAGGGTCATTTTATTCAAGGAATTCAACCTCCTCCCTCCAAGGTTGTGAGTTTACATATAATGGAGAAGATTTTGAATAAAGGTAGTTATGGATTCCTTGCCCAAGTGAATTCCATAGAGATTCAATCTTTGGATTCATCTCTTTTATCTCTTCCAATCGATCTCTAGAATATTGTGGATAGTTATGAGGAGGTCTTTAGTGAGCCAAGGGTTCTAACTCCTAAGAGCACACATGATCTTGTCATCCATATTATTCTTGGTAGTCAACCTCCTAATGCATGTCCTTATCGCTATCCACAGCCCTAAAATTCAAATATTGATAAGTTGGTCCGAGAATTGTTAGAGCATGGAACCATCTATATAAGCATCAATACATATTCCTCACTGGTGGTCATGGTACGATGTAATAATAACTCATGGTGCACGTGTCCTAAATTTTTATTTTTTTCATAATTTTTGTCCTCTCAAAAAGATCACTATCAAATATAAGTTTCTTATCCCTATTATAGATGATTTGTTGGATGAAGTACATGGTGCTAGATATTTCACTAAACTAGACTTGTGCTCTAGTTTTCACTAAATTAGGGTCAAAGAAGAGTATATCCCTAAAATTTTTTTTTACACATGAGGGTCATTATAAGTTCCTAGTCATACCCTTTGGTCTCACCAATACCCCTTCCATTTTTCAAAGTCTCATGAACCATGTATTTTGGCATTTATTTGTAAGTTTTTCCTAGTCTTCTTTGATGATATTTTATACAACAAATCTTGGGAGGATCATCTAGTTCATGTTGAAAAAATCCTTCATCTATTAAAAAAGGAAAAAATATTTGTTAAAAGATCCAAATTTGTCTTTGGGATCCAAGAGGTAGAATATTTGGTACATATATTATCTCACAAAGGAATCAAGGTAGATCCTAATAAAATCAAATCTATTCAAGATTGGCCCTTACCCAAATTCCTTAAAAAACTTCATGGATTTCTAAGACTAACAGGTTATTACAAAAAATGTATATGTAACTATGGCAATATTATCACTCCTCTCATTGCCCTTACCAAAAAATATGCTTTTGTTTAGATTGAAGTTGCTTCCCAGACCTTCCAAGCCCTCAAAGAAGCTATGTGCTCCACTCTAGTTTTGGCCACTCCTGATTTTAGTAAGCCTTTTGTCATTGAGTATGATGCTTTTGGTACAGGTATTGGAGTTGTTTTAATGCAAGATGGTCACCCAATTGCCTTTGAAAGTAAGAAAATTTCAGGCAAGAATTTGGAATGGTCCACTTATGAGAAGGAAATGCTAGCTATTTTACATGTCATAGAGAAATGGAGGCATTATTTGTTGAGTTGTCATTTCATCATAAAGACTGACAATAGTAGCATAAAGCATTTTTTAGAATAACATCTCCAATGCCTGAACAAAATAAATGGATGACCAAACTTTTGGATTATGATTTTGTTATTGAGTATAAGAAAGGTAAGGAAAATGTGGTGGTTGATGCTTTCTCTCATGAATACAAAGATGATGTGGCTATCAATACCATCTCTAGTCCTTGTGCACAATGGATTTATCAATTTCAAGAAGATTGGCTTGTTGATTCAGAGACTGCTCAAATAATTCAAGATATAAAATAAATATCATCATTGCGTTCTTACTTCTCATATTCAAATGGAGTGCTTCACAAAAATATAACATTTATATTCCTTAATCTTTGACTATTAATTCAATGGTTTTCCAATAATTGCATGCATCTCCTTTGGAGGGACAATCTATAATTCTTGAAAACATACCAGTAGGTGTAGCAATCATTTTCTATGAAAGGATTAAAAGTATTTGTCAAGACATTTGTGGCTAAGTGTGAGGTATGTCAATGTAACAAAGAGGAAATAGTTAAATCTCTTAGATTGTTGTAACCCTTGCCTATCCCTAACCACCAATGGAAGCACATATCCATGGATTTCATTAAGGGACTTCCCAAATTAGAGGGTAAAATAGTGATCTTTGTGGTAGTATAATGCCTTTTTAAGTATGCTAATTTTTGTGCACTACAACATCCCTATTCGGTAAGTAAGGTGGCCAAGTTATTTCTTGATTCCATATTTAAGTTACATGGTATACCCAAAATCATTGAGTGATTGTGACCCTATATTCACTAAAATATTTTGGAATGAGTTGTTTCATCTTAGTGGCGCCAAGTTGAGTATATCTTCCTCATATCACGCCAGCTTGATGGTCAAACAAATATTGTTAATAAATGTTTGGGTACTTACCTTTGTTGTTTTGCTCAAGATAAACAATATAACTAGGTTTAATGGCTTTCATTAACAAAATGGTGGTATAATATTTCTTACCATTTTCCCATTAATATGTCTCCACTTAAGCTTTGTATATTCAAAAGCCTCCATCAATCATAGACTATGTTTCAGGGTCTTCCAAAGTGGTCCAGGTAGATGATTTTTTACAATAACATCAAATTGTGCTTCAATTTTTTAAATATAATTTGACCCAAGCCTAGAATCGTATGAAGCAACAACAAGATTCACACCATTCTAAATGACAATTTAATGTAGGAGATATGGAATTTTTGTGCCTACAACCTCATAAGCAATTGTACTTGAATACCAAGTCTAATCAAAATTTGGATCCTTAATTTTATGGGCCCTACAAGGTGGTTCATTGCATTGGTGAAGTAGTATTTCCTGCATCCATCCAATTTTTCATGTATCCTGTCTCAAAAAAGTTATTGGTCAAAAGGTGCAGTCCTAGATAGATATTCTATTACTTGATGAAGAAGGTTGAATAAATATTCATCCTAAAGCAATATTATGGTCCAGAGTATGTCATATTTGATCTTGACTAATTCAGGAGTTTCTCATCAAGTGGCAAGACCTTCATCTTAAGAGTATTTTCTAATCTTTTCCAATTTTGAGGACAAAGCTTTTTGAGGGAGGGAGCCATGTAACAGTCCCAATATAGCCATGTTGGTTAATTATTTTTTACCTTGGGCCTTTGATTTTGTTAGTGGGCCCTTGAGAATTAGAGTTAGGTTATTATTAATTTTATTTATAAATAGGAAGAATATTTTATTAGTTTGGTTCATATGTTTTAAGGATGAAACATTTGTAAGGAGGGTAGAATTTTAGGGTACCTAGGAATAAATATATGGGTATATGATATTATATTGTATGATGGTTGGCATGGGCCACACATAACCCAAGGTTTATTATATTATAATACTATATTTTATTAGCAGTCAACTCCCCAAATTAGAATTAGAAGATGATATATAAAGAAGGGTTATTTGTCATTGTAATCATCATGGAGAATAATCATATGTAATCATGTTTTCCCACGAAGTGGCTTATGTAACTTTGCCCTATCTAAGTGGCACTTTCATCTTGGGAGATCTTGTGGAGTTATTCCTTCCTTAAGGAGTATTATTGGTGCTGCCCTACCTTAAGGGTATTATCTATCTCTATCTCTTGTGTGGATTATTATTGTAGTATTATTGTGGATGAATGATTTTGATATTTTTGCATATTGGTGAAGAATTTTTGTTAATGACAATATAGTTTTGTAACACTACGAAGCATTGTTATATGTATAATTTTTAGATGATTTATTTCAAGAAATATTTCCTTAAAATGTGAAATATTATTCTGAAAGATATTATTTTGATCCTGAGAATTATTAATCTATGAGTTCTATTATTTTGGATGAGATTATTTTGATCTTGATAATTATTAATATGTGAGTTCTTTGGACCCATTTACTAGCAAAGTGAATCACTCCTCAAAGCACATGGTGGAAAAAATAAAATAGAGAACAGTAAATCAACACGTTTTAGAGTCAAAATTACTACCCTTTGCATTAATGGAAATGACAAGATTGTTGTAAGTGGGGGTTTAAAAACCCTAGCCTAAGCGACAATTAGTATTCATTGTTAAAGAACCCTTACCAAATATTTTAAGTCTCATATTCTCAAAGCAAACACTAAAAACAAATGACCATAATTATGCTATCATGGTCAATCTGTTAGTAAGATAGGGGAGAACCAAATGCTATCTAAAACCTTCATATCAATTACTTTGCTCTATCATCCCCTGACAGACCCACATCCTCTTGCATTTTCCCTTTCAAAGCATTGATACCCCAATCCACTATGTCAAAAAACTCTACATGGGTCTTAAACATGTTATAATTGAATCACTTCAGCACTAAACCAAATTAAATGGAGGTTATTTTTCAAAAGGTTCGCTTTAGTAGTGATTTGCTTAAATTGAACAAATTGTGCCTCAACTAAACTTAAAAAACTAAGTCCATGAGGATAAAATCAATCCTTTAAGAATGGGTTATTTCCCTAATCTAATCATATTTATTTTTGCCCAAGTTCCCTTGATTAAATGATCTACTCACATTAGCAAATTAACCATCCACTATAAATCCAAAATATTCACTCATTTTAAAAATCACCCAAGTGCATTCCAGTGAATGATTTGCTCACTCACACTAGAGATTAACTTTGTAACCTTGAGGGATTCACTCCAAATTCAAAATTTCATCGTTTTTAATCAAATAGCGATTTGATTAGATATATCAAGTAAATCATTCCATTCACTAAAGGAATCACTCCTAGTCTAGAACTTATCAAAATAAATCTAGTTTTCTGAAAAGTGAACCCTACTATTTCAACTCACCATGGACACTCCTTTGGAATCCACTAGTCATTCCATACCTAAAACTAACCTTGTATCCCTACCTGCCAACACTGTCACTTCCCTTATTTCAACTCTTATATAAACTATCCATATTGAAATTTTGACATTGTGAGTGATTTTATAAAAAATAAAAGAAAATAAAATATCAAAGAAGAAGAATCCCTTTGCTCCACACACAATACCTAAGAATATATTCAATGGTCCTATTAGAGAGTGTAAGAGGGAAGGTTCAATCATCTCCCTACTAAGGTTAAAAAGGAGGTAATGTCAAGATTTAATTTGGGTCCTAAAACTAATTCTTGGAGTATCAAGCATGTTTGGACATCTACCCTAGCGATGAACCTAGTACCCTAGGCCTGGAACTACCTTGAGCTAGTGGAAGCTTATGCCAAAATACATAATTATAAGGGAAAATAATTAGACTACTATAGTGGAAAGAGGAGTCATTCTACATATAGAAGGATGACATCAAGAAGATTTTAAAAATGATAGATGATCTTGTAATATGGTCAAGTGTAACCTAAAGGATAAAAAAGACTACTACTACCACTATGATCACTAGTATTGGAGGGACGTCTTGGTGTTGCACATGGACCCAGACAAGAAACTTGATTTTAACATCCCATTGGAGTTAGATATCTTTAAATATGACATCTAATTATATTTTTGGTCACAATGCTTGGGGAGAAGATTGATGCCTAAGTCTAGGAAGAGTGTGTTGTCCTTATTAATCAATTGAGAACTATATGTGCCATTTTAATATGATTTACTATACAAAGAATATTTTTGACCAAATGAAAAAGTAATTAAGATTTTTAAGTATGATAAGAAATTCACCTATATATCATATCTAGTTTGGCTTATTTTATACCAAAGGAGTGGTTCCTCTCCCTAAAGCTAAATAAAATGAGACTAGACAATAAACCACTATGCATGATGGATTGCACATGCGTGTCATACTGAGAAGTAAGAAATACATTATCCCACTTTTATGATGCAATACATCATCTAGTAATGATGAAGTTATAGGAAGATTTCTAAGTCTATCAAAAGAGGCTCACAACTTGTTGAAATTTGAGAAATAGCCAAAAAGGGACTTTTATTTGGAGGAAACATAGGTCTTTCATTCATATTTTTGAATTTATAGCCATACCCTTTGAGTTGCTTGCATTTATAACAAACTGTTTGTTCAACCTAGAATATGCACAATAGTTGGATTATATTGCCAAAAGGAAACTAGACAAGTTTATATTGATAAAAATATGTGTAATGAAAGTATTGATTAGTGTGAAAAATAAACTATCAACCACCTATTCATGTATAACTCCCAAATACCTAACTACCTATATTATATTATGTAATAAATTTTTAACATTCCCCTTAGTATATCATAATTCAAATAGGGGTAGGAAGCCACAACCTAAAAAGCTTTAAAATATCATGGACTAGGACACACACATTATTCTATGGTTTACATCATCATGAAAAAGGACAAACTCAAAATTTCATCTTAGTGGGACTCACCATACTTGGCACAATCAAGGATTATGAAAACCACAACTACCCAATATTTTATATTATATATGGATAGGGACACACACACTATTCATCTACACATTTATAAATAGGGACACACTCATTTATATATGAACCTCTATGATTAGGAACATACTCAACCAATCACAAGTATAATACTTTGATTGTGACTAGGGACACACACAACCATTTACAAGATCATATGCAAATAGGTACACACACTACTATTTGTAAAATATGGGGTCTCCACTTCTCTCTAATGAAGTATCATGTCTAGTAGACAATGTAGTCTAATTCTATCCTCAAAATCAATCATAGCTATGTCAAAGATTGGCCCCCATTAATTTGAACATTTATTTTAACATATGGTATTCAAAAGTCTTCGACATATTTCTTCATTAGGATGATTGCATTGGGATCAAAAATACTTTTTGATGAGTAAAAATATACCTATTTTCCACAATAGGATAGTAGACAAAAGTAATAAAAAATTTCTATCAAAGTCTCCAATAAACTTATATCACCATAAATATGAGATAAAAGTGTGCATTTCACTTTAGTAAAATATTGGGTAGGTATCACATCAACTTGACATCATCTCTTGATCGTCAACCAATCCAGTCTCATACACTTCAAGACGATTTGCACAAAAATATCTACAATGGTCTCTTAACATTGATATATGAAATCCAACAAGGATGTCAAAATAATTTAGAAACCTCACATAATAAAAATGTCATTTCTTTTATTTTTATTATGAACGTGGGGTAAAATTTCTAGTGCATTTAATGCATAGTTTATGTGCACAACAATTGTTTTTCTTCTCCATCGTCAATGTATTTAATAACCTTTTTATAATTAAATTTCCTTAACGACACATGATGTCTAGTTTCAACTAGGTCTACTGCAACATTTTTTCTTTTTTATAAATAATACAATGAATTCAACACTCCTCTGGTTGAATCTTCCACAACAAATTCTCTATCATTGATGTTTGATTGGATGGTTGTAAACTATAATTGTTTAGGTTTGGTTCCTCCTTTCCATTTCTGAATGGCATTTTATTTGCATGAAATAAGTCACTCACAACACTTTTCTCTCGGTAAACTATAGGTAACATGTGTGTATTTTTTTTAAATTATCAATGCATAGCATAAGCCTTTAGTTGGTAGTATACTGGAAATTAACTTTCAAATCAGCCATACTTCACATTAGATGGCCCTTGTGCATCTTTAGATAACCTTTTTGCTAGATAGCATGGTCAACAAATGATAGGTCTAAATTTCACTTCATACAACCCTTTTCTGGATGGTAATATTCAATCCACCTTAGACAATAATATCTTGTGATGACAACTCTAGAAAATAAGTTATATTATGAAACCAATGTGTTCAGATGGAAAATCTTCTGTTAATGGTAGCTCAAAGTGAGAGCTCTTCTCTAGATGATAAATTTTATTCTCTATATAATAAAAGTGTAGATGGTTGGTTTGAATAACAAAATATCAACAACATATTCAGGTATAACTCTTGAATATCTAACTACATATATTACATAATGTAATATATTTCTAATAAATTATGCCAATGAGAAATACTTTTAAGGATAATAAAGAGATGATATTTTACCCTCTGAAATAATAGATTATGCAGGTCACCCCTAAGTTACAAGGGTTCCATCCAATAATTGAGAAGCATGGGGGTCAAACCACTAAGGGATGTATGGTCCTATGATGCAAAGGAATATTTCTAGAGATAACTCGAGGCAAAGGGGTTGCATACTTTATATGACCATAAAAATAGATATAGAGTAAATAAGGAGGCTAACCCATCTAATAAATTAACTCTAACCACATTAGGGGAGGAGTAGGGATATGAACACAAAATTTAGCAATGGTATGCCCACCCACCAAAATGGTTTATTTTCTATGCCAAGGCCAAATTCAAATATAATATTGACCCTGATAATAAATTAAATCATCAAGCATTGAAAGCTCTAGAAAACCTAGACTATTCATGGAGGAAGATCCTAACCTAGAAATAAATGAGATACAAAACTAGAATAACTAGAAGGATAGTGCAAAGTGGTCCCTTTGATGAATAGTTCACAATAATATGGGATCAAAAACATAAAAGGCTAGCCAAAATTTCAAGTATAGAAGGATTGATGAAGGTAGCCCAATGGAAATAAGATCTTCCACTACCATACCCAAAATTGCTATAACTACAATACCAACTTTAGAAATGGTTAGTGTTGTTATGCAAGAAGTGGTCAAGGAGAGATACAAGAAACAATAAGAGGACCATTATGGGAGATTTTTTTAGAAATATGGTAGCATAGGTGGAGGGTGGACTATGTGTAGACCCAAGATATAGAATAGAAGCTCCTCCACCAAAAGAAATTAGGAAATAACTACCCCACTCAAGGAAGGGGAAATTCATCAAGAAGGGCTTCATCTGGGTTGGTGGCAATGAAGGCCCAGTTAAATGAATTAATTACCTTTTTTTAGAGTGTAATTGATGATCACCTAAGGGTACTTGATGAAGCAAGAAATAATAAAATGGAAAAATACCTAGCACCAATAATATATGATGAATTAGTTGCATAGGCAAGATACCAAGTGGTACTAAAATAAATGGCCACCTTATCAATGTTAGAGACAACAAATGGGAATGAACAGAAAGGACATAGAGAAGATTTTGAAGAGAATCCTTGATGCCTAAATATAGCTACAAACTTACAAAAATATAAAGATTTCCTTCAAAATCCTAGTGTAATAAATGATAAAAGAAATGCATAAACTACTTGATGTTGTATTTCCAAACAAGATTAATAATTATAAAAGGCTCCTTTATGATGACATTGTAAACATGATGTTTGAAGAGGAGAAGGCCAAGGCTAAATTTAAAGTATCACCAAAATATATTAAGAAATTGAGTGCTTTGATAGAAAGGCTACACAAGATAGTGGAACAATAGGATGGATTGTTAGAGTACCCATATAAGGACTTGGAAGGAGATGTAAAATACTTCATAGAATTAAAGTTGCCAAGGTATGAGAAATAAGAGAATTTGCTAAGTCTAATGCCATGAAAAGGATAGTGAGAATTAACAATTTTGTAATTTGATAGCAAAATAGTCCTAATTTTATAGACTTCAATCCCTATGATAAATACTATATATGGGATCTCTTAGCAATCAAGCTTAAAATACCATGAAGTCACTAGAAATGTAGTAACTCAATTACTAACTTGGGATTACCCACATTATGAAGATGTGAAAAACCTTTGAATTGATCAATTGAGGCCTCTAGAAACCCAATTTTATAAAAAATTAACTAAAGGTATAATTTTCTCAAAGTGGTATGATTGGTAGATAAGGAACAAATCACTAGACAAGATGGATCAATTGGTTCCTAAAGAGTGAAGCACTAGACGAATGGAGTAAAGAAATCCTAGGTAGAAGTGATTTGATCCCCCTCCTAGAGTGAATTACTTATTGATAACTAAAAGCATAAAAGGAAATGTATCGATCCTAAGGTCTTTAGAAAATGATATTTTGGCATGTAGTGACACCACTAAGATTTTTAGAAATCTTAAAATTTTTGTAGAAAATTATTTAGGGACATGTAACATTTTGAGGTACATCAGTTTGCTATAGATGCCCCCAAATATTTACTTTTACTAGGAATAAGAATTTCTCACTAAGGTAATTCACGGGTGAATTTTTCCTATAAATAGGATCCATGGGTTCCATTGTAAATATTTTTTGGTCTTGAGAGAATCAAATCTACACTTTGTGAACCCAACATTGTAATTTCCCTTTCTCTTGGATTCATGAAAAATTAATGAGATATTTTGCATTCCATCAGTGGCACTTCCCTCTTGGATTGTTGAATGTGTGATGATTGTGGCACTACCCTTTTCTTCTCTTGTTAATCATTGTTAATACCATTTCATATGTGTGGGATCCATTTATTGATCATACACTCTCCTTGCTACGGTTATTGCCATATTTTGTTTTAATCTCTTGCACTATAAACCTTAAAATTTACTTTAATGCACTTTAATTTTCACATTTATTTTTTATAAATTTAGCTTATATTAGTTAGATTTAGTGAGGATAGTAGAAATCTAACCTAAATCTAGAGGTTGAGAGGGGCACACTCCCATTTCTTACAATTTGTCTAAATAGAATTATGGGCAAATAGAAAGTTAAACATTTATACAATTCAACACTAAACAATGTTTGAGATCTATGATAAGTATTAATAGACACTACCATTCCTTTTTCATATATGCAATTTAGTGTATGCATTGTCCACCTAATTTTCAATCTATATCATTAAGTTTTACATTATTCCATGATCTCAATTTAATTTATGTAAAATAAACAAAACATATGTCACACAATTATAAATTCATGTTCATTTCCTACTCTCATATAATGTGATTGAAATTAGTCCTTACAATGTCCTTTCCCTCATCAAAGATGCACTATAAAATATATGTCATACACCTTGCCACATAGATATTAAAATGCTACCATGAAATAATGGTCATCTAATAGAATATGTTTCATATAATATCATGTCTTTTTCTTTAAAAGTTTAGATCTACATTGACTACAACAATATGTAACTTATATACACAACTCTTAGACTTTTTCAAAAGGAACATAATGAAATATTTGTCCTAAATATAATTAGGTTTATGATGGGATTGTGATATGCTAACTTTCTACTTGATATGTTTAAAATGTGTTAGTCGAAAAGGAAGTTATGTATGTAGCATTTAGTAATATATTATTTTTCTTTAGAATAAACATTTTCAATTTCCTTAGTGAGGGTAGTAGATAGATTTGCATTAAAACATTTAACCTTGTTATTTTGATAAGGACAAGCACAATGGTATAACCTATTAGCAACTTGTTAGACCTTACAATGTCTATACTCTTGAGATATTAATGTTATATTACATACAAAATTTAGGTTATATTTGTGTTGATAAAGTAAAGTAAAATCTATTACAAATTTATATAATAAAAAATTAAAGTCAAATGCTTATTTTTAAACTCGTATGACATGAAAGCAAAACACCCAAAAAATAACAAAAACTACTAACCCCATACAAAAGGCACCTTTTATAAAACATTCTTGAATTAAATACACTTAAGGGTTAAATTTCTCCACATATTAACCTTAGACCTTCTTATATCTATATCTATATATATATATATATATATATATATATATATATATATATATATATATATATAACATACATACACACATTCCAACACATTTAAAATGATAGAGAACACCATAGACTTCAACCACATACAAACATTGCTTACTCATACATTTTCATATCACCACTACAAAGATATCTTCATGAATATAACCTATAATTTTGTAGATGCATTAAAGGATGCCTTAGTCCTTTTTCAAGCTATTGTCAAAAGCATCTCTCACTAATTTATGGATAATTTTAGAAATGATATTTGCATAAACTATCTCCTAGTTTTGAGAAATCCTTTAATCCTTCTTCCTCAAGATCATTTCAAAGCCATCAAATGTATATTAATTGATTTTCAAAGCCATCAAATGTATATTAATTGATGATTATGTTGATTTTAAATTATTTTCTCAAGTTGTTTTCTTTTTTTAATTTTTCTTACTAGAAATAACTCTTGTCCACTCAATTATTACATACCCTATATCAAATTATATAGAAGTCCTTTTTAAATTTTGAAAACCATTTAAAAATAGGAAGATGTTGTGAAAAAATAATTGCATAAAAACTAGTATCGGTTATATTAAAAATATGTATTTTAACTTGAAGTCAATATGATTGGTTTAAAATATAAAATGGATTTAATTTTTACAATTATATATAGAAAAAAAACCATATAATTCTTTGCTTTCTTGGTTGATAGCTCCTAGAAAAGGAAGAGTAGGCTTTGAGGTTCATAAGCCTTAGTTATCCATTTAGGTGTCCTTATTCTTGTTCAAATCATCTCCTATAATAGGATTCATTACCAATAATCATATAGGATTCCTATTAGACCCATTAGATTACCTTAATATAGGCTCCATTCCATCAACTCTATATTGTATCACTTTATTAACAAGAGTGCATGTTTCCAATAATGGCATTGCTTTGTCATGGTGATAGTGCCACCATAGTGCATCAACTTTTAGTAATAGTGTCAACAATAGGTATTGTTGTTCATAACATTTTTAAAACTTAATTAATTTATAATGTTACCTCCTTTGCTCATGTTTAGCCATATTTTATATTGTTATATTATAATTTTGTCTGGACCATGAGTGTCTATAGTCAACTAATGCTCTTAATTAATTGGTTCAAAGAGGTCAAATGGTATAAATAGGGTATCTTGAGAACTAGTTCTTAATCAATTCCAATGTACATGAGCTCCTAAATCCATGTTAAGGAGGTAAAAGTAACATAGAAGTCTTCTTCCTCCAAAATCCCCTTAGCACCCTTATCTAACTTCTTACACCATATTATTTTTATTAGTCTTCTTCCAAATAAACATCCAATCATCATAGAAAGAAAAATTACTCTTTGTTTCCCCTAGATTAATATTATCCTTCTACAAGGAACTCCTTACCTCTAGGTGAAGGTAGGGTTTTATTAATCAAGAAAGGTTTCTTTAATAAATCCTCCTTAGGGATTCTCTTTCAAGAGAACAATAAATAAGATCTAAGAACATCAAATTATCCAAGGATAAAAGGATAGTTACTTAAGGTTTGAGCATCTTCATCAAACGACAATCACCTTCAAGATTAGTATTGTCTAAGGTTAGTGTAATCTCTTTTTTCTTTTCATTTACTTATCTTATTGCACTCTACAATATGTCGTTTATTTTGTATTGCACTCAAGTACTTATTTTTATCTTATCCCTATTAGTTAGATTATGTGTTCTTTATCATAAATATCAACATATACATAGATCATCGCAAATGGATTCTTATCCAAGAGTCCAACATAACATTCCCCAATTTACATTTTTTTACAATTTACTTAATTTAAATTAGTGTTAGTGTTGTCTTCACCTATAAGGTGCAATTCCCTCCTAATTTCATTCAAATTTAAATAAAACATTAATTAAAGATAAAATTTAAAAATGATATAAGTTTTGTATAACATTATTTTACATTTATAGTCATAAAAAAATTTTCGATACAATAATTTATTTTATATAAAATTATAAAATAATTTTTTTGTGATACATTATTTCATATTATCATCTAATATTAGGCATTTTTAATATATATTTTTTGAATTTACATGGTGGAATCGCTAGCCGCCACGAATCCGGGCAGGTTGTCCAACTTTTTATGGCCACCACAGTATTCTATGTTGTCCGCCCTAGAAGCCGCCACACAGATCTTCATGTAGTCTGCCCCTATAACCACCATGCCACAATCATTTTAAACCTTTTACGTCACTGAAAGCACCAGGAAAGGTACAAGCGTTCAGTCCGACGAGGCCCGATATTTGAACCTTGGACCTCCGCCCCCTTATGGGGTTTGGATGAACCAATTGGTCTACACCTCGGACCTGCATTTTTAATATTATTACACATAGAGAATTTAAATTAAAACTTGTATTCTTACTATCGTAAATATTATTATTGTAACAAATGACATCAAGATTTAACCAACATTGTAATTATATAGTTGAAAAAGATATATTATAAATAAGCAAACTAAACTCCATAACATTTTATAATATTAGGAAAAAATTCCTATAAAATTTATAAATATTAAATTATATATGTTTGGTTAAATAAGAGAAAAATTATAATGAGACAAGAGGGAGTGTGAGTCAAGACTAAGTGTGAGTCAAGGCTGAGTGTGAGTTGGGAGTGAGTGTGTGCTAGAAAAAAGGAGAAAGTGTGAGCAAGAAGTAGCAATAAGAAGAAGATCAAATCTTTGATCAACTTGGCTAAGCCCACTGATAAAAATTAAAAGTGATGATGTTGAAAACGATATCATGGAATATTAGGTGTATGAATTAGACCAAAAAAAAAATATTTATTAAGAAATTAATAGGTTGTTACTATTCTAAGTTTATTTTAATACAAGTGTAGAGGGGGAAAACCACCCTGTCGCATACGATTCCCAAAAGGCTGGATGTGCCAGAGAGAAGAGAAGGCATTATGGGGTGAACCACTAGGGCTACATTATTCTCTAAACTCGATGCTAAAGGGGGGAAGGGTTCACCAAGAATGGCTTTAAGGACTCGCTCCAAGTCCACAGGAATTTTAGGAATGTTTGATGTATTCAATTCAAGACAAACACCTAGATTTGGCCTTTCTAGATCTATGCTATAAAAAGATAAAGGACAATGCATAAATACAGAATGCAGGAATACAAGGGCTAACCCTAGAATGATTATTTTATTTGAATACTTTTCTAACCTAGGGTTCTAAACAGATAACCTTTAAGCAAGGGTTCAAGAAGAGATGCACAAACATAATTAACCCTAAGTGCACACTATATGTTGTTTATCTTTCAAATGCCTAGAATTAATTGAATATATTTAATAAAATTAGATCTAGGGTTTATGACAGAAATAAAAGCACTCAAAAATCAGCCTAGAAGACTAATCAGAATACTTAGCTTATCCAGTGTTTTATCCTTGCTTTTATCTCTTTGTCCAATGCTATCAATAATACTTGTTCTTGCAAGATAACTCAACAAACACTTGAAAATGGAATTAGCATTAGGGGGTCTTCTTAGGCCATTGTACAATAGTGCTTGGAGGTGCATAATAGTCAAGCCCCCTAGGTCCTTTTAGCTGACCTTTGATAATTAAAAGTGGAAATTGACCTTTGGAGGAAAACAAACATTAATGCAATACAGCAGAACAAAATGCAAAAATCACAGAACAGAATATGCCACTATGCTCTAGATGCAATTTAGAATGCAATGGAGAAAATAGGGACAATATATTACCCCTAGTTTGATCTCAAGAAAAATCATGCCCCATAATGGGCGACCACGATAACGCCAGGTAAAGTCACGCCCCATAGCAAATCGGGCATGATTTTGCATGAACTATGCGAAAAATAAAATATGAATGCAGAAGCTCGATTACGTCACTCAAAAAATCTAAATGTACATGTAGAAGAGTGAATTCACCTGGTAGAGAGTGCAAAAGCAAAATAGAAGGGTTTTAGATCTCCCGGATGGTCAATCTCTCCTTAGGGCTCCAACAACAATCCACCAAGAGCGAAGAAGAACAATGCAATAGACAATCAAACTCCAAACTTCAAAGTTGCTTGTGAGAGAAGAAGAAGAAGGATGCAGATCGAATAAAAACACTTTGCGAGAAATCAAATGCGAGCAATAAAATCATTAAGTGCCAAATAAAATGAGTGTGTGTTAACTTGTGTGTTATCGTGTGTGAAAAGTGAATTCAAACCCTCCTTATATAGCGGATTTGAAGGTAAAAAGAGCAAGAAAACCAAGGAGGGCCGACGTAAAACACGCCAACCCCAAAAAATTAGGGTTTTAATGTGTCAAACCCTAAAAATGTGAAATCATGCCCCGTTCGAGCTGATCGTGATATCGCAATGCGAAGTCACGCCCCATCAAGGACCGGGCATGATTTCGCATAAAGAGGGAAAACAGGAAAAACAAAGGGGGGAAAGCCTTGCCCTTGCCTTAGGCAAGTCTAAGGGGTCCCCTTAGAGGGCTCAGGGAAGATTGCCCACTGAAGTGGGTCAATTTTTTGTGTCTACATTTTTCCCCTCTTTGATGCATTTATGGCCTAATAAATGTGTCAAAGAAGATATGTAAACACCCACAAACAAAAAATGACAAGCAGAAATAGGGTGGCTAGTTTAGAAGAAAGGGATGGTGCAAAAATGGTGTTATTCCGAACACTTTCAAGTTTTGCACATAAATCGAGGCATTAGGGACATTAATGCCTCTTAAGGCTAGGGTGCCCCCTCGAGTTTTATGAGGGACACGATCCTCATAAAAACTCAAAAAGGTAAACTCAAAAGAAGAAGAAGCGAGAAAAAACCAAAAGGAAGAGAAAAAAAGCGTGCAAAAATAGGGTTAAAAAGTGAAAAGGGGGCAAAACCCTAATTCATTTTAACCATGCAAGGGAGAAGAAAGGGGCTCTGGAGAAATAGAGGAGATGGTGCTACCGATACACCATTCAGTGATCATGAGGGGCAAAGCCGGCACGAAGGTGGAGCGGGCACAGGTAGGATCGAAAACCCTTCCTTGCATGTCAAAATTTTCATGCATTTTAGTGGTTTTTTGCCAAAATTGACAGTTTTGTTACGTACAACCCAAGCGTGATCTTGTGGCTTGGACATGATTTCACCCTGGGTAGCAGCGGTGAAATCATGCCTGGAAAAAATCGACCAGGAACGATTTCATGAAAACGTGCCTAGCGAGCGCGATTTCATCGAAAAAGGAGAAAAAGAAAAAAAGGAAAAGAAAAGAGAGAAAAAATAAAAGGAAGGAAAAAGGGAAAAAGATGCAAGAAAACAACTTTAAAGATGTAGAATTTGATTGTGCTATGGATTTAGATTGATTTTAAATTAATTAATTAATTTTAATGTATTAAATTTTTAATTAAATTTATTAATGGAAAAAATTATTTTGTTGTTATTGCAGCTTAGGGTACTTGAGAGCCGTGAGTGGAGAGCAGGCTCCCTGGAGGTGGAGCTAGAGGCACTCGAGAAGGTAGAGAGGGATACTTTAGCAGCGGTGGGGCTAGACCACCTGGCCAGACTGCCTCGGGTAGAGGCAGATAGGGCTCTGCTAACAACACTAGCAGAGAGGTGGTACCCGAAGTCATCTACCTTTCGGTTACCTATGGGAGAGATGACCATCACACTAGAGGATGTGTGGTGCATCTTGCACATCCCCATCAAGGGGAGAGTAGTTTATAGAGTGCAAGGGAGGCCAACTACCTTGCAATGATTTTTAGGAGGTTGGACCCACCAGGTGTGAGAGAGCACCATAGTCGTGGATGACCTGGTGGGGCGGTATGGGGTAGACCCATTGATGACCATGCTCTACGGGGTTGTGGGTATGCTGATGTGCCACACTAGTAGGCGATATCTACCATGGGTGATGGTGGGTGTAGTGGTAGACATGCGAGACCAGAGGGCTAGGTTCGCATGGGGTCCATATGTGTTGGCTCGCTTGTACAGGATGTTGTACAATATCATGTACAAGCGGCATACAGGGATAGTGTGTACGATGTTGCTCTAGGTGTGGAGCTGGGAGCACATAGCGGTGCGAAGATCGGATGCACTACTAGGTCCATTGCCCAGTCTAGAGTGACCAACAACATATAGGTGGCCCAGATCCTTAGAGCAGGTCATGAGGACCTACGTCGAACATCTACCACTAGCGAGGTAGATAGTAGATGAGCTGAGGGAGGCCAAGATAGTATGGTGACCCTGGCATCTACACCCAGGATGGGCTGAGGATAGGATAGAGTTGGTGAGGGTTAGGAGGATCAGGTGGTTGACTATGGAGAAGGGGGAGCTAGAGGTCTTCAGATTTGATCGAGTCTTGAGGTAGTTCGAGATCTTGCAGGGCATCCTAGACCTAGGGGATTACTGGTATCGAAGAGTCTACTAGGACCCAATAGGGGTAGGAGGTAGACCCGACCTGACTAGGTGGGTTGAGGAGGACCTAGATGATCCTCCTTACATGGATCCTAGGGTGGATGATGTGGGAGTGGCCTTCGACTACTAGCGGTGGTATAGAGGAGTCATGCCCCGTAGGGTCTCCCCACTAGTTCTGATACAGAGGCACCAGGTGATGGGCCTGGGCATGCAGTGAGCATTCTGAGAGGTAGCTCATAGAGCCATAGAGAGAGCTCAGTAGGGACCAATAACCTCAAGATAGAGGTAGGCTCGGGTCAGGATTGAGCTGGTGATGGAGGACACTAGTGCTATCGGGACCAGGGAGGTAGGGACATCTAGAGTTACCCCCATAGAGGCTAGGGTACTACCAGGTGGAGGATTGGGAGAGGCCTCCACATCAGTAGAAGCTAGCTAGGTTAGGCTCCAGGATGAGGGGATCCAAGGGAGGAGGCAGAGGCACTACGGGCTCAGGTGGTGACTCTGTAGAGGTAGGTGGACCTACTCTAGGAGGATAGGTCCAAGAGGATCGAGGGACTATGAGGCTCGTTGAGCACCATAGAGAGGGAGAGGGATGCAGCTCAAGTAGAGGCTGATCATCTTTGAGGAGAGGTGAGCTAACTAGACATAGAGCACTAGAGAGCTCGGGTAGAGGGGATGGCTATCATCGAGAGCAGCCAGGCTAGCGATGGAGTCCACCTTCTACAGGTGGAGCTACAGAGGGTAGGGTAGAGGCTGGAGGTGGCCATTCAGTGGGCTACCTTTTATGAGACCATGTACTACCAAGCAGTACCAATGGAGTAGAGAGCGACACTCCCTCCATCCCTCCAGTCAGCTAGTAGGTCATGATCTCGATCATGGATATTCTCGGCATCTTCGTCCGTGGGTATGCAGCTACCTGGACCACCTCCTCCTCCGGGAAGAGCAGAGGAGATAGGCTCTCAGAGCTAGGCTAGGGATCGGGATGACATACCAATTTTGATTGTGGCATGCACCCCTAGGGATTGGTTGAGTGTACTAGGACTGGACTATGGTACACCAACCAGACATGATTGTATCTCTCTCTTTTCATCGAGTAATACATAGTTGCTTTCTCTTTATATTTTGTGAATGTGTGCATGTGATTAATTGTTATCTTAGATGTTCTTTAATTTGATGTTTTATGAATGCAATCTATCTTAAAATGCAAGGCTATATGAAATGCATGGATGAAAAATGGATGGAAGAAAGAAAGAAAAACATGAGACAAAAACAAGAAAGAAGACCAACACAGAGAAGAAGAAGAGAGAGAGAGAAGAAGAGGAAAGAAGAAGACAAAGAAAAAGAAGAATATCCAAAGGTCAACCATCTAAAATAGATAAGGATGGGCGAAACATAGTATTGAAATCAGCGTAGGTCGCAAGGGACCAATGTGACTAAATACTATGAATTGTACCAAAAAAGAGAGGAGCTAAACCCACTATGGGTGTAGTGCTCACCAAGAGGGATGAGGTGTTGGAGTCTGACCCGCTATGGGTGGTTTCTCACTTATTGACTATTATGGGGTGATTACCTACTAGGATGTATGTCGAGGCCTACTAAAAATGGCCAAGGAGCTTATCTTGTAATGGGGTGTTGAGCTCGCTGAGTCAAAAGGGAGTATAACCCGATAGAAGATCATATCCGATAAGATACCCACTAGGATGTATAGCTATCCCATGTGGGGTGTAATATAAGGATAAAATATATATTAGGTGAGTGCTACCCTCGATAGGGGTTTAGAGTAGAAAACAAGCTAGTGAGTGTGTGCATTTGTGCCAAAAGATGACTTTGAAAAGAAAGAAAATAAAGCATATGTATTTCCTTATTAAAAGCAAAGGAAGACAAAGAAAAATAAGGCAATAAAAAAGTGACAAGGAAATATTAATGAGCTATCACCCTTGATCTAAGAGATACTCTCACTATTTCCAAGATTAAGGAAGATAAAACTTGAAGAAGCAAAAAAGCAAGAAAGAAAACTGAAGAAGAAAGCCCTAGGTGGGGATCTTACTAGGCATCAGAATCCTAGAGAGAGTGCAATGCATGTGAGCTATGACCTAACTAGGTATCATCACATGCCATTGTCGCAAGATCCCCAAAAATCTATATGATCAAGCAATCATGAACAAGCAATCATGCAAAATATGACATTCAAGCATGCAAGTTGGATTAAATGTCAGGCAAACAATGCAAAAGGATGACAAGCAACAATGCAATATGAACAAGCAGATGGATGCAATGGAAATGCATGACTAAATGATGATTAATTTATTTGATGCAAAATTTTATTTTTATGTTTTATTATTAAGTAATTTAAATAACTTAATTTAAGCAAGCAGAATGAAAGTCGACACAACATCTAAGTGTGCCTCCTTTCTTAACAAAAAGAACAGGCGTGCCATGGATTGTTTTGTCAAAGAAATATCTAAAAGGTAAGCCTTCTCGATAATTAGAATTATGGAGAGGCTCCTTCATAGCTCTTTCTTTGGTAGCCATAGCACGATAATCAATGCACTCATGAACATAACCATTCTTTTTAACATAAGGAGGAGCAATTCCTAACTTCGCAAGATCACTATAGGACAACGAAGTAGGATCCTCTGCTAAAATAGAAGGTTTACTTTTAGAACACACAGAATCAATCATATTGTAAAACAAGACATCAGAAGAATAAGGGGGACCATCATCCTCATCACCCACTCCTGACTTTTGATAATCCATATATTCAACATAAGTCATAAGATGATCATCATTGTCAAATGGTAAAGGTTGGTCTTTACTAGGTATAAAACCTATGCCACATCTCCTAGGCCAGATTTCAACATCCAAAGGCTCTTGAATGCCCTTATGTTGTGGCCCCAAGCCTTTACCTACATATCCCATACTAGATAGGATCTGTTTAGGAAGTGGGTAATCATTGGAAAGGTAACAATGAGCAAAAGAACGCTCAACGGGAGAGGGGTTGCTACCACGTATCTTATCCTCAAAGGTAGTTCCTACGAAGACAAAGGTACACATGCCAAAGTGTACAACATCACCTTTCTTATGGGGTAAACCCATGGTTCTTGGTGATGGTGGTAGCTTGGCTAGATCTAGAAGAGGTTCTTGAAGAAACTGATTATCATGATCCTGAGATGAAGAATTTAAGATATGTTCCTCACTCATTTTTAAATTTTGAAATTGCTCTGATATCTGAGATGAGGAACATGGAGAAACCATTGAAGAGATTGAGGGACATAGGTTGAACTCAGATCGAGCTCGCTCTACATTTGAACAAAATTCAAATGGTTGAGGGTCACCCGGAATGGTGATAACTTGATTCTTAAACTCAAACTTGAGACACTGATGAAGAGTAGAAGGGATGGCCTTCATTGCATGGATCCAAGGTCATCCAAGAAGAAGATTAAAATATGCAGGATAATGTACCACATAAAACAAAGTATCCAATATTTTAGGCCCAAATTTGAGAGGAAGAGATATGACACCACAGGCTTCTTGGGACTCATTGTTGAAAGCTTTTATAATGATATCGGATTTTGTTAAGTCTTCCTCTTTTAATCCAAATTTTTGAAAGAATTGATATGTACACAAATTGAGGGAAGAACCATTATCAATCAAAATTCGCTTGATAAAAGTATCCCCAATAAGTGCAGTGATGTAAAGTGAAGAATCTTCTTGCAAGTTTGAGGAAGGTTTATCATCATCCAAGAATGAGATATGATGTATCCCAAGAGAACCTACGACATCAACTATAGCATTGGGTGAAATATCTGAAGGAACCGATTGTTGCTTTAAAAATTCCATCAAAGCATCTCTATGGTTGGGAGAAGTTTGAAGGAGCTCTAAAACTGATATCTTTGTAGGAGTACTAGCCAACTATTTTTGGAGATCAAATGAAACCTTAGGTTGTGGTCTCAACACAATAGGTGGAATCCCTGTATCTAAAGCTTTTCCTTGATTATTCTTCAAAACTGAACTGGGTTGTAACATAAAATTCTGTCCTTGTTGAGGATGTTGAGTCTGAGCTTGTCTTCTTGTAGTTACCCCAACCATGCCAACCATATTACCATAGGGAGGAGGCTCATTTTGATGAGCCACCTGATTTTTTGCTTGTTGATTATGTTTTGGCAATGGATCTTTAAATATTCCCATATCTTGATTGGTAGTCACATTTTGTTGGATAGGTACTTGATTATTTACTATTTGAGAATTGCCTAAATCAATACGTCCTGCATCAATCAAATATTGAACCACATGTTTCAACTTCTTACAAGAATTCATCCAATGTCCTTCCACTCTATGATATGCACAATGTTGACCTACCTTATACCAATGAGTTGTAGTATCTGGTTGTCTAATAGGAGGTAACTCAATTGCCTTAGCTTCTAAAAGTTGTTTCAAAACTGCTTCCATAGACATATTAAGCCTTGTAAAATTCCTTTGTGGAGGTTTTTGAAGTACTATATTTTGTAGGTTGTTAGTAACATTATTAACAGGCCTACTATCCATTCCATTATCACCTCCTATATGTCTATTTTTATGTTGAGACTTAGTAGGTTTTTCTTCCTTAACTTTGAGTTGACCTCTCCTGATGAGAGCCTATTCTACTTTTCTTGCTAAATCAATTGCTTGATCAAAATATGTAATAGTAGTAGTCTCTAATGCATAAGATAATTGTTCTTGTAAATTACCAATAAATATCTCAAGCATATCTTTAGGAGGTAAAGTATATCTCAAACGTCCAACTAAACTTCTCCAACGAGCCAAAAATTTTGAAAATCTTTCTTCTTTACTTTGTTTTAAATTATAAACATCTTTCATTGTCACTTCTTTCTCAATGTAAGCACCAAATTGTTGAACAAATAATTTTGTTGTTTCTTCAAAACTCTTCAAAGAATAATTAGGCAATCGATAATACCACTCTAATGCCATGCCACCAAGGCTTTTAGGAAATATTTTAAGCAACAACATATCATCATAGATGAGATCATGGCAAGTTGTTCTAAATCTTCTTAAATGCTCTATTGGATCTTCTGTACCCTTATAGATAGGCAATACTGGCATAGAAAAATGCTTAGGATAAGGCCTAGCAACAACAATAGGATCCAATGGTTGATTACACATTTCCTTATAACTGTAAGTAAAACTTGAAGGCTGAATCATCTCAACTTTTGAAACCAACTACTTCACCATATTTGCCAAATTTTGTACTTCTGGATTATTGTTATGTATTACTCCTAAATTCCCATGTGTGTTGAGGCACCAATGCTTGATTCAAGTTGGAAGTATGGATATTATTGTTATATGTGGCACCTTGTGAAAGTGGACAACTAACATTGGGAAGAATAGAAGCAAAAGTGTTGATATTAGAAGATTGAGGAAGAAATTGAGAACACTTTTGAGTGACACTACTAATTGGAGGAGCTTGCATATTCCTTCCAATGTTGGTGGTTGTAGTAGTATCAATAGTTGAGTTCAACTTATCAAGATGTACTGATTTAGGCAAGGGGTTTTCCTGGTTAAGCATAGGGGAGCTTATTGGAGGAGGTGGAGGAGTCTCATCTCTTTCAAGGTGAGCTTCTTGCTCCATGCCTCCCAATATTCTATCCCTATTAGCTTTCATAAAACCCCAAATATGCTCAAATGATGAAAAGACAAAGCTACCATTAGGTCCCTCATAAGGATAAAAACTCATCTCAGTATCCATGTTGTCTTGTTCTTCTAGATCTATGTTAGGATCCTCTCTATCAATCTGATCATCTTTCGAAGGAATACAATCAGATTCAAGATGCTTTCGCTGACTTCTAAGGACAGGAGCCATTAGAAAAGCGAAAGGATAGAAGAGAAAGCTAACAATAGAAACAAAAATATTTTTAAAGATATTATTAAGATTCTCCAACCACACAAATAAATTTAATGATATTTCTTAAATTTTTTAAAAGAAAATGAGGTGTTCACTTCGGGTTCACCAAAGATGTAGAGGGGGAAAACCACCCTACCGCGTACAATTCCCAAACAAGGTTGGATCCACAAAGATAGAAAGCCTTATGGGGTGAACCATGGGGGCTACGTTGTTCTCTACACTCGGTGCTAAAGGGGAGAAGGGTTCACCAAGAACGGCTTTAAGGACTCACTCCAAGTCCACAAGAATTTCAAGAATATTTGATGTATTCAATTCAAGATAAACACCTAGATTTGGCCTTTCTAGATCTATGCTATAAAAAGATAAAGGACAATGCAAAAATATAGAATGCAGGAATACAAGGGCTAACCCTAGAATGATTCTTTTCTTTGAATGCTTTTTAACCTAGGGTTCTAAACAGACAACCTTTAATCAAGGGTTCAAGAAAAGATGCATAAAAAAAATTAACCCTAAGTGCACACTATATGTTGTTTATCTTTTTTTTTTTTTTTTTTTATGGAAAACATCCCAAAAGGGATGCCACTTTCGGGTAAGACCCAAGGAGGCAGGGGTATCCATTCCGCAAAAAACGCCCAGGACTCGGACCTAGCCTACCACCTTTGACATACTCAAGGAGCAAACAAACACACAAAACCAAATTAAAAAAAGTAAATAACAACAAAAATAATAAAATAAAATAAAAAACATGCTCCTTGAGTGTGTCAAAACCAAAAGCACAACCAAACATGCATAATAAGATAAAAGAAACCACAACATAAACCACATAGAAAAACACAAGAACCACATAACAAAACACAAACAAGACAAAAAAAACAGAACACTACAAAGACATAACCCAAAAAAACATGAAAAATAAACACAACCAAAACCTAAAAAATAAAATAAATAAAATAAAAATAAAAATAAAAACAACCAACAACAGACAATAAACAAAAAAAAAAAACATAGAAAACACTCACACATAAAAAAATGAAATAACACAAACAAAGAGAAACCCAAGAACAAGAACGAAAAAAACACAAGAACAATAACAAAAAACATTAAAAAAAATAAAACAAAAAAAATACAAGAACAACAAAAAACAACACAAAGAACACAAAAACAAAACAAAACAAAAGAACCCACCCACCTTAAAAAACTAAACAAAAAAACAAAGAAGACAAAAGAAAAAAAATGAACAAAACAATGACCTATCTACACCAGAAGACTATTAATGCAAGAATCAATAGAGGAAACAAAATAAAGAATAGAATGAGCTAGGGAACTAAAAAAACTGAATGAACCAAAGAGAAAAAAAAACAAGAAGAAACTAGGTACCTTCAAAACTGGAGCCATCCAAAGAAATGATAGAAAGAAGAGCTTCCCTAATTTGAGAAGCCCACCAAATAGGAGGGTGGCCATAACAAGTAAGATCACCTTTGTACAAAGCCCAATTAGCTAAAGCATCAACACTCTTGTTTTGATCTCTGACCACATGATTGTAATCAACTTTCAAAAATCCCATCTGGATTAATTGAATCTTCTCAATAATTCTTTTTATTCTCCAATCCACCTTATGATTCTTAGGAGTCTTCAAGAGATTAATCATAAGTTGAGAGTCAGACTCAACTAACACCTTTTCCCATCCAACCTTAGTAGCCTCCTGAAGGCCTCTAAGGATACCATACCCCTCAGCAAGGTTATTGGAAAGAATACCCAAATTCTCAGCAAAAGTAAAAACTAGGGAGCCATTTGAAAGTCTACCAATTCCTCCCACACTGGCTTTTCCAGGGTTCCCTCTAGAGGCTCCATCAGTATTGAATTTTCCAAAATCCTTAGGAGGAGGTTGCCAATTTCTAGTCCTATCCATCTTACTAATACTCACATTCCATTTAAGTTGGTTGCCCTTAGAAGGTTTAATATTCAATATTTGCATCACTTGATCCCATCTTTGGTGGGAGTTTTGGGGGTGATTAAGGAGTTGATGGACTGATTCAACTAAGTTGGCTATGGTCTTTTGCCAAATATAGTGAATATCCTTCCTATCTTGATTAAAAATTTGGTTGTTCCTTTCATTCCAAATATTCCAAAGAAGAATGGTAGAACCCATCCAAAATAATTGCCTAATAAAATGATCAACACCCTCTTGATTAGGCCAATCCCTCCAAAGTTGTTCAAAAGTGAATAAATTGGACCACTGTAAGCCAAGTAAAGTTGCCATTCTCCTCCATAGCTCAGAGGCTAAAGTACACTCAATAAAAATATGGTTGATATTTTCTACATTCTCTTCACACATTTCACATCTAAAAGGGCGATGAAAACCACACTTCACAAGTTACTCACCAGTAAGCACCCTACGATGCAATAAAATCCAATTAAAGAACCTCACCTTAGGCTAGAGCTTTTGAGCCATAATTGAGAAAATATGTAGAAGAATGGTTGGGATTATTATGGCATAAGGTCAAATAAACTTGAGCAACTGAATACTCACCCTTAGTAGTGTTGTTCTATCCAAAACAATATTTTTCATGGGGCCAAGAGAGGGATCTCATATGAAGGATGCCTTGGATATCTTGTCTTTGCCTTTCTGGGATTTGAATAGGCCAGTCCTCAATAGGGATCCAATATATACCAACATTTGAATTACCAGTATGGTACCAACAATAATTAGCCACCTTTATCCAATTAGCTTGGTGAAGCTCCTCCATCCAAGGCCTCCAATCGGGAAACTGAGATATCAAAGGCTTGTGACCATCCCAAGAATCTGTCCAAAAATTTGCATGTTGACCATTATGAATGATCCAAAATAATTTTTTCTTTATCAAATTCTCACCAGTCTTAAGAACTGCTAAAATGGGAGAACCTTTGGTAGGAAATTGATAGCGAACAAGGTCTTCAGGAATTTTGTTCTTAACATATTTAGCACGAAGATTATTGGCCCAAAGAGCATTGGGGTTATGCAACATCCTCCAATATAATTTAGCAACTAAAGCTTTGTTGTTATTAATTGAAGACCAGAATCCTAACCCCCCTTCACTCTTAGGAAGACATAAAGTATCCCATTTCACCAAGGCCCATTTTCTTTTCTCCTTAGTACCACTCCAAAGGAAATGATGACTGATTTGATCCAATTCTCGAAGAACGGCCTTTGGGATATTCAAAACGAAAGAAACATAAATAGGAATAGCTTGAAGGACTAATTTTACCAAGGTGATTCTACCCCCAGAACAAAGCCACTTGTTGGTCCACTTTCCAAATTTCTTGTTGACTTTGTCCAACAACCAATTCCAATATTTATTTTTTTGCCTTTGAATATTTATGGGAATACCTAAATAAGTGATTGGAAGAGAGGTCTTCTTATATTTTAATTTATCCAAGACCATGGATTCCTATCTAGCGAAGCAGTGAAAGAAAATAACTTTAGATTTGTCTTCATTGATCAAGCGCCCGATAGCCTTAGAAAAACAGCTAATGATTTGCTTAATATTAGAAGCTTCCTTAACTGTAGCTTTACCTAAAAGGGTAGAGTCATCCACAAATTGAAGATGAGAGATACGTATAGCTCCATGAGCAATGGTAAATCCCTCAAGGTTTTTGTTTTCCCTCTTTTTGGTTATAGTCCTACCCAAGCATTCAACAAGAATGATGAATAAATAAGGGGATAGCGGGTCACCTTGCCTAATACCTCTGGAAGTTGGGAAATACTGAGAAGGCCTTCCATTGATAAGAACTAAGTAGGAAACTGAAGAGATACATCCCATAATCCAATCCATACAATCCTTAGAGAAACCAAATTGCCTCAAAACTTTGATAAGGAAATGCCAATCCACTCTGTCATAAGCTTTGGATAAGTCTAACCGGATGAACATAGAAGGAGAATTTTGCATATCCATTGAATGGATGGCTTCTCGAGCAAGAACTATCTCATCTACTATTTGACGTCCTTCCACATATCCCCATTTCTCTGGGAAATAATCTTATGCAAAAGAGGCTTCAACCTTTTTGCCATGATTTTAGTAATAATTTTGAGAAGAACATTACATAAAGCAATAGGTCTAAAAGCTGAGATATGATCAACCTCTTGAGCTTTTGGAACAAGAGTAATATAAGTTTTATTGATAACCATCAAAATTTCTTTGGATTTCCTGGCTTCTTCCACCACCTCTAATAAATCAACATGAAGGATATCCCAGAAATCTTGGTAGAACTCAATAGGACAACCATCAGGACACGGGGTTTTCCCTTTTTGCATTTTAAAAACTACTTGTTGAAGCTCATTGATAGTAACAGGAGCAGTCAAAATAGAGTTCTCCTCAGAAGTGATAAGAGAAGGGATTGCTTGAAGAACATTTTGTTGTGAAGTCGAGTCAAGAGGAGTAGCAGCAAAAATATTGGAAAATTAATCAACAACAATAGAGTTCATGCCATCCCAAGTATAACAACATCTCCAGAATCTGATTTTAAGGAAGAAACAAAGTTTTGAGATCTTCGAGCTAGAAGATATTTGTGGAAGAAATTTGTGTTTCGATCTCCTTCTTTGAGCCATTGAATTCTAGATTTTTGCTTCCATAAGATTTCTTCTATTTTTTCCCATTCCTCTAACTGAGTTGTGAGTTTAATTTCATCTGCACTTCTCTTCTCTGTGAGGCCATATAAATGGATTTTCTTATTCAAATTTTGAATATGAGCAATAACTTCATGTTTTTTTTTATGAACATCCCCAAACTCTTTCCAGTTCCAAGTCTTGATTTTGGATTTAATGTCTTGCAGTCTTTTGGCAAAACAGAACATCTTAGTCCCATGCCTAGGTTTACCTTCCTTCCACCATTGTTTCACACGAGGTCTGAAGGAAATGTCTCTAAGCCACATTAATTGAAAAAGAAAATGAGAGAAACTCACATTGGTTTTCCACATTTCCACCATGACTGGCCAATGGTCCGAACCAACATTATTAAGAGTCTTCACTTTCGGAATGTGACCATGGATTAAGAAATTTTCAGAGAGCAAAAACCTATCCAATCTCTCCATTATACAAGCTAAGCCTTGCCTTTTGTTAGACCAAGTCATAAGGCCATTATATTTCAAATGCCTAGAATTAATTGAATATATTTAATAAAATTAGATCTAGGGTTTATGATAGAAATAAAAGCACTCAAAAATCAGCCTAGAAGACTAATCAGAATACTTAGCTTATTCAGTTTTTTATCCTTGCTTTTATCTCTTTGTTCAATGCTATCAATAATACATGTTCCTGCAAGATAACTCAATAAACACTTGAAAATGGAATTAGCATTAGGGGGCCTTCTTAGGTTGTTGTACAATAGTGCTTGGAGGTGCAAAAATAAATCCCCCTAGGTCCTTTTAGCTGACCTTTGATAATAAAAAATGGAAATTGACCTTTGGAAGAAAACAAACATTGATGCAATACAACATAACATAATACAAAAATCACAAAACATAATATGCCACTATGTTGTAGATGCAATTTAGAATGCAATGGAGAAAATAGGGATTGCAGATTACCCTCAGTTTGATCTCATAAAAAATCACGCCCCATAATGGGCAACCGTGATAACGCCAAGTGAAGTCTCGTTTCATAGCGGACCGGGTGCGATTTCGCATGAACTTTACAAAAAATAAAATTTGAATGTAGAAGCTCGATTATGTCACTCAAAAAATATAAATGTACATGCAGAAGAGCAAATTCACCTAGTAGAGAGTGCAGAAGCAAAACATGAGGGTTTTAGATCTCCCGGATGGTCAATCTCTCCTTAGGGCTCCAACAACAATCCACCAAGAGCGAGGGAGAACAATGCAGCAGACAATCAAACTCCAAACTTCAAAGTTACTTGTAAGAGAAGAAGAAGAAGGATGTAGACCAAAAAAAAAAGCACTTTGCGAGAAATCAAATGCGAGAAATAAAATCATCAAGATCCAAATAAAATGAGTGTGTGTTAACTTGTGTGTTATCATGTGTGAAAAGTGAATTCAAACCCTCATTATATAGCGGATTTGAAGGTGAAAAGAGCAGGAAAACCAAGGAGGGCTGACGTGAAACACGCAAACCCCAAAAAATTAGGGTTTTAATGTGTCAAATCGTAAAAAGGTAAAATCGTGCCCCATTCGGGCCGACCGTAATATTGCAATGCAAAGTCACACCCCGTCAAGGATAGGGCACTATTTTGCATAAAGATGCAAAATAGAAAAAACAGAGGGGGGAAAGCCTTGCCCTTGTCTTAGGCAAGTCTAAGGGGTCCCCTTAGAGGGCTCAGAGAAGATTGCCCACTAAAGTGGGTCAATTTTCCATGTCTAAGGAATTTAAGGATGCTTTTCAAAATATTTGGAATATGGAATACTATCTAACAATTTCTTGTATAGAAGCTTCAAGTGGTATTGAAACAATATGGAACAAACACAAATAATATGGACAATTGTTAGAAGCAAAAAGTAATTGGCTTGTTGGACTATTTTGTAGGAAAGAGGAAAACATCAAATTTATGGATATAAATGTATATGCTTTAACTATATGCCAAGGTCCTTCATGAGGAGTTACTCCTCATGAAGGACCTTAGCATATTTTTTTCAAACACAATGATGATTCATAATTGTGATCTATTGATTCTTGGGTGTGATTTCAACATTATTCTATCTCCTTTGGAAAAGAAGGACGGTATTGCAGGATGGTCTAAATCAATGCAAGATTTTGCTTCATTTATCAATTTAAAGGACCTTTAGGATGTTAGTCCTTTAAATTTTTAATATACATAGGATCAAAAATGCATTGAATAAACTCAATAGTATAAAGATAAGATAGATTCCCTTTTTTCAAATTATGGTTGCAAACAAAGTATACAATCTTTCCAAATATTATATTGCAAGTAGGATCAGATCATAAACCCATTCTTTTTACTTGTTATTTACCCAATAATAATTATCGAAAGCCATTTCACTTCTAGTTTATGTGACTCCAAGACCTTGATTTCTTCTAAATGATTATGTTATGGTGGGATGAAGCAAATTTTGAAGGATCATATATGTACAATTTTGTTCAAAAGATGAAATATTTAAAGGAGCAAACGAAGATCTGGAATATCAAATCTTTCGGTAATATTTTTAAAGAAAATAAATAAATTGAATCCTAGATTAAAAATTTATGAGATAGTAGAAACTAATGGAATGGATTAGGATTCTTATGTGAAAGAAAAATAATTACTTTTTAATTATCATAATGCATTGAAAAAGGAGACATATTGGTTCTAAAAACCTAGAGAGAAATTACTTAGGGAAAGAGATAGAAATACAAATTTTTGTCATGCTATATCGAAAAAAAAAAAATTCATCACATCAAAAATATTTTAACTCCATATGGAAGAAATATTGAGGAACAATAAGATATAAGGAAAGAAGCAATTAATTAATTCAAAAATATTTTGTTAGATACTAGGCAAGATAAGGAGGCGCAGGATAAGATTTTACAAAATATTTCATTAATTATCACACAGGGATAAAATGACAACTCGATGAAGAAGATATCTATGGAGGAGCTACATTTAGTAGTTTTCTCTTTCCATCCTAACAAGGCACCTGACCTTGATAGATTTCCTACAATTTTCTTTCAAAAAATTTAGGATTTATTAAAGAGTGATATGTTAATTGTGGTTGAAGATGCATAGAGAAGGAATGCTATAATAACTGAGATCAATGCCACTTTTATTAAATTGGTTCCCAAGAAAGGAAAGACAAAATATTTTGATAATTTATGTTCAATAAGCCTCTGTAATATGATTTATAAGATCATTTCAAAAATTATGGTAGATAGATTAAAATTCATTCTAGATTGTGTTATCTCATAGGAACAAGTTAGTTTTGTTAGTGGTAAACAGATTCTTGATGGTATAATCATTATACAAGAGGCCATACATTCTCTTCATTCCATAGAAAAACTATATATGCTTATGAAATTAGATATGAACAAAGAATAGAATAGAATTTCCTAGAGCTTTCTACATGATATTCTCAAAAAAATTGGTTTTGATTATAGTTGGTATGAATGGATTAAATATTTTTATAGCACTATAAAATATTCTATTTTGATTAATGGTTTTCTTGCTAGTTACTTTGATCCATCTTGTGGAATTTGCTAGGGTGATCTACTATCTCCTTATCTATTTATTATTCTTTTGAAGGCATTAGGGAGAGCTTTCTCAAAGGTAAAAATGGAAGAAAAAATCAAAGGTATTCTGGTTGCAAAAAAATGTCCCTTCGAATCTCATCTCCAAATTGTTGATGAGTGAGGCCATGGAGTTTAAATAGAAATTATCATGCTATGAGAAGGCTATTGGACAGTTGGTCAAGAGTAAAAAATCTAGGATTCTTCATTAACACTACCCTAGATGTACAACAAATTATTATGAATATTTTAAGGTTTAAATTTGAAAATTTCCATCAACCTACTTGGGTATTCCTTTGTCTTATGAAGGAAATAAAAATGAGCTTTGGTCTCTTGTTTGGATCGAATGAAAGCTTATTTCATCGGTTGAAAAGGTGAGTTCTTAACCATGTAAGAAAGGTTACAACTCATTAATACTACATTGCAATCCATCCCTATTTACATTATGATACTTTCAATATTACCAATAGGTATAACATCAAAAATTAATAAAATCCAAAGGAACTTTCTTTGAAAAGGATGTAAAGAAAAATTTAGGTTTCATCTTTGTAAGTGGGAGAAGGGTTGCAAAGGAAATAATATTGGAGGAACAAACTTGCATAATTGTTGACTTATGAGTTTGGCCTTAGGTACAAAGCTTGGGTGGAGATTATTTAAAGATCAAGGAAAAAATTGTACAAAAGTATTACCTCAAAAATATATAGGTTCTACTGATGCAATGATATTATTTAGAAAAATAACCCTATCCAAAGGATCATCAACATGTAAATTCATATCAAATAGTTTATAATTGATAAAGAAACATATTATATGGTTAGTCAATGAGAGGAATTATGAAAATTTGTGTTCTAATGCTTGGTTGAAGCCTTATCCTCTTATATGTGATGCCTAGCTTTTAGAGATTCAAAGGTCCAACACTATATTAATATAAGCATAAACTCCAACTCATGGATTTCTATTAGTAGCCTAGTTGAATGAGAGAAACTCAAACAAATTGTAGATGAACTTAAAAAGATGCTTCAAGAGTTTTATTTGTTGTTTTTTACACAAAACAATGAGTTTGTTTGGAATATATCAAAATATGATTAATATTTGATCAATTTGGGATATGAATATTTAGAGCAATCAAAATTTTCTACTCCCAAAGATTTTCCTTAGAAGAAAACTTGGTCACTAGAGGCTCTCCCTTAGGCCTCAACATTCCTTTGGTTATTTGTTCAAAGTAAGATTCTTATAAGAGAGAGTATACAAAGAAAAGCACATCATGGACCTTTCATATATGTCTTGTGTAAGAATAATTTAGAAACACTTGACCATTTACTTCTTCATTGTCTTTTTGCTCACACCATTTGGTGTTGTTTTTTATTAATATGAAAATATATTGGGTAGCTTCATCAAATTTTAAAGAGTTGATGAAATATTGGATTAATTATTTCAAATTTAAAGCATTATGTATTTTGTGGAGAGTTGACATTGTCAATATTTTTTGGAATTCATGTCTTGAAAGGAATAATATAATTTTGAATAATAAATCTCAAAATCATGCCCAAGTTTGGAACCATATAATTACCTCTTGTAGGATTTTTAGAGATATGGTCCTCATCATGATAAGTCTCAAGTGTAGAAAAAGAGGTGGTGATAACATAGTTACATAATTTGAATAAACATGAAAGAGTCATCTGCGATAATAACAATAAAACAAAGGATTTACTTTGATCTAGGGTAAAATGGTAATGTACAAAAATTGGTTTTATCAAACTTAATTTTTATGGTGCTTTTAAAGGGAATCTAGGAAAAGCCACTGGAGGTGGTGTTTATAAAATAATGAAGACAAAATTCTCTTCCCTTAGTCAGAATCATATAGAACTTCAACTTACAAATATAAGAGGCTAGGACACTTCTTATAGGGATTAAAATTACAATAAAATAAAATTGAAAATATATTTCAATTAAGGAGGATTTACAAATTATTATTATTAATGCTATCAAGAAAAATGGATGTGGAGATTAGATAAAAAATAATGCTTTTGTTCATGTTTATCATCTATTATTGAAGGTAAACTCTTGGAAACATGAGCATATTTATAAAGATAGATATTGGGTAGCAGATAATTTTGCCAATCACAATGTTGATCTTTTTTTGTTTTTGCTTAAGAAAAATGGGTTGTACTCAAGGCCCCCATCCTTGACAAATCACAACTCTCTCTTTTAGAGCTTGATATTTTACTAACATAATAAATTCTTGTCTCAATTGAAATGCTATAGCTAGATACCTACATATTTTTCATAAAAAGTATGAATTCTTAATATTTATTTATTTTACAAATACAAATATTTAGCATCCTTCTTCTTAACATTTTTCAATCTTGTTCATCCATCCATCCAAGTGAAATCTTGATTAGTGGTGGTCTTCAATGATGTCAAGCTACCATTGTGCCACTTGAATATCTATAATTGCTCTATTGGCTCCATGCTTCTATTACTCTACTATGATATTTCAAATGATTGGTCTTGTTGTTCCTTGATGTTGTTGCACCCCTTTGAAATCCAAAATCATTATGTTTTTTCTACCAAACACTATCATACTTGATGCCTTTCTAACTCCATGTAGATCCATAATATTGATGCCTTAAGTCATGCCTTCAAGATTGTTGTCGCTTAGGGTGGTGTGGATGGCTATATGTTGCAACCTAAATCTGACATTTTGTTTCCTCTAATTATTTATTAATTTGTTTATCTATTTTAAATTCTTCTTCACAGTATTCTCTCTTCTGCCCTTCTTTTGGTGCATCCTTGTGCACTTATGACAAAGCTTCCTTGGACTTTGTTGTTGTTTCTTCCATGGACTAATGTTGTTGCTACTATAAATTCAACTTTTGAGTCTTATGTTGGTTTTTCAACTTTTTCCCCTACCATAACCACTTTTTACTTCTCCTTGGACACTTGCTTCTTAAGATTTTTTTATTTAATGCAACCATGAACTTGCATGTTTTTTTTCTTTATTATATCCTCTTTATTCATTTCTTTCAATTCTCTCTTAAACCTTTTTATTTCTTCTTCATATTTTTTGATGGTGACCTTCAAACTAGCTATATTTTTATATGGGTCCCATGGACTCAAGAATACATGCTCTATTTCATTCCAAGTGCAATTATCGTTCCTTTCCTTAACAAAAATTGCCCACCAAATATAAGCTTCCTCTCTTAAAATTTTGCAAAGGTGGCATGGTCAAAAATGGTAACCATGACCTCAACCCAAAAACATTTCCTAAAGCAACTAGGGTTTTGAGAAAAAACTAGGGTTTTGAGAAAAACTATAGCTGATTTGCTTACCCTAACGAAGATATCTATAATTTTATTTTTTGCAATTTGAAAAAGAACCTCATTTTCCTTGTTGGTTGACTTCTCAAGATCTTATTCAAAATATATTTAAAATTGTTGGACTTAAATTACTTTTCCACAAAGCTCTCTTTCACTGCATTTTTCTCCTTTGCCTATGTTAAAAAAAAATTAGAAATTTGCTACATGATGCATGCACATTATTCCCAACCCTATATGTTGTGATATCGGCAGCGTTGATATTCTTCCTCCTTTACTCTTTGTTTTTTCTTTAAAACATGCACGATTTTCTTAGAAGCATTTATCTATTCTCCTTTATGTCAGTGAGTGTTAAGATTGAACACCATTATCTATCATAGGTGGAGTTAACTTTTAAATGCAATCACGATGTTGATCTTCATTTTGGTGAAAATTAAATTTTAAAAGGCAAATTGCCAAGTAAGATTTTATTTCTTAAATAAAATGATGTCAAAGGAACCAATTGTGAAGTTGTTGCAATGGTAAGGGATTTGGCCTCTCTTTGAGAGGTCCAAGGTTCAAACCCCACTCAATATGAGTGAACCAAAACCCCTCATAAAAACTTGTGTAAACTCATTAAAAAAAGAGCCAATTGTGGAAACATAGCACTTTGAGGAAGTTGAAGAATATATTTAATAGAAAAAGAAATGAAAATTATTTGTGCTAAAATTATATGTTAAATATGGTAAAATTGACCCAACAAATGTAATATTTTAGTATTTTGATAAAAGTGGCCTCCAATAGAAGCCACATATAACTTATTAAAAAATAATTTTATAAACCTAGGTGTTGTAGGTGAGTTGGAGAGGAGAGGGCAATCCTCCAAGGGAGGTCCCATGTTCAAATCTCCACTTTACCAAAAAGCTGAATTGGGTATCCAAAATCCAATTGATAATGTTGGTGCGGGCAGGGTCGGGTGCGACTCCTGGGTGACTTTGACGGTGTAGAACCCCCTGTTCGTGGTCTCTCAGACCAAGGCGGCCCCGTAAGGGGTTTTTCGCTTTAAAAAAAAAAATATATATATATATATATATATATATATATATATATATAGTTTAATACCATTAGTGTTTTTTTGTTAACGACCCTTGTTAAGTGGTGGGTTATATGTTTTAAATATATGTTCAAGTATTTTTTTTCGGTTGGAGAACAAGAGGTTGTACCCATGTCCCCCACACTTATAAATCACAACTCTCTTCTTTAGAGATAAGAGTTTACAAACATATTCAATTCTCATCTCAATTGAGTTGCTATAGCTAGAAACCTACATTTTTCATAAAATGTCAAAAAAAAATTATTTTTATTTTCTTGAACTTTTTCATTTTTTTGTGAATACAAATATTCCAAAATTCAGCATCCTTCTTGACATTTTCCTATAGAAATCTTCACAATACCAAAACTTCACCTCTACTATCTATGCATTGCATCTTAGTAGAGTAATATTTTCAAAACATCGCACTATAATAGCTTGCTTTACTAGATTGCTAGTTTCCTTCCTGAAGCACAAGTGCAAACACAAAAATTGTAATAAATAGTATATATGAAAGCACACTAATGTTATAAAATAAAGCAAATATTACCAATGGAAAATATTAAAATAAATCTTAATCATTATTTGATTCAGGCAGTCAACATTTTCTTGTCAGCTTTAGCTAAACTTACTACTTCCTCTAACCAAGGAAAAGAGAATTTAACTTCACGATATTCAATTAAAACCCCTTTATTGGCAAGCCTATCTGCAAATTTGTTTCATTCCCTTTATGTATGTGTAAACCTGATTTCTTCAAAATCTAGCAAGATCTTGAATTTCCACAATTATCTCTTGTATGTTCCATGGAGCCTTTGCTTTCCTCAAAAGTGCATTTATTACTATGAGTGAATCACCTTCCATCTGTACTTTGTTTCATTTCATTTGTTTGCATGTTTTTAACCCTTCCAAAGTCATCCATGCTGCAAATTCATTATTTGTCTTAAATCCACTATTGAAAGCATAATGAGACAAAATCTCTCTATTGTTTCTAATTATTCCTCCTCTTGGTCTTGGATTTCCTTTAAATGCTCCATCAAAATTCAACTTGACCAACTTCACATTTGGTGGTTTCCACTTTATATTCTTTACCTTATTTTTGTTTTTCCTATCCCCAACATTATTAATCCATTTGATGACTTGACTTCATCTATTTCCAAATTAGGGATTGGGTGAGTTGATAGGGTTGGTTTAGACTCTTCTATGGCTAGACAAATATTCCTTTCCATTACCTCTAAATTGTTTTCCTTTCCTTTAAATATTCTTCTATTCCTTTCTAGCCAAATAGTCCAAAATATTGTATCTTTTGATATATCCTAGATTTTTGTAAAGTGTCACTTTTAAAAGTGTTCTGCCATTGCTTTAACCATTCCTCAATTCTGAAATTCATCACCATCCATTTACCAAACATATTAAGATCCATTGCCATAGTTTTCAGACTATTGAGCAGTGTCCCAAGAGATGGTCTATACTTTCCTCCATTTTAAAAAGAACACATTTGAGGGACCATGAAAAATCCTTTTCATAAGGTTGTTCCAGGATAAAATTCTTCTATGAACTACTAACCAAACAAACATTTTAACTTTATAAATGCTCGAGCTATCCAAATATCTCTCCATATTCTTGTGGTATTCCTATTTTGATGGTGCTTTATATTATATTCACTTCTTGTTGTGTATTCTTATTAATCTTATATAACTACATATATTTACATATGATGTATATTTTATTTAGTGACAAATCAACTTATTAATAATAAATACTTTATTAATTATTATTTACATATGACATATATATATTTTTTGTTTGGTTGATAAAAAGGGTTTTGAAAGGTCTCGAAACCTTTTACACAAATGCAACAAAAACAGTTAGCCAGAAGTGAACTAACTAAAGTGAAAATAAACAACCCTAGAGGGGAATAAAACAGCCAACTTTAAACCAGAAAGAAGGCATAGACATAAACAAAAAATAATAAGGGTCCAAGCTACAGCAATGGTACCCAAAAGGAAAGAAAAAACAACTATCGAAAGCTCAACAAATATTATAGCATTTGGCTCGACGAGTTTCAATCAGTGAGCTTATTGGAGCAACCACTTCCACTATGCTGGAAATTAGTAGTTTTATTTGCCATTCCTTGCCACCTGGGTTCACGAGTGATAGTTACCTTGTAAACTTTCCACATTCCTTGCCACCTGGGTTCACGAGTGACAGTTGCCTTGTGAACTTTCCACATTCCTTGCCACCTAGGTTCAAGGATGACAGTTGCCTTATGAACTCTCCACATCTCCTCAACATTGCCCCAAGACGAAGCACATAAAGGAAAATATGATATGTGCTGGCATCCATATCAAACAAACTAAATCCAGCCACTAGGCCCCAAATCAACCACATCAGCACCAGCAACCAGTTAAAAATTAAGATTTCCATTTGTATAAGTGTGGGCCATAATACATTAAGGGAAATTGTCATACCAAACTTGGAGGTTATCCTGTTCAATATGATATATATTTTAATTTTATATAACTAATTTAATTTTAAAAATAAAAAATATATATTATATAATTAAAAATAAACTTTTACCTCTCAAAATTAAAAGCTATTTAAAAATAATAATAATAAAATAATTAATTTGACAAACTAATGCATGAAAAGTAGCCTAATGCATTTTTTTTTTAAATAAATTAGATGGAATATCCCATAGGAATAACAAAATTAGCTTGTCAATTATTTTATATTGAATTGGAATGGTCTTTTCTTCTAGGAGCAAATTTTTGTTGAGGTAAAAATAGAATTTGAAAAATAGTTTAAAGTGATGTTGTTGGAGGAAATTGAACAAGAGTTTGAAAATGAAAATAATATTATAATAATACCAAAAATTAAAATTTTTAAAAAGTGATAGTATTATATACTATATTTAAGAATGAATGTGTAACAATATTATTTGATATAAACTTTTGAAAAACATATTTTATATTTAAATCCGTATAACTGTAAAAGTATATCAATATGCTGTTTATTTTTAAAGTTTGTTGCTTACAAATAAATTTATAAATATAATTTTTTTATAATTAAAAAATAATACTATAAATATAAATATTAACATATTTTTTTTGTTGTATTAAATATTTAAATTGTATGTTGTTGGTGTTTCATCTTGGTTACCTCAATTCAAATCACAGGAAGGGAGGCTCCATGTTACTATGCCCACGATTGTGGCTTCAGTTGTGCCACCTTGTTGTACTTTGTATTACTTCAACAACAATATAAAATAATAATAATAATAATAATGTATTTTTAAAAGTTGTATCTATATTTATATTTATTAGATGGTATTAGTTCAACAGATTATATTCTCTAGTTTTTAAGAAAAGAGAGACCTAAGTTTGAATCTTGTTAAATATTTTATGTATACTTAATACTTTTTATAATTTTTATTATCAATTATCTTTCATGTAAAAAATTGGGGAGAAAAATATGATTCAATGGAAGTTTCATCTTTTCTTGGTTTAAATTTTTTGAGTAAAGAGTGAGTGTGAGTAGGAAATTATTGCAAAGAAAGGGAGAGCTTCATCGTTTTTTGTTTTATTGATTTTTTTTAAAAAAATCAGCGATTTACATAGAAAAGCTAGATAGATTGAAATAAAGTTATATTTGGAAGCTCTAGTTAAAAATAATATGACGTGCTTGAAAATATAAATGTTTAAATTATAGATAAAAGGATTATAGACAAAAGGAATAGTGAATCTATAACAAACCTTATACAAGTAGTAAATATTACATTAAAAGTGATTAACAAGAATATATAGTGTTGGAGTGAGTGGAGTGGGGAGTAGCCAGAAGTAAGTGCAAGAGTGAATCTATGGTAAACTCAGTACAGGTAACAAATTCTACACTAGAAGTGATTATCAAGGATGAGATGATTGAGCATGATAAAACGGTTCTTAAAACCAGAGGGTTAATATGTAAGTGTTATGGATATTGGTCAGTTTTTTTTAGATTCAAAATTGGATCAAGTGGAAATGGGGTTTGAGTTCAAATTACTACATGTCTTCTAGAGAGATTTTTCCTCATTATTTTCTCCAGTTTCTCCAGTTTAAAAATAAGGGATAATATAATGGATGGAGGCCCATGGTTTAGGGGTAAAGATGTATTATATTTAAGACATTGGAGTAAGACTTTTTCTGTGGACACAAAAACTATTAAAATACTTCTGGTATGGATTAGGTTTTTTTGACTTCCTTATCAACTCATCAATAAGGAGGTTTTGAAGAATATTGGTAATACTCTAGGTGAATTCATCTAGGAGGGACCAATTACTAAGGAGAGAAGGCATGTTGTATACACTTGAATATGTGTTTCCATGGATATTTCTAAACCTTTACCGCAATCGATTAGGATTAAATTTGAATCAAGAGAATGGGATCAACAAGTGGATTATGAAAATATTGCATTTCGATGTCACAAATGTTGTAAAACTGGGCATATGGCAAGAGACTGCAAAGTGAAAATGAAGAGATGGAATTTTTTGGGCATGAGGTTAGCTTCAATTTGAAACAAGTAGACCATATCACATCACAGGAGAAGCTAGGTCAAATCAAAGATTTTCCACTCCCAAGAAAGTGGCTAGAAAAATCCCTCTGCATCAACAAATGGCAATTCATCCAAGATGGACCAATTACTAAGGAGATAAGGTATGTTGTATACACTAGAATATGTGTTGCCATGGATATTTCTAAACATTTACTGCAATCGATTAGGATTAAATTTGAATCAAGAGAATGTGATCAACAAGTGGGTTATGAAAATATTGCATTCCAGGAGGGATGGTAATACTCTAGGTGAATTCATCCAGGAAGGGACCAATTACTAAGGAGAAAAGGCATGTTGTATACACTCGAATATGTGTTGCCATGGATATTTCTAAACCATTACTGCAATCGATTATGATTAAATTTGAAACAAGAGAATGGGATCAACAAGTGGATTATGAAAATATTGCATTCCGATGTCATAAATATCATAAAACTGGGCACATGGCAAGAGACTGCAAAGTGGAAATGGAGGAAGAGATGAAATTATTTTGGCATGAGGGTAGCTTCAATTTGAAACAAGCAAACCATATCATAGGAGAAGCTATGTCAAATCAAGGATTTTTCACTCCTAAGAAAGTGGCTATAAAAATCCCTCTGCATAATTAGATGGCAAAGGCCATTATAGTTCACTCGAATCAACCATTAGAAGAAAAAATGATATGGGGGATGAGGAAGTACAATTCTTAAGTTCAAATATAAGAGCTAAAGGTGTTAAGGAAGAGGAGAAGAAAAATTTTAAAATAAAGGAAGATGGGGAGACAATTTTAAAGCAAATGAGGTGAAGGAGGTCAAGCTTAATCCAGGTAAATCACCTTTATTATCCTCAAACAGCTTAAAATCTTCTCCTTACAATAAAAATGAAAGTAGTATGAAGTGTATTCCTTGCACTTTAGGATATCAAGAGTAGTATAGTAAAGAAAATATTATGCAGGATATCCAAGGAAATTTAGGGTTTTCAGGCCGACATAAGAAAGTGATGACTTTGGAGGATCATCTATGCAGTTTAGAGTTTTCAAGGCAACATAAAGAAGAAAATGCTAATGAGGTTATTCCTTGCACTTTCGACTCTTTAGGAAAATATAAATCTTTAGAAGATAAGTCTTGTTTTGAAAAATATAAAAAAAATATAAGAGATTTATGAAGATGAGAGTGTTGGTGGAAACAAAAGGAGAGGAAGGCGATCAAATTAGGAAAAAAGAGAAAAAGAAACACAAAAGGATATTGATCTGAGAAGCCAAATAAAAATATCATAAGTGTTAACAAGAAGTGGGGTTAAGCCCACTAATAAAAATAAAAAGTGTTGATGATGAAAATGATATCATGGAATATTAGGGGTATGAATAAAACCTCTAAAAAAGAGTTAAGGAATTAAGAGGTTGTTATAGCCCTAAGTTTATTTTAATACAAGAAACAAAGTTAAGCAGTGAGGAATGTAAAGATGTTTTTAAGAAGATTTAGAAGACAGATGATTGTTTCGTAGTTTCTTCTTTATAAGCTTTAGGTGGTATTGCAATAATATGGGACAAATGCAAATGATATGGACAACTACTAGAAGAAAAAAGTTATTGGGTTGATGGATTATTTTGTAAGGAAAGAGGAAAACATCAAAATTGAGGTTATAAATGTATATTCTCCAACTATAGTTACTCCTCATGAAAGATGTTGGAAGGGCCTGGGAATATTATTGTCAAACACAATAATGATTCATTGTGTTCTATGGATTCTTGGGGGTGATTTTAATTATTCTATTTTATTTGGAATTTAATAGTGGCATTATCCCGGTATTCTCTTGGGGGTGATTTTAATATTTTTCATCATCTATTACTAGAGGCAATCTCCTGGCAGTGTAAGCATATTTAGCAGATAGATTAGCGAATTATGGTGTTGATATTCATCTTAGTGAAATTCAAATTTTAGAAGGCAACTAGCCAAGTGAGATTTTGTCTTAATCGAAATGATGTCAAGGAGATGATTGTGGAAACATAGCACTTAGAGGAAGTTAAAGAATATATTTAAGAGAAAAAAGAAATGAAAAATTGTGATAAAAATGTATACTGGAGCACATGTAATATTTTGGTATTTTGAAGGGAGTGGCCCCCAATAGAAGCCATATATAACCTATTAAAAACAAAATAAGAATATATAGTGAAACATGACAATGCTTTTTAAAAGTCAAGGATGAATATTTAAGTTCCACAATATTTGACTTAGTTTTTTAAGGGATTCAAAATAAATGAAATGGAAGTGAAAATTAACTTCAAATAAAGTGATCTCAACTCTCCATATGCTTAAATAACATCTTAAAAAAATCATCATTTATAGTAACCTTTACACAGATCTTCCTCAAGATCCATACACTTTTTTTTTTGCTTTTACTTGTTTATGAGTGATTTTCTTTAGGAGGGAGTCAAATCACTCCTACTTGGAAGCACTTTGCTCCATTCTGCTAGTGGTTCGATCTCAAGAAACCAATCACTCCATATTGTCTAGTGTTTTGTTTCTAGCTACCAACTATACCACTTTGAACAAATTGCACCTTTGGCTAAAATTTTGCAAAACTATGTTTTTGGAGGCCTCGATTGATCAACTCAAAGGTTCCAGGCGTATTCAAAATGTGACAAAGTAGTACATTGGTTTACTATATTTCTAGTGACTTCATAGGGTGCTAAGCTTGATTGGTGAGAGATCATATATCTAGATTTTATCCTAGGGTATGAAGTCTATAAAATTGGGATTATTTGCAACCAAATTATAAAATTTTGAGGTCTTTCATATCTCAAATATTTTTTGATCTCTCTTACTACGAAATTGGCATCTGTTTTTCTTGGCATACTAGTTCTCTTGCTCAAATTGTTGCCTCAATTGGTTTTGATCCTAAGCAAGTTGTTCTAAGAGATCCTCTAGTTGCTTTTTTTGTTTATCACATTTAAAATGTTGGACTTTTTATTCTTTAACTTGTCATTGCAATTATACTTCTTTGATGGTGTCCTTCCTACGAGCTTCTATCTCTTGTTGTAACTAAAGTTTCTCTACTACAAGTTGGATTGTTGCTAGTACATTGTCATTTTCTTTCTTCATGTATGCTTCATTATCCATTGCCAATTGGCCATACTACATGGTCATCCCAATGGATAGTTGGTTAACAAGTTAGATCATTTGATAGAGATTTTTTCTCAATAAATCCAACTTTAAAATCTTGGAAGTGAAGTTAGCAAGAGAGGTGGATGGTCTAGATGGGCTACTTAGAATGGCTTTAGCAATTAGGATCTTGTTCCCATCCACTCCTAGATGTGATCTCATAATTACTGGTGCCCTTTATAACTGGTCCTCCATGCGCTTGTACTTTTTTATTCTCTTTTCTACTTGAAGGGAGTAAAATGCCTTCAAGATATCTTTATCTTTAGGTGCATTAGTGACCTACCAGATATAGGCTTGATTAGGTTATGCAATTGGTTACAATTATAGGGTGATCTTTATAGAATTTGTCATATATATCAAGGTTGGTAATGTTAGTCTCTAGTAGGAGTTGTTGAGGAAGTGTGTTTGGGTGAATATAGGCATAATGAGGGGAAAATTTTATGGAGATGGGGGATAATGGTGAGATGGTGGTTAACACTTCAATTGTCATTTGCACCAATGTTTTAGCTAGTGGTGAGACTAGCCTTAATGGGGATGGTCTCTTGACATAGAAAGCAAGTGGACGAGTGGCGGTGACTTCCACAATGGTGAACAAGAATAACATAATGGGTGTGGTTTTGAGAGTGTGGTTCACTATGGGAGGTGGTGTACCTCTAGGAGAACCTAGAGCTACACTTATTATGGAAGAAAATATGTGCAACAAAAGAAGGGAGGATAAAGTGAGTGAAAATAGAAGAAATAGGCACAAAAAAAAAAAGTGAGGATGAGGAATGATTGAAGGACCAACAACAATTTAAGATGATTTCTTTCTTTTTGGATAAGTCTATGGAGGATTTGATGATTGCTAGATATTGTGCCCTTTTCTTATTTCTTGCTTTATCAAGCACCCTTAATTGATTATTGGTTACACTCTTATAAAAGGAATTACTGCTTTGAATTAGGCTTTCATCTCCACCAATCCAGCAAAAGGTTCCTTGAGGAATTTTTCCTTTCTTGAGTGGGGGTAGTTCTTTTTGATAATTTTCTAGTGGACAACCTTCTATTCCATAGCTTAGGCCTATGCCTAGTATTCCCTCCACCTGCATCATCATCCTTCCAAAAATTGACCCATGAGGGCCTTCCTATTGCTTCTTGTATCTCTCTCTAATTGTTTATTACATCATAGCACTGACCATATCCAAAGTTGGTGTTGTAGTTATAGCAATTTTGGGCAAGGCAATGAGAGATCTTCTTTATATTGGTCTACTTTTAGACATGCTTCCATAATTCTTGTCCTTTTGGCTGACCTTTTATGTTTTTGATTCCATATTGTCGATAATTGTTCATCAAAGGGACCGCTTTACACTGGCCTTCTAGTTGTTCCAATCTCATATCTCATTTTTTACCAAGTTAGTATCTTCCTCCATGAATAGCCCAGGTTTTCTAAAACTTTTAATGCATGATAATTTACTTCATTATCAAGGCAAAGTCATCTTTGACTTTGGCCTTGGCATAGAAAGCAAACCATTTTGGTGAGTGGGTGTATCATTGCTAAATTTCATGTTCATATCCCTACTCCTCCCCTAGTGTGTCTAGGGATACTTCTCATATGGGATGGCCTCCTTCTCTACTTTGTATCTCTTTTCATGGGTATAAAAAGTGTGCACCCCCTTTGCCTTGAGTTGTGTCTAGAAATATCCCTCTAGATCATAGTACAACTCACAAGAAAGAGAATAACTTATTTGGATTCCATCAACAACTCAACAATATCAGTAAACCCATGTTGTAAATATCTATTATAGATAAAAAAATTGTTAGCAATCAAAGGGTACAAGCATCCATACATGGATCCTTTAATGGAAAAAATGTACTACATATTAGAGAGATAGTATTGTAAATTATTTTACCTATATATAGTAGGTATAGATGGTGTTCAAATTATTTTACCTATATATAGTAGGTATAGATGGTGTTCATAAATGTGCTTAACAAGATTTTCAAGTCTCAATAAGATCATCATATGTGGAGGACTTTCAAATATTTTGTAGAGGCCTTACAAATATATTGCATGCTCTACTTGAAGGAATGTTTGAGAAATATTATAGCATCTATGCCTTGGCAGATCTAAGCTAAGCAACCAAGAAATTTTCCTTTTCAAAAATACATAAATATTAGATAGATCCAAGTGCATGGTTAACAATTTCTTCATTTTATATTTCTTTATATCTCAATCACATGGTCAATCTAGGTCTCTAACAAGTTGTCCATACAATTTTATTTCCTTTTGATTCCTTTGGTCATGTGGTTATTATGTTGTTTCTTTTCTTTCATTGTTTTCTTAGATCGATAAAATTCTCTATCATTATTTTTGCATTATTTCAATATGCCAAAAAAAACACAAATTATTTATTACATTTGTTGGATAACCTAGCCAAAAAAATATTAATTTAAAGTGACAATATTAGGAAGACACTATATAAATTTATATTCAATTTCCTAGCCCTTGAATTTCCATCACTTTAGTCAAGCAAAGTTTAAATGTAATTTTTCCTTCATGAATAAATTTCATGACTTTTTACCAAATACTTGCTTATAAATAACCTAAATATGTCTAAGGAATCACATGAAGAAAACAACTATCCTTAAATATTTATAAGTTCAATTGCAACTTAAGTATTTGAATTTTATATTAATAGTCTACTAACAATATTTAATATATAGAGAAAATAATACAATCTAATATAGTATCTATTTTGTGCTAAGAAGAATTGTTGAATTGGAGCATTGTTGGACTTCTTGTGCGCCCTCAATTTTAGTTTCAACAATTTTGAAATTTTGAGATGGCCTCAATTTTGACTCCACACCCAAGCATAAAGATAGAATCTAAGATATTTTGCCAATGAGCTTCGCACCTCGAGAAATCACCAAAAATGTAGTATCTTAGATATTGCCTTCTAATTCCTTAGGAATTAGCCATGAAAGACAAAGAAAAATGAAATTTGCAAACCCAAGAACAACATTGCAAAACAACTAAACTTTGCAAAATTGAAAATAATGGCTAAGTCTCTAAAGAGTAGCAATTCACTCCAAGGTGGGTCAATTCTTTCCAAGAGTGTCAATTTGCTCAAGTGGACCGATTTGTTCTAGGAGCAATCCACTAGTAGAGATGAAGTGATTGGCTTGTAGAATGAAGCACTAGGAGTTTGTTGGAGAATTGAAAGCAAAGTGGAGTGGTTCACTCACCTCTTGGAATGAATCACTCAGGCTTGTGGAGGGGTAAAAATACAAACGCAAATCTTGAAGAGAATATTTGAAAATCGACATTTTGATATGTAATGGCACCATAACTCATTTAGAAGCCTTCTAAAACTTTTAGAGGCTCTTAACATTTGGAGATGCATCATATAGATGCTCCCAAATTTCTACTCTTAATAGGAGTTATATTTTCTCACTCTAGGTAACTCAAGGGTAAAGTCCTACTATAATTAGGAGTCGTGGACTTCATTGTAAACATCTTTTGGCCACTAGAATTCAGAGCTACACCCTATGGGACTCACAATATACTCTTATAACTCATAAAATTGGTGAGAAATTGATAAGTCTTTTGCTCTCCATCAATGACACTACCCTCCTAGATTGCTGACAGTGATTGAGCATAGTCCTTTTGCCCATCTTGTCATTCTCCCTACAATTTCGTACTAATTGAATGGGAACACTGTTGTTATTTGGATTCTTATGTGTTGATTCATCACACATTCTCCTTGCTATGGTTATGACCATATTTTTATTTAATTCTTTGCACCCTACACTTAACAATTTAATTCCATGCATTTTAATTTTTGTATTAACTTTCTATATTTTGATTTTATATAAATAGATTAGTTTAGATTAGAATTTAGCAAGGATAGTGGAAGCTGATTCCGATATAAATCCAAAGGTTTGAAGAGGCCTTAAATACTTCTATCCAACTTTGTTAAAACTAGAATTAAGGATGCATAAGAAGTACAAATCCCCAATGCAACAAGAACATTATAAAATAGAGTTATACTACTAAACTTCATTATGGCAAGAGCAAACCCAGGTGTTGTAGGTGAGTTGGAGATGAGAGGGCAATCCTCCAAGGGAGGTCCCAAGTTCGAATCTCCACCCTACCAAAAAGTTGAATTGGGTACCCAAAATCCAATTGATAATGTTGGTGCGGGCAGGGCCGAGCACGACTCCAGGGTGACTTTGACGGTGTAGAACCCCTTGATCGTGGTCTCTCGGACCAAGGAAACCTTGAAAGAAGTATTTTGCTTTTAAAAAAAATTATGACGAGAGATTTTTTACACAATAATAATAATTGGAAGTATCATAATAAAAAATGAAATAATCACATCATTATATAATCTCAAAATGTTGCCCACTAACTTAACTTAACTTAAAAGTCGAGTTGATGAAAATAAGTGTATAATTAGCATTTTTTTAATCGTCACAATTCTTATCATTTTTCAAGGACATGAGTGTCACAATTCTTATCATTTTTCAAGGACATGAGCCTAAGCAAGTGATACACATAGAGGTATGATTGAATATGGTGGACGTTTTTCCAATGTGACGTGACAACCATTTCAAATTAAAATGTTTGATCAATTCAAGAGGCATATCTCCCATATTTTAGAAAAAAGTCTACTTGGTGATGGTATTAAACTTTATTCAAACATATAAATTTAATTTTAAAAAAATAGTTATATGAGATTGAAACAGTTTTTTGGTATTACATTATCATTACATTGTATTATTACAATTAAATTGTTATGTATGTATTCCTTAACAAGATTCTAATCTGAGTCTAAAAATGACCCATATCAAAGAAGAAAGTTACGTGATTTAAATATATATATTTAAATATTTTATTAATTGTTGTTTATATTGCTAATATTAATTTTAATGTCAATGTATAAATAACAGAACCAGCAACCGGATGAAATTTCAATCCAGAGAGTGCTGCAAAAGTTTATGAGAAGAATCAAATAAAGGTTTAGCTGAAGTGCCGTCGGATATTTTTTAACAAACCAAGTACAATGATAAGGATGACATTGATGGGACTAAAGAATCATCGGGCCAGTTAGGACAAACGAGGACGAAAGAGTTGCAAGAGCAATTTGTGTCTAATCGAATAGGCTGTCGGTCATTTATTGTTTTAGTTTCTAGTTCTAACTTCTAGTATTTTTGTCAATTAGATAATATTTAATATTTTCACTTTGTCGTCCAACGTATGGAATTATTATGGACAACATTATATAATTCTGTTTAAATTTATGCATCTTATAATGATTTGTATTTTTTTTATTTTTCCGCCTCGCCCCGCCTCTTTTGGTAAAATTTTAAAGTGTCTTCTAGACATCCCTTTTCCATGTCCCTGTGTTTCTTCCATTCCCACCAAAAGGGGACTCGACAGAACTTAGTTATAAACTAAAACCAATGGCAGCCCATTAATATATATGTATATATATAAATAGATCAATCTCCAACTTGTTCTATTGAATCTGTTTCACATCGTAACATTTCCTAGATGGCGTTGCAAGCCCCAATAGGGCACTACATTCATTCATGTTGCTTGAAGAAAATGCTTTGCTCCAATCTATGCTCCATTTCCTCAAAAGATTTGATGAACTTGTTCAAAAAGCTCCAATAGGGCACTACATTCATACATGTTGCTTGAAGAAAATGCCTTGCTCCAATCTATGCTCCATTTCCTCAAAAGATTTGATGAACTTGTTCAAAATTATCCATCTACGTAACTTTTCTTAAGTTGGTCTCCTATTTAACAATTAACGACGGGTCTAGGAAGATGACTTTGGATCTCTGCAAGATAATCTAGTTTTGGGTTGAGTACCTTTCAGTTGTCCTTACAGTTCTATTACAAAATAGACTACCAAAGAATCAATAGGTGCTCAACATTCAATTACTTGATCACCACGAAGAAAGCAAATAAGAAGAGAGCATAGGAACTTGATTATTTGCGAAAGGAATTGTGGAAGAGCTTAAAGATGACCTTATAAAAGGAATTAGCTGTCTCAAGCGGAGAGAATTTGGATGAAATCCCCTTAACTTTCTGATTGCATGCCATAATATGTTTTGCATCTATGAAGGATGCACAGAGGGGGGGTTGAATATTTACTATTAGTAAGGTTAAAAAGAAAACATTACTGGAATAGATGGAGGCTCCTTAGACTGCAATTCAGGACATGCCCAATTTAGATATCCATATTGTCAAGGGATGTCTGGGAGTCTCCCTTAGACATCCATATTGTCAAGGGACATGTGGGAGACCCCCTTTTTGAGAGGGATGCCTCCTACACATTTAGAACGCCCCCCACATTTAAGAGGCATGACAAAAAAAAAATCCTAGAAACACTGTTCTTAAGCTTATGTGGGAGAGGGATGTCTCCTGCCACATTCAGAATGCCCTCAACGTTTAAGAGGCATGACAAAAAATCCCCCTAGAAACATTGTTCTTAAGCTTACATGGAGAAAACAGCTGAACTGCCATGCTCCTCGCATGATGGTGCAATTTGTTTCTTTTTTGGAAGGAGGGGGCGGTGTTGGGGGAAGGGAGAACGTTTCATCTGGAGGATTGCAGTGTGTTTGTTGTTGGTTCTGGCTTATAATACTAGGAAGCAGCATTAGATACAGCCATGGTCTCCACATTCAGAAACAAAATTTTCTAGCACTATGCAGAGAGGACTTGGTTAAAAAAGATTTAAATGTACAAAAAATATGATAGACAAATAATCATGATTTTAGTCCTTCGGAATAACAAAAATTGAACATAAACATTATAATTGTATTAATCTTGAGAATAGATTGAGGATTGATGTTAAATATTTACACATACTGGAATACTACATGTGAGACTAGTATGCAACATTTCAGCAAATACCCACTTTAATACCTATCATGAGTCGTAATTTATATAGCGACTTTCATCACATGACCACTTATGTCTGGATTCTAATTTGACGTATTCCATACTAACATGACCACATTTTAGCCTCGTTCTGCTCTTCATCACATGACCACTTATGTCTGGATTCTAATTTGACATATTACATACTAACATAAGGTTCATTATCATCCTCATCCATGGGCGTGGGAGATGTAATCTAGTCTAGCCCTCCATAGATGAAGTTGGTTTGGCTAGGTGGTATCCCTAACGGTTCCACTATCCCTATGGGAAGGTGATGGGCTCACAGTCGGCCCATGTCCTGTGTAGTATCGATAATATACGTGAACGTCACATTCTACAAAATATATTCTCCTAATATAGGATTAACCAAATGGACGATCACTTGTGGTGCAGATGACCCTACTGAAGACACAGGCGAAGCAAGCTGAGGTACCTATTTGACTCCTTGAATTTCCTCTACTTCCATGGGAGTAGGGGCTTCAATGATAACTGGCTTGGGTGTTTTTTTATCTTCCTTTTTTCCACCTTTTCTTTCAACTTCCTATCATCCCGCTGTATCATAGACACAGACGGTCTGGTAGAAGCAGTTGTTGTCTGCTCTGATCATTGAGATACAAACGTTGTAGGTCTAGAACACACTTCTTTGATTTTACCTCCTAGATATTTTATTGGTGATACTAGCCACACATCTAGGTGCATTAAGGGGAGTACAAAGTCCCTTGGTAAGTCTGCTAGATTCACATATTTAAAGTGTTCTTCATCCGAAGGCATCACGTGAACCTGTCCCTCATGAATGTATTTGATACACTGGTGTAGAATAGAAGGGACGTAATGCATTTCTATGATCCAAGGCCTATCTAAAAGTATGTTATACTACATAACACCTTCGATTATGTGACACATCACCGAGATGGTCTTCAGTCCTACCTAGATAGGTAAAACTATAGTACCGACCGTTGAGCATAATGCATCATTGAAAGCTCTCAATGTGAAGGTAGAAGGGATGATATGTGTCTTGGGTAACTTCAAGTGAGTTAATGCCTTGGTAGTTATGATATTGATTGACGACCCTGTGTCAATAAAAACTTGTTTGAATGGTTTGTGATTCACACACGCAATAATATGTAGCGAGGGGTCTGCTATAACAGTGGAAACTATCTTGACTTCGTGGTCATGAAATTGACTGACCGGTTCCTGACACTGTTGCATGTGCCCCACGAAGTGTGTAAATGCTTTGGGATCCTGAGGCTGCACTTATATGGACCTTAAAATATCCATAATCATCTCCCTATGCTTGGGAGACTACTGGATCAACTCATAAATCGATAGCTTTGCTAGAGTTGTGTGTAGGTTTTGGACCAACCTACTTCTGATGGTCACCACCGATCTAGTTGGTGGACCAGGAACATACTAGATTGGCCTTGGAGGAGGTGTAGATTGGACTCTAATAGGTGCTTGAGGTTGATTCGGTCATTCATACCTCACGTTTCTTGTGACAACATTGACCATACCGATGAACCCTTGGGTTGGTGGTTCGATGCACACTTGGTTGACCTGGCCAAAATTATTCTTTGATGCCTCATGATTTGGTAGAGGATTTTTGTAAATCCCCATATTTTGGTTGTCAGACGATTGTGGGTTGTCGACAAGAAGCGTACCTCTTCCAATCATATTTTGTACAAGATGTTTGAAAGACCAACATACCTCAATGTCGTGGCCTTTCAATCAATGAAAGATGCAATAATGTTAATCTTTGTAGCCCTTAGGCTTAGGTTGGTTAGGATACAATATCTTAACTTTGGGTAAGTTTATGGCCTTAGCCTTGCATAACTGATGGAAAATCGAAGTCAACAACTTCGATAACTGAGTGAAAATGTGAGGTGGGTGCTGCTCCTTATCTTTACCCCTCTAATTTTTGTTGCATTGATCATACCGCATAGGTGGAGGTTGGGCTTGATAATTTTGCTTTTGCTGCCCTTTTTCTCCCTTTTGAAGGTTCAAAACCACCTGATTAACATGGGCCTGCTTGGCCTGCTATCTCTTAGTGCTTTTATTGTTCCAATATTTCTTATTCCTGAGCTTCAAGTTACCCTCCTATAACTTGATGTTCTCAATCACCTTGGCTTGTGCCAAAGACTCTTTGAATGTCTGGTATTGTTGCAACTACAACAACAACAAAATGTGCTTGGCACAACTCTTTGTGAATATTCACGTTAATTCATAGGATGGGATGGAGAATGGCAGCTTTGCCATCATCTTCCTCCATAATTTTCCATAATCCATCACTGGCTCATCGTCATGTTGCGCTAGAGTGGCCAGGTCGGATAAGTTTACCTTCTTCTTGACGTCGAAGGAGAAGCATTCAAGAAATACATTAGCTAATTATTTGAGCTAGTGATGATGTGCCTCTTTAGTTGGTTGAACCATTCTCGAGCTGGGCTTGATAGGATCATAATGAAGGTGCACAGAAGCAAAGAATCATTGCTCTCAATATGAAAGCACATATCTAGAAAAATAGTCATGTGCTCCTGTGCGTCTTCCTCTCCTTGAAACTTTTCCAACCTAGGAATCTTAAAATGCTATGGATAGGCCAAAATAGGCACTGACGTGCATAGAGGTTCATTATGAATTTTTTTCAAGGTAGGTTTCTAATAAGTTGTTCCTTGCTTCTCTATGGCTTGGACCTTATTTGCTAAGGTCTTATAGGCTTACGAGAAAATAAACTCCTCTTCTCGAGATTGCCTTGGAGGTGCCCTCAGAGTTCGATTCTTTCTCGATCGAGGTGGGGTATAGGCTCGCTCTCCTCCTCGAATTGGGAGATTTTTAGGTATTCTTGTTACAATTCTTCTCCTACTTCTTCCTCATACTGCCTATTCTCATGTTGTTCAGATGCTGGATGTCGATCTCTGTGTTAAGCTACATGGCGAGTATGTGTGTCTATGTGCTCAAGGTGTAACTCAGGCTGTGAAGCCACTCGTTTATCGACATGCTCCCTGATATCACTGTGAGGAGGTAAACCGATGCTAGCTAATCGATCCTCTCTCTCTACACGCTCCTTCTGATCAAGGATGTGTTGTTCACGCATGCGCTATTCATATAATTTTTACTTGATGAAACTCTACGTCTGAGTATTCTTGTTTTTGAGGTGTTCCTTCTCTACACGAATATCCTCCAATTAGTCTTGGAGAATCTGCCATCTCTGATTTGACATCAGTCTATGAGCTCTATCAACATGATCGACCGTCTGAGGCCTTTGGGGAGTGCGCTCTGTTCGAGCGACTTTATGGGTATGTCTTCCAATGGACTGATTTGACACGCTCTTGCATTTATCTATAAAGATGACATTCATTTCAGGTTGTCTCTTATACTCTATCCCTGCATGGGATGTAGGAGCACGTATGTTGTGAGAATGCTTGGAGCACTCTCCAGGTTCTCGGGTGGTCTTAATGGTTATTTCGCTACACTCACTCGTAGGTCAAGAGGGTGTAGGCGTAGGCTTATATCCTAGATGCCCTAAGACTCTATCTAGAATGTCTAACTATTTTCTATGCCATGGCTCATGAGGCGGTGTAGCATTAGCTCCCACTTTGGATATATCTATGGTGAAATTTGTAGGTTCAACCCTATGGGGAGTCTGCATGGGCCTATGCTCAGAAGTAGTCCTCTCTGTTCACCCTTGAATGGGCAGATCTTAGACTTGTCTATTCTATGACGATTGAGGTCATGATCCTCCCTTAGATACAGGTCAAAGGGGTACCAATATGGATCCCTCAATGACATATTCCTCGATAGAACCCGTGGATCCATGCAAAATGTGGTCATGATAAATGCTACCATATGCAGAACCCCCATGTTGGGAAGTACCATGCTCTGATATGTGTCTAGAGGGATGTCTAACACTTCCTCTAATTGGGGTGTTCTCAATAGAATCCCATCGTGTATAATTATCCCCTCTAATACTCACTGAACGACATCCAAGAGGATTTTGTAATTGAGGGCGTTCTACATCATGATGTGCACTAGGTGGAGCTTGGGCTTCGATCTTGGGTCTATGTCTGGGTTGACCACTTTGTGTTTGCACCATTATGTATCCTATGTCTGAATTTAACTTTTATTAACACACAAAGAATACATTGATGATTATCTCTTTTTATAGTTTTAAAATGAGCCATAAACTGTTTGATGTGTTTTCAATTTGTTGTATTAGTAGAATGACTCTTGTTGTGTTTTGCAATACGTTGATGATTTTCTTAATTGTTTAATGGCTTTCACCTCTATTCTCCCAACTCGGCAACCTAGCTATGAACTCTAGGTCATGTAATCCCACCAAAGTGCGAAAATGAAAGTCCACACCCGGGCAGGGAGCATAGGTCCTCCCAGATCCTCACCTGTTTTCACTCAGTCAACATCATACCCTCCGAAGAGGAGTATATGCAAATTTTTTGGGCTACAAAAGGTTCTTGGATCCGGTATTAGTCTAGAACATAAGATATGAGGGAGTTTGGCCAACGGATAGAAATCACTTCCACCATCATAAAAACCTTACTAGTGGTTGGATGTGACTCCCAAATCACTAGTGTTTACTGTGAAACATGGTGTGTGTGGTTCCTTTTAATTTGCATGAAAATAAATATGCATAATACAACATTCAAATGATTCTACATGCTATGAAAAAGGAATGTTTGATTTTAGAAGTATGCATGACTATGCTAAATGATATTCAGAGAATGCATACTAACGATGGTATGGCCACTAATCGGGCCTCATGCAAGCAAAACTAACATACAAGAGGGGCCTAGACCATTGGATACTAGGGTGAACTGCACTCAAAGGTCTGCTATTCCTAGCAGTGACTAGTAGATCCTAATCAAAAGACCTAAGGACTCAATGCATTTAACATCTTTTCATTACCTTCCCTAATTATGCTAATATTTTGCACTCTCTGGAAAACATAGACAGAGAACAAAAAAAATAGAATGATAGTGGGACCTACCTTAGATCCTCATTTGATCAAGCTTTTTCTCCCTACTGTCTGATTTGTTAGATTTTGACCACGGCTTTGTGGCGCGGTGACCACTATTGCCCGTGGATGTCAACCGCGGTGATAAATTTTGATCGTGGCTATCAATCGCGGTGAGCACCTATCATAAAAAAACAACAGAAGTTAGAAATTTGAGGCATGAAATGTGGAGTTCCACCGTGATTGCCTTCTGTACGAACCAAAAAAGTCTCACACCTATCCGTTCCTATTGCAAGAATTGAAAGATACACAAAATACATACAAGAACAAGAAATTGACAACAAATTATCAATAAGAAATACACTTTATTCCATTATATTTGAAGCTAAAGTCAAATTACAAGTACATCCCTCTTAGGGATAATCACTTTGATACAATTGTTACAATAGGATGTAATGTTTTCCTCTCAAGGGTAGGTGTGATTTCCAAGTGCCTTTCAGGATGACATGAACTGCTCTAGGGTGTCGATGACCCTCTTCTCCATGATTAGAGGCATTTGTTGCCTTACATCCCAAAAACCTATTAGTACTGCATGCAATAAAAATAAGAAACATTAAAAACAAATGAGGCCTCTCTTGATGAGGCTTTTAAAGGGTACTTGCACAAAAGATAACATGATAATCAATAAATCAAGAAAGTGATTCAAAGCATGTAATTTGATCTAAATCATAATGATATACCATTAGAAACATGAAAGAAACTAAGATGAATCTATCTAATATCCTAAATAACCAATTGAAGACATGAAAGCATGAAAAAGATTCGTTATACCTACATTAAAATAATGAAGGAAAATTACAATTAACTCCTAAAATGTCGGTTAAATATCTCTAGAATGTTGAATTAAACCTACAACATGATTAATCTAACCTACTTAAATAGATTACAAAGTAGAGAACAAGTAAATCAGGGATTACCCTCTAACCATGGGTCCTTCAAGCGGTGGGCACTGTTCATCGCGGTTGATAGCTGTAGTTGATCCTGAAGTAAGTTTACCCTCCAAATCAGGACCAATTCTCTGATTATCCTCACCAAATTGATGGTCAATGGTCACCTCTGTATACTCTGACATATTTGGCGATTGAATTGCTTAGTGAGTACACGGATTAGAGTTTCTTGGCTCTCCTATCCTCCTAGGACCTCCATGGCAATGTGATATCCAATTGTATAGCAAAAGTATTCCTATCAATGCATGTGAATGAGTATGCAATTCAATAGGGCTTCACTACTCAATTCATTATGCTTCTCTCTCCATTTTCCCCAATTCGGAGGGGGATTATATAAAAATTACCAAGGGCTAGGGGTGGCTTCATGAGGAAGCCTAGATCAAGATTGGGTGGTTGAGCTTGTTGGATGGAAGGATCCAGAACCTTCCTCACTCAAAACACTCCAATCCACAACCAATTGGCCGTTGCAACCAATTTTGGATCGGATGAAGGCCAACTGACTATGAGTCTTGACCGCGACTGACAGGTGCGGTCAATACTGCTAACCACGGGTGTTAGCCACGACTAGCACTAACTAGACAAAGGTGCCCAAATGAGTGGTAAAAATCATTGCTATACCTTGGTATCTGTCCAAGGTCTTTCATATGATCTTCTAGCATGTCCCATATGAGTAGTCGCCTCAACATTACCCGTTTTAGGTGTCTACAACTTGAAACTTCACACTCATAACTCTCATTTACATACAAGACACCTAACACAACTCTTCACTTGTACACATGACATATTTCACTCATAACTCACACTTGATTACATGACACATAAACACACTTTGCAAATTGACACATACTAGTGACTAAAATAATAAATATACAACTTAATATAACTACTTACAATAGTACTCAAGGTATCAAATAATGTAATACTCCAACACACTCGAGGCATCGAGCAATTCATTTCCTAAATTTGACAATTTTTTGTAAACTATTCAAAATTTTCAACAACAAGAAGAAAGGAAAAGAAGAAAAATGGATGTCCAAGTGCCTTTTCAAGGAATCTACTTGAACTTGATTTTTTTTGGTCTTTTCGTTTGAGAAAAGGTGAAAGTAGAAGAGAGAATACTTTCTAGGAAATAAATGGAAAGCAAAAATTGGAATAATAGTTGGGGAAAGAATATGTAAATACTAAATACATTTTTGCATTATTTTATTTTTACTTTAAATCCTTATTTATACGGGCCTTATGTGTTTCCCATTAACTAAAATTGGTAGTAGTCTTCTGTACATTTTCATGATTCTATAAGCATTTGGTCCTATAACTCAAAGGATCTAGTTTGGCCCACTCTAGAGGGATCAAACTTTCTATCACTTCCTTGCTTAGTCTTATCTTCATACCACTTGAAAACAAAATCACCTTCTTTATAATCCATTTTTATGGCTCTTTTGTAAAACCATTTATTTACTACCATTTGATGTTGCATCCTCATTTTAAATGTTTTCTCCATATATTCTTCTAGATATAGTAAGGCATTCAATCAGGACTGTATTGGCTTAATATCAGTATCTTCAAGCTTTAATTGTTGGTATATTTGGAGATAAAGGAATTTCAAGTTTATCAATAGTACTACTTCCTTTTTAAAGAAAAAATTAGAGTGATGATTTTGTAGAAGCTTTAGGTGTTACCCTACTTCCTCATAATCACTTAATTTGGTATACCAATCCATTTATGATCTGGCTATTATCCTTTTTAGAATTATCATATGTTTTTGCTGGTATATTCTATTGGAACATTAACCTCAAGGTAATAATTAGAAGTCATTTTAGCACAAATCCATCTTCTAATGCAAACCTCATTACCTTACAAATTGTGGTATTTTCAATGATTATTTTGTATGGAGCCCAAAATCTAGTGATTATATCTTCCAAAAGCTAGGTAAATACCTTTTGGTTTACTGATTTAACTAGCATTGCTTCAACCAATGTCATAAAGTAATTATTTACAATTAGAACCCATCCATGCCTTCCACTAGATAAGGGGTTGATTTCACAATAATATCTAGGCCCCATCATTGAAAAGGTTTCATAATGATGATAGTATTTAGAGGTATTTATTCTTTACTTAACATTACCATGAATGTGCAAGAGGCTTTGCATTCTTTGACCCATTAGAAACAATTAGAAAATATGGTAGGCTAGTAATATCCCACCCTCAAGATTTTGTACATTGTTGTTTGGGTAGAAAAGTATCCTTCATCATAATTTTCCTTGATTACGTATGCTATCCTTTATTCTTAAATCTATCTTAGTAGGACTCCATCATATCCTTTTTAAAAAAGTACATTGTCTATCCATGTATAGTGCATTACCCTCTATTTGAATCTAGCTCTTTCTTTAGGTGTTAATCCCTCAAAAACTTGACCTAATACCATATATCTCCTTATGTCTTCCATCCAACCTGATTGAGCATTTTATTTTATATCTTCTAAAAATACCACCTAATATTAGGGCCTAGAATAGCAAGATTCTCACATAAATCCCTACCCCTAATGATTTTAGTGGGTTTTATCTATATGTTAAACTTTTGGATTTTTTTATCCATCTATATCTCTTCTCACTAATTATCCATGCAACACAACATACGTAACATCACAAAAATAATGGTATTGCTTTGATATAGGTAATAGTTGAATCTCCTTAGGACTGTCATCATCATAAACAACTATTTCTCAATGAACATGTGCTTTTTATCATAATTATGGAGTACCTAACTCATAAATAAGAATGTTTATTCATTGTACTTGTATTTTTAAAAAGAGCACTAATAGATAACTTTGTAAGTGGTAGAGAGTCTCATCCTTCCATATATGGGACAAGGGTAGACTAGATTTGTTAATCCTTGGGTAGGATGATAGCGAGAAATGTTGGTTGGTGATTTTGATTTCTTTTCTTCACCTAGTTTTTTATTTTCTATCTCCTTTCCTAGTCATTTTTACTTGTTAACTTTTCCAAAATCCCAAAATAAGAATAAAGTCATGATTAAGGGACATCTTCATATGTCCCCCAAAACATGCATCCTAAAAGTCGATGGCGGTAATGTTAGAGGAATTACATTATTTGGAGATTAGAGTGTGTATTTAATATCTTTCTATAGTATGTATCAAGTTATCAAGTGTATGTGTCATGTAAATAAGTATGGAGTTATGAGCATGAGGTGTCTTATTAATGTGAGTTATATGAGCGAAGTGTTAAAATTAGAGACTTTGTATTTATGTAATATGTGAGATTTACTATGTATGAGATAAATATGAAGAGTTAGTTCCCTTTTGAGTTTGAGGAGAGAAAAGATCAAAAGTCATGTAATCATGTATCTATATATTGAAGATTAAACCATGTAAAATGTAACTTGAGGAAGCATTGCATTTATGCATTACTTTAGTAGTTTCAATAAAGTTTTCAATGTTTATTATTAGAGTTTGATATATATGCATGTTATTGAATTGATTTATGATCTTAGATATTGTTTAACGTATGAGCATAGTAATATTTTTCTAATAGTCATATCAGATCCACCATCTTGAGTGTGCTTTGAAGAAACCACGTTGAGTGAGATATAAGAGAGAAATTGTGAGATTGAAGGAGGAAAATAAAAGGAAATATATTATTAAGCTACAAGTGGAAATACGATTTCACTTTAGTGAGGATATGTTTAAGAAGGATGAGATGTTTGGGGAGGAGGAGACTTTGATAAATCTGCATTCGAAAGAAGACAAAATGTTGTTTAGAAATACTACACTCAAAAGGATGCTACACTTGGAAGGAGAAGAAGTTTGAAAATGCTGCACTTAGAAGGACATTGCACTCGAAAGGAGAACACTACATTCAAAAGCATGTTTGGGAAATTGAAAGAGGAAGATGTTTCTATGAGTAGTCCAATATATTAAACATTTTTAGAGAGTGTCTACAAGTATCCAAAGACTACCTTAGAGCAGAATGTTGAAAATAGATGTATACATAAGTGCCTAGTGTAGAAGTATTTGTGAAATGATAGGGGGAGAAAATATAGAATGTGATTGGATAGCATTGTAATGATCAAGATAAAATCATATGTTACACCCTAACACCAAGAGAAGATAAAAATTAATTTGTATGCCATAATTAAAGGTAAAGTTTGACCTTTTAATTATTTAAGTTGTATAAACGTTTGGTTAAGCAAAATTAATTTTGATTTGAAAATAATTGAAGTTATTTGAGTTGATTTATTATTTAGGAGATATAAGAAGGTGAATGAATACTTAAATTGGAGAAATGAATGGGAGTTATAAGAAAAAATTTAAATATTTGAAAAGAAGAAGAATTAATTAATTGAAAAGGAGAAATTGAATTGATTTGAAGAATTGAGGTATTGTGAAATTGAATTAAAAGGGAGATATAAGAAAGAATTTAAAATTTGAAATTGAAGAAAAGTAATTGAATTAATGATTGAATATTTGAAGAAGAAGAATTGAATTGAAATTGAGAATTGAGATTTGAAAAATTGAAGAATTGAAATTAAAGAAATTGTAGAAGATAAAAATTGAAAGGAGTTATAAGAAGAGATATTTTGAAATCAAATTTTGAAAGTGAAGAATTTTGAATATTTAACAATAGAATTATGGAAAATACAAAAAATTTCCTTTCTGAATCACAACTTCTAAAAGGACCAAATTTTACTCCATGGAAAAACAAAATGAGATCAATACTCATTGTTGAAAAACTCTAGGATGTGGTAAATGGAAAAAGAGACATTCCAAAAGATGAAATTAGAATACAAAAATTTAAATATGATGATGCTAAAGATCTTATGTTAATTACATTTTACATATATGTTGAAATTTAGGCACACATAAGTGAAACAAACACTTCAAAAAGTGCATGGGAAAATTATGACAATATTTGATGGAAGGAATAAATAAACCATTTTACACTTGCAATCAAAGTTGTATTCTCTAGAGGTTCATGATGGAGAGAGTATAGAACATTTTCTTTGAAGGGTAGCTGAAATAAAAGCTAAATATAGGAGAAAAAATGGAAGAAACATTTCTTGTTCAAGTGACATTAAGAGCACGCCAAAAAACATTCAAAAATTTAGTCACTTCTCTTCAAGTTCTAAATAAAACCATATCCTAAAATATGAAATAGAAAATCTAGCCAGAGAAGAAATGACAAGTAGTGCTCTTATGTCAAAAAAAAGTTATCAGATAATATAGCTTCATCATCTCAGTATTAATCTAAATGGAGGAAAATATATTATCACATATGTAATAAGGAAGATCATACCACACGTTATTGTAAATGCAATTATTTGAACAAACCTTTTCAAAGATATTAGCCAAGGTAATATAAGTCATGATACCCATCAATACAACAACAATATCCAAAATGGGAGAATAAAAAAGGAAACTTGGTCCAAGAAGTTCAAGAAATAGAAAATGAGGGAGAAAATGAAATAATTCATAGAGCCCTTATGGGAAAAATTATAGACAATGAAGGTGTGGATCAAATTGAGAAATAATGTGACAAAGATGATAATACAAACCATTCAAAAATTTCTATTAGTAATGGCACCGATGTTTTTGATAACAAAGAAATAGTTGTTGAAAAAGATAAAAGAAAAAAATAATAGAAGTCATGAACCAAAATGATGGATGCTTCAAAATTGTAAGATCTATAAAAATAACAAACCAAAGACCTATTAGAAAAAGAAAATTGAAGTACATTATGGTTGGATAAATAAATAAGAGTGGAATAAAATTATGGAAATGTTAAAATATTTTTACAAAAATAAAATAAGTCTAACATGTATAGATTTGAGATGTGTAGAAGAAGAAAATATAGATGATAGGTTAATAGGACTGATACAATGCCCAAATATCAAGCAGTATTAATGCTAGAGCCAAACAACCAAGACAAGAATTAGAGATTGAAGGAAAAAGGCTTTCATATCAAAAAAAGTAATATGAGGGGGAGGGGGGTGTTGGAAGTATTACATTATTTGATCCCTTTGTAAATATTTAGACTAGGATGTGTGTTTAATAGTTGTCTATAGTATGTGTCAAGTTCTTAAGAATGAGTGTGTGTCATGTATATAAGTGTGGAGTTATGAGTGTGATATGTCTTAGTGTGAGTTGTATGAGTGAAATGTCAAGTTTAGAAGTAGGGAGTTATATGCAATCATCAGAGACTTTATATTTATGTAATATGTGATATTTATTATGTACGAGTTAGTTCTATCATGAGCTTGAGAAGAGCAAAGGTTAAGAGTCATGTAATATGAAGAGTCTCATGTATGTATATATTGAAGACAAAGCCATGTAAAATGTAACTCGAGGAAGCATTGTATTTATGCATTGATTTAGTAGTTTCAATAAATATTTTAGTGTATTTATTGTTCATTATTAGATTTTGATATATATGCATGTTATTGAGTTGATTTATGATCTTGGATATTGTTTAACCTGTGAGCATAGTAATATTTTGCTAATAGGCAAGTCCACCACTTTAAGTGGCAATTGTGATCATTGGTTTAATTTTAGTGTTTTTTTATGTATGGTTAATATTCTAGAAATTTTTTATATCTAAGGTTTAGATAATATATCATTTGTATTGACAATTGTGATTTTATGGCTCCTATAAAGTTTAGTCATTGACTTGGCTAGATACTACAGTGGATGACCCGTTATAGTAGCAATATACCAAATTTTAATTCCATGGGATCTCCCTCACCTAGGGTACACTATAGTATGTATTTAGCCCACTTTTCTTTACCTTCTATTTATTATCCCCTTGTCATGGTTGGCATGCCTTAATGAACAATGCATCCACCATCAATGGAAGGGAATGAGTTGGACTTAGGGACATATGTTTATGTACCTTGCATAGAATACATTGGCATCCCTTGAGCCACCCCATAGTAATAGGTGGAGATGATTAACTTCCACAATGTCCTTATATGCTTATCATGTAGATTTTGTTATAAGTGGGGGACATATGCTCATGTTTGTACATGGTATAGGTTGGATTCTCTTTGTTTGTCCCACTATAGTGATAAGTGTTTTTGTTAGTACTTGGCACTTGTTAGATACTACATATAGTATTCCTACTACAATGGTATATATAGTTGGTATATCACCTCATGTAAGACCAATATTAGAGGGAGGCTATGTATGGAGAGCATACCATTGAATGATATTCAAATATGTTTTTGCTCTAGATCAATCAAACTCATGATACGTGTTATTAAATGCTATACAAATCATACATGCTTTTGAAATTTAATTATACATGTCACTCAATGCTACTCAAATCATACATTCAAAGGTAAGAATGATATTCCCTCAAATGCTATACAAATCCTAAGTGTATATCATAAAAATATCAACATGTCATTGACAACTACACAAATCATCAGTATATATCAATATGAAAAGCAACAAATTAATCATTATGCAAAGAAATTAGTGTAAGAGATGCATAGAAAGTTGAATATCATATCTCTCTCTCTCTCTCTATATATATATATATATATAACAAAATGGTACATGGAAGTACAATATTGTACATGAGATACTGAGTGTCATTATCCTAAGCTACCTTGTGTTTCAAGTACATAGTCCCATCACCCAAATAATCCTATATATAATTTAATGTGGGTGCCATGGAGGCTATAAAATAATGCTATACTTCAATATTATTAATTAAAACCTCTTGCCTATACATTTTTCTTTCACTGGTGTGTAAATTGATTTCTTCAAAAGCTGCATGATAAAACTATCTACTTTTCATTAAATAATGCATTAAAAGGGTTACCTCAATTTTAAATTAATTCAAAAGTGAATTAAGTGCAAAATATTTTTTATTTTGTATTCCAGGTTAATACTCGTCTGTTTGTCCTAGGGCGCATGGACAACTAGGACAGACGAAAATTAACTACAATGTTAGGTAAACAACCTCTAAACTACATCCATAGGACCCTCAATGGCAAACTGACCTCTTCAGAATGGAAAGATGGTAATGATATTTTAATGATGCTTAGCTCACATTATTGAATTGATGCACAATCTCATATCACCATTCTTCTTTTGGACCAACATTAGATTAGCTACCTAGTTGAACGTTTGACCAGGAAGATAATTTGACATTGTACAAGCTTTAGAATTTATTTCCTCATAAGTGCTTTGATTTTGGAATTACTTGGCCTCTATTTTTTCCAAAATTATTTTATGCCAAGTTCTAACTTTATGGTATGTTCTATGATGCATCTATCATACACCTTCGGATCTTTGTAGGACTAGACAATTATATCACTCTACTTTCTATAATATCCTTAAAAAGGTATACTTATTCCTCAATGTATTCTTTTCCTAGTAGTAGATTCTTCCATTTGGTAATTTTAGTAATATGATAAGAATATTTTGAGTGTGATTAGTCACTTTAGCAACTAATTCATCTTCAATTGGATTACCTTATCCTTTATATCATTGATATGGATATTTAGTGGCATAAACGTTTGATTTATTTAGCTAAAGTTTATAGTTTAATATAAAATTCATGTTCGAAGTGTAGAAATATGGCATTCAACTAAATCCCAAAAATGAATCTATCTAGGACATCCAAAATTCCAACTTGGTCATTCATACTTTTAGTAAGGACTTTCACAAATGACTTTCTTTCCATGTTACCTAGATTTTCTTCAAATGAATCCTTTAAATTCTCCTAAGATCTAGAACAAGAAGTGACACTTATTCCTTGATCACACTTTGCTTTCTACTTTTTTCTTTCTTGCTCACACTTCCTTCTCATTCCCAACTTGCACTCACACTTATTTTTGACTACACTCACTCTTGACTCACATTTACTTCCAACTGCACTCACTCTTAGCTTATACTTGCACTTGCTTCTGGTTGCACTCACTCTCGGATTATGCTCATAATCGATGGCTTGTGCTCACATTCGCTTTTGACTGCACTCACTCCTAGTTCACACTCACTTTTGGCTACACTCACTCCTATCTCGTGTTCACACTTACTTCTAATTGCATTCACTCTTGACTGTACACACTCGTTGCACTCGCACTCACTCCCAACTGCACTCACACTCAACTGCACTCAGTACCTAGATGAATCTATCTATTACTATGTTTAAAAAATGACTCTAATTATTATTATTATCTTTCCTTTTTATAATAATAAACAAAATTCTATATATGGTTGCCCTAATTGTAATTATTCTCTCCATAATAATAATAATAAGCAAATTTCTATATCTAGTTGTCCTAATTATTATTATTATCTCTCCATAATAATGATAATAAACATACTTCTACATCTGGTTGCCCTAATTATTATTATTATCTCTCCATAATAATAATAAACATAATTCTATATCTGGTTGCTCTAATTATTATTGTCTCTCCATAATAATAATAATAAACAAATTTCTATATCTAGTTGCCCTAATTATTATTATTATTTCTCTATAATAATAATAGGTTGCCCTAATTATTATTATTATCTCTCCCATATTATTAAATTAATTAATACTATTATTCAATTTTCTTGTCTAATGTTAATATATCTATTAATATTAGTATTAGTATTAGTATTAATAATGTTAGTATTATTAATACTTATATATACATATTTAAGTATTAATAATACTAACATTATTATTAATACCTTACTTCATCAACCAATTAAGAATCAATCAATAATAAGCAAAGATGCATAAATATAACCATTCCCTAAGTAGGAGGATTTATGATAACTTTGAGGTTATCAACCACCTACAAAAGGGATCCCCTAAACATAGGGGTAAGGGCTCTTTTGCCTTTATAGCAACCTCCTTGCTCATTTATGCATCTAATCACACATGCACACATGCAAATGCTTCTACATGATAGGCTTGCATATTACCCTTATGGCTATTAGATTGATTATAATCCATCATTTCCCATTTCTCATTACTCTCAACTCTGGTGGTTGTCCCATACCAATCCACCCATGAGAGTACCTGATCCTGAAATCACAAAATTCATCAATAGTAGAATATTCTAAAAATAACATAATTCTAAAAATAGCATAATTCTAAAAATTGCATATTTCTCAAAATTACACATTTCTAAAAATATCATATTTCTAAAAATATCATATTTCTAAAAATAAAATATTTCTAAAAATAACATATTTCTAAAATAACATATTTCTAAAAATAACATATCCAAATTTAGAAAGCATAAAGTACAACTATCAACTCATATTGATAGAATAAAATAGGATTATGCATTAAATATCCACACATCAATACATAAATCAAGTATCAAGATCAAGTCTTGCCAAGGATGGTCATTACAACATGCCATAAAAGTTTCCCTTCTCGAACCATGAACATGAAATTTTTGGGATTTAGGTGAATGCCATATTTCTACACTTCTAGAAGGTGGACTCTATATGTTCAATGTGTTTGCTTCTTTATTTGGATAAAATAATTAAATCATCAAGGTATATGAGTATAATTTAACTTGCCAAACCTACAAAGGTAATATATATAGCTCATTGGAAGGTGATCCTAAAATTAGCAACCCAAAAGGCATTTGTTGTTACTCAAAGATCCCTTCATATAGTTTTAAAGGCCACTTTATATTGATTATCATGTTTAAACCAAATTTAATTATACTTTGAGAAACCATCCAATAATGATAACATTCGTGATCCAATCACTTTTTGCAAGATTTGATCCATAGAAGGTAGTGGGTAATGATATTTTAATGATGCTTAGTTCACATTCTTGAATTGATGCACAATATGATATCACCATTCTTCTTTTGGATCAAAATTAGATTAGCTAATTAGTTCAATGTTTGACTAAGAAGATAATTTGATATTGTACAAGCTTCAAAATTTATTTCCTCATAAGTGCTTTGATTTTGGAATTAGCTGGCCTCTATTTTACCAAAATGATTTTACGCCAAGTTCTAACTTTATTGTGTGTTCTATGATGCTTCTATCATACACCTTTGGATATTTGCAGGACTAGACAATTATATCACTCTACTTTCTATAATATCCTTAAAAAGGTATACTTATTCCTCAATGCATTCTTTGCCTAGTAGTAGATTCTTCCATTTGGTAATTTTAGTGAGATGATAAGAAGATATTGAGTGTGGGTACTCCCTTTAGCAACTAATTCATCTTCAATTGGATTACCTTATCCTTTATATCATTGATATGGATATTTAGTGGCATAGACGTTTGATTTATTTAGCTAAAGTTTATAGTTAAATATAAACTTCATGTTCAAGTGTAGAAATATGGCATTCAACTAAATCCCAAAAATGAATCTATCTAAGGTATCCAAACTTCCAACTTGGTCATTCATACTTTTAGTAAGGACTTTCACAAATGACTTTCTTTCCATGTTACCTAGATTTCCTTCAAATGAATCCTTTAAATTCTCCTAAAATCTGGAACAATAAGTGACACTTATTCCTTGATCACACTTTGATTTCTACTTTTTGCTTTCTTGCTCACACTTCCCTCTCATTCCTAGCTTGCACTCACACTCATTTTTGACTGCACTCACTCTCAACTCACATTTACTTCCAACTGCACTCACTCTTGGCTTACACTTGCACTCACTATCAAATTATGCTCATACTCGATGGCTTGTGCTCACACTCACTTTTGACTGCACTCACTCCTAGTTCACACTCACTTCTGGCTACACTCACTCTCATATCGTGTTCACACTCGCTTCCAATTGTGTTCACTCTTGACTATGCACACTCGTTGCACTCACACTCGCTCCCAACTGCACTCACACTCAACTGCACTCACTTCCTAGATGAATCTATCTATTACTATGTTTAAATTAATGACCCTAATTATTATTATTATCTTTCCTTTTTATAATAATAAACAAACTTCTATATCTGGTTGCCCTAATTATTATTCTCCCCATAATAATAATAATAATAAACAAACTTCTATATCTAGTTGTCCTAATTATTATTATTATCTCTCCATAATAATAATAATAAACAAACTTCTATATATGGTTGCCCTAATTATTATTATTATCTCTCCATAATAATAATAAACATAATTCTATATCTGGTTGCCCTAATTATTATTATCTCTCCATAATAATAATAATAAACAAACTTCTATATCTAGTTCCCTTAATCATTATTATTATTTCTCTAGGTTGCCCTAATTATTATTATTATCTCTCCCATAGTATTAAATTAATTAATACTATTATTAAATTTTCTTGTCTAATGTTAATATTATCTATTAATATTAGTATTAGTATTAGTATTAATAACGTTAGTATTATTAATACTTATATATACATATTTAATTATTAATAATACTAACATTATTATTAATACCTTACTTCATCAACAAATTAAGAATCAATCGATAATAAACAAAGATACATAAATATAACCATTCCCTAAGTAGGAGGATTTATGACAATTTTGAGGTCATCAATAACCTACAAAAGGGATCCCCTAAACACAAGGGTAAAGGCTCTTTTACCTTTATAGCAGCCTCCTTGCTCGTTTATGCATCTAATCACATATGCATACATGCAAATGCTTCTACATGATAGACTTGCATATTACCCTTATGGCTATTAGATTGATTATAATCCATCATTTCCCATTTCTCATTACTCTCAACTTTGGTGGTTGTCCCATACCAATCCACCCATGAGAGTACCCGATCCTGAAATCACAATATTCATCAATAGTACCATATTCTAAAAATAACATAATTCTAAAAATTGCATGTTTCTAAAAATTGCATATTTCTAAAAATAACATATTTCTAAAAATAGCATATTTTAAAAAATAACATATTTCTAAAAATAGCATATTTCTAAAAATAGCATATTTTAAAAAATAAAATATTTCTAAAAATAGCATATTTCTAAAAATAAAATATTTCTAAAAATAGCATATTTCTAAAAATAGCATATCCAACTTTAGAAAGCATAAATTACAACTATCAACTCATCTTGATAGAATAAAATAGGATTATGCATTAAATATCCACACATCAATACATAAATCAAGTATCAAGATCAAGTCTTGCCAAGGAGGGTCATTACAACATGCCATAAAAGTTTTCCTTCTCAAACCATGAACATGATTTTTTTTGGATTTAGTTGAATGCCATATTTCTACACTTCTAGAAGGTGGAATCTAGATGTTCAATGTGTTTGCTTCTTTCTTTGGATAAAATAATTAAATCATCAAGGTATATGAGTATAATTTAACTTGCTAGACCTACAAAGGTAATATATATAGCTCATTGGAAGGTGGTCCTAACATTTAAAAACCCAAAAGGCATATGTTTTTACTCAAATATCCCTTCATATAGTTGTAAAGGCCACTTTATATTGATTATCATGTTTAAACCAAATTTAATTATACTTTGAGAAACCATCCAATAATGATAACATTCGTGATGCAATCACTTTTTTCAAGATTTGATCCATAGAAGGTAGTGAGTAATGATATTTTAATGATGCTTAGTTCACATTCTTGAATTGATGCATAATCTAATATCACTATTCTTATTTTGGACCAAAATTAGATTAACTACCTAGTTGAATGTTTGACCAGGAAGATAATTTGACATTGTACAAGCTTCAGAATTTATTTTCTCATAAATGCTTTGATTTTGGAATTAGCTGGCCTCTATTTTTGCCAAAATTATTTTACGCCAAGTTCTAATGTTATGGTATGTTCTATGATGCTTCTATCATACACCTTCAGATATTTTTAGGACTAGACAATTATATCACTCTACTTTGCATAATATCCTTAAAAAGGTATACTTATTCGTCAATGCATTCTTTGCCTAGTAGTAGATTCTTCCATTTGGTAATTTTAGTAAGATGATAAGAAGATTGAGTGTGATTACTCCCTTTAGCAACTAATTCATCTTCAATTGGATTACCTTATCCTTTATATCATTGATATGGATATTTAGTGGCATAGATGTTTGATTTATTTAGCTAAAGTTTATAGTTAAATATAGACTTCATGTTCGAAGTGTAGAAATATGGCATTCAACTAAATCCCAAAAATGAATCTATCTAGGGCATCCAAACTTCAAACTTGGCCATTCATACTTTTAGTAAGGACTTTCATAAATGACTTTATTTCCATGCTACCTGGATTTTCTTCAAATGAATCCTTTAAATTCTCTTAAGATCTGGAACAAGAAGTGACACTTATTCCTTGATCACACTTTGCTTTCTACTTTTTGTTTTCTTGCTCACACTTCCTTCTCATTCCTAGCTTGCACTCACACTTATTTTTTACTGCACTCACTCTCAGCTCACATTTACTTCCAACCGCACTCACTCTCGGCTTACACTTGCACTTGCTTCTGGTTACACTCACTCTCGAATTATGCTCATACTCGATGGCTTGTGCTCACACTTGTTTTTGACTGCACTCACTCCTAGTTCACACTCACTTCTAGATACACTCACTCCCATATCGTGTTCACACTCGCTTCCAATTGCGTTCACTCTTGACTGTGCACACTCGTTGCACTTGCACTCGCTCCCAACTACACTCACACTCAGTTGCACTCACTCCCTAGATGAATCTATCTATTACTATGTTTAAAACAAAAACCCTAATTATTATTATTATTATATTTCCTTTTTATAATAATAAACAAACTTCTATATCTGGTTGCCCTAATTATTATTATTCTCTCCATAATAATAATAAGCAAACTTCTATATCTAGTTGTCCTAATTATTATTATTATCTCTCCATAATAATAATAATAATAATAAACATACTTCTATATCTGGTTGCCCTAATTATTATTATTATCTCTCCATAATAATAATAAACATAATTCTATATATTGTTGCCCTAATTATTATTATCTCTTTATAATAATAATAAACAAACTTCTATATCTAGTTGCCCTAATTATTATTATTATTTCTCCATAATAATAATAGGTTGCCCTAATTATTATTATTATCTCTCCCATAGTATTGAATTAATTAATACTATTATTCAATTTTATTTTCTAATGTTATTTATTAATATTAGTATTAGTATTAGTATTAATAATGTTAGTAGAATTAATACTTATATATACATATTTAAGTATTAATAATACTAACATTATTATTAATAACTTACTTCATCAACCAATTAAGAATCAAAATAAAGATGCATAAATATAACCATTCCCTAAGTAGGAGGATTTATGACAACTTTGAGGTTATCAACCACCTACAAAAGGGATCCCCTAAACATAGGGGTAAGGGCTATTTTGCCTTTATAGTAAACTCCTTGCTCGTTTATGCATCTAATCACACATGCACACATGCAAATGCTTCTACATGATAGAATTGCATATTATCCTTATGGCTTTTTTTTTTTTTAATTTACATGGTGGAATCGGTAGTCGCCACGAATCCGGGTAGGTTGTCTAGCTTTTTATGGCTGCCACAGTATTCTGCAATGTCCGCCCCGTAAGCCGCCACACATATATTCACGTAGTCCGCCCCTATAACCACCATGCCACAATCATTTTAAACCTTTTACGCCACTGAAAGCACTAGAAAAGGGACAAGCGTTTAGTCCAACGAGGCCCGAGATTTGAACCTTGGACCTCTGCCCCCTTATGGGGTTTGGATGAACCAATTGGTCTACACCTCGGACCTATCCTTATGGCTATTAGATTTATTATAATCCATCATTTCCCATTTCTCATTACTCTAACTCTTTGTGGTTGTCCCATACCAATCCACCCATGAGAGTACCTGATCCTAAAATCACAAAATTCATCAATTGTACCATATTCTAAAAATTGCATATTTCTAAAAATTGCATATTTCTCAAAATTGCGTATTTCTAAAAATAGTATATTTCTAAAGATAACATATTTCTAAATATAGCATATCCAACTTTAGAAAGCATAAATTACAACTATCAACTTATCTTGATAGAATAAAATAGGATTATATATTAAATATCCACACATCAATACATAAATCAAGTATCAAGATCAAGTCTTGCCAAGGAGGGTCATTACAACATGCCATAAAAGTTTCCCTTATCGAACCATGAACATGAAATTTTTGGGATTTAGTTGAATGTCATATTTCAACCCTCTATAACTTCATTATCCACAAATTCAAGCAACCCATTCTAATTTACTATGCCATCCTTATTTATGAAACAAGTAATTACATGGTAGTTCATTTTTAATTTTGATCATCTTTCCATTCCGAGGTACCTTCATATGAGTATAATTCATTACCAAGTATCCATATCCATACAATTTGTGTGTCCATTCCTGTAACGACCCACTCGTTACTCAACTCAAAACAACCCAAGAGAGTTTTTTTTTTTAAGTGTGAAATTTCACAAGAAAAAGGTTGCACAAGATATTTCCATAGCATCATAAGCCATTCATCATTAAACAATGTAAAAGACTACAACATTCATTCATAATTGATTATAATCAAAGACTTCCTCTTTGAGCATTCCATGTAAGATAAAAGCATAGAACATTGCATCTATATTCAAATGAAACTCATGTCCATGATTTATTCTAATAAACATCTCATTGAAGTGCAAACATAACTCCAATAACTAGATCTAGAAAGCATCAAATGTAAGATCAAAAGATGAAGATACAACACATCATATATCCTGGGAAACCCTTAAGGAAAAATCCCAACCTCAAAGACATATCTTTTCATTTCATAAGTTTAACTATCTCAAATACAATGATATAAAGGAATCCCATAATTCCTTTTTCCAAATCATATATATACAAATACAAATACATAAGAACCCCATAATTCTTATGTCCCCAAAATCATGAATTGCTCATTTAATTCATATTACAAAATTAATGAGGAAACCTCATAATTCCCTCAAGAATGAATTCCACATTCATTCTTCAAGATTGAAAGTCATTTTATCATTCAATCCAAAACATAGAATGAAAGTCATTTATCATTCATCAAAACATAGAATGAAAGTCATTTATCATTCATCATCATAAAGATGATTTCTTCTAAATATAAATTATAGAAGAATTCTCTAAGAAACCATGCTTTTAATAACAATTAACAAATATTTATGAAGGAACCTCATAGATTCCTTTAAGAATGGATTCCCCATCCACTCTTCCAAAAGTAATCATTTTTCCACAAAATGAAATTCTAATGCAACCATGCATTCATCTTCTTAATTTGCTTAAAGCATATAAAGTGAGGAAACCCCATAATTTCCTCAAGAATGGATCTCCCTATCCATTCTTCCTTAATTATTTATTTTCATTAAGAAGCCTTTCTTTTAAAAAGGTTATGACTATAATCTAAACATTCTAAATAGTCAAACAAAGAGGAAATCCCATAATTTCCTCAAGAATAGAAATTGATCCCAACAACTTATTCAATTTCTCCATGAAATTGATCTCAAACAATTACTCAAAATTTCTCTTTAGTTCACTTACAAATTCCACAAATTTGTTCCCTAAGAATCATACAAAATTTCCACAAATTTATTCCCTAAGAATCATACAAATTTTCCACAAACTTGTTCCCTATGAATCATACAAATTTTCCACAAATTTGTTCCCTAAGAATCATACAAATTTTCCCCAAATTTGTTCCCTAAGAATCATACAAATTTTGCTCTACCAATTTCTTCTCTTTGCAAAGTATTTTGTTTTAGCAAAACAAATACTTTCTAACCTCCAAAACTAAGGTGTTAATTAACAAAAAGAAAGTCGATTTAACAAAGCTAAAACCTCTAAAATAATAACGGTTTAATTAGCCAAAGGAAAGGGTTATTTAGAGTCAAATTAATCAATCAGTCAAACCATAGACCAATCTAGTCAACAACATTCGAATTGGTTAAACTAACCTCAACAGGTCAATTAGAGAATCTGCAACCAATGCTCAGTATCTACCAAATGATGGCTACCTTGACTAGCCTCCACGGCTATCCTAACCATCGCTTGGTGGTCAGGCCTAAAGGAGCTTGTTTTCCCTTATGAAGGTTTCACAATGCTCTCATATAGAACATATGGGACCAAACCCACGATAATTGTAAAATAATTTATCTCACTTTTCTCCCAAGAAATTTGTCATTCACAACCAGTCACTGGAGAAATAAAAGAAGATAAGAAAACCAAGCAAACCATGCCACATGGTGGACATAGGCAGATCAAAAATTCCAACAATGATCAATAGGGGTCTGCAAGAGCTTAACCAAGCACCTAGGTGATTGACTACTAGGCTATAGCCACCTTGGCCTATATGAAGCATAACCAAATTATCCCACAACATATGGGGGATAAATCCCATGGAGCTTAGAAATAAAAATTGGGTTATTTACTATCTAAGCGTGATTCAAACAACAAGACAACCAATCACGTAAAACCACACATCATTAGTCAGCAAAGGGTAATCAACAGTAGTCAAACAACCAATCAAAATGTGGTCAAGCAAGTCAAAGTTGGTTAAAGAAACACTAAGTGCCAATAGCGGAGTTCCTTGATCTGGCACGTGGGTGACCACGACTTGGTGGTGCCCTAGACCACCAAGTGTGGTCTATTATTAAAGGGAAACTCTCCCTTAATAAATCGATCCACACTCACTATATATTCCATGTGGGATATCATGGATGGAAGGACAAATTTGGCCTTCCTTTCCTAAGTTTGCTCACACACAAACAACGCGCGTCGACGCTCAAGAGAAGTAATAAAATATAGCCTCTTAAACCTTAGTAAAGGAAGGCGATTTAATCAATATTAACTAAACAAGCTCACCGATCAAATTATGATCTTTAAAATAGTCGTAAATGGGGATCTATCAATATATTTTCATATAACCCCATATTGCATAAGAGAGCATAAAATCTACCATTAATAGAGTCTATCCATGCTCTAAAGAAATCATTTTTTACTAAGATTTTTAAAAGAATTCACATACAAAACATGTATTAAAGGAGAAGATATTCTATATCACCTAGAAATATTTAGAGCATAGAAGGAAAGACAATCCTTTAGATATGAAAGCAATTAGGAGGAAATTAAAATCATGAAAGGAGTCCACCTAAATTCTCCTTCTCCTTCGATAGGTCTCCTTCTCCCCTTTCTAGCCTCCAAGTCCTCCTCCTAGCCTTCTCCTTATGCTAGCCTTCCAAGAATGCCTACCATTTCTTCCTAGTTTTCTAAGCCTCTTCCCTTCCTTAATTAAGAGCAAGGGACCTAATAAAAAAATATCAAAAGGATAAGCACTAGAGGAGTGGAGGTCCTCTTCTATTAAAAAATTATAAAACCCATGCAAAGTGGAGGAGAAAGAGATAAAGGGGGTAAATTATTAAATTTCCATTCAAGCATGGTTAGGGGCACTCTTGGGATCTCCTATCCCTTGCCCATTTTAATAAATTTTTAACCCCTTTAGAGAGGATAAATACCCATCCTCTATTTAATAAAATATTACTCCCACTAAGGCATGATGGAGGACATTCACGATATTCCTATCCCATGTCCCTACAAGCCTTAATTAAAAAATAAAACACCTACCCACTATGGAATAATTTAAAGCCTCCAACCCATTGTTGCAGGACAAGACACCCAGAAGACAAAGTGGGGAGCACCATAATCCAAATTCCACACATGGAGAATTATACAATTAGAAATTCTTATTATCATCATGATATTTATGGTATTTTAACTTATTATTAAATTTTAAACATCATTAATAAATACACTAATTATCTTCTCATAATTGATTAATTTAATACGAATACTAATATTAATTCTTAGATTACAAATAAGGTATTAATTGAGCCTCTTGGATGGATCTTTTGCTAGATCCATTTTCCAGTACCCTGCACCTGGTCTTGCAATCAAGAAAAATATTAGCAGTGCCATATATTCAAAACATCAAATATTTTTAACTACTCATCATATTTGCAACTACAAAAACAAGATTAAGTGTATAATCTATATCAATGATGAGACCTGCTAAGGAGGGCTGTGATAATTCCCTTGAAAGCAATATTCCAAAATACAAAGGAGATCAACAACTATAACTTCTTGAATATTTACCAATTCATGATGCTTGTCCATGGTCATGATCAAATCTTTCAAAATACCCACTACATTCACCCTAGTACCATCCATTAGGATTGGGTTTCTAGTAGTTTTAGTGTATGACAAGCCTATTTGTTTACATATAGCTTTAGGAATCACCATCATAATGACCCCCAAATCTACTATATGACTCCTTAGTAGGTAATTTATATATATATTTTTTAAAATTTGCTATATGGGATTAAATAGTTTCACTTGTATTACATCATGACCACATAGTAGCATTACCATAACTTAGAAATTATGTATGTATTGCTTAGTAAGGTTCGAACATTGGTTTCCTTCTTGAAATGCGAGGAAATGAACCAGTTGAACCATACCATTTTATTTTCTTCTTAGATAAATTAAACTATATCTAACTTGCTGTTTTATCAAAGATATTATTCATCTTCTTTTCTAATATAAGTTAAACTTTTAAAAATTTTGTTTGCATGCTCATTTTTAGATCAAATAAAAATGCATGCAAAGTCCACTTTTTATAAATAAAAACCCGCCTTTCATTACATATTGATAAATATGATTCTTGAAGATTGAAGATTATATAAGTATTTATATAAAGAGAATGTTTCTTATTAAGTATATATAGAGATAGAAAAAAAGATTTATTTTTCTAATTTTAGAAAGTAAAACTATATTATTTGGATTGATGAAATTGCATTCTAAGATATATATCGTTGCTTAGATAATGGTATATTGTTAAATTATTCTTATTTTTTATTTTTAATTTAAACTTAAAAAATGCTAGATCTTAATATATATGAGAGAAATCTATTAGAAAACTTTTCTTAGCTTTTTCAATTGTTTTTATTAGTTATTTGTACCAATTCAATAAAAACTTATGTCTAAAAAGTAAGAAGACAATTTAACACACCTCTTTTAATAGGACTAACTCTAACCAAAATAATTATAGCTATAAAGTTTAATTCATACCTTGCATAGCAATAGAAGTTGATTTATTAAAAAATTATAGACATTATAGGGTGAGATAAGGATTGAGATAGATATATGTGCTATTATGAAGAAGGTTCACTAGTTTTAGTAAAACAAAATGTGCAATTAATGATGCACCTACAATGTTTTTATAACACATTGTTTGTTTCTTCACAATATTTTTATATCACTATATCAAAGCTTCAATATATTAATTAAAGTTTTGATATTCATTAAAATATATATATATTTTTATTATCATCATGATATTTATGGTATTTTAATTTATTATTAAATTTTAAAGTATTTACCTATTAAAAAATTAAATTTCTGGTTTTATTGTATGAATTCTATTCACATCATGATGTAATGTTCTCTTTCATCCTAAACTATCATAAAAAATGTATGCTCTTTGTTATTGCATTCCTCCTATGGTAAACTCAAGATAAAACACATTCTTCTCATTGTTTCATATTTGTATGAATTTGTGTCTCACTATCACCCTCATATACTCCATATTCTTGCATGTTTGTATGGTGGGATTTAGAACTTTCACCATCACACATTTCATATAATTGCATGTTTACATTTGAAATTATGTTAATATGGACATCAAATACTCTACATTATAGATTGAAATCATATGTTATATGACTTCCATTAGATTGGTTTTTGACTATTACTTTCCTTTATGTAATATTTTTCAATTTTTTTGAATAGGTTGAAAAGCTAGGGGCACATCAGAGGCCAACCTTCCCATGAATTGAACTTGAGTTTCTGATAGGATATCCAAATACCTTTTACCATTACGATGTCCCTATTAAGACTATAAAAAACATTAACTTTTTTTATTAGGGTAAAAAGGGGTTTTAGGGTCCCCAAACCTGTACATCAAGTTGTGTAAGATAGTACAACCTTACAAAATACTATCATCCACTTACTACTATAGTTGAACCTTAGAATACCAACAAAACAACTTCCAAAACATGATAGATTAGTAGACCACTTCCAAAATAAAAACTTAAAAAAAAAAACTGTAGCTACCACCCAATCATAACAAAAACAATAGTCTAGAACCATTGGGGCTATTATGGAGTTCATAGTCGATGGATATTTTGATTATTTTTCTTCTATAGCATAGGTTCTTCCTCCTTCAGAGTGGCAAGATCTAAGAATGAATTTTTGTACTTCAAGATCCTAAGGTAATATCTAGTTGTAACACATTTTGTATGATATTTATTTTTAGAAAACTGACTATCATTGATTATTTCATAATTAGCTTCAAGAATACTATTTGAGGTGCTAATATTTTCCATGGAATTGACTAGATGGTATTTAGTAACCATTTGGCTTTTATCAATGATCTTATTTGAATTCTCCTTTTGGGGTTGATTCTTCTATTGCTCTCTTGATTCCTGCTAGAAAATTGACATAGTTGGAGGATGAGCTTCTTCCTTATGAACTAAGACATTTGAAGGTTTAAGATCATTCATGTGTAGGGCCTTCTCCTCCGCCAAGGAGGAATTAGAGCATGATTGGATGATCGAGCATCTCTTCTTTAGGTGGCCACATTTCTGACAATCATAACATCTTAGGGAGAAGTTTTCATATTCAATATTTTGGATCCATTCCCATTTACTTAAGGAGATAGTAATGGATTGAGGTCAATGAACTGAAACATCCATTCAAACAACCAATATTGCTTTACTCATATTAATTTTACTCGATAAATTTTCCTATATTTAGGCATCTATATACTGGAATGCACTAATGGCGTTACCAATTTTGGCAAATATTTTCTCTCCTCAAAAATCCATAGGCAGAGCATATAGATTCACCCAGACCGTGAAGCCATCAAATTCTTTTGTAAGGGGGTTGAAATTGGGAGTCCAATGTTGTTTATAAACACCCCTTTGTCTGAAAAACCAATTGTATCTATAATAGATTACCTTATCTCTATCCACTAAATTAGAAAAGGAAATAAAAAATAATTTTTTGGGTAGCAGAGTTACTTAGAATTTACTAAACTATCGAAGTTTAATGTATCATTTGAGCTCCTCCAAGCCTGGTCTTTTGCCCTTGAGTTTGTAGATAACTGTTCGGGCTTCATGATCAACCAGATCCAACCCAAATTCATCCTCAAAAATCCTGATAGAGGGAAGAGGTTCATGAGAAAGCTCTACCTACAAATCTAAAGATCACTAAAAGATATTTCTTATGATCAAAGAAGCTTTCTCATAGATTGAAGAGCGACTAATATCCTCTTGAGTACAACAAGCGAGCTACAAACGACCCTCTTTCTACAATGCTTAACTACACCTAGGGTTTGCACCATCCTCATGTCGTCTCGAGTACAACAAGTAGACTGCAAACAACCCTTTTTATACAATGCTTGACTACACCTAGGGTTTACACCCCTTTGGGTTTACAACTAGCAAACTGTGAACATGTGATAGTGTTCAATTATTTTGATTTTTTTAAAAGATTTTTAAGTTATTAAATACTTTTAATGATACACCTAATGGATTGCAAGTTTTTATCTCCAAATTATTGTCCATGTTAACAACCCAATATTTCTCGTGTTTAAACATTGTTTTTATCTTTTAATATTAAAACATTTTTTACATTAAAAAAATATATAAATATATTAAATTTATAAAATTTTATTTTTAGTAGTTGATTATTTATGTATAATGTTATTATAACATGACAATTATTTATATATCACTAGTTATAATTTAACTAAAATCTACTCCAAATACGAAGAATTTAACGGCCTGGTTTAAATATTGAACTAAAACCTTATGTATGGTATAAAACTCTTTATTTCTCATCAATTATTTTACGAAACCATGAATATAATATTTTATTTATATTAATAGTTATTAAAATAATATTTTTAATAACTATTAATATGACAACCACTACACACCCACCCCCTTACACACTTGCCTACGATTCTCTTTTTGCAATATTTGACTATACTTAGGGTTTACACTCATTTAGCTTTGTTCTATCCTCATGTCCTCCTAAGTACAATTAGCAAACTGCAAACATATAATATTGTTCAATTATTTTGATTATTTTACACCTTTGGCTCTGTTCCATTCTCATATCCTCTTAAATACAACTAGCAAACTGTGAACATGTAATATTGTTCAATTATATTGATTATTTTTATAATTTTTTAAAAATATTTTTAAGTTATTACATACTTTTAATGATATACTTAATGTATTGCAAGTTTTTATCTCATAATTATTGTCTATGTTAACAACCCAACATTTATTGTATTTAAATATTGTTTTTATCTTTTAATATTAAAATATTATTTTACATAAAAAATAAAAATTTATTAAATTTATTTTTATTATATATATATATATATATATATATATATATATATATATATATATATATATATAATATAATATGTTATTATAACATCACAATTGTTTATATATCACTAGCTAAAAATTAATTAAAATCTACTTCACATTTGAAGAATCTAACGGCCTGCGTTCAAATATTAAACTAAAACCTTATCTATGGTTTAAAACTCTTGATTTCTCACCAATTATTTTACATGAAAATAATATTTTATTTATATTAATTGTTATTAAAATAATATTTTTTAATAATTATTAATATAACACAACTACCACACATCCACTCCCTCACATACTCGTCCACAATATTTTTAATAACTATTACACAACAACCACACACCCACCCGTCACACACTCGCCCACGCCTTCGACCTCTTGAAATGAAATGAAAGATTTTAATTACGTCCGCAAGACCTAAATATGGTCTACGGGACCTCAAATATGGATGTATAACTACTCAAATAATATCATATGATCTTTAATATCTTTGAGAAGGTTGTTCCTTCTCCTGTAGATTTGGGTTAGCAATTCTCCATTTTTTTAATTTTACTGTCTTCAAATAATTCTGTCATAGATCCGTTTCCAAGTGTTTCTTTGTATTTGCCACAAATATTTGAAAAACTCGGGTATTTATAGATGAAGTGTTCCTCTGTCTCTACTGGCCCTGTGCTGCATAAAGTATATATCCTTTCTTCCCATTGTTCTTTGGGCGTTTTCCAAATCCCTCTTTCACATCTAAGCCTATGAGAGCTAGTCCTTATCTGAGCAATGAGGATTTTTTCCTTCCACTTGATTTCAACGCCTATATACACTTTTTCCTTGTGGTCATAAATTGGGTTAAACTTTGCAATATAATATTGTCTTTTCCTACTTGCATTTTTCCACATTTCACTTTTAAACTTTTCATTCACATATTTTTTTTTTGTCTTTGTTGACATTTGGGCATTCATTTATGGTGATTTCCCAATGTTTCATCTATTTTTTATTTTGTTTCATCCATGTATTATTCCGCCTATGCAACTCTTCATCCCTAGCTGTCCTAGGCCATCTATCATTTTTCATGTTTTTCTATTTTTTTCAAGTAACATAACAACTTGGACATAGCAATTGCTTCTAAAGGAAACATTCCAGTTTCAGCTAGAATAATTTCATAAGGGGTTGTGGTATTAATTTTGAGAAAATTTGTGATTAGATATTTTGAATTCTTCTTATTTGCTTCCATTTTGCATTTGTTGTGTCATTAGTCCACACCTCGCAACCATACAACAAAACCGGTGTAACAAGTAGGCCAAATAAGACCTTGGTGGTCTTCCAGTTCCACAACTCAGTATTCCTACACATGTTTTGAAGTGCATATAATGCTCTCCAACCACTTTGAGTTCTTTTCATCCTACATGTATTCCAATTAAGTTTACCATAAAAATCTATGTCCAGGTATTTGTATTCTACTACTACCTCAAGCGATTCTCCTGCAAACTAAAATTTGAGCTGTTGCTTCTTATTTTTTGTTGAAAAAAACATAATTTTTGTTTTGCTTGTGTTCACCTGCATCCCAAATTCCTTACAAAAGAATTCTACAACTCGAAGGTGATCTTCTAGATCTTTGGCTGTTTTGGCCACAAGAAATACATCGTTTGCATACATGAGGAGTTTTACCACATATTTGGCTAAGTGCACACCCTCTCCCCCAAATTTGTTTATCCATTCCTCTAACTTGTCAATGTACAACCCAAATAAGGTCGGAGATAGAGGGCAACCTTGTTTGACACCTATGTCACTACCAAAACATTTAGATAACCCTTATTGTGTTCTGATTCTAGCCTTTACATATATTGTCTGTGAACTGCTGCCCTATAGTGAATTGGAACCTCTAGCTCTTCCATTCTGCTCCATAATTTTTTCCTTGGCATCGTGTCAAATGCCTTTTTGAAGTCTACAAAACAACAAAAAGCCTCCTCTTTTTTATCCCATCTTTTTTCCACTATGTTTGAGTGTGATACGATGATCAATAGTTGAGTGCGTGGGCATAAAATTTTCTTGCCCCTTTTCTCTCTTTCCATTTTCTTTTGCCCATATGTTGATCCTATGCTCTATCATACTCCCAAACAAATTTGCAAAGTGAGGGTTGATCATGATAGTTCGATAGTTTGAGGGATTATTTACATCTCCACTTTTAAACAAAGGAATGGTCAAGCTGGTTGTCCACTCGCTAGGGAAGCCATTTTGTATGACCTCATTGAATTTTTTTTTATCTTTGGTGCCAGAATATCTACTCCCCATTTTATATGCTCTGCCTGAAGATTGTCTATGTCACAAAATTTACTAGTTGCTAACTTTTTTATCTCTTGAATAATGTCTTCATTTGTGAAAAGTTCTTTCTTGACAATGATAGTAGGGGGTGTCTCCTGCTGGTTACTATGTTGATAAAATTATTTTGAAAACTCCAACCACTGATTAACTGTTATGTTATTTTCAGTTTGCATAATTTTCACGTTTAGTTTCTTCCAAAATTTCTTTGGTTCATGCTTCCCTAAGTAAATCAATTCTTTCCTCCTTGTTCTAGTGTATTCTTCTTTTTTTGTCCTTACTAGTTTCTCATATGCTTTTCTGTTTGCTCTTGTTTTACCCGTTGGTTCCTTTAGTAATCTTCACGTTTTTTTGCAATCTTCATCGAACCATGGGTTGGTTGGGAAGTTATTCCTTTCTTTTTAGGTTTATATCTCTTGCATTTGTTTAGAGCTTCTTGGATAACGTGAATTAACCATTCACTCTTACTGAAATCTCTGCTACTGTGAGGTAGTTATTCCCTTTCTTATAACTTGTTATTTAATACTACTCTAAAATTTTGTTGATTTTCATCTGTTAAGAGAATGTTTCCCTTGTGAGGATATTTATTTTGATTGTCTTGCAAGTGTTTTTCCCTTGGTTTGTCTCCATGCATTCGAAGTTTCATAACAATTGGGTTGTGATCTGACTTAAGTTCCACTGGAGAATCTTCCACTTCTAGCTCCTCTATTTTTGATATGTAATTTTATGAGCATATTACATAATCTATTACAGTTTATCCCTTATATCTTTTGCATTTATACTTTCTTGAATTTTTCCATTTGTTCGTCCCATTGCAAATAATCAAGTTATGTATGTTGTAGAGGCCTAACAACTCTTCTCCATATTGCGTGATAGCCCCATGCTCATCTTCAGAAGTCCTGGTCCACTAATAATATTCCTCTTTTGGCATCCAAAGAGGATTAATCTCAATATCTTCGCTACCTTATAGAATGTTAGATTGCTTATTTGTTGTCCTTGCATTGAAATCTCCAATTAATATAATCTCCCCAACTTACTGTATATAGAAATGTCTCTTTTTAGGGAGGAGTATGTGTCTTCTCTATTAAGGTCATGTTTCTTATAGAATTTAGAATTCTTGGGAGCAAAATAACACGTTGCTATGCTAATAATTGACTTATTTTCTAGGATCTTATCCAGATGTACTGTTTGTTTTTCATCTTGTTTTTCAATTTTAATGACCCTATCCCATTCTTTTTTTATTAAAACCATAATACCCCCATGCCCTTTTCCAAATGCCGTTGCTTTATTCCATATTGATATTTTTTTTGTATCCCATAAATTCTGGAGTCCTACATCCATCATGTTTATGTGTTTTCGTTAGTATGATTATATCTTTGTCTCTAGCAATGGGCCCTAACCCGGGTCCTCTTCTCCAAGGGTAACCTCTATAATTCCAAATTACCATCGTAAGATGTTCCCGAATGGGCCATACTCCCTATTTGTTTTGGGTTTGTTTAGATGTGATGTATGCCTTTCCATTTCTTAAATATGCTCGTTTCCCTTCATTCCTTGCTGCCCTCACCTTTTCTCATTCCTTATTTCTTTTTTCCTGTTGTAAAATTGTTAGGTCGTCATCTAAATAGAATTGTGACCCACATGCCTCTATTTTTTAGTAACTTTGTTTTATCCTCGTAGCTCATCAATGTGACCCGAATATGCCTATCTCTATCTCTGCCTCCTCTCAGCCTCCCAATTTTGCTTACTTTTTTTATCTGACCTTTCCATTGTAATCGATCTGACAAGAAGTCCCTGGTTAAACGATTTGTGTCTTCCCTATCCCCATAATATTTCAACCCTTTGATGATTATATTTGATAACTTCTCATGTCTTTCTTTACCTTCTGTTATTTGAATTTTTACTTGCTTCTCTGACAAGAAGTCCCTGTTTAAACGATTTGTGTCTTCCCTATCCCCATAATCTTTCAACCCTTTGATGATTATATTTGATAACTTCTCATGTCTTTCTTTCCCTTCTGTTATTTGAATTTTTACTTGCTTCTCTATCAACTCTTTTTTTTGATTGACTGGTTCTTTTACTACTTGAGACCATGTCTTTGCCTTTGCTAGTTCATTTCACAGCTCATTTTCTCTTGTTAACGTGTTTTGGAGTGTTTCCCGTACCTCTTTTATTTGATTTGCATTTATTTTTTCCACCTCTATTGCATCATTGATTAGGGGATGGATAGCTTGTTTGAGGACATGCAATTTACGTTGACCAATGTTTGCAAGGTTTTGTAGCTTGACACTTGTTTTTTGAGTTAGCTGTTTTCCTTTTCCAACCTTCGAATGGTGTTTATAACCTCGTCTAATTTAATATCTCTCAATTTCTCCCTCAAAAACTATATATATAATTTTTTTTCCAAATAAAATTAATATATTATTATTATAAAATTCTAAATAAAAAATAAAAAATAAAAAATAAAATAAAGTTATACATTATACTCTAACGGGGTTGACATTAAACGCTACTTTACTTTTACCTCCAAAACCCACGGAAGACAGAGGCAAACCCAACAAAAGGCAGAGGACATGCAATTCATTGTGGAGAGTCACACAAGATGCAACCACATGCTGCCCTCCATTATATTTGGGTTTGGTGCTCTTATTACTCTGAACGGCATCTCTAAGGCCAGCAATCTCCATACCATTATTCAGCTTCGAATGTTAACAGAAGATAATTTTCACTTTCATTGAAGATTTTTTATATTGCATGGTGTTTTGGCAATGCTGTGGTTTGTGCTTTGCTCTTTGATTCCATCTATTCATTTCCGTGAGCTTAATTTTTATTGATCTAAATGGAGTTGAAAGCATTGCGATGCTGTGGCAGCTTCTGTCCACAAACTTTTCCAGCGATGGCGACTAGCCGATATTACTACAGTTGAAAGTTGTTAGTCCATCTGGAAAGTCGGAATGTGAATAAGAAAAAGGCACGACCAATTGATTCAAATTGTCCCCACTAACATGTGAATCAATTCTAATTGTCCGCAATGTTTCCGAGGTGCGCCCATGGTTTTCCTTTATTCGTGTGTTTTTTACCAAGGGTAAGTAAATAATGATTTTTTTTTTTTTCTTTTAAAGTTGATAACACTATATTTGAAGTTAATCCCCGCATTCATTCAATCTAATATAGAATCTTTAGAATTTAAATATTTATCTTATTTTTAAAAAATATAACTTTATATTTTTATGTAATATTTGTTTTATTATAGATTTACTATTTTTATGTTAATTTAAACATTTATTTTTCAATTTAAAAGTTTTCAAATATAACATTTTTCAAATATAATATTTTTTTTATTTAACTTTTTGAGACAAGAAAAGATAAGGTTTACCTTTTCTCACAATTATTTTTTACTCACACTCACTCTTTACTCTTACCAAAAATCTAATTTTAAATACAGCCTATATTAAATCATAATCACATAGCAATATTATCACAAATATTAACTATATATGTATTATTTGATTAGATTCTAATTTAAATCTTTTCTTTAAAAATTAAAAAATATAATCAATTAAACTAATATCATTTAATAAATATTAATACAATTGAAAAAATAAAATAAATTTTAAATTTATAATATTTTTTTTATTATAAAAAAATGTTGGTATTTGTACGCTTCAAACTTTAAAATAAAATAATACTTTTACCTGTTAATACTTTCTACATAACAAATATACTTTTACCTGTTGACACTTTTTACATAACGAAAATCACTTAGTAATTGTTATTCAAATTTTTTTATCTAAAATAAAATAACGCATTGATATACTTTTTCTCTTAAACAACTTTTTCACATAGTAAAAATCATTTAATAATTATTACTGTCAACTAAATAATTATAAATGTGGGTTGAATTGTTGTTTTCATTTATTGTTACAATAATAATATTATATGCAACAATAATAAGAATATAAATATGAATTTAATTTTTTTTAATAATTTAAAAGATGGTATAAGTGTTGTAGGTGAGTTGGAGAGTAGGGTAATCCAAAGAAAGTCTTTGATTAGAATCTCTACCTATCAAATACACATGGCTTACCCAAAAATCCAATTGATAATATTGATGCCGCCAGAATTGAGTAAAACCTTGATCTTGATTTCTTAAACTAAAACAAACCCTTAAGAATTTTTCTATAAATTAAAAAAAAATAAAAAATGTTAATATTAAATAGTCTTAAAAAATAAAAAATAAACACAAGAATAAAGGAAAACCATCGTGTAATGTCCAATCTATTTACCGCACATGCTTTGAGATTTCACCATGTAAAAAAAACATAAATAAAAAAATAAAGGAAACCACCATGTAGAAAAAGTAAATAAAAAATAAAGGAAAACCATGGGCGCCCCTCGCAGGGCAAGTGAAACAGTGCAGACATTTAGAATCGATTCAGATAATTTGAATCGATTGGTCATACCTTTTTCTTTTTCACATTAACCTTCCAATGGCCTAACTTCCAACTGTAGTAATATCGGCTAGTCGCCATCTCTGGAAAAGTTAGTGGACAAAAGCTACCACAGCATCGCAATGCTTTCAACTCCATTTACATCAATAAATAAGCTCATGGAAATGCATAGATGGAATCAAATAGGCAAGCACAAATCAGAACATGGCGATAGTAGGAAACGCCAAGCAATATAAGAAATCTTCAATGATAGTCAGAATTATCTTCTGTTAACATTCAAGGCCGAATAATGTTATGGAGATTGCTAGCTTTAGAGATGCCATTCAGAGTAATAAGAGTACCAAACCCAAATATGATGGAGGGCAGCAGGTGGTTGCATCTTGTGTGGCTCTCTACAATGAATTGCATGTCCTCTGACTTCTGTGGACTTTGGAGGTAAAAGTAAAATAGATTTTAATTCAACTCGATTATGAGTTCTGAGTATAGTGTGTAATTTTTTTTTTAAGATTTAAAATCTTTTTATAAATTTCTATTCTGGCTATAAAAATGATAGTGTTTAATTTAAAGATAATTTGATATGAGACTAATAAATACTGACAAATTATTTGCAGGGATGCAATTAAGAGATGTCAACGAATAGCGAGGTAAACTAAAGTTCAAAGAGAAGCACAGGAAAACTATTGATCTAAGTAGTAAGAGAAAAAGATGATGGGATATTGTATCCAGTATTAATGTTTTTAAAGCTGTTTGCACCCCGGAATTCATTTGTTGTAATTGTAAAGTATACCTTTTGGCCGTAAAATACTATATGCATTATGAACAGTTGAGAATTTAATTTGATGAAGAAACAAATTTGGAGAGATTTTGTACTGTAATCTCTTCATTTTCTGTATCTTCACTGCAAGTGTTTGCTTGTTTTTTTTTTTTTTAATTGAGTTGATCAAGAAATAATTCATTTTTTCTAAATTAATTTGATTCAGATTTTTTTTTTTAAAAGATGATGTTATATGAATATAAAAGGTTAATTTTTTTTATTTTTTATTAATTAAATACTTCTTATATATATACATATCCGTTGTGGGATTGAACCGGGTCACATCACCCATAATGCAAGTAAGCAATCCCCGGTCACATCAATTATTAAAATTATAAAGAACATTGTAAAAAATCAAAAAATCTAGTTTCAATTTATTTTTTTAAAAATCTTTGTTGAGGATTGGGTATCTTCATCTTATCTTAACTTAAAAAAAAAAAAAAAATTTAATAATATAAAATTTATAACACAACCACACATACCCTAAAACCTTAGTTATTAAGATCCTTGAAAAAAATTGATTATTTTAAAAAATTTGAAAAAAAATTAGACATAAAATTCGATTATTATAAATGCACATATATTTTTTGAAATAATTTTATTTTTATTTTTATATAAAATTAAAAAATCAAAAATACAAAATTATAATATTTAATTCATATATATTTAAGTATAAATATAAACATATAACAAATAAAAAAAATTCAAACGTTTAAATCAATATTTTTTTAAAATAAATTATAAGTTTTCTATCAATTATAATAAAAATCAAGTGATAAATTTATTCTAAAAAACATCACACAGAAACCATTCTCAATAAAAAACAATTTCTATAAGCTCACCATGGTGTCCTCTTACATAGCACAAATATAATTAACCGGTTTGGAAAAGGTTTTACCGTATAATATATTCGCTAAACTTATGATAAAAGCAAAATAAAAATACGAGAATCTAAAATACGGACTTGATAAAAGAAAAATAAAAATAGAAGCCACGAGAATGGCCGTGCTTATGATGCATTTAACACGGATTAAAGAGAAGGGATTTGGGGAAAAAAAAAAAAAAAAAACCATTAGAATTCTGGTCTTATCCTTTGTCTCTAAAGCTATTCGGAAAAGGACATGTCGGAGGCTTGGAACGCCATGGTTGGACCCTTCACCGCGTAACGTGGCCACGAAATCCACGTTTTCACTGCCAGTCCGCGACCCTGTTCATTTTAGAGTTTTTATATTTTTTTAATTTATTCGTTAGACTTTTGAATTCCACGAATTTCAAATTTTATAGATAAAATTTGAACGAATTTAATAACTAAACATAAAACCTTAAACCTTAACTTCCTAAAATAAAATTTCTCTTAAATTTGGTTTAAACCTGAGCTAAAATTTTAAGCGAGAGATATTGCAAGTGCAGTGACAAATATGGTAACATGTACGTGCTAGAAGTTTCAAAAATTGCTATTAAATATTTTTCTCACACAAAATTGAGACGTGTATTTCGGAGAATTTTACTGTCAAAGTTGTTTTTTCTCTGAGTCAAAAATCTACTAGGGATATAAAAATATTTTAGGATTTTTATTTTATTTTGTAAACAATATTTAATTGTTAGAATCTTTTATTTATTTATTGTAATAATAATAATTATTATTAATATAATTTAAATATTATTTTTATAGATCAAATAGAATTATTATTATTAATATAAATAAAATATTATTTTTATAAATAAAATGTTATTGATTAGTTGTTAAAATTTTCAATATTTAAGAAGGAGAATCATATTCAAATCTTGCCTAATATAATATGTGTGGAGTTCATTTCAATCCCATATAACCAATTAAAAATATTGTTTTTATAGGTTTTTGAAATAATTGATGAAAAAGAAAGAGTTTTATATGGTATCTAATTCCATGGGTGAACCTGGTGAACCCAATCCATTAAATTCTTTACCTTTGAAGGAACAAAACCTAATCAAATCTTGATGAGTGATATATGCATAATTTTCAAGTTATAATTTTTTTTGATTGGTGGACAGGGGTTTTGAAAGGATCCATTAACCTTTTACAAAGATATGATTGAGAGAAGAGCTCCCAACCAATCCATCGGAGATAAAATGTTATAATAAGTTGTTATAATAACACTGTACACATATAACCAATTAAAAAGAAAAGGAAAATTTTATAAACTCCACCTTTATATTAGGTATATCAACACCTTTATTAATAAGAAAGTAAGTATTTATGTAAAAATATTAATTTTTTAAAGTAAAATAACCAATAATAACTAAACAATATTGCAAGAGAAAGTAATAGTAAAAACCTAATATGATATAAGGAATTAATATAACACTAAATGCTTAAATAAAGGCAGTAAAACAATAAATTAACAATCAAAGCTCATATCCTGATCCAAAAAAGGATGAAGTAAAACATTCGCCACGTTAACAATCAAAGCTGACATCCTAATCCAATCAAAGATGAAGTAAAGTATTCGTAAACCACATTAACATTAATCACATAAAAGCAAATACTTGACACCTAGGGCATCACAGACCATATCCTTCATAAAAAATCATTATAAATGAGTAATTTCTACCCCATATTTCTTGTTATGTCACCATAATAAGTAAGAAGAAATCACACCTAGACTATATGCAAAGGGTTTGACCTACCAAAAAAATCAATCGTTAAATGACAATCAATGACCTTTGGCTACAAGTAGAGTGTCCAATCCTCCGTAGAAGGCAATGAACCAGTGATCAATAGATTTAGTTTTACCTAGAAGAACAAGAGAGATAAAAATAGAGGAAGAAGGTTGAGTATCGTGAAATCAATAGAGGTAGAAAGCTTGAGGGTAATGTTAGCAATGTGCAATAATAGAATGACAACTAAATATATAGGGAGAAAATAAGAAGATGAAATGAATATTCATAGTAGTCCCCAAGGGCTATGTGGATTGGTAAGTGCTTGTCTAGCCAGACACTTACCAATAAGACAACTAGGTTCAAACCTTGGGGGTAGCTTGTTTGCAAAGGTAGTAGTCTGATCTGAATCCTCTGTAGGCAAGAAAATTCATATTCTAGAAAAATAAGCAAGAATAAAGTTTGGATTTGCATAATTTTGAGTAAAACATACAATTTGGTATAAATTGTACAAGTGGAAAGTAAAATGTACAATTTGGTGAAATTGTACAATTAGAAAATAAATTGAAAAATAAATGTAAAATGCATGTGAAATGAAATTAAATATAAAGACATGCAAATGAAATGTAATTTGATAAAAATTACATTAAACTTTAGAAATATTAAATAATTGTTATTAATGTGAGTTACGGGTAATTGTAAATAATGAATTGTCTCAAAAAACTACTTTGGAATGTCCTGGACAGCCATTATAAGCCCCTCCATTCAAATTTTTGTGTTGTTGGTTGTTGGTTGATGGTAACTGTATGTGAGGGTTGTTGGTGGATTTTTGGAGATTATTCATGGCTGCCTATTCGTGTGTAGTTCATGGATTGTGACGCATGGATTAATGTTGTAGTTTATTTACTGTTGTGTACAATGTTGTACAATTGCTGTACAAGATAACCAAAATAATATAAACCGCTATTTTAGTCAGATCTATGTATGCATGTGTGGGAATTAAATTGCAATCTTAGTAACTATATTATTGGTGGAGTTTTATTGATATTACAGGTTTGTTGATTCCAGATCTATGATAGAAGTGCATACCCAAAAAACGTACAACCATCCATGTGTTATTGTGTGGAATGCATAATGAAGAGAAAATAGGATTAATGGTTGTTACCCATTATTGGCAATGATATTTGTGTAATTAATATGCAAATGGGTATTTTCTAGAATTAAGTTATTTGGTATAACAAGGGTTTTACCAAACTGTACAAGGGGTTTGTTAAATCATACAATTGATAAATTCTGACCTAAAATTACATTTTTAAGCATTTTGAAGGTAGATCAATGAATTTCCAAGTGAGAAATGGTAAAGTGATTGTGGATTGAGCCATTCCAATATTCTTGGAGAAAATGTACAAGTGAGCAGTTGTAACCGTACAACTATACGTTTTGGGACTGTATAGTCTCCAGTTGTACATTTTAGAAATTGTACAGTTGTAAATCATACAATTGTATGGATTGGATCAAATTAAGTGTATATTATTGGAATCTCTCTCATCCTCCTATTGGGAATACTCCACTTGTGCTACATCCTCTGAGTGCATGTCAAATTGACAATGACGATATGAAGCTTGAGTGATCAATGGTCCCCTTCATGCTGGGTCAACAATAACGAGGTGGAATAGGTTTGGTGGGAGCAGCCCCTATGGTTTGAACCTTGCGCTTGTTAGTTACTAAAAATAGTGTGGTTGTGACCAACTCTCCTATGTAACAAAAAAAAATAAAAAAGAAATGAGTATTCATAGTGGAAGAAATAAAATAAAATTTTCTTTAGAGTTGATGACTAATTTTCACCTTTTTTAGAGCCATAAAATAATTACTATTGGTCCAAATGACGTGGCATTCAAACCTTAGTTGTAAAAACATGCTAGAATCACTATTGGATATCAAAAACCCTAAAATTTAATCAACAACCATGATCACCATTAAAGTGGCAACACTATCAATTTTTAGGACACATGCTTTGGTGGATGTGTATCAAAATATCTCTTAACCATGACTAATATTTTTATTTCAAGATTTTTGAAAAGTTAGCAAGTAAAAACATCTAATAGAAGGTGGACAAAACATAAAAATTAGGTGAAGAAATCTAACCAAAACGATCATCCAACATGGCTCGTTGTTGTCCTACCTAAGAACTAACAACGTTAGTCCACCCCTATCCTATATATAGGAGGATGGGAATTTCGACCACCTATGACATTAGCTGTTAGTGCTATTTTAACAAGTACGTAATGCCTATCCCTAAGGACCATAGGCAACACTATAAGGGATAGCCAATCATGAATCCTACAAAAAAAAATACTTTCTGATAGTCGGAGCAATAAAAATAAAAATTCTATGCTATGAAGCAAAATATATTTTATATGATTTTTGATTCTTTTGTCTATGCATAATAGATTAAAAAAATAAACAGCAAAAAAATGCAAAAACTCAGCCAAAAATGTAGTAGAGGAAAACATACATAATACTTACCTATACACACCCCTAAAAATTTTGGCTAGAAGAATTTGGTGTTTACCTACTCATATGGGGTGAAAGGAATTTACCTATAAAAATATCCAAAGCACTAAAAAATACTAGTTAGATGCAAAATAAGCAAAAATAGGATGTATAGGTGAGTCTAGAGTGATCCAAACCCCTAATAGTGCTACCCTTGTGATATCCTTGCAAAACTTGATAAAATATTATGTAGGAAATCATTTTTATAGTAAATATATATATATATATATATATATATATATATAGGATGATGGCACTCGGTGTCCCATGTACTATTATACCTAATTGTACTATAATTTTAGATATATATTATTTAGCAACATATAATTTATGTAGCATTTAGTGATATCTATTGTATTCATGAAATATACTTATGATCTATGTAGCATTCAACACCATACCAATTTATTTATCGTATGATTTGTGTTAGATTTGATGACCTATTATTTCTAGCTTTGTTAATTGCATGTATGATTTGAGTAGGATTTAATGTTATGCATCATGAAAAGAGAGAACATATGATTTTAGTAACATTCAATGACATCATTTATAAATTTGATTAATCTAGAGCAAACAAGATTTGGATAGAATTCAATGATATGCTTAATGATTTTTATTGATCTAGAGCACAAACAAATTGGGTTGCATTCAATACATGCTCTTCATACATTGTGTCCCTTTAATATTAAAGCAAGAGATCATATGCCAACCACACATTCATCATAGTAGGTAGGTTTTATGTAGTATTTGAAAAATGCCAAGTACCAACAAACACACTTATCACTATAGTTAGGTAGATCAAGAGAATCCAACTCATGACATGTATAAATAAATGTATTTATCACCCAATCCTAAAATAAACTATTGGACAAACACGAATGGACATTATGACAATCAATCATAGCCACTCACTACTATAATATGGCTCAAGGGATGCCAACCTATGCCATAAATGATACACAAATATATGTTCCCAAGGCCAAATCATGTCTTTTCATTGATGATGGATGCGTTGTTCAATAAGGCATGCCCATCATGATAGAGAAGAAGAAACACAATAAAACATGGACTAGATATATTTTGTAGCACACCCTAGATAAGGGAGATTTTATAGAAGGGAAAGTCACCATACCTCTACTACAATGGGTCACCCACTACAATGTTTAACTAAGTGTATTATTCAACAAGGCATGTGTGCCACTATAGAGGGTGAGTATAGAAAGAAGTGATAAAAAATGGTCTAGATACACATTATAGTATTCCCTAAAGGAAGGAGATCCCATGGAAGGAAAATTCACCATACCCTAATTGCAATGGGGGTTGTGCACTGAAGTATCTGTTCAAGCTTGTTCAATAAGACATGCTAAAACAAGACACCAAAATTAATAATTGATTGAATGGTGGTTATTACATGAAAATTAAAAAGGAATTTTGTCTTGATGTTTCACCATATACCATATAGAAGATGACATGTATTGAAATAAATAGGTTGCTTTTATGGCACTTAAAAGAGGGTACTTACGTAGACAATAGGGAAGGATTTGAAGACATCATGGTACCCCTATTGGAAACAAAAACACCATGATCAAGGAAGGCAAACAAAGACAATCAAAATCAGTAACAATATATACTAGTAAAAAACACCAAGCAACTAGGAAAACCACAAATACAAAATTTGACCCAAACTAAGAAGAAGAGAGTTGGAAGTGCAGAACAAGTGGGATCACCATTAAAAGTTGTGATCTCGATATAGAGAGAAAAATCACATAAAAATATAAAACACCAAGCGATAAACTAGAAAAATATAGCAAGCAATTGAGATAACTAGGATCACCACTTAATGTGGTAATTATGGTCAGAAAAGGAAGATATGCCAAAAAACACATGAAGATGCACCAAAATAAAAAATGTATAGGAATGATCCATGTAAATAAATAGTAAAAGCAATCAAAATGAAAAACAAGGCATCAAATACAATAGTTAAACCAAGAAAAATACAGACTATGCAAACATGTTGGAAGAGAGCTATGCATAAAATCATTTGACATCCATGGCATTAGAGAATTCCTCCAACTCAACTCCATCCATTGTTTGCATTTCATTGACTTGAACCCAAAAAAATCTTTGATAGTATATAGGCCAAACCATCTCCCTTGTTCTTATTAACATTATCAAGCTTGAGGACAAGGTCCTTGACTTTGAAATCCTGATGAAAATTCTTCTTATTGTATTTTTTGGAAACATAAATTTTATTGGTTTTATTATGCTAAAGAACACATAGATGCCTCTCATAAAAAGTAACGAGTTTGGCACGATGAGCCTCTCAGTACTCTTGAATGTACTCATAATGACTTAACAAATTCTTAAAGAAATATTCAAAGAAGGCAATTCTATCTCAAGTGATAAAATAACTTCAATACCATAAATCAAAGAAAAAGAGTTGTCCTTATATACATCTAATTACTAGTGAAACAAATATACAATGAGGGATATAAATCTAAGTGCCAATATTTCATTTATTTTTTAAGTATACTTTTCAAAATTTTTACAAATATCTTATTACAAGATTCAACATGACCATTCTCTTATGGATAATAAGGTGTGGAAAAGTAATGTTGAATCCTTAATTGGGAAGTCAACTCTTATATTTCCTTTTTTTTTAAAGTAGTGCTATTATCTAAAATGAAAGTAGATAAAACATGAAAGTGACAATAATTTGAAGATAAATTTAGATATGGTGGGGGTTGTCTGATTTGTTTTTTTTTTTAATTTACATGGTGGAATTGGAAGCCGCCATGAATCCAGATAGGATATTCAGATTTAGTGACCGACATAGTATTATGCACTGTTTGCATCAGAAGCTGCCACATAGTTCTTCATGCAATCCACCCTTATAACCACCATGCCATAATAATTTTAAACCTTTTACACCACTGAAAGCACCAGGAAAGGGATAAGCATTTAGTCCAAAAAGGCCCGAGATTTGAACCTTGGACCTTTGCCCCCTTATGGGATTTGGTTGAACCAAATGGGCTACACCTCAAACCTAGATTGTCTGATTTGTTAGAGGTATAAATTCCCCTTGTTTGGTAAAATATTCTATGGCTATGATAATGAATTTGTTCCTGTCTGAATACATAGGGAAAATAGGTCCAACAAGGTCAAGGCATCAAGTTGAAATGGACCAAGGATACTTAATGAAATGAAGAATATGAGTAGGGACATGGATTTTGTCTTTGTAAAATTAATATTTATTCACAATATTTGATGTACTTAACATCAAATTCTATTGTTTTTTAGAAGTAACCCATTCTTAATAATTTACAAGCTATGGAATGACCACTAAAGTATCCCTTATAGTTGCCACTATGAGTATCAAAGATATATTTGGGAATATTCACTTGTATAAGACATCACAAGAGAATATCTTCATGATTGCTATAGTACAAAACCCCATTGAGAATACCATATTGAAATGCTCTCTTAAAAATGCGAGCCCACTACTTGACAATAGCCATTGGTGGATAGGTTTGATTATTTAGGAATCCTAGAATTTTTCCATACCAAGGACCATCATGAGGGATTTGAAAATCAATAGTGTTGACCTTGACTGTATGCACATCCATTAGGCCATCAATGATAGAGATCACTGGTTCATCATGAACTTTTACCCTAAAATTAGTTTCAAGAGTGTTTTCATGTGGAATAAATTTGTTAGCTAAAGTGGCTAGAGAGTCATCTTTGGACTTTTTCCCCTTGGGGAATTCCTAATGAAAAAGGACTCAAAAGCATGGATTAAATTTATAGCTATTTGGTGGTAAGGGATCAAATGGGGAGTTTTAATAACATACTCACTAGATATTTGATAGACCACAATTTGGGATTCTCCTAACATTTTAATGTGTTTATCATTCATACATTAGGTAGTTAGAAGCACTAGAATTAAAGCTTCATATTCCACAACATTATTAGTAATGCCAAAAAATTTTAAGTGGAAGGCCATAGGAACAACTAGGTTAGTTGGAGACTTGATAAAAATACCAACTCCTACCCCAAACTCATTCCTTGCTCCATAAAAGTGAAGGATCCAAGTGTCAAGGCGGAGGATTTTGTTAGAATCATGAGAAGTAGAAGGTGTATCAGATTTGGCTTTATCCTTAGTTTCATAATGCTTTTTTATAGCCTTAAAAGACTCCAAGATATCCTTTTCCTGCTCAACAGGTTCATAAATAATTGAATTATGAATAGTACTAGAGAAAATAGAGTAAGGAAACATATCAAAGTCATGAGGATCACATGATATGACCATTATGTTCTCATAACATAATACCTCCTTTAAGGGTTGTATTGGGTCAAAAATAGTCTCTAGTTGATCAGTAATCGCTTGAGGTTTAACAATTTTTTGAGTAACAATACAAAGATGATTTTTTTTGCATAATAGTGATCCATTTACCATATTGGGTGTCACTAGGGATGTAAGGTTTTTGTAGCATGTGTCTTAAGGGGGTCAGTTTTGATGACCATATAAGTTATCTAATTACTTAATTTCTCACATGCAAAGTAGATGACTATGTAGTCTTTCTCCATGGAAGTGTATTGAGTTCTATCAAAAGCACTTTTTGACTAATATAGTTCACATCATACTCCTTATTGTTATCATCTTGTTGGGTGGGAATCGCTTCCAAGGAAGCCTAAGTAGTCAAGGTGTACAAAATAAACAACATAACTAGGTTGGGTGGGTGAAGAGTTAGGGGCCATAAAATAAATTTCGTGAATTCGAGAAAGGACTTATTACAACTTTCATCCTATTTGAACTCAACACATTTTTTAAGCAAGTGATTTAGTGAATAAACTTTGAAATCTAACTTAGGGATAAACCAACTAATGGATCCAAGTTTTCCCAAGAAGGATTTTATATCTTTAATGGTTCAAGGGGGAGGTACAATATCATTGGATTTGATCTTATCGTAATCAATATCTATTCCTCTATGAGACCCCTTAAAGCCTAGTAGCTTTCCACTAGTAACACCAAACACATTTCTTGGGATTAATACTAACCTTATAGTGATGTAACTATGCAAATATGACACAAAGGTGAACTATGTGGTAAACTCACTTCTTAGACTTACCAAAAATATCATCAACATAAGATTCTAGAATCAATCCCATAAAGTCATGAAATATGGTTGTCATGTCCTACTGATAAGTTGAACCAATAATTTTCAATTCAAAAGTCATGACAACATAATAGAATATACCCCATGGCATAGTAAAATTGGTTTTAATTTGATCCTCAAGGACAATAAGAATTTGGCTATACCCTGAATAGCCATACATAAGGGACACCATTCCATACATTGTAGTAGAATTTATGATAGCATCAATGGAGGGCAAAGAAAAGTTATCCTTAGGACAAGCAAGGTTGATGTTTCAAAAATCATACCAAATCTAGATACCATTTTTTCTTTCTTTCGTATAGATGCAATGTTAGATACCCATCATGAATAGTCAATAGGTCTTATAATCATTTTTGAATTTTAATTTTGTATAGGTCTTGAATGAGGGGAGAGAACCTTCTTTTCTTTTGTCAGATAGAGTTGAAATCATCATAAGTAACAATATTATGGACAACCAAATCCTCATCCATTCTAGGCATGTTAGAATATTCCCAAGAAAAAATATCCTTGTACTTTTTAAGCAAGGTAGTAAAGATGACTTGACCTTCATTAAATAGGCTAGTCCTTATTACAACTTTCATCCTATTTGAACTCAACGCATTTTTTTAAGCAAGTGATTTAGTGAATAACCTTTGAAATCTAACTTAGGGATAAACCACCTAATGGATCCAAGTTTCCCCAAGAAGGATTTTATATCTTTAATGGTTCAAGGGGGAGGCACAACATCAATGGATTTGATATTATAGTAATCAATATCTATTCCTCTATGATACCCCTTAAAGCCTAGCAACTTGCCACTAGTAACACCAAACACATTTCTTGGTATTAAGCCTAACCTTATAGTGATGTGACTACTCAAATATGGCACAAAGGTCAACTATGTGGTCAAACCACTTCTTAGACTTACCAAAAAGGTCATCAATATAAGATTCTAGAATCAATCCCATCAAGTCATGAAATATGGTTGTCATGTCCTACTAATAATTTGAACCAATAATTTTCAATTCAAAAGTCATGACAACGTAATAGAATATGCCCCATGGCACAGTAAAATTGGTTTTAGTTTGATTCTCAAGGACAATAAGGATTTGGTTATACCTTGAATAGTCATCCATAAGGGACAACATTTCATACCTTCTAGTGGAATCGATGATAACATCAATGGAGGGTAAAGAAAAGTCCTTAGGACAAGCAAGGTTGATGTTTCAAAAATCATAACAAATCTAAATACCATTATTTTATTTCTTTTTTATAGATGCAATGTTAGATATCCATCATGAATAGTCAATAGGTCTTATAAATTGGCATCTAATAACTTTTGAGTTTTAATTTTGTATAGGTCTTGAATAAGGGGAGAGAACCTTATATACTTTTATCACATAGGGATGAAATCCTCATAAGTAAAAATATTATGGACATCCAAATCCTCATCCATTCTAGGCATGTTATATTATTCCCAGGAAAAAATATCCTTGTACTTTTTAAGCAAGGTAGTAAAGATGACTTGATCTTCTTTAAATAGGATAGTCCTATTTTTGAATGTATGTTTGCTTAGAGGTACCTATGTTAACATCTATGGCAGGATTGATATTCAAGATGTTGTCTTCTTCAAAATAGTTTGAATCAAGGGATAGATTCTCTAATTTATAATTAATCTCAACTTGGAAAGCATAATCAGAACACTTGTGCCTTTTCTAGTTAGGGTTATGTTCTTGAAGGAGCCTTATCTTATGATATTAGTAGGGACTTCTTTCCTATCTAGCATATAAGAACTCTACTATGAATTCATTATTAGGTAATAATAGAAGAAAGAGAACATTATTAAGGATTTGTACTATTGGTTCAACTTCCTATCCTTTGACCCTAAGCCTAGAGAGGATATGAGCATGTAACTAAGAGTTGGGTAAGATAGTGATGTGAGGGCCAAGGTATGGTTCTAATTGCTTGTAATTCCTCATCAAAGAATTATCAACAACCCTAGTGTTTAATTTAATCAAAAACTTAGCTTCATTAAAGTGCATTGCCAAAAAATAAGGTTTAGGATCCATCAAACTTTTAAGCCACTTGTTAGACAATCTATCTAAGTAGGAAAATATTTCTAGATCTAAAAGTAGACAAACAAGGACATTAGGAAACACATGAATATTAACTATTTTTCAAAAAGTAATAGGAACTATGATTGCCACATTAAGAGGTGATTGTAGTTATAGATAGAATTTTATCATAAATTTTAGATAGTCTAGAACAACATGTGTCTTATAGGTCAAAGAGCCATCAAGGATTATCAAAATAGTAAGAATGGGCTTAGAAATCCTAGAAATATTAGTACTCATTGAGACCACCACTTTAAGAGGTAGTCCTAGTCTTGACGAGGAAATTCCAATAGAAGGTATATCATTAGTGGGGTTTGCTTCAAGACAATTTAAAATAGTGCCAAATTTTTTATTTTTAAATATAGAAAAACTAATAGGTCTTTATTCATAGTGATTTTAGAGCTAGTAGATTTCAGCCTTTGTTAAATGCCTAGGCAAGAGAATAATTCCTATTTCACTTAGCCTATGTGAGGGCTCTGATGTTGTAACAACCCCGTCTACTCACCGGTTGTTTAAACACACAACACACAATTTTGAGGAGAGCATAATACAAAAACTTTAACATTTTTACTGTATACCCAACTTAATATTTGTACTAGGCATAAAATTAAACCACTTCAAGATTTTCACTACTGCATCTGGTGTCTTAAGTGCTTGGGACCTGCCAAATTCCCACAATATATTGCCATAAATAGAACTTTCACCCTTTCATAGGTATATTTAGTTCTTGGCATAGGGTTTGTCCTTATAGGGCCCATATCACCTGGAAGGATGGATGCCTTAACTACCTTGTTCTAAAGTCAGGAAAGGATTCACAATACCGCTCAAGACCATGAGAGTCCATCGACTCATACACATTTTAGATAATCACTTTGGAACTATCATGTTTATAACTATGATTGAACATTTAATTTCTACTAAAGTATAGTTAGGGTTCACCATCACATGGATTCTGAGCCATATTACTCAGTTCCAACTTTGATTGACGGTAATGCTACCCATCCCATCTACCATTAGATTTTCCAACCTCATATACCAGCTCTCTAGTTTTTGAGTCCCATTGGCAATTCCATAATAAGAGCAAGTAGTGAGAATCCCCACATACCATCTATGTGTTCCAAAGATAATGTACCATACCATCATATCTTACTCTCATCAGCGTGGAACATTTAGTTAAAATCTTGGCTGAATATTAGAACACATATACCCGGTTGCCTACCACCGTTGGTCATCGGAGTTGGGTTAGTGTTATCCTCCTCGATAAGCACTTCATAATGGTATACATAATCACGGTTTCCATCACTACTAGGTACTGGAGTTAAATTAGTGCTATCCTCCTCGATAAGCACTAGCTATCATTGTAAGAATGAAGTCCATTTCATATTGACTTCTTCTATATATCTTTCACTTTCTCTAGCAATTTTTTTTTTTATTTGTGGAAAACATCCCAAAAGGGATGCCACTTTCGGGTAAGACCCAAGGAGGCAGGGGTATCCATTCCGCCAAAAATGCCTAGGACTCGGACTTGGCCTACCACCTTTGACATACTCAAGGAGCAAACAAACACACAAAACCAAATTTAAAAAAAGTAAATAACAACAAAAAAAATAAAATAAAATAAAAAACATGCTCCTTGAGTGTGTCAAAACCAAAAGCACAACCAAACACGCACAATAAGATAAAAGAAACCACAACACAAACCACATAGAAAAACACAAGAACCACATAACAAAACACAAACAAGACAAAAACAACAGACACACTACAAAGACATAACCCAAAAAAACATGAAAAATAAACACAACCAAAACCTAAAAAATAAAATAAAAAAAATAAAAACAACCAACAACAGACAATAAACAAAAATAAAAAACATAGAAAACACTCACACATAAAAAAATGAAATAACACAAACAAAGAGAAACCCAAGAACAAGAACGAAAAAAACACAAGAACAATAACAAAACAATAAAAAAAAAACAAAAACACAAGAACAACAAAAAACAACACAAAGAACACAAAAACAAAACAAAACAAAAGAACCCACCCACCTTAAAAAACTAAACAAAGAAGACAAAAGAAAAAAAAATGAACAAAACAATGACCTATCTAGACCAGAAGACTATTAATGCAAGAATCAACAGAGGAAACAAAATAAAGAATAGAATGAGCTAGGGAACTAAAAAAACTGAATGAACCAAAGAGAAACAAAAAAAAAAACAAGAAGAAACTAGGTACCTTCAGAACTCGGAGCCATCCAAAGAAATGATAGAAAGAAGAGCTTCCCTAATTTGAGAAGCCCACCATATAGGAGGGTGGCCATAACAAGTAAGATCACCTTTGTCCAAAGCCCAATTAGCTAAAGCATCAACACTCTTGTTTTGATCTCCGACCACATGATTGTAATCAACTTTCAAAAATCCCATCTGGATTAACTGAATCTTCTCAATAATTCTTTTTATTCTCCAATCCACCTTATGATTCTTAGAAGGAGTCTTCAAGAGATTAATCATAAGTTGAGAGTCGGACTCAACTAACACCTTTTCCCATCCAACCTTAGTAGCCTCCCGAAGGCCTCTAAGGATACCATACCCCTCAACAAGGTTATTGGAAAGAATACCCAAATTCTCAAGCAAAAGTAAAAACCAGGGAGCCATCCGAAAGTCTACCAATTCCTCCCACACTGGCTTTTCCAGGGTTCCCTCTAGAGGCTCCATCAGTATTGACTTTTCCAAAATCCTTAGGAGGAGGTTGCCAATTTCTAGTCCTATCCATCTTACTAATACTCACATTCCCTTTAAGTTGGTTGCCCTTAGAAGGTTTAATCTTCAATCTTTGCATCACTTGATCCCATATTTGGTGGGAGTTTTGGGGGTGATTAAGGAGTTGATGGACTGATTCAACTAAGTTGGCTATGGTATTTTGCCAAATATAGTGAATATCCTTCCTATCTTGATTAAAAATTTGGTTGTTCCTTTCATTCCAAATATTCCAAAGAAGAATGGTAGAACCCATCCAAACTAATCGCCTAATAAAATGATCAACACCCTCTTGATTAGGCCAATCCCTCCAAAGTCTGTTCAAAAGTGAAAAAATTGGACCACTGTAAGCCAAGTAAAGTTGCCATTCTCCTCCATAGCTCAGAGGCTAAAGTACACTCAATAAAAATATGGTTGATATTTTCTACATTCTTTTCACACATTTCACATCTAAAAGGGCCATGAAAACCACGCTTCATAAGTTGCTCACCAGTAAGAACCCTACGATGCAATAAAATCCAATTAAAGAACCTCACCTTAGGCCAGAGCTTTTGAGCCCACAATTGAGAAAATATGTCAGAAGAATGGTTGGGATTATTATGGCATAAGGTCAAATAACCTTGAGCAACCGAATACTCACCCTTAGTAGTGTTGTTCCATCCAAAACAATCTTTTTCATGGGACCAAGAGAGGGATCTCATATGAAGGATGCCTTGGATATCTTGTCTTTGCCTTTCTAGGATTTGAATAGGCCAGTCCTCAATAGGGATCCAATATCTACCAACCTTTGAATTACCAGTATGGTACCGACAGTAATTAGCCACCTTTATCCAATTAGCTCGGTGAAGCTCCTCCATCCAAGGCCTCCAATCGGGAAACTGAGTTATCAAAGGCTTGTGACCATCCCAAGAATCTATCCAAAAATTTGCATGTTGACCATTATGAATGATCCAAAATAATTTTTTCTTTATCAAATCCTCACCAGCTTTAAGAACTGATAAAATGGGAGAACCTTTGGTAGGAAGTTGATAGCGAACAAGGTCTTCAGGACTTTTGTTCTCAGAATATTTAGCACGGAGATTATTGGCCCAAAGAGCATTGGGGTTATGCAACATCCTCCAATATAATTTAGCAGCTAAAGCTTTGTTGTTATTAATTGAAGACCGGAATCCTAACCCCCCTTCACTCTTAGGAAGACATAAAGTATCCCATTTCACCAAGGCCCATTTTCTTTTCTCCTTAGTACCACTCCAAAGGAAACGATGACTGATTTGATCCAATTCTCGAAGAACAACCTTTGGGATATTCAAAATGGAAGAAACATAAATAGGAATAGCTTGAAGGACTGATTTTACCAAGGTGATTCTACCCCGTAAGAAAGCCACTTGTTGGTCCACTTTCCAATTTTCTTCTTGACTTTGTCCAACAACCAATTCCAATATTTATTTTTCTGCCTTTTAATATTTATGGGAATACCTAAATAAGTGATTGGAAGAGAGGTCTTCTTATATCTTAATTTATCCAAGACCATGGATTCCTGTCTAGCAGAGCAGTGAAAGAAAATAACTTTAGATTTGTCTTCATTGATCAACTGCCCAGTAGCCTTAGAAAAACAGCTAATGATTTGCTTAATATTAGAAGCTTCCTTAACTCGTAGCTTTACCTAAAAGGGTAGAGTCATCCACAAATTGAAGATGAGAGATAGGTCTAGCTCCATGAGCAATGGTAACTCCCTCAAGGGTTTTGTTTTCCCTCTTTTTGGTTATAGTCCTACCCAAGCATTCAACAAGAATGATGAATAAATAAGGGGATAGCGGGTCACCTTGCCTAATACCTCTGGAAGTCGGGAAAGACCGAGAAGGCCTGCCATTGATAAGAAATAAGTAGAAAATAGAAGAGATACATCCCATAATCCAATCCATCCAATCCTTAGAGAAACCAAATTGCCTCAAAACTTTGATAAGGAAGTGCCAATCCACTCTGTCATAAGCTTTGGATAAGTCTAACCGAATGAACATAGAAGGAGAATTTTGCATATCCATGGAATGGATGGCTTCCTGAGCAAGAACTATCTCATCTACTATTTGACGTCCTTCCACATATCCCCCTTGCTCTGGGGAAATAATCTTATGCAAAAGAGGCTTCAACCTTTCTCGCCATGATTTTAGTAATAATTTTGAGAAGAACATTACATAAAGCAATAGGTCTAAAAGCTGAGATATGATCAACCTCTTGAGCTTTTGGAACAAGAGTAATATAAGTTTTATTGATAACCTTCAAAATTTCTTTGGATTTCCTGGCTTCTTCCACCACCTCTAATAAATCAACATGAAGGATATCCCAAAACTCTTGGTAGAACTCAATAGGAAAACCATCAGGACTTGGGGTTTTCCCTTTTTGCATTTTAAAAACTACTTGTTGAAGCTCATTGATAGTAATAGGAGCAGTCAAAATAGAGTTCTCCTCAGAAGTGATAAGAGAAGGGATTGCTTGAAGAACATTTTGTTGTGAAGCTGAGTCAAGAGGAGTAGCAAAAAAAATATTGGAAAAGTAATCAACAACAATAGAGTTCATGCCATCCCAAGTATAAACAACATCTCCAGAATCTGATTTTAAGGAAGAAATAAAGTTGTGAGATCTTCGAGCTAGAAGATATTTGTGGAAGAAATTTGTGTTTCGATCTCCTTCTTTGAGCCATTGAATTCTAGATTTTTGCTTCCATAAGATTTCTTCTCTTTTTTCCCATTCCTCTAACCGAGTTGTGAGTTTAATTTCATCTCGCACTTCTCTTCTCTCGTGAGGCCATCTAAATGGATTTTCTTATTCAAATTTTCAAGATGAGCAATAACTTCATGTTTTTTTTTATGAACATCCCCAAACTCTTTCCAGATCCAAGTCTTGATTTTGGATTTAATGTATTGCAGTATTTTGGCAAAATAGAACATCTTAGTCCCATGCCTAGGTTTACCTTCCTTCCACCATTGTTGCACACGAGGTCTCGAAGGAAATGTCTCTAAGCCACATTAATTGAAAATGAAAAGGAGAGAAACTCACATTGGTTTTCCACATTTCCACCATGATCGGCCAATGATCCGAACCAAGCATTATTAAGAGTCTTCACTTTAGGAATGTGACCATGGATTAAGAAATTTTCAGAGAGCAAAAACCTATCCAATCTCTCCATTATACAAGCTAAGCCTTGCCTTCTATTAGACCAAGTCATAAGGCCATTATTCAGTTGGATATCCACAAGATGGAGGTTTGCAATATATTCGCTCATGAGGTCAGTACTTTTGTCCAAATTTCTATTTCCCCCCTTTTCTCATCCAGAGAGAGGATGGTATTGAAATCTCCTCCGATCAAGATCCAAGCTTTAGGAAAATGAGAGATAATATGAGTAATATCCTTCCACTGTCTTCTTTTTTCCTCCAAAGAAGTCGGGGCATAAACAATAATGCAGAGCATAATCTGGTTGGAATGTCTACTTTGAATAGCTATAGCCAACAAACCCCAACTCGCCAACCATATGGTGAATAACTACCTCTTTTGGGTCCCAAAGACAAGCAATGCCACCCGAAGTCCCTTGGGAACTGAGGGAAACCACTTTTCCAACTGGCCAAATTTTACTGGCAATTAAGTCCATATCCTCCATTGACATCTTTGTTTCTTGAAGGAAAACAAGATGTGGATGATTTATCTGAATCATTCTTCTAATTTCATTTTGTTTTGAAAGACTCCCTTTGAGTCCTCTAATATTCCAAGTGATGATCTTCATTAATACCATGGCTAAAAATGTTGGGAAGGGCATTAATCTTACCTTCCTCTACAAGCTTTTCACCTTCTTTTACCATATGATATTGATTGGTCTTGCGACCTACTTTTTGATTAGAATCCATCTTCAATTTTTTTTCCCTGTTTCTTGACTTATTCCAATTGAATCCGAGATGGCTTCTAACCTTGAAGAATGCTCATACACAGCCAAAATTTTACTAGATGGTTCAATGGAGTCTATATTGGGACTTGCATTATTTGAAGTTTTGACATTTGAAATATTGTTTTTCTTGTGTAAATTTTCTCCTTTTTTTTTTGTTGAAAACCTTTGATTTGTTGGTTTGTCTCCCGAGTTCTTTCCTTCATATTTAAATTGTGTTTCTAAGATTTTAGTTTCCATTATTTCCTCTTCCTCACTTGGGACATCATTTGTGGAAAGGATTTCAAACATATTAGCAAATGACTTTGATTGATCCTTCATATACTGGTTTTTTCTCGAGTGTTCTTCTTCTTAGGTATTTGGAAACTCGCTGAGTTTATATCTTCTTTATTTTGATTGAGAATTTTATTTGGGCAAGCACTTGCCAAATGACCATATTCATGGCAAATTCTACAATGAAAAGGAATGTTCTCATAGTCCACTACTTGCTCCCAAGTGTCTTCCCCAAATTGTAATGTGATCTTTTTAGGTAGGGGTTTGTCAAAATCCATTAAAACACAAATTCGAGCATAAATAATATGTTCAAAATTTTGAGTACAATCAGCAATCATCATAAAAGTTCCTAAAGAGTTTCCAATTGAAGAAAAAATAGTAGGATTCCAAAATTCAATAGGGAGGCCAAAGAGTCTAACCCACACGGGAGCTATAGAAGGCATCTCTTCTTCGGCTTTAAATTTAGTATGCCAGGGCTTCATGAAAAGCCCCGCCCTTCCAAAAAACCAAGGACCCCCTTGAAAAGTTTTCTCTCTATCTTCATTGTTAGCAAATAAAACAAGAAAATAACCATTTGGATAAATAGAGATTTGTAACTCACCTTTAGTTTTCCAGCTTTTTGCAGCCTAGACTTTGAAAGCAGATAGACTTGAACGAAAACCCACGAACCGACAAATTAGTCCTCTTTTTTCCAAATCTTCAATGCCAGTCTGAATGTTACCCATATCAAGCTTAACAATAGGAGTTCCATTTTCCTGGGATCAATCTTAGGCATTCTTAGAGGTTTATGAGAAGCCCTAATATTGATATTAGCATTGGGCTGAGGCTGTCCACCACGAAGGGCATCCCTAAAATTCATTTTTGGGACCGAGTCTTCAAAATTCTTACCCTTGATAGGGGTTTTCATAGTAGAATTATTTTGTGGGTGCACCTTAGCACCAGATTCACTTGAGATATGAGCCATTTTTTGATCAACTACTTGAAACTTATTTCGTGGTCTCTTTAATCCTTGCCCTAGACGCCGTGGAAAGGTATGGTTTTCACTTTTCTTTTGTGCAGCAAATTGGAAGCCGTTGTCACTCAAGTTCATAGTATGATCTGTTGAAAGACAAATTTCTAACCCATATTGTATCCCCTGCAACATTTCCTGCTAAAATATTGAGCATAAACCACAAAAATATTGGTCGCTAGGGCCCGAAGGCCCTAAAAACCAACCTCTGGAGCTGCTTGCACTCAACCCAGATGAAACCCTCGCATAGCCGCTTGCCAAATATATCGTTCACACATAGGGATGCGCTAGGATCTGTGTTGCTCCAAATGATATGAAAATTGGTGGAGACGTTCTAGGGTTTTTCAGGCATCTACCCTCAAAATTTTAGCTCAATCCGAGTTCGGATGAGTGAGATATGGCCGAAACGAGTTCGGTAGTTTGGGCAGTCCTACGAAAAACGTCTTTTTTTTTTCTCTTAAATCTAATATTGGTTTTGCTTTTTAATAATGGGTAGGGTGTTTTTATTTCTTATTGGATTAATACCCAGTTTCAACTTGAATTTTTGGTGTTATTCCTTTAATATTCAATCACATAAAAACAAATTTTCATATAGCATAATCATTGAAACTTCTTCTTTGTATAATCATATAACTAAAATATTTATGATGCTTAACAAATACATCTAGATAATATCAAAAGAATCAAATTATAACACACATAATCACATTAAATTAATGAAGGATTCAAGCCATCAACTTATTCAAATAACATATACACATTTATTATTTCTTACTTCAGATAGAAATAATTAGTAAACATATTGAATTGCTCTTTTTTTAATTCTATTATCAAGCACATGATTTAAAAAATACCAAGTCATGATCATGTCTTTCATGAAGGTCTATACATATTTTTATCTAAAATATTGGTATGTTTTTATTTTCTTTTGGCAATCTATACATTTATCGATTGAACTGTCTACTATCTTAAAGTCTGTATAGAGCTAAGAGTCTTCCTATTTTTTTAAGAATATAATTTGAACATTCCTTAACTTCATTTAAAATTTTAGTACAAATAAAACATTTGACTCTCTAACATAACTTTGTTCTATTCAAACATCATTTCAAACCGTCATATTTCATGTTTTATCATCATTCTAAAATAGAATAGCACACGAATCAATCTTGCAATTTCGTAAGAAGGTTTCTTTGGTATTTCAAATAATTAAAATACAATTTGTGATATGCTATAGAAACCATAAGTGAACTTCTCATGTGACTTTCCTAAATTTGGAAGTATAAATTTTGCATTTTCAGTTTCAACAAGATAATACATTAATACATTTCAATTTCCCTCACTTCAAAAGATAAAATAATAGCTAATTTAGGCTTACAAGTACTTCCATATAGTTTGCTAGAGTTTACATTAAATTTATATGAGCCAATTGCCATTTATTATGGAAACGACTATGATGTCGTAGCTTCGTGTATAGTTTATAACTCGGCAACTCCACCATTACCTTCAATGAACCACCCATTCAAACCACCCACTCAGGAGAAATACAAGATTTTCAAGGTGAGAGTATGGGATCAGCTTGGCCATTTTATGCATCTAAATGCAAACAACATTCATGCAAAGCAAGCCTATACTATAGAAATCATCTCATATTTATATATCGTTTCACACTCTTCCATAGCATCCAAGCTTAAATCTCACTTAAGGATTAAGTAAGAATTTCCTTCTCATGCAATTCATAAGGCATGTAAAATATTGAACTCTTTCTAATTTTTTAATTCCTTCTCATTCCATACATAGAACATACAATATTTTAAATCTCCGAGTATGCAAGACATCAAACACACAACATGCAATTTTCCAACTACTTTCAATATAAATAAAAGGTTTTCCACTCTTGCATTACTCAGACGTGCAATTCGTCGAGCTCACCTCGGTTTTCAATAAATAATCCTTGCACATGCAATACACAGACATGCACATTATCAAGCTCATTTCAGATTTTGAAACAAAAATTACTCAATTTTGTAAAACACAAGGCGTGTAGGTTATTGAGCTTCTTCACGAGTTCAAATTAAATATTTCTCACTTATGTAATACACATGGCATGCATATTTTAAATATCTTTTTGAATTCAAATAAAAGGAGTTTCCCCATGCATGTAGTATATACGCATAAAGATTATAGCAACATTTCAAATTTATTAATAATATCCTCTCATGTAAGCCTTTCAGCTATTAAGGCTATCTCTAAAAATTCTAGACTCATCAATTCATTGATACTGAGTATAATGTTTTCCAGAATTGACCTTATATCATCATGAGGGAGTTTCTCAAGCTTACGAGTTTCAATTGTGGCAATACAGCAATGATTTATCATTTTAACAGACAACAAAGAAAACATACATTCTAACAAATGCAGAACATAACACACATGAGGCATTTATTTTTTTAAACCAGAAGAAATCAAGTGTCTACTTGGTTACACCGCACTTCCCACCGACTACTTCTCCTACAACTAAATTACTCCAACGTCGCTCTCTCCGTTCAGCACCCTTCCTCCAACGTTCTACGCATACCGCCCATATCCAACCACTCCTTTCCTTAATGCTCGAAGGTGACATGCATCCACTTTGCTTCATTATTATTAAAAGAAACTTCCTCCACTATCCAAAGGTGGCGTCTCACATAGTTTGTTTTGCCAGATCATTTTCTCCATACATAGACAAAAATATATATATATATTTTATTTTTCTCCTTCTTCAAATGGAAATAAAACAAAGTGGTCTTAGTGGTTTTAATCATCATAACACTTATTTACTTCATATATGCCTATTAATATGTTTATATTATTAATTTACTCCATATAAACAACTATCAAAAGAAATCCTTATTATATATATTCTTAAATTGCACATTATTTAAATTATGTTTTATCTATATATTTTATATATATATATATATATATTATTTTGCAATACATAAGTTTCTTCCAACAAAGACAAACAAATAACAAATCTATATTTTTTTCTTTTTTTTTCTTTATATTTTTCCATTTAATAACTTAACATTGACTTTGCACAACAAGGAGCACACATGAAATGCACACAACATCCGATAATAAGTAAGAAATGCAATAGCAACCTTGTATGAAATGCAATCACACACATGCTCCAATGCATCAACAGTCAGAATGATTCATATGCAAATCCTACGATGGACTTCCATGTATCCACTAGCCAAGGTGAAATGAAGCACAACATCATATCCCACCTATCTGACACCTTTCAACCTTAGTCTTCGTCAGGGGTGGTTACTCTCTTCCGCCTCCATGCGTAAACCTATGCTTGCATCACAAAACTCAATGCAACATCACATTCTTCCAAATAAAAATATATCAAGCAATAGGGATGTGACATACTCCCCCTCTAAGAATTAACACAGTCCCTGTGTTAACAAGAACACATAAATACAGATATTCACAACATCTGTCACATATATATATATATATATATATGTGTAATATAAAAAATTACACAATAGTCACATATGCCCTATTAAGTCTCAGCATGCCAACACAACAATATATACAGCTCAATACATATAGTAAATTGTCTTTTGGTTAACAATTTTCAAATAAGTATGGAAATTGGTTTCTCATGTCTACAACATTTTCCCAGGTGGTATTTTTCTTAGAGTAGTGGTCCCACTAAACCCTACACTGCTCCACAGTTCTTTTCCTCAAGTGTTTAGTTTTGAACCCCAACATTTTAACTGGTCCAACCTCGATGAGCTATGGATCCGATGTCTGCAAATGTGACACATCCAAAACATGTGATGGGTCAACAACATATTTGAGAAGGAGAGACACATGGAAAACACTATGGATTTTGGACATATTTGGTGGTAAAGCAAGTTTGTAGGTAACAAGACTAATCTTGTCAACAATGTCAAAAGGACCAAAAAATATGAAACTTAATTTGGTGGATTTGATTGAAATTTTGGTTGGTTTTACTCTAAGAAATACTTTACTCCATATAGCAAATTCTTGGGGGGTTCTTTTCAAGTTTGCATAACTCTTCTGGTGAACAACAGCTTCACGAAGTCACTGACAAATTTTTTTAAGTTGGATCTCCATATTTTTAATAGCTTTAGGACTGATCACCTCTCGATCGTCCAAATTATCCCACGTTAAAGGTGTCTTGCACCTATGCCCATATAGAGCCTCAAAAGGGGTGATGCCCAATATGGTATGCTAGCTATTATTATAAGCAAATTCTACCAGGAAGATATAGTCTTCCCATTTATTCTAGTGATCCATGAAATACATGTGCAACATGTCTTCTAGCACTTGATTGACCCTATCGGTCTATCCATATGTCTCAGGATGATAAGCGATGCTGATATTGAGCTTTGTTCCCCAAGCTCGGTGTAAATATTACCAAAAATTAGAGGTAAATCTCGAGTCTCTATCCGAGATAATTATTTTAGGAAAGCCATGTAATATTACAATTTCATGAGCAAATTTTTGTGCTATGGCTGATGCATCATCACGTATGCTACCTGGTATAAAATGCGCTACTTTAGTTAACTTATCCACCACAAAAAATATTACATCATGCTAAAATCATATCTTAGGAAGACCAACAATAAAATCCATAGATATTACTTACCATTTTTGCTCTGGCACATCGAACAGATGCATTTGTCCTCTAGGATGTTGATGCTCTATCTTAACCTTTTGATATTCCAAACATTTAGCAACAAATTGTACTACATCCTTTTTCATTCCAGGCCAAAAATAGTTTTTTTCAAAGTTTCTTTCATTTTAATTACCCTAGGATGAGCAAAATATGGTGGATAATGAGCTTCTTGTAGGATAGCTCTTATTAGTCCTTCATCATGAGGTACTATAACTCTGTTATGAAAGTATACCAGGTTTTTCTTAATATTATAATATTTTGTCATTTTGGTTCTCGCCCAACCTTATTGCGACATTGATTGTAAAACTCATCACTCTTTTACTTTTCTTTGATCTATTCCACTAGATCATACTGCCATTTTGTAATTGCTGCTATATGCCTTCTTCTGTTGAGAGCATCTACCAATTTATTCTCTTTCCCTTTGATATATTTAATACCAAAGTCATATTCAGCCAGCAACTCCATCCATATTTGTTTTCTGGCATTCAACATTGGTTGAGTAAAAATATATTTCAACCTCTGATGATTAGTTTTAAGCTCAAAGTGCTTTCCTAACAAATAATATCTCCATATATTAAGAGCATGAACCACTGCTGCTAGCTCTAAATCATGGGTAGCATAGTTTATTTCATGTCTCTTCAGTTTCCTAGACTCATATTCTATTACAGCCTCATCTTGTATCAACACACCACCCAATCCTTCCAATGAAACATCAGTACAAACAGTGACTAATTTTCTTGGGTCAGCTATTTTTAGTATAGGTGCAATTGTTAACTTTTCCTTAAGAATTCTGAAGGCTTATTCACACTAAGCCATCCACCTAAAACCTTTCCCTTTTCTTTTCAAATTAGTGATAAGAGATGCAATCTTCGAAAACCCTTTAACAAATCATCAATAATAACCAACCATTCCCATAAAATTTCTCACTTCTAACACATTGGTTGGGGCTGGCCAATCCACTATAGATTCAATTGTTTTAGGATCTACATATATTCTATTGGATGATACAATATGTCCCAAATATTTATCTTGTGATGTATAGAACTCATATTTAGACAATTTTCCATACAATTGATTTTTCTTGAGAATTTCCAACACTATTCTCATATGTTGATCATGTTCTTCTCTACTTTGAGAGTAAATCAAGATATCATCCAGAAATATTAACACAAATTTGTCTAATTATTCTCGAAATACACTATTCATAAAATTTATAAATACAGTTGGTGCATTTGTTAACCCAAATGGTAATACTGTGAACTCATAATGTCCATATCGAGTTCTAAAAGTAGTCTTATAGGTATCCTCCTCTCTGATTCTCAACTGGTGATATCCTGACCTTAGGTCAATATTTGAATAGATTGTAGCTCCTTTAAATTGATCAAATAGATCATCAATTCTGGGCAAGGGATACTTGTTCTTAACTATCATCTTGTTGAGCATTCTATAATCAATGCATAGTCTCAAAGATCCATATTTCTTTTTAACAAATAGTATTAGTGCTCCCCAAGGCAAAACACTAGGTTTAATGTGCCCTTTCTCTAAAAAGTCTTGTAGTTGTGTCTTAAGTTATTGCTATTCAATAGGTGTCATACGGTAAGGATTTTGAACTACTGGAGTTGCTCTTGGCATAAGCTCGATTGAGAAATCAAATTCTCTTTTTGGAGGTAGCCCAGGTAAATCTTCAGGAAAAACATCCATATATTCATTTAGAACTGGGTATTACTGAAATAACGTAGAGCTGGAATTAGTTTCCTTCCTTTTTGTTCAATTTAACCACATATAGTTTACATCCTTTCCTCCAAGATCTTTTCATTTGCATGGAAGTCATCAAATGAGGCTCAAAGAATGTTCGATTGCAGTGGATACGAATTTTCCGGTTTACATCATCCGTATAGTCCAACCATATTTCCTCAAAATTCAAAAGGGCCTTATGAGATTTAAGCTAGTCCACTCCTAGGACAATTTCAAATGCATGTAAAGGAGCCACATATAGATTCCAATTAATTTTTCCTTGAGGTAATTCTATTTGGGGGTCAAATAGACAGTGGTTAACTAAGTAAGTTTATCCCGAGCCATACTCAACTTGCCACCCATTTGCCATAACCCCAGGTTTAACTGTTATGTCTCTCAATATTATATTGAAGATGAAGCTATCTGTAGCACCACTATAAATTAAAATTTGAACATCTCTTTTGCCTAGTTTTCCTTTAATTAAAAATGGAGTAGCTTATCCCAAAATATTAGGGTTACCTATGGTAGCAAAAATTCTATGCGATGCTTCCTCCATGGAATTCGTACGATAAAATATGGTAGGGCATTTTCTGGCATAATGGTCTAGTTCTCTAAATATTAAAGCATGTGTTTGGTCCATTGTTATTTTGTTTATCACTTTTCTTATTTTGATTACCATTTTTACCCTATTCTCTATTATTGTTTTTCTTTTCCTAGAAATTTCTTCGATCTGGCTGCCCTCTGTTCCCCTAGAATTTACCCTTGCTTATGTTATCATTTATGTTACGCCCTCCATATCTAAATTTCTTATACTTATATTTACCTCTATTTTTCTTGGGATACCTTCTTTTCTTGGAATTTTCTTTCTTGACTTGTTGATAGTAGGCCTTTACCTCTTTTTGGCTTGACTCTTCATATCGGGCAGCATCATAGGTAACTGACAGTGTTTGAGGTTATTTTCTTCCCATTGGTTGACTATATTTTGGGTGTAACCCCATAACAAACTTATAATCTTTGAACTTCTCCTGCCCATCAAATTTTGGGGCATACTTTAGAAGTTGCACAAACCTCTGGTAATACTCAATTACCGTCATATTACCTTGTTGTAAGTTGGTAAATTCTCCATGTTTCTCAATATAGAATTGTTCAATAAGAAAGTGATTCTTAAACTCTCTCTCAAATTCTTCCCAAGGTATATCAACCACTTCCTTCTGAGTAATTTTCTTGTACATGGTCCACCAATCTCTTGTAGGACCTTCTAAATGAGCCACTGCCCATGTAGTTTTAGATTCAGAACAAAGAGGTTGGATCACAAAATATCCTTCGACGTCATTTAGGCAATTGACAGTGGTTTCACCATCACCTCTTCTATCAAACTTGGATACATCCAATTTCTTGATTTCATTTTTCAATTCTTCACCCACTTTTCTCCTTGAGGAACCCTCTGGAAATTCACTTACATTTTTAGCTCCCCTTCTATTAGTCAAATTCTCAATGACTTTTTGTTGTTGGATGATTAATTCTTGATTTTGGGCCATTTGTGCTCTTTGTTGATCCATATACTCACTCATTTGAGCTTTTTCTATTTACATTTTTTCATTCTATTCATTTAGTTGCCCCTACATCATCTAAATTATTTGAGTCATATTTTCATCATTCTGTGTAGCTCTCGCAGCTACAGGCTCTTTCTCTATTATGACCACTCGTCATGGTATATTGGTAGCTTACACCCTTTCAGACTCCCTCATGAGTCTTCTTCTTGTTCCTACTTGTGGAACTTTTGTTTCAGACTCCCTCGTGAGTCTTCTTGTTCCCACTCATGGAACTTCTACATTTTCCTCTTGTAGATATTCATTGGTCCTCCGTGAGGTACCTGTCATACCTGCATCAAAAGAGTTATGTAAGATCATTTTTTAATGCACATTAGCTAAGGTTCACAACCTAGGCTCTACCAACTATAGCAACCTGGTATACTCACAGGTTGTCAAACACACAAACACAAAATTTTGATTGAGAGCATAATTAAAAAAATTATAATTGCTATTTACCCCAACTAAATATTTGTACAAAGCATAAATTTATGACACTTCAAGATTTATCACCACTGTAGCTGGCGTCTTAAGTGCTCGGGACCGGCCATTTTCCCATAATACATTGCCCTAAATAGAACTTTTTCCCCTTTTGTGGGTATTTTAGTTCTTGGCTTGGGGTTTTTCCTTCTAGGGCCCATAACACTTGGAAGGGAGGATGCCTTAACTCCCCTATTCTAAAGTAATATAGATAAGGATTCGCAATCCCACTCATTCCCTTATGAGTCCACCAACCCATTCCTTAAATAGGTTATCTCTTTAGGAACTAGCGTATTTATGCCTGTGACTGACCATTGACTTTCTACTAAAGTTTAGTCAGGGTTCACTATCGCATGGCTTCTGAACCATATTACTCAGTTCTAGATTCGATTGATGGTAATGTTGCCCATCCCATCTACCGTTGGACTTTCTAACCTCATATACCAACTCTCTGGTTATGAGTCTAGTTGGAAATTCCACAATTGAAGCAGGTTGTGAGAATCCCCATGTACATCCATGTGTTCCAGAGACAATGTCCCATACCATCATCTCTTGCTCTCATCAGTGTGGAACCTCTAGTTCAATCACTTGGCTAAATATCAAAACACATATACCCGATTTCCACCACCGTAGGCCACCGGAGTTGGGATAGTGCTATCCTTCTCGATAAGCACTTCTTATTAGTATACATATTCACGGTTGCCACCACCGCCACCGGAATCAGGTTGGTGCTATCCTCCTCGATAAGGACTAGCTCTCAAATGAAGTCTAATTCATATTGACTTCACTAAAACTCTTTTGTTTTCTCTGGAAAAGGTTTTATTATGAGCTTAATACGCAGTTTATGCTTGAATTTTTTGATGATATTCCTTTAATATTCAATCACAAAAATACAAGTTTTCATATAGCATAATCATTGAAACTTCTTATTTGTACAATCATATAACTAGAAGATTTATGATACTTAACAAATACATCTAGATAATATCAAAACAATCAAATTATAACACACATAATCACATAAATTAACGAAGGAGTCAAGTCATCAACTTATTAAAAGAACATATACACATTTACTATTTCTTACTTCAGATAGAAATAATCAGTAAACATATCGAATTGCTCTTTTTTTAATTCTATTATCAAGCACATGATTTAACAAATACCAAGTCATGGTCATGTCTTTCATGAAGGTCTATACATATTTTTATCCAAAATATTGGTATATTTTTATTTTCTTTTGGCAATCTATACATTTATCGATTGAACTGTCTACTATCTTAAAGTCTGTATAGAGCTAAGAGTCTTCCTTTTTTTTTTAAGAACATAATTTGAACATTCCTTAACTTCCTTTAAAATTTTAGTATAAATAAAAAATTTGACTCTCTAACATAACTTCATTCTATTCAAACATCATTTCAAACCATCATATTTCATGTTTTATCATCATTCTAAAATAGAATAGCACATGAATCAATCATGCAATTTCTTAAGAAGGTTTCTTTGGTATTTCAAATAATTAAAATACAATTCGTGATATGCTATAGAAACCATAAGTGAACTTCTCATGTGACTTTCCTAAATTTGGAAGTATAAATTTTGCATTTTTTAGTTTCAATAGGATAATACGTTAATACATTTTAGTTTCCCTCACTTCGGAAGATAAAATAATAGCTAATTTAGGCTTACAAGTACTTCCATATAGTTTTCTAGAGTTTACATTGAATTTATATGAGCCAATTGCCATTTATTCTGGAAACGACTATGATGTCGTGGCTTCGTGTATAGTTTATAACTCAACAACTCCACCATTGCCTTCAGTGAACCACCCGTTCAGACCACCCGCTCAGGAGAAAGACAAGAGTTTCAAGGTGAGAGTATGGGATCAGCTTGGCCATTTTATGCATCTAAATGCAAACAACATTCATGCAAATCAAGCCTATACTATAGAAATCATCCCATATTTATATATGGTTTCACACTCTCACAGAGCATGCAAGCTTAAATCTCATATCAGGATTAAGTAAGAATTTTCTTCTCATGCAATTCACAAGGCATGTAAAATATCAAACTCTTTCTAATTTTTTAATTCCTTCTCATTCCATACACAGATCATACAAGATTTTAAATCTCCGAGTATGCAAGACATCAAACACACAGGATGCAAGTTTCCAACTACTTTCAATATAAATAAAAGGTTTTCCACTCTTGCATTACTCAGACGTGCAATTCGTCGAGCTCACCTCGGTTTTCAATAAATAATACTTGCACATGCAACACACAGGCATGCACATTATCAAGCTCATTTCAGATTTTGAAACAAAGATTACTCAATTTTGTAAAACACAAGGCATGCAGGTTATTGAGCTTCTTCACAAGTTCAAATTAAATATTTCTCACTTATGTAATACACAGGGCATGCATATTTTAAATCTCTTTTTGAATTTAAATAAAAGGAGTTTCCTCATGCATGTAGTATACATGCATACGTATTATAGCAACATTTCAAATTTGTTAATAATATCCTCTCATGTAAGCCTTTCAGCTATTAAGGCTATCTCTAAAAATTCTAGACTCATCAATTCATTGATACTTGAGTATAATGTTTTCCAGAATTGACCTTATATCATCATGAGGGAGTTTCTCAAGCTTATGAGTTTCAATTGCGGCAACACGACAGTGATTTATCATTTTAACAGACAACAAAGAAAACATACATTCCAACAAATGCAGCATAGGAACATAACACACATGAGGCATTTGTTTTTTTTTTAACTAGAACTCAAGTGTCTACTTGGTTACACTGCGCTTCCAACCGACTGCTTCTCCTACAACTAAATTACTCCAACGTCGCTCTCTCTGTTCAGCACCCTTCCTCCAATGTTCTACGCATATCGCCCATATCCAATCACTCCTTTCCTTAATGCTCGAAGGTGACATGCATCCACTTTGCTTCATTATTATTAAAAGAAACTTCCTCCACTATCCAAAGGTGATGTCTCACATAGTTTGTTTTGCCAGATCATTTTCTCCATACACGAAATATATATATATTTTTTTATATATTTTTATTTTTTTTTTTTTTTTTTTTTTTTTTATTTTTTATTTTTCTCCTTCTTCAAATGGAAAGAAAACAAAGTGGTCTTAGTGGTTGTAATCATCATAACACTTACTAACTTCGTAGATGCCTATTCATATGTTTATATTATTAGTTTACTCCATATAAACAACTATCAAAATAAATCCTTATTATATATATTCTTAAATTGCACATTATTTAAATTATGTTTCATTTATTTTTTTTATATATATAGTCCAAAAAAAATATATATATATATATATATATATATATATATATATATACATATATATATATATATATATATATATATATATATATTTTGCAATACATAAGTTTCTTCCAACAAAGACAAACAAATAACAAATCTATATTTATTTTCTTTTTTTCTTTATATTTTTCCATTTAATAACTTAACATTGATTTTGCACACAACAAGGAGCACACATGAAATGAACACAGCATCCGATAATAATTAAGAAATGCAATAGCAACCTTGTACGAAATGCAATCACACACATGCTCCAATGCATCAACAATCAGAATGATTCATATGCAAATCCTACGGTGGACTTCCATGTATCCACTGGCCAAGGTGCAATGAAGCACAACATCATATCCCACCTACCTGACGCCTTTCAACCTCAGTATCCATCAGGGGTGGTTACTCTCTTCCACCTCCACGCATAAACCTATGCCTACATCACAAAACTCAACGCAGCATCACATTCTTCCAAATAAAAATATATCAAGCAGCAAGGATGTGACATACTCCCCCTCTAAGAATTAACATAGTCCCTATGTTAACTAGAATACATAAATGCAGATATCCACAATATTTGTCATATATATATATATATATATATATATATAATATAAAAAATTACACAATAGTCACATATTCCCTATTAAGTCTCAGCATGCCAACAAAACAATATATACAACTCAATACATATAGCAAATTATCTTTTGGTTAACAATTTTCAAATAAGTATGAAAATTGGTTTCTCATTTCTACAACATTTTCCCAGGTGGCATTTTTATCAGAGTAGTGGTCCCATTGAACCCTACACTGCTCCATAGTTCTTTTCCTCAAGTGTTTAGTTTTGAACCCCAAAATTTTAATTGGTCGAACCTCGATGAGTTGTGGGTCCGACGTATGCAAATGTGACACATCCAAAATATGTGATGGGTTAGCAACATATTTATGAAGGAGAGACACATGGAAAACACTATGTATTTTGGATATATTTGGTGGTAAAGCAAGTTTGTAGGCAACAAGACTAATCTTGTAAACAATATCAAAAGGACCAACAAATTTGGAACTTAATTTGGTGGATTTGATTGAACTTTTGGTCGGTTTGACTCTAAGAAAGACTTTATCATCTACAACAAATTCTTGGGGGGTTCTTTTCAAGTCTGCATAACTCTTCTGGAGATCAAAAACTTCATGAAGTTGCTGATGAATTTCTTTAAGTTGGATCTCCATATTTTTAATAGGTTTAGGTACAATCGCCTCTCGATCATCCAAATTATCCCACGTTAAAGTTGTCCTGCACCTACACCCATATAGAGCCTCAAAAGGGACCATGCCCAACGTGGTATGGTAGCTATTATTATAAGAAAATTCTACCAGGAAGGGATAGTCTTCCCATTTATTTTGGTGATCCATGCAATACATGCGTAGCATATCTTCTAGAACCTAATTGACCCTCTCAGTTTTTACATCCATCTCAAGATGATAAGCGGTGCTAATATTGAGCTTTGTTCCCCAATATCGGTGCAAAGCTTGCCAAAAATCAGAGGTAAATCTTGAGTCTCTATCCAATATAATTATTTTAGGAAAGCCATGTAATCTTACAATTTCATGAGAAAATTTTTGCGCTATGGTTGATGCATCATCACGTATGCTACCTGGTATAAAATGCGCTACTTTAGTTAACTTATCCACCACAACAAATATTACATCATGCTGAAATCGTATCTCAGGAAGGCCAACAATAAAATCCATAGATATTACTTGTCATTTTTGCTCTGGCACATCGAACAGATGCAGTTGTCCTCCAGGATTTTGTTGCTCTACCTTAAAATTTTGATATTCCAAACATTTAGTGACAAATTATACTACATCCTTTTTCATTCCAAACCAAAAATAGTCCTTTTTCAAAGTTTCTTTCATTTTAATTACCCCTGGATGAGCAGAATATGGTGGATAATGAGCTTCTTGTAGGATAGCTCTTCTTAGTCCCTCATCATTAGGTACTATAACTTTTTTACGAAAGTATACCAGTTTTTTCTTAGTATTATAATCTTGTGTCATTCTGGTTCTCGCCCAACCTTATTGTGACATTGATTGCAAAACTCATCACTCTTTTGCTTTTCTTTGATCTGTTCCACTAGATCATACTGGCATTTTGTAATTGATGCTATATGCCTTCTTCTGCTAAGAGCATATGCCAATTTATTCTCTTTCCCTTTGATATATTCAATACCAAAGTCATATTCAACCAGAAACTCCATCCATCTTCATTGTTTGGCATTCAACAAAGGTTGAATAAAAATATATTTCAAGCTCTGATGATCGATTTTAAGCTCAAAGGGCTTTCCTAACAAATAATGTCTCCATTTCTTAAGAGCATGAACCACTACTTCTAGCTCTAAATCATGGGTAGCATATTTTATTTCATGTCTCTTGAGTTTCCTACACTCATATGCTATTACAGCCTCATCTTGCATCAACACACCACCCAATCCTTCCAATGAAGCATCAGTACAAATTGTGAATAATTTGCTTGGGTCAGCTATTTTCAGTATAGGTGCAGTTGTTAACTTTTCCTTAAGAATTTTGAAGGCTTCTTCACACTAAGTTGTCCACCTAAAACCTTTCCCTTTTCTTTACAAATTAGTGATAGGATATGCAATCTTCGAAAACCCTTTAACAAATCACCGATAATAACCAACCATTCCCATAAAACTTCTCACTTTTGACATATTGGTTGGGGTTGGCCAATCCATTATAGCTTCAATTTTTTAGGATCTCTATTTATTCCATTGGCTGATACAATATGTCCCAAATACTAAACTTGTGATGTATAGAACTCACATTTGGACAATTTGCCATACAATTGATTTTTCCTAAGAATTTCCAACACTATTCTCATGTGTTGATCATGTTCTTCTCTACTTTGAGAGTAAAACAAGATATCATCCAAAAATATTAACACAAATTTGTCTAACTATTCTCGAAATACACTATTCATCAAATTCATAAATATATCTAGTGCATTTGTTAACCCAAATGGTAATACTGTGAACTCATAATGTCCATATCAAGTTCTAAAAGTAGTCTTATAGATATCCTCCTCTCTGATTCTCAATTGGTGATATCCTGACCTTAGGTCAATATTTGAATAGATTGTAGCTCCTTTCATTTGATCAAACAGATCATCAATTCTGTGCAAGGGATACTTGTTCTTAACTATCATCTTGTTGAGCATTCTATAATCACTGCATAGTCTCAAAGATCCATCCTTATTTTTAACAAACAGTACTGGTGCTCCCCAAGGTGAAACACTAGGTTTAATGTACCCTTTATCTAACAAGTCTTGTAGTTGTGTCTTAAGTTCTTGCAATTCAAGAGGTGTCATACGATAAGGAGTTCGAACTACTGGATTTATTCCTGGCATAAGATCGATTGAGAAATCAAATTATCTTTTTGGGGGTAGCCTAGGTAAATCTTCAAGAAAAACATTTCTATATTCATTTAGCATTGGGTATTGCTGAAATAACGTAGAGCTGGAATCAGTTTCCTTATTTTTATTCAATTTAACCACATATATTTTACATCCTTTCCTCCAAGCTCTTTTGATCTGCATGGCGGTCATCAAATGAGGCTCAAATAATGTTCAATTGCAGTGGATACGGATTCTTTGAGTTTACATCATCTGTATAGTCCAACCATATTTCCTCAAAATTCAAAAGGGCCTTATGAGCTTTAAGCTAGTCTACTCCTACGACAATTTCAAATGCATGTAAAGGAGCCACATACAGATGCCAATTGATTTTTCCTTGAGGTAATTCTATTTGGGGGTCAAATAGACAGTGGTTAACTAAGTAAGTTTATCCCGAGCCATACTCAACTTGCCACCCATTTGTCATAACCCTAGGTTTAACTGTTATGTCTCTCAATATTCTATTGGAGATGAAGCTGTTTGGAGTACCACTATCAATTATTTGAACATCTCTTCCTAGTTTTCCTTTAATAAAAAATGGAGTAGCTTGTCTCAAAATATTAGGGTTACCTATGGCAACAAAAATTCTATGCGGTGCTTCCTCCATGGAATTCCTACGATCATCTCTGTTAGGGCATTGTATGTCATAATGGTCTAGTGCTACACATATAAAGCATGTGTTTGGTCCATCATTCTTTTTTTTATCACTTTCCTTATTCTGATTACCATTTTTACCCTATTCTCTATTATTGTTTTTTTCCTAGAAATTCCTTCGATCTGGCTACCCTTTATTCCCATGGAATTTACCCTTGCTTCTGTTATCATTTATGTTATGTTCTCCATCTCTAAATTTCTTATACTGATCTTTACCTCCATTTTTCTTGGGATACCTTCTTTTCTTAGAATTTTCTTTCTCGACTTGTTGATAGTAGGCCTTTACCTCTTTTTGGCTTGACTTTTCATATTGGGTAGCATCATAGGCAACTGACAGTGTTTGAGGTACTTTTCTTCCCATCGGTTGACTATATTTTGGGTGTAACCCCATAACAAACTTATGAGCTTTGAACTTTTCCTGCCCATCAAATTCTAGGGCATACTTTAGAAGTTGCACAAACCTCTGGTAATACTCAATTACCATCATATTACCTTGTCGTAAGTTGGTAAATTCTCCATGTTTCTCAATATAGAATTGTTTAGTAAGAAAGCAATTCTTTAGAACTCTCTCTCAAATTCTTCCCAAGGTATATCTGTCGCTTCCTTCTGAGTAATTTTCTTGTACGTGGTCCACCAGTATCTTGTGTGTTTTTTATTATGCTCCATGTATATATATATCTTTGTTTTGAATCAAAAACTACATGGGTAGTGGCTCATTTAGTTGTTTAAACACACAACATAAAATTTCGATGAGAGCATAATAAAAAAATTTAACATTTTTACTGTATACCCAACTTAATATTTGTACTAGGCATAAAAGTAACACACTTCAAGATTTATCACCACTGCAGCTGGTGTCTTAAGTGCTTGGGACCAGCCAACTTCCCATAATATATTGCCATAAATAGAACTTTACCCCTTTCATGGGTATCTTTAGTTCTTGGCATGGGGTTTTTCCTTACAGGGCCCATATCACCTGGAAGGATGGACGCCTTAACTCCCCTGTTCCAAATTAAGATAAGGATTCACAATCCCACTCATGACCATGAGAGTCCACTGACCCATACACATTTTAGATAATCACTTTAGAACTGGCATGTTTATGCCTGTGACTGACCATTGACTTTCTACTAAAGTATAGTCAAGGTTCACCATCGCATGGCTTCTGAACCAGATTACTCAGTTCTAGCTTCGATTGATGGTAATGCTGCCCATCCCATCTACCGTTGGACTTTCCAACCTCATATACCAACTCTCTAGTTTTTGAGTCCTAGTTGGCAATTCCACAATTGAAGCAAGTAGTGAGAATCCCCACGTACCATCCATGTGTTCTAGAGACAATATCCCATACCATCATCTCTTACTCTCATCAACGTGGAACCTCTAGTTCAACTCTTGGCTGAATATTGGAACACATATACCCGATTGCCTACCACCGCTGGTCACCGGAGTTGGGTTAGTGTTATCCTCCTCGATAAGCACTTCATATTGGTATACATAATCACAGTTGCCACCACTGCTGGCTATCGGAGTTCAATTAGTGCTATCCTCCTCGATAAGCACTAGCTCTCATTGTAAGAATGAAGTCCATTTCATATTGACTTCTTCTATATATCTTTTGCTTTCTCTGGCAAAGTTTTCTTTTTGGCTTAATACTCAGTTTCAGCTTGAATTTTTGGTGTTATTCTTTTTTTTCCAATCACATAAACACAAATTTCCATATAGCATAAACATTGAAGCTTCTTCTTTGTACAATCATATAACTAGAAGATTTATGATGCTTAACAAATACATCTAGATAATATCAAAACAATCAAATTATAACACACATAATCACATAAATTAACGAAGGAGTCAAGTCATCAACTTATTAAAAGAACATATACACATTTACTATTTCTTTTCTTCAGATAGAATAAATCAGTAAACATATCGAATTGCTCTTTTTTTTAATTCTATTATCAAGCACATGATTTAACAAATACCAAGTCATGGTCATGTCTTTCATGAAGGTCTATACATATTTTTATCCAAAATATTGGTATATTTTTATTTTCTTTTGGCAATCTATACATTTATCGATTGAACTGTCTACTATCTTAAAGTCTGTATAGAGCTAAGAGTCTTCCTATTTTTTTTAAGAACATAATTCAAAATTTTATTATGTAAAACGAACATTCCTTAACTTCCTTTAAAATTTCAGTATAAATATATATTAAAAAACATTTGACTCTCTAACATAACTTCGTTCTATTCAAACATCATTTCAAACCGTCATATTTCATGTTTTTTCATCATTCTAAAATAGAATAGCACATGAATCAATATTGCAATTTTGTAAGAAGGTTTCTTTGGTATTTCAAATAATTAAAATACAATTTGTGATATGCTATAGAAACCATAAGTGAACTTCTCATGTGACTTTCCTAAATCTGGAAGTATAAATTTTGCATTTTTAGTTTCAATAGGATAATACGTTAATACATTTCAGTTTCCTTCACTTCGAAAGATAAAATAATAGCCAATTTAGGCTTACAAGTACTTCCATATAGTTTTCCAGAGTTTACATTGAATTTATATGAGCCAATTGCCATTTATTCTGGAAACGACTATGATGCCATGGCTTCGTGAATAGTTTATAACTCGGCAACTCCACCATTGCCTTCAGTGAACCACCCGTTCAGACCACTCGCTCAAGAGAAAGACAAGAGTTTAAAGGTGAGAGTATGGGATCAGCTTGGCCATTTTATGCATCTAAATGCAAACAACATTCATGCAAAGCATGCTTATGCTATAGAAAACATCTCAGATTTATATATGGTTTCACACTCTCACAGAGCATGCAAGCTTAAATCTCACTTCAGGATTAAGTAAGAATTTCCTTCTCATGCAATTCACAAGGCATGTAAAATATTGAACTCTTTCTAATTTTTAATTAAAGGTTCCTTCTCATTCCATACATAGAACATACAAGATTTTAAATCTCAAAGCATGCAAGACATCAAACACACAACATGCAAGTTTCCAACTCCTTTCAATATAAATAAAAGGTTTTCCACTCTTGCATTACTCAGACGTGCAATTCGTCGAGCTCACCTCGGTTTTCAATAAATAAACCTCACACATGCAACACACAGGCATGCACATTATCAAGCTCGTTTTAGATTTTGAAACAAAGATTACTCAATTTTGTAAAACACAAGGCATGCAGGTTATTGAGCTTCTTCACGAGTTCAAATTAAATATTTCTCACTTATGTAATACACAGGACATGCAGATTTTAAATCTCTTTTTGAATTTAAATAAAAGGAGTTTCCCACACATGCAGTATACAAGCATACAGATTATAGCAACATTTCAAATTTGTTAATAATCTCCTCTCATGTAATCTTTTCAGCTATTAAAGCTATCTCTAAAAATTTTAGACTCATCAATTCATTGATACTGAGTATAATGTTTTCCATAATTGACCATATATCGTCATGAGGGAGTTTCTCAAGCTTAAGAGTTTCAACTACGACAATACGACAACGATTTATCATTTTAACAGACAACAAAGAAAACATACATTCCAAAAAATGTAGCATAGGAACATAACACACGTGAAGCATTTTTTTTTAACTAGAACTCAAGTGTCTACTTGGTTACACCACGCTCCCAATCGACTACTTCTCCTACAACTGAATTACTCCAATGCCGCTCTCTCAGTTTAGCATCCTTCCTCCAACGTTCTACGCATACCGCCCATATCCAACCACTCCTTTCCTTAATGCTCAAAGGTGACATGCATCCATTTTGCTTCATTATTATTAAAAGAAACTTCCTCCACTATCCAAAGGTGACGTCTCACATAGTTTGTTTTTGCCAGATTATTTTCTCCATACATAGACAAATATATATATTTTTATTTTTCTCCTTCTTCAAATGGAAAGAAAACAAAGTGGTCTTAGTGGTTGTAATCATCATAACACTTACTGACTTCGTAGATGCCTATTCATATGTTAATATTATTATTTTACTCCATATAAACAACTATCAAAAGAAATCCTTATTATATATATATTCTTAAATTGCACATTATTTAAATTATGTTTTATTTATATATTGTATATATATATTCACATATATATATTATTTTGCAATACATAAGTTTCTTCCAACAAAGACAAACAAATAACAAATCTATATTTATTTTATTTTTTTTCTTTATATTTTTCCATTTAATAACTTAACATTGACTTTGCACAACAACAAGGAGCACACATGAAATGCACACAACATCCAATAATAAGTAAGAAATGCAATAGAAACCTTGTACGAAATGCAATCACACACATGCTCTAATGCATCAACATTCAGAATGATTCATATGCAAATCCTATGGTGGACTTCCATGTATCCACTGGCCAAGGTGCAATGAAGCACAACATCATATCCCACCTACCTAATGCCTTTCAACCTCAGTCTCCATCAGGGGTGGTTACTCTCTTACGCCTCCACGCGTAAACCTATTCCTGCATCACAAAACTCAACGCAACATCACATTCTTCCAAATAAAAAGATATCAAGCAGTAGGGATGTGACATACTCCCCCTCTAAGAATTAACACATTCTCTATGTTAACTAGAAAACATAAATACAAATATCCACAACATCTTTTATATATATATAATATCAAAAAATTACACAATAGTCACATATGCCCTATTAAGTCTCAACATGCCAACAAAACAATATATACAACTCAATACATATAGCAAATTATCTTTTGGTTAACAATTTTCAAATAAGTATGGAAATTGGTTTCTCATGTCTACAATATTTTCCTAGGTGGCATTTTTCTCAAAGTAGTGGTCCCACTGAACCCTACACTGCTCCATAGTTCTTTTCCTCAAGTGTTTAGTTTTGAACCCCAAAATTTTAACTGGTCAAACCTCGATGAGTTGTGGGTCTGACATCTGCAAATGTGACACATCCAAAATATGTGATGGGTCAAAAACATATTTGTGAAGGAGAGACACATGGAAAACACTATGGATTTTGGACAAATTTGGTGGCAAAGCAAGTTTGTAGGCAACAGGACTAATCTTGTCAACAATGTCAAAAGGACCAAAAAATTTGGAACTTAATTTGGTGGATTTGATTGAACTTTTGGTCGGTTTGACTCTAAGAAAGACTTTATCACCTACAACAAATTCTTGGGGGGTTCTTTTCAAGTCTGCATAACTCTTCTGACGATCAACAACTTCATGAAGTCACTGACAAATTTCTTTAAGTTGGATCTCCATATTTTTAACATATTTAGGACCGATCGCCTCTCGATCATCCAAATTATCCCACGTTAAAGGTGTCCTACACCTACACCCATATAGAGCCTCAAAAGGGGCCATGCCCAACGTGGTATGGTAGTTGTTATTATAAGAAAATTCTACTAGGAAGAGATAGTCTTCCCATTTATTCTAGTGATCCATGCAATACATGCGTAACATGTCTTCTAGCACCTGATTGACCCTCTCGGTCTATCCATCCATCTCAGGATGATAAGCGGTGCTGATATTGAGCTTTTTTCCCCAAGCTTGGTGCAAAGCTTACCAAAAATCAGAGGTAAATATCGAGTCTCTATCCGAGATAATTATTTCAGGAAAGCCATGTAATCTTACAATTTCATGAGAAAATTTTTATGCTATGGTTGATGCATCATCACGTATGCTACCTGGTATAAAATGTGCTACTTTAGTTAACTTATCCACCACAACAAATATGACATCATGCTGAAATTGTGTCTTAGGAAGGCCAACAATAAAATCCATAGATATTACTTGCCATTTTTGTTCTGGCACATCGAACAGATGCAACTGTCCTCTAGGATGTTGATGCTCTGCCTTAACCTTTTGATATTCCAAACATTTAGCAACAAATTGTACTACATCCTTTTTCATTCTAGGCCAAAAATAGTCCTTTTTCAAAGTTTCTTTCATTTTAATTACCCCTGGATGAGCAAAATATGGTGGATAATGAGCTTCTTGTAGGATAGCTCTTCTTAGTCCCTCATCATTAGGTACTATAACTCTGTTATAAAAGTATACCAGGTTTTGCTTAATATTATAATCTTTGTGTCATTCTGGTTCTCGCCCAACCTTATTGTGACATTGATTGCAAAACTCATCACTCTTTTGCTTTTCTTTGATCTGTTCCACTAGATCATACTGGCATTTTATAATTGCTACTATATGCCTTCTTCTACTGAGAGCATCTACCAATTTATTCTCTTTCCCTTTGATATATTCAATACCAAAGTCATATTCAGCCAGAAACTCCATCCATCTTCGTTGTCTAGCATTCAATAGAGGTTGAGTAAAAATATATTTCAAGCTCTGATGATCGGTTTTAAGCTCAAAGGGCTTTCCTAACAAATAATGTCTCCATATATTAAGAGCATGAACTACTGCTGCTAGCTCTAAATCATGGGTAGCATAGTTTATTTCATGTCTCTTGAGTTTCCTAGACTCATATGCTATTACAACCTCATCTTGCATCAACACACCACCCAATCCTTCCAATGAAGCATCAATACAAACTGTGAATAATTTTCTTGGATTAGCTATTTTCAGTATAGGTGTAGTTGTTAAATTTTCCTTAAGAATTATGAAGGCTTCTTCACACTAAGCCATCCACCTAAAATCTTTCCCTTTTCTTTGCAAATTAGTAATAGGAGATGCAATATTTGAAAACCCTTTAACAAATCACCGATAATAACTAGCCATTCCCATAAAACTTCTTACTTTTGACACATTGGTTGGGGTTGGCCAATCCATTATAGCTTCAATATTTTTAGGATCTACAACTATTCCATTGGCGGAAACAATATGTCCCAAATACTGAACTTGTGATGTATAGAACTCACATTTGGACAATTTGCCATACAATTGATTTTTCCTAAGAATTTCCAACACTATTCTCATGTGTTGATCATGTTCTTCTCTACTTTGAGAGTAAATCAAGATATCATCCAGAAAAATTAACACAAATTTGTCTAACTGCTCTCGAAATACACTATTCATCAAATTCATAAATGCATCTGGTGCATTTGTTAACCCAAATGGTAATATTTTGAACTCATAATATCCATATCGAGTTCTAAAAGCAGTCTTATAGGTATCCTCCTCTCTTATTCTCAATTGGTGATATCCTAACCTTAGGTCAATATTTGAATAGATTGTAGCTCCTTTCAGTTGATCAAACAGATCATCAATTTTGGGCAAGGGATACTTGTTCTTAACTGTCATCTTGTTGAGCATTCTATAATCAATGCATAGTCTCAAGGATCCATCCTTATTTTTAACAAATAGTATTGGTGCTCCCCAGGGTGAAACACTAGGTTTAATGTGCCCTTTCTCTAACAAGTCATGTAGTTGTGTCTTAAGTTCTTGCAATTCAAGAGGTGTCATCCGGTAAGGAGTTTGAACTACTGGAGTTGCTCCTGGTATAAGCTTGATTGAGAAATCAAATTCTCTTTTTTGAGGTAGCCCAGGTAAATATTTAGGAAAAACATCCCTATATTCATTTAGCACTAGGTATTGCTGAAATAACATGGAGCTAGAATCAATTTCCTCATTTTTATTCAATTTAACCACATACAGTTTACATCCTTTCCTCCAAGATCTTTTGATTTGCATGGCGGTCATCAAATGAGGCTCAAATAATGTTCGATTGCAGTGGATACGGATTCTTCGATTTACATCATCCATATAGTCCAACCATATTTCCTCAAAATTCAAAAGGGCCTTATGAGCTTTAAGCCAGTCAAATCCTAGGACAATGTCAAATGCATGTAAAGGAGCCACATACAGATGCCAATTGATTTTTCCTTGAGGTAATTCTATTTGGGGGTCAAATAGACACTGGTTAACTAAGTAAGTTTATCCCGAGCCATACTCAACTTGCCACCCTCTGGCCATAATCCCAGGTTTAACTGGTATGTCTCTCAACATATTATTGGAGATGAAACTATCTGTAGCACCACTATCAATTAAAATTTGAACATCTCTTTTGCCTAGTTTTCCTTTAATCAAAAATGGAGTAGCTTGTCCCAAAATATTAGGGTTACCTGTGGCAACAAAAATTCTATGCGGTGCTTCCTTCGTGGAATTCCTACGATCAGCTTTGTTAGGGCATTTTCTGGCATAATGGTCTAATGCTCCACATATAAAGCATGCATTTGGTCCATCGTTCTTTTGTTTATCACTTTCCTTACTCTGATTACCATTTTTACCCTGTTCTCTATTATTGTTTTTCTTTTCCTAGAAATTCCTTTGATCTGGATGCCCTCTGTTCCCTTGGAATTTACCCTTGCTTCTGTTATCATTTCTGTTACGCCCTCCATATCTAAATTTCTTATACTAATATTTACCTCTATTTTTCTTGGGATACCTTCTTTTCTTAGAATTTTCTTTCTCGATTTGTTGATAGTAGGCCTTTACCTCTTTTGGCTTGACTCTTCATATCTAGTAGCATCATAGGTAACTGACATTGTTTGAGGTACTTTTCTTCCCATTGGTTGATTGTATTTTGGGTGTAACCCCATAACAAACTTATGAGCTTTGAACTTTTCCTACCCATAAAATTTTTGGGCATACTTTAGAAGTTGCACAAACCTCTGGTAATACTCAATTACCGTCATATTACCTTGTCGTAAGTTGGTAAATTCTCCATGTTTCTCAATATAGAATTGTTCAGTAAGAAAGCGATTCTTAAACTCTCTCTCAAATTATTCCCAAGGTATATTTGCCACTTCCTTCGGAGTAATTTTCTTGTACGTGGTCCACTAGTCTCTTGCAGGACCTTCTAAATGAGCCACTACCCATGTAGTTTTAGATTTAGAACAAAGAGGTTGGATCGCAAAATATCCTTCGGCCTCACTTAGCCAATTGACAACGGTTTTACCATCACCTCTTCCATCAAACTTGGATATATCCAATTTCTTGATTTCCTTTTTCAATTCTTCACCCACTTTCCTTCTTGAGGAACCCTCTGGAAATTCACTTACATTTTTAGCTCCCCTTCTATTAGTCAAATTTTCAATGAATTTTTGTTGTTGGGTGATTAATTCTTGCTTTTGGGCCATCTATGCCCTTTGTTGATCCATATACTCACTCATTTGAGCTTTTTGGATTTGCATTTGTTCATTCTATTGATTCAGTTTTCCCTTCATCATCTAAATTATTTGAGCCATATTTTCATCATTCTGTGTAGATCTCGTAGCTACAGGATCTTTCTCTCTTTTGACCACTCATCATGGTATATTGGTAGCTTGCACCCTTTTAGACTCCCTCATGAGTCTTCTTCTTGTTCCCACTCATGGAACTTCTATTTCAGACTCTCTCATGAGTCTTCTTGTTCCCACTCATGGAACTTCTACATTTTCCTCTTGCAGATTTTCATTGGTCCTCCGTGAGGTACCCGCCATACTTGGCATCAAAAGAGTTATGTTAGAATAGCCATCCATGTTCATTAGCCAAGGTTCACAACCTAGGCTCTGATACCAACTGTAACAACCCGGTCTACTCATCGGTTGTTTAAACACACAACACAAAATTTTTAATGAGAGCATAATAAAAAAATTTAACATTTTTACTGTATACCCAACTTAATATTTGTACTAGGCATAAAAGTAACACACTTCAATATTTCCACCACTATAGTTGGTGTCTTAAGTTCTTGGGACTGACCAACTTCCCATAATATATTAATATAACTTTACCTCTTCTACATGTATCTTTAGTTCTTGGCATGGGGTTTGTCCTTACAGGGCCCATATCACCTGGAAGGATGGATGCCTTAACTCCCCTGTTCCAAATTCAAGCAAGGATTCACAATCCCGCTCATGACCATGAGAGTCCACCGACTCATACACATTTTAGATAATCACTTTGGAACTGGCGTGTTTATGCCTATGACTAACCATTGAATTTCTACTAAAGTATAGTCAGGGTTCACCATCGCATGGCTTCTGAACTAGATTACTCAGTTTCGACTTTGATTGATGGTAATGTTGCCCATCCCATATACCATTGGAATTTCCAACCTCATATACCAACTCTCTGGTTTTTGAGTCCCGTTGGCAATTCCACAATCAGAGCAAGTAGTGAGAATCCCCATGTACCATCCATGTGTTCCAGAGACAATGTCCCATACCATCATCTCTTACTCTCATCATTATGGAACCTCTAGTTCAACTCTTGGCTGAATATTGGAACACATATACCCAGTTGCCTGCCACCGTTGGTCACCGAAGTTGGGTTAGTGTTATCCTCCTCGATAAGCACTTCATAATGGTATACATAATCACGGTTGCTGCCACTACTGGCTATCGGAGTTCAATTAGTGCTATCCTCCTTGATAAACACTAGCTCTCATTGTAAGAATGAAGTCCATTTTATATTGACTTCTTCTATATATCTTTCAATTTCTTTGGTAAAGTTTTCTTATTGGCTTAATACTCAGTTTTAGCTTGAATTTTTGGTGTTATTCTTTTTTTCCAATCACATAAACACAAATTTCCATATAGCATAAACATTGAAGCTTCTTCTTTGTACAATCATATAACTAGAAGATTTATGATGCTTAACAAATACATCTAGATAATATCAAAACAATCAAATTATAACACACATAATCACATAAATTAATGAAGGAGTCAAGTCATCAACTTATTAAAAGAACATATACACATTTACTATTTGTTTTCTTCAAATAGAATAAATCAGTAAACATATCGAATTTCTCTTTTTTTTTTAAATTCTATTATCAAGCACATGATTTAACAAATACCAAGTCATGGTCATGTCTTTCATGAAGGTCTATACATATTTTTATCCAAAAGATTGGTATATTTTTATTTTCTTTTGGCAATCTATACATTTATTGATTGAACTGTCTACTATCTTAAAGTTTGTATAGAGCTAAGAGTCTTCCTTTTTTTTAAGAACATAATTCAAATATTTATTATGTAAAACAAAAATTCCTTAACTTCCTTTAAAAATTTCAGTATAAATATATTTAAAAATATATATATTTGACTCTCTAACATAACTTCGTTCTATTCAAACATCAATTCAAACCGTCATATTTCATGTTTTTTCATCATTCTAAAATAGAATAGCACATGATCAATCTTTCAATTTCGTAAGAAGGTTTCTTTGGTATTTCAAATAATTAAAATACAATTCGTGATATGCTATAGAAACCATAAGTGAACTTCTCATGTGACTTTCCTAAATCTGGAAGTATAAATTTTGCATTTTCAGTTTCAACAGGATAATACGTTAATACATTTCAGTTTCCTTCACTTCGAAAGATAAAATAATAGCCAATTTAGGCTTACAAGTATTTCCATATAGTTTTCTAGAGTTTACATTGAATTTATATGAGCCAATTGCCATTTATTCTGGAAACGACTATGATGTCGTGGCTTCGTGAATAGTTTATAACTCGAAAACTCCACCATTACCTTTAGTGAACCACCCGTTCAGACCACCCACTCAGGAGAAAGACAAGAGTTTCAAGGTGAGAGTATGGGATCATCTTGGCCATTTTATGCATCTAAATGCAAACAACATTCATGCAAAGCAAGCCTATAGTATAGAAATCATCTCAGATTTATATATGGTTTCACACTCTCACAGAGCATGCAAGCTTAAATCTCACTTCAGGATTAAGTAAGAATTTCCTTCTCATGCAATTCACAAGGCATGTAAAATATCGAACTCTTTCTAATGTTTTAATTAAAGGTTCCTTCTCATTCCATACATAGAACATACAAGATTTTAAATCTCCGAGCATGCAAGACATCAAACACACAACATGCAAGTTTCCAACTCCTTTCAATATAAATAAAATATTTTCCACTCTTGCATTACTCAAACGTGCAATTCGTCGAGCTCACCTCGGTTTTCAATAAATAAACCTCACACATGCAACACACAGGCATGCACATTATCAAGCTCATTTCATATTTTGAAACAAAGATTACTCAATTTTGTAAAACACAAGGCATGCAGGTTATTGAGCTTCTTCACGAGTTCAAATTAAAGATTTCTCACTTATGTAATACACATGGCATGCAGATTTTAAATCTCTTTTTGAATTCAAATAAAAGGAGTTTCCCCACACATGCAGTATATAGGCATACATTTTATAGCAACATTTCAAATTTGTTAATAATCTCCTCTTATGTAAGCTTTGCAGCTATTAAAGCTATCTCTAAAAATTTTAGACTCATCAATTCATTGATACTGAGTATAATGTTTTCCAGAATTGACCATATATCATCATGAGGGAGTTTCTCAAGCTTAAGAGTTTCAACTGCGGTAATACGACAACGATTTATCATTTTAATAGAAAACAAATAAAACATACATTCCAACAAATGCAGCATAGGAACATAACACACATGAAGTATTTTTTAACCAAAACTCAAGTGTCTACCTAGTTACACTATGCTCCCAGCTGACTGCTTCTCCTACAACTGAATTACTCCAACGTTGCTCTCTCGGTTCAACATCCTTCCTCAAAATTTCTACGCATACCGCCCATATCCAACCACTCCTTTCCTTAATGCTCGAAGGTGACATGCATCCACTTTGCTTCATTATTATTAAAAGAAACTTCCTCCACTATCCAAAGGTGACGTCTCACATGGTTTGTTTTTGCAAGATCATTTTCTCCATACACAGACAAATATATATAAATAAATAAATAAATAAATATATATATATATATATATATATATATATATATTCATATAATATATATATATATTTTTTTCTCCTTCTTCAAATGGAAAGAAAGCAAAGTGGTCTTAGTGGTTGTAATCATCATAACACTTACTGACTTCGTAGATGCCTATTCATATGTTAATATTATTATTTTACTCCATATAAACAACTATCAAAAGAAATCCTTATTATATATATATTCTTAAATTGCACATTATTTAAATTATGTTTTATTTATATATTTTTATATATATATATATATATATATATAGTCACATATATATATATATATATTATTTTGCAATACATAAGTTTCTTCCAACAAAGACAAACAAATAACAAATTTATATTTATTTTCTTTGTTTTATTTATATATTTTTCCATTTAATAACTTAACATTGACTTTGCACAACAACAAGGAGCACACATGAAATGCACACAACATCCGATAATAAGTAAGAAATGCAATAGCAACCTTGTATGAAATGCAATCACTCACATGCTCTAATGCATCAATAGTCAAAATGATTCATATGCAAATCCTACGGTGGACTTCCATGTATCCACTGGCCAAGGTGCAATGAAGCACAACATCATATCCCACCTATCTGATGCCTTTCATCCTCAGTATCCATCAGAGGTGGTTACTCTCTTACGCCTCCATGCGTAAACCTATGCCTGCATCACAAAACTCAACGCAACATCACATTCTTCCAAATAAAAATATATCAAGCAACAGGGATGTGATAGACATAGAGATAATAGAAGTATTATATGTCCTATGCCTATCTAGCATAGATTTATATTGATTACATAAGCATGTAATAGGAAAAAAATTATTGTTATCAATTTTATAAAAGAATATACGAAATTGACTATCATTATCTTCAACAAAAACTTCCATTGAGCCTACTTGATAATTCCCAACAACCAGTTCATAAATAGTAGTAAAATGAGCATACTTAGTTTCGATATTAAATGCTTGACCAAAATCACTATCTATGTCACTATCGATTTCCTTGCCCATGTTGTCACTATATATACAAAATATTACTTGTTTTAATTTAGTAGCATCCTCATGGAATTTATGTAATTTAGCCAACTATTCATAGAACAAAATAGGATCTTCAATATATTTTAGTTTCAACAATGGTAATAATTTGGTAGCTACCTCTTGAGGAAGAGGAGTTATAACATTCATTTTAGGTCGATCATCTTTTTATTCATACCTATCTTGGGGCATTTCAAGCGAAATTTAGGATACCCCTTGTATAGCTTTCTCCTAGAATTCCATTGAGGTTCATGTTCATAAATGGTAATCTTTTGTGTCTCATCCATAGAAGTAATAAAACAACTATCATGGCTTGGAGGGTGAGGCCTTTGAGGATATAAGTCTCCTTCTACAGTAACACTTTATCATCACAGGTATACTTAACCACTTGACAAGTGAAGGAAGCTACGGCTTTCATCTTACTAGTCCAAGGTTTATCTAATAGCATGTTATAGTTGGTCTAAAAATTAGATGCCACAAAATTCATTTTCACTTATTTAGAACACACTAAAATTGAAAACCAAATACAACCCGCATGATCTTACGGCCTATAATTATAACCACATGATCTTGTGGCTTATCATTATAAGCACATGATCTTGTGGCTTATAATTATAAGTGCAACAAATGATTTTAGTAGAAAGGACATTTTATCTAGGGATATTTAGTTTATTTGTCGAGGATAATGACTTAATACATTTACCACTCCATCAAAAAAATCCCTACAAACTACCATATTGTTGAAAACAACTATTATCATCAATGATGGATCATTAACCTTGACCAAATAATCAACAATATTCATATTTTCAAGGGAAATTTTATTGCTAAATCAAGGCTAATATGTGCCTTAATGCAAATATTTTGTATATGAGATTGTATATATTATACTTCACAAGACCCTAGAATGGTACATGTAATATTTACAACCCTTGGTTTGGGTATTTCCATCTCATCCAATAAATATCTTAAGCATTGTTGTTGATAAGGAGATGCCCTAAGTAATTCCAAGTATGAGACATTATATAGGGTTGTATACAACTATTCAATAATGTCTCATATTTTTTTTTACTCATGACTGCTTTAAGCATTGACTCCTTTGAATGCATGACATCCTATCATTTTCCTATTATAGATGCCAAGATTACCATTTTAAATGGCGATTGTGGTGTCTCAGTATTATTAGTATCAACAAGTTTTGTAAACTTGGTTAAGCCTTCTTAGGTATGTTTTTTTTGCATTTTTTACATTTCTATGTTTGTAGAAAGTTCTCAAATGACTAAAAGAGGGTTTGGAATCTTATCAATAATGGTAAGATTAATCATTATCTAGATAGGTTATTTTTCTTTGCCTTACTTTTATTTTTTCTTTGTAAAAGGTTGCTTCTTTTTGTATTGAGTAACACTCCTACTAATAGTAGTAATTTGCTATTCCAAGGAGGCAATGTCATCTCTTTACACCTCTAGAATGTTAACATAATTATCCACATTCAATTGAATACAGATGTATTCTCCATTTAGGCTATATTGGATAAATATTTGGTTAACTTGAGAGGCATTCTAAGAAGTATTAGATCTAGGGTTTTGATTTTGGGGGTAGTTACCATTTTGTATGGATTATTTATACCCTCTTCTTATTTTCCTTGATTAGGATTGTATCCTTTATTTTGATAATTTTTTTGGCCATTGTGATTAAATCCTTGACATTAATTTTGATTCACTCCTTATTGTTGATTAGGGTCTTATTAACTATGGCTTAGAAATGGGGTTTTATAAGTACCTAACCTTTGATTGCAAGGGTAATTATACCTTTTTTAGAGACTATTTATTTTCATGAAATAAGTTGATCTTATCATTGTTGAATTAATCAATATTAAAATTAAGATAAAAATATTGCTTAAGGCAGAATTTATACAATTCCATACAAGTAGAATTATCATGACCATAAGTTCCATACCAAAAGCAAAAAAATTTAGGATCATGCCATGTAGGTGCTTAAAACTTGTCACTAATATGGTAGTTTTTAAGATTAGGTGGTAGATACATTTTTGAGAATATCTTCATGGGTCTATTGAGGTGTCCATCATAAAATTTGGTTCATATATGCATAGGAGTTCCAACTATATCTAACTCATGAGAGGTATTTTGGTTAGCTACATTAGAAATCCCATCCCCTAGAACATTCTAATTAAGGTTTTTAAGTTTCAAGGATTTTTGTCCTTCTTTATTTTCCTAATGTTCAAGGATTTTAACGAAGTGTATGACCATGTAAAGGGAAGGAAAACCACAAGGATTTTGTTCTTAGATATTAGCATTATAAGAGGGCCTAAGATTATTTACAAACATCACCATAGTGGCCCCTTTAGTTAAGTTTATATTTGCATGACATTTAAGTATTTCTTACCTTTTGTATAAATCCATGATAAATTCATTAGGGCCCTATTTAGCGTTCACAAAAATATCCATTTACTCCATCACAATCATGTCATCATCAAATTATTGATTCAATTTTTTGATAAAAAGTATCTAAGGAGTCAATGGAGCATCTAGGTAAGTATGTGAACAAATCAAGAGCATTACCTACCAAATACCTAGTCATTAATTTTAGCAAATATTTTTCATTGTGTGACCAATCCCTATAATATACCATAAACATATCAATAAATGTTTGGACTTTATTTATTACATCATTAAAGAATTTAGTTACATGTCCAAACAAGTCTATAGCTTTCAAATTAGGGGCTAGGGATTCTAATTCATTTGAGTAGGACCAAATGATGTAGGTAGAGCCTCCTAATGTTAGCAAATAAAGGAGGAGGAGGAGCATTTGAGTTAAATATTGAAGGAGGAACAATAACTTGCACTATAGGGTTTCTATTAGCACTCAAAAGTTAAACAATATTGGTCATCAAATACTATATTTATTTGGTTATTTATCTCTTAGAATCCTCCATTTCTCTCTTAGAATCCTCCATTTCATTTTTAGTATCACAACTATGACTATCTAGTTGATAGGCTAAAAATTCCCTAATGGTCATCATATACATAGGTAATTTTTCATGAGTATTGGATTTCAAAGAAGTGCATTCTATATGAATTGTTTGAAGAACACAAGCTTATACTGAGAGGGGGTGAACAGTATAATATCAAAACTTTTACTTTTCTTTCCAAATGATAACAACAATAATATCAATGCAGTAAATAAAACAATGCACAAATCATCACACACATGAGAGACACAGATTTAATGTGGTTTACCCAATGTGGGCTATTTCCACGAAGAAAATATTTCTTATAAATTTTCTCAACCAATCTCTTGGGAACCAATTCCCTATTACAATGTTTATGGGTACCAACCCAAAGGAGACACCAATTACCTATGCTCAAGTTTGTGGGCCTCTATCCACAAAAGATACCAGTCCCCTTTGTTCAGTTCATGGGCCTCTATCCATAGGAGATCTCAATCCCATCTGCTCTAGTTTGTGGACCTCTATCCATTAGAGACCTCAATTCCATCTACACTACTTCAAGACTTTCCACAAGGCTTGCTAATTTTTTCTACAAAACCTACTCTCAACTCGGTTCAGATCTACTCCAAATCTACACACAAGACTTGCTCAAATCTGCTCACCAAATCCTGCTCAATTCTACTCCAAGCCTACACATATCTCTACTCAGATTTGATTCAAGTCTACACACTAGACTTGCTCAAATTTTCTCACCAAATATTGCTCAATTCTGCTCCAAGCCTACACATATATTTGCTCAGATATGCTCCAAGTCTACACACTAGACTTGCTCAAAGCTACTCCAAGTCTACAAACTAGACTTGTTCCAATTTGCTCATCAAAACCTGCTCTCAACTCTACTTATATCTTCTCCAAGTCTACATACTAGACTTGCTCAAATATACTCCAAGCCTATACACAAGTCTTACTTAAAACTTCTCATAACACATGCTCAAATATTCTCATAACACATGCTCAAATTTTTTATAACACATGCTCAAATTTTTCATAACACATGCTCAAATCTTCTCATAACACATGCTTAAATCTATTCATAAGACATGCTCAAATCTGCTCATAAAAAATGCTCAAGTCTATTCATAATACATACTCAAATATTCCCAATTCTTGCATACAAACAATTTCATATATCTTTCCCAAAAGTTCTTTCATTGACTAAAGTATTTTAGACATATTCTACCCATAATTCGTTTAACCTCTTGAACATATAGAGAATGATATGCACTAACAAATGCTCAATATGTTATTACATTTATTAAGTCTATCGCTTTCACATGTATCACATTTATTTCATTCTTAAGGTAGCTCTAGTCTAGAACTTGATAACTCACCTGGTATTTTCTTATTTGTAGCTTCACTTCAAAATAAATAACAATGCACAAGTTCTCATATCATACAAAATCAATCATGAACAATGCACAACTATGTCTCTTTTATCTACTCCAAATATCAATCATGATGATGCACAAATTGCTTTACAAATCTAATCTATTATCCTTGCACATGCATTCCCAATGTCACTCAAAAATAATGAACAAATTTTCCTTCCAACCCTTGCTCTTATATTTCCAAAAACCCTTGCACATTAACTTTCAATTTCATTCAACAATCATGCATGACTTTGTTCTCAAACCCTAGCACTTGTATTTCCAATTTCATTCATCACTTATGCACATCAAATCAATCCTTATATCTCTACCATATGATATCAAGAATATTTTCTTTAAACAAAGTCACCTCACCATAGCTCTAAGGTTGCCTTGATGAAAATCTTCTACATGTCTTGACTTCTCAAAACCTATCTTAAAATAATTTCCCTTTCTTTCACCACTTCAAAACAGGTTAGTAATCTCCTTTTCAAATCATCCACATTAAAAACCTCTCTCAAAATATGTGCAAAGTAAAAGTCTTATTTCTCCTTTTCAATCCTCAAAAATAAAACTTTCAAACCCTTATAGTCCTTTTTCTGCAATACAAATTAATACAATTACAATAAACCACATTACACCTTTTGACTCCTTTCCTTTCAAGCAATACTCATATCACAATATAATTATTTTCAACATGCACACATTACAATGTCACATAAATATTTATACACCTTATGCCTCCTATTCTCAAAATAAAATTTACTTCTTATTATAAAAAATACACCCTACCCTGCACACTATCCTCCTGTCTTTCAAATATTTATCCTTATGTGAAATCAATAATCAATCCAACAAATTTTAATTTTCAAATTTACCACATGCAAATTTAATCAATTTTTTTGGCATGCATACATCGACCAACAAGCCATGCAAGCGCAAGAGAATCAAAACTGTGACCTTTGCCCACTTAGAACCTAATCCAAGGTTTAGTAACCAGTTGGGATACCCCTGTAGGTAAGAAACCTCATGCAACACGTCACCTTTGAAGACTCCTTTAACAACCAAAAAAATTCTTTCTACCACATAAAACAATGAAGAACACAAGCTTATACTGAGAGGGGGGTGAACAGTATAGCACCCTCTTTTTACTTTCTTTCCAAACCAATATCAATTAGTGTCCTTAATTGCAATAACCAAATATAGCAGTGTGCATTAATGACATAGATAGCAATAGTAAACAAGTGCACAAATCACCACACACAATTGAGACACAAGATTTAACATGGTTCCCCCAATGTGGGGTACTCCACAAGATAATCTCCTTATAATATTTCACATAGAAATAAGGATCCTTATCCCAATACAAATGATTACTTTGATCTTCTCAAAGCTAGGCAATACACTGATCTGCTCAGGTAGGCAATCCACTGATCTGCTTTAGCAAGCTCACCAAGAACTTGCCCAAAACTGCTCTAGCAAGCTCACTAAGAACTTGCCCAAAATCTGCTCTAGCAAGCTCACTAAGAACTTGCCCAAAACTTCTCTAGCAAGCTCACTAAGAACTTGCCCAAAATATGCTCTAGCAAGCTCACTAAGAACTTGCCCAAAATCTGCTCTAGCAAGCTCACTAAGAACTTGCTCAAAATCTGCTCAACAAGCTCACCAAGAACTTGCTCAAAATCTGCTCAACAAGCTCACTAAGAACTTGCTCAAAATCTGCTCAACAAGCTCACTAAGAACTTGCTCAAATTTGCTCAACAAGCTCACTAAGAACTTGCTCAAAATCTTCTCAACAAGCTCACCAAGAACTTGCTCAAAATCTGCTCAACAAGCTCACCAAGAACTTGCTCAAATGTTGTCCCAAATCTATCCACAAATCTGTCCCAAAAGCCTTCTCAAAGGCTCAATCAATCATACACAAAAACTGCCACAAATCTGTCCACAAATCTATCCCAAAATCCTTCTCAAAGGCTCAACCAATCATGCTCAAGTAGCACTCAAATCTCATCCACAAATCTATGAAGGCAAGGCTCAATGATGAATTCAACAATGAATGGCAATGCACTCTACAATGGATGACAACAATGATCCACAATGATCTCAACTCAAATCAATCTCAACTCAACTCAAGTCAATATTAACTCAACTCAAATCTTATAGAAGCATAAAGAGAATTGTTAGAGACTCAATATGTTCTAATCTCAAAGCTCAATCTCAACCCAAATCAGAATTATAGAATTGTTTGTTTCATGGGACTTGAACAATCACCTCACACAATCACTTGACTAGGCTCAATCAACTCAACTCAACCAATCACCACAAGGGACAACTCTTTCTCACAAAACCCTAGTCCAAGCATGTATCAACCAACTCAAATGTTTCCAACAATGCTCAACCACAAATCTCACATAACAATGATACTCATGTTCTTTTCTAACTCAAGTTCTTTGCATAACCAATGGGCTTCAACAACTATGCTTATAAAACAAGGTTTAAACACAACTCTCAAACCAGAAAACCTTGAAGCATTCAACCAACCACTTTCGAAAAGGAAACCACAATCAATCCTTTTCTCTCCAATGATATTTCAGAAATCAACCACCATAAACAAAGTCAATGGAGAATATTGCTCATACCTTTTGATGCCTTATTGGATGTCCACTAAATCTGCCACACTCAACAAACTTCTTTTTCAACTTTCAACAAGGGTTAGAGATCATGATTAATATCACAACAATAATATCCAAATAACACCTTATCACTCCTACTCAATAAGATACAACATGTCCCCTCATGAAAGAATTAATCACCTTTGAAAAAGAACAAAACAACCTTCACTTTTGAAACCCTTTACAAAAATAGAAATATCTCTTTACATACACCTTATTTCTCCCTCTAAGCAAGTTAATCAAATATCCCTCGAAATAAGCTTTCCAATGATATATAATATGATATACTTTCAAAAGGAGAAACACCAGAAATCTCTCTTTTTCTAAACATGCATCACAACCCTTATTCCTCCTAGGGCAACTTTAGAAAAAATAAAATATATTAAAAAAATTATTAACTTGCCTCTGTCCTTGATGGGATTCGATCTCGTGACGTCTCCTTGCTCAGCACTTTAACCACATCCAACCTGTCATTGGGCCACATGCCCTCACGTGTCCAAAGGGACACGAACAAAAACTTATATCATAAACTTCTGCACCCTTCGAAAAACTTAACAACGCTTCGAGCGCTTCAACAAAGCAAATAACCACGATGGGACTCGATCGTAGGACCTCCTGCGTAACACACAATGCATGAACCACTAGGCCAAAGATGCCTATGCATCTTATTAAACTCCGCGAATGATTTTTCAATAGACCAAAGTCACACTTCTCTCTCTTTTCGCAATTCGTTCCCCAATCGAAGGCATTCGAAAAATAAGCGTTGGGGGTCATGAAGTCTAAGATTTTGTTGGCATATATATATATATATGCCTTTCCTCTTTCTTTAGACGTCGGCGCTATAAATTAATATAGCCTTTCCTCCTTTCTTTAGTCGGCGCTAAAATTAATATATTTAATTTTAAAATTTAAATTTAAATTTTAAATAATTTAAAATTTAAACTAAATATTTAAAATTAAATATCTCCATCACCGAGGCACCTTTTTCGATGAAACAAAAATCCAACCTGGGTTTTAAGAAAAACCCATTTCAAATCTGCCATCCATGGTTTTAAATAAAACCTTTTATTTTGCCTGCCTTGGTTTTCACAAAAACCCTGTATATATCCATGCTCTCCAAAATATCATAAATGCTTATTTATGAAATGCTTTGGCCACCAAAACTCAATGTGATCCATGTGACATCAATGACAACATAAAATAACTCAAATTGCCAACAATCTCCCCCTTTGTCATTGATGGCAACACCTCTAATGCAAAAACCACAATCATTGCAAAAACCATCTCTGAGAATCAAAGTTGCTCCCCTTGACTCAATACTCTCTATGGAGGTTGCTCCCCCTAACTCAATGCTCTCTTTGGAGGCTGCTCCCCCTAACTCAATGCTCTCCCCCTTACTCAAATCTCTCCCCCTTTGACATCAATGGCAAAAGGGACACCTATGGGGCTAAAAGATATGACTCTTAAGCTTAGCCCCCTCACCACCTTCTCTCTTGAGGTGATTAATTTTGGGGTGGGAGTACTTTTACTCCCATATTACATTGTTTCTTTCCTCTGTCAACTTCCTTCCATATTTTTTTGATATCCTTCTCTTGATGAATTACTTGATCTTCTTGTCTTGAACCTGTTTGACCTTCTTTTCTTGAACCTGTTTGACCTTCTTGTCTTGAACCTATTTGGAATTGAGTCCTACACCATTTTGCAATATGTCCAAAGTTATTGCAATTAAAACACTTGATATTGTAGCCTTTGGATGGTGCCCATATCCTGAATTCTTTCTTGAAATAATTTCCATATCCATTCCTTTCCTGAACCCTGTATTGTGAAGTTTTGTTTTCATGACCATTATGACCATGACTTCTGATTTGTGTAGCTCTAAAACCAAAACCATGTTGCTCATTTTCTTTGCACTGAGAAGCTCTATGACCAATCCTGTTGCATAAGAAGCAATGTCCCTGAAAACCATACCTTCTTCCTTTGAAGTTTCTTCTAGCAAAATCAAACTTCTTTGATCCATGGATCCTGTAGTGTATAGCCCTGTGTCCAAATCCATTACAAGAAAAACAATGTCCTTGAAAATCCCTTTGTTCATGCCTTGGTTCCTCATACCTTTCTTGACCATTATCCTTATGATCATTTTCAACTTGTGCATTGCATCCTTGAACCTTATTTGTAGTATCTAAATCCTCTTCCTTAGTTTCTTCCTTGCTTTCTTCTTCAAGAATTTCTTTTCCTTTTGAACTTGATTCACCTATCTCAAAACAAGATCCAAACTGAATATTTGGAGCCATAGGAACTTTGGAACTTTCTTCATAACACTTAGGTGCTTCCTTGCTTTCATATTTTAGAACTTCCTTTCCTTTTGAGTGTGATTCCCCAAACCTAAAATATGAGACTTTTGGTGCTTTGGGACCTTCCTCTTCTTTCTCTTCATTGGCATCCATATTTATTGTCTCTGAAATACATGTTTCCTTCTTAGTGAAAATATCTTGACCTTTTGAGTCATGTGATGGATCAAACTTCTCAAGTATGGAACATCTCAATTCTTTTAGATTCTCCTTAACCTCTTGTAGTTGCTCATGGATATCATTGAAGTCTTCCTTTAGATCAACTGAGACATCTATCTTTCTTACAATGTTCTCTTGCTTAACTTCTTCTGTTTGGAGTGAATGTTCTTCTACTACTTTTATCCCATAGAAAAACCCTTCTTCATCTTCACTATCACTAAGATCATTATAATCTTCTATAGCAAACAAACTTTCATGATTTCTTTGACCATGCCTATTTTCTTGATGTGTCATCTCATCTTCACTATCACTAAAGCCATTGCAATATCCTGATCTGTGATCTCTTTGACCACACACAAAGCACTGTTCTCTTTCACCTTCTATTCCTAGGAATAGATGTTCTTCCTTTTCATCATCTGACTTGTCTCTATCATTGTGATCTGAGCTATCACTTGCTTCTACAATGTAGAAAGTTTTCTTTGTCTTACGAAAATTTTTCTTCTTCTCATACTTGCTTTGCTTGTACTTGTTATCTTTGTCATGCTTATACTTTCCATCTTCTTTTCTTCTGTGACCCTATTTTTCATCATCACTATTTTCTTCATGTGGACACTTGTGTGCATAGTGACCAAAATCACCACACTTGTAGCATTTGACTTTCTTCATATCCTTGTAATTTCTTAAGTCCTTTTTCTTTTTGATGAAGTTAGCTTCCTCATCATTATCTGAATCTCTATCTGTCTCTAGAACTTTCCCTTTCTTTTTCTCTGAAGCCTTGAATGCAATCTCTTTTATTGGAACCTGATGCTTACTCACCCTCATCTCATAAGTTGTGAGAGTTCCTTGTAGTTCTTCCATTGTTAGCTTGTTGATATCCATTGTTTCTTCTATTGTTGAAACCTTTGCATCATACTTCATGGGAAGTGATCTCAAAACCTTTTGAGTAACTTCTGATTCTTTCATCTCAAATCCTAGGCCTCTCATGGTGTTAGTAATCTCATCAACTCAAAGTAAAAACTTTGCAATATCTTCAGAATCTTCCATTTTCAATTCCTCAAATATTTTTCTATGAGTTTGTAGTTTTGCCAACTTTACCTTTGAATCTCCTTCATAAGTATTCCGCAACTTGGTCCACATTTCATTAGCTGAATTACATACCATGACCTTTGCAAAATCTATTTCACGTAGCCCACTCAAAATACAATTCATTGCCCTTGCATTGATCTCAACCAATTTCCTGATAGTCTTATCTACCTCGGGATCACCTTCAACCTTATACTCTTTTTCAACCATCTGCCATACCTCATATCCTTGTGATATCAAGTAGTTCTTCATTCTCATGCTCTAGAAAGCATAATTGTTACCGTCAAATAATGGAGCCTTATTTGTAGATAATCCATTCTGTGAAGCCATCTGTGTTCTTGTAGAATCTACCCTCAAGTTGTTAGCCTTTTTGAAGGAACCCGCTCTGATACCAATTGAAGAACACAAGCTTATACTAAGAGGGGGGTGAACAATATAGCACCCACTTTTTACTTTCTTTCCAAACCAATATCAATTAGTGTCCTTAATTGCAATAACCAAATATAGCAGTGTGCATTAATGACATAGATAGCAATAGTAAACAAGTGCACAAATCACCACACATAATTGAGACACAAGATTTAATGTGGTTCCCCCAATGTGGGGTACTCCACAAGATAATATCCTTATAATATTTCACATAGAAATAAGGATCCTTATCCCAATACAAATGATTACTTTGATCTTCTCAAAGCTAGGCAATACACTGATCTGCTCAGGTAGGCAATCCACTGATCTGCTTTAGCAAGCTCACCAAGAACTTGCCCAAAACTGCTCTAGCAAGCTCACTAAGAACTTGCCCAAAACTTCTCTAGCAAGCTCACTAAGAACTTGCCCAAAACTGCTCTAGCAAGCTCACTAAGAACTTGCCCAAAATTTCTCTAGCAAGCTCACTAAGAACTTGCCCAAAATCTGCTCTAACAAGCTCACCAAGAACTTGCTCAAAATATGCTCAACAAGCTCACCAAGAACTTGCTCAAATTTTCTCAACAAGCTCACTAAGAACTTGCTCAAAATCTGCTCAACAAGCTCACCAAGAACTTGCTCAAATCTGCTCAACAAGCTCACTAAGAACTTGCTCAAAATATGCTCAACAAGCTCACCAAGAACTTGCTCAAAAATCTGCTCAACAAGCTCACCAAGAACTTGCTCAAATGTTGTCCCAAATCTGTCCACAAATCTGTCCCAAAAGCCTTCTCAAAGGCTCAATCAATCATCCACAAAAACTGCCACAAATCTGTCCATAAATCTATCCCAAAAGCCTTCTCAAAGGCTCAACCAATCATGCTCAAGTAGCACTCAAATCTCATCCACAAATCTATGAAGGCAAGGCTCAATGATGAATTCAACAATGAATGGCAATGCACTCTACAATGGATGACAACAATGATCCACAATGATCTCAACTCAAATCAATCTCAACTCAACTCAAGTCAATCTTAACTCAACTCAAATCTTATAGAAGCATAAAGAGAATTGTTAGAGACTCAATATGTTCTAATCTCAAAGCTCAATCTCAACCCAAATCAGAATTATAGAATTGTTTGTTTCATGGGACTTGAACAATCACCTCACACAATCACTTGACTAGGCTCAATCAACTCAACTCAACCAATCACCACAAGGGACAACTCTTTCTCACAAAACCCTAGTCCAAGCATGTATCAACCAACTCAAATGTTTCCAACAATGCTCAACCACAAATCTCACATAACAATGATACTCATGTTCTTTTCTAACTCAAGTTCTTTGCATAACCAATGGGCTTCAACAACTATGCTTATAAAACAAGGTTTAAACACAACTCTCAAACCAGAAAACCTTGAAGCATTCAACCAACCACTTTCGAAAAGGAAACCACAATCAATCCTTTTCTCTCCAATGATATTTCAGAAATCAACCACCATAAACAAAGTCAATGGAGAATATTGCTCATACCTTTTGATGCCTTATTGGATGTCCACTAAATCTGCCACACTCAACAAACTTCTTTTTCAACTTTCAACAAGGGTTAGAGATCATGATTAATATCACAACAATAATATCCAAATAACACCTTATCACTCCTACTCAATAAGATACAACATGTCCCCTCATGAAAGAATTAATCACCTTTGAAAAAGAACAAAACAACCTTCACTTTTGAAACCCTTTACAAAAATAGAAATATCTCTTTACATACACCTTATTTCTCCCTCTAAGCAAGTTAATAAAATAGCCCTCGAAATAAGCTTTCCAACGATATATAATATGATATACTTTCAAAAGGAGAAACACCAGAAATCTCTCTTTTTCTAAACATGCATCACAACCCTTATTCCTCCTAGGGCAACTTTAGAAAAAATAAAATATATTAAAAAATTATTAACTTGCCTCTGTCCCTGACGGGATTCGATCTCGTGACGTCTCCTTGCTCAGTGCTTTAACCACAACCAACCTATCATTGGGCCACACGCCCTCACGTGTCCAAAGGGACACGAACAAAAACTTATATCATAAACTTCTGCACCCTTCGAAAAACTTAACGCTTCGAGCGCTTCAACAAAGCAAATAACCACGGCGGGACTCGATCGTAGGACCTCCTGCGTAACACACAACGCACGAACCGCTAGGCCAAATATGCCTATGCATCTTATTAAACTCCATGAATGATTTTTCAATAGACCAAAGTCACACTTCTCTCTCTTTTCGCAATTCGTTCCCCAATCGAAGGCATTCGAAAAATAAGCGTTGGGGGTCATGAAGTCTAAGCTTTTGTTGGCATATATATATATATATATATATATATATATATATATATATATATATATATATATATATATATATACATTTGTTTCCTCTTTCTTTAGACGTCGATGCTATAAATTAATATAGCCTTTCCTCCTTTCTTTAGTCGGCTAATTAATATATTTAATTTTTAAATTAAATTTTAATTTTAAATAATTTAAAATTTAAACTAAATATTTAAAATTAAATATCTCCATCATCGGGGCACCTTTTTCGACGAAACGAAAAGCCAACCTGGGTTTTAAGAAAAACCCATTTCAAATCTGCCATCCATGGTTTTAAATAAAACCTTTTATTTTGCCTGCCTTGGTTTTCACAAAAACCCTGTATATATCCATGCTCTCCAAAATATCATAAATGCTTATTTATGAAATGCTTTGGCCACCAAAACTCAATGTGATCCATGTGACATCAATGACAACATAAAATAACTCAAATTGCCAACAAACAGACCTTTCCAAAATCGAACCAGTGACCTCCTAGCTCCCAGCGCCTTAGTGCTAGCTCAGTAACCAACTAGGCTAGCCACCCCATTGGGATATTAACAACAACACTTCCCTCTTTATTTGCAGATTGTTGTCCTATGAAAAATATGTCCTCTCTCTATTATCATTCATAGAATTCAGCACACGAGAGAAATCGATTGCACAGTCAAAAACCTTAGACATCAAATGATTTTAGGTAAGGTATTTATATTCATTTTCCTCCCTCATAGAACAACATTGGTGCTCATGAAATTTTATCTTTAAAACTTTCTTCCCAGACGTTGGCGCAAAAACATATAACCTTATGTTATATTATAATATTAAAAAAATTATAATAATGGCTCTTAAACCTCGGTCTTCCCTTTAAATCATTTTAAAACTTTTCCTTCTAATTCATATTTAAACCTTTCTCAACTATATTTTAAAACATTATCCCAATCACTCTTACCTCTTGGTCCTTATATATAATATTTAAAAATAAATATCATAAACTTTTTCTTTACAATAAACCTTTTCTTGCTTGAGATATATCCTATCTTGCATATTTTTCCAACCATAGAAGAATATTTTTGCCTTGAATACCATGCAACCTTTTGACATCAATCCTTTGACATCAATGACAACTCAATATGCTCAATATTTCCAACAATCTTCCCCTTTGTCATTTATGAGAATCCTTATAAAAAATATTCCTTTTACTATAATTGGATTCTTAAATTTCTCCCCCTGATAAGCTACTCCCCCTTACTGAATTATCTTCCCATTTGACATCAATGTCAAAGGGCTCCTTGGGGCTAAAGATAAGACACTTAGCATAGCCGCCTCACCACCTCCTTGCTTGAGGTGATCAATTTTGGGATAGAAGTAAACCTACTCCCAAATTACAATGCTCTTCTTCTCTTTCAATATTTTTCCATATCTTTGTAGTCATACCTCTTTGAAAATTTTAGCTATCCTTCTTCTTGCTAGTATTTGGAAGTTCCTGAAATTCTGTTCTACACCACTTTTCTCTATGCCCATAATTATAGCAATTGTAACCTCTGATATTGTAATTCTTGGAAGATGCAAATAACAATGAAAATTCTCTTGGTGAAGCCATAATCATTCTTACCATGAACCCTCTAATGTATAGCTTTGTGACCAAAATGATTACATGAGTAGCAATAAACTTGAAAGAAATATTCATCTTGCCTTGGAGGATATGAATTGAAGTTCCTCTTGGTGAAGCCATAATCATTCTTACCATCAACCCTGCAATCTACAAATTTATGACAAAACTGATTACATGTGAAACAATAACCTTGGAAGAAATATTCATCTTGCCTTGATCTCATGGTTCTTTCTTTAATTTTCCTGTGATGGTCCTTGTTCCCTGATGGTGCATTATTTTCTTCCTCTTTGATACTTCCACTTCTCAACACATCAGCATAGGTCTTAGGCTCTTTTTCAATTACCTTTTTTGATGCTTCTAGTTCTTCTGAGCTTGACTCCTCCTTTTGTTCCTTTTGAAATTCTTCATAATTAAGTCCTATTTTTATAAATGGAGATCTATGTGCTTTGATAATATCATTCAAAAATTTTGTGTTTTCTCAAACCTGATATTTTTTTGTAGCTTTTCAACTTTATTTTTTATAGTAACAACCTCATGTTCCAGTATTTCACACTCTAGCTCTTTTGCCTTTAATTTTTTAGCCATACCTTCTTCAACCTTCCTTGCCTCTTCAACTTTAATTTTTAAATCAATGAGATCTTGTAGAATCTTTGCCCTTGTTTTCTCATCCTCTTGTACTTGAGCCTTCAATTTTAAGTTCTCCCTTTTCAACTCATCAAGTTACTTTTCCATATCATTTGTGGCTTCCTATTACTTTTCTAAATATATTTTTTTTTCATGGTCTTTAACTACAGGATCATCTTCATTCTCTTGTACTTGAGCCTTCAATCCTAAGTTCTCCTTTCTATCCCTCTTCAACTCTTCAAGAGCAACAATAAGTTTCTCTTTTATGTCAATTGTGCCTTCTTCTTCATTTTCTAAAACTATCTCTTCTTCTTCACTATCAAAGAGGCTTTCATCACTGCTATTGTACCCATTTTGTGGATAATAAGCTACGTAGTGACCAATGTTACCACAACTAAAACATTTCACAGATTGCATATCTTTGTGTTTTCTTGGATCCTTCTTCTCTTTACTACTACTATACCCATTTTGTGGACAATAAAGTGCAAGGTGACCAAGGTTACCACATTCAATACATCTCACAAAGTTAGCCTCTTCTCCACTACTTGATTCTGGTTCTTTATATGTTTCCACTTTCCTTTTTAGAGTAACAATCTCTTTGAGAGCAAAATCAAATTCTTCTTCCATGTCCACCATAGTTTCCTCTTTCTCTCTATTTTCTTGGATTTCAATTACTAGAGCATATTCCTTTTCTTTTATGTCCATGTGTGTTACTTCCTTATTAGGAGGATATGGTCTCATGATTCTTCTTTTTCCTTTCTTGGCCATGTGTGTTCTTGTAATATCTTCCTTCAAGATGTTAGGCTTCCCTGAAGGAACCCGCTCTAATACCAATTGAAGAACACAAGCTTATACTGAGAGGGAGGGTGAACAGTATAAGATCAAAACTTTTACTTTTATTTCCAAATGATAACAATAATAATATCAATGCAGTAAATGAAACAATGCAAAAATCATCACACACATGAGAGACACATATTTAATGTGGTTCACCCAATGTGGGCTACATCCATGGAGAAAATATTTCTTATAAATTTCCTCACCCAATATCTTGGAAACCAATTCCAAATTACAATGTTATGGGAACCAACCCAAAGGAGACACCAATCCCCTATGCTCAATTTCATGGACCTCTATCCATAGGAGACACAAATCACCTTTGTTTAGTTCATGGACCTATATCCATAGGAGACCTCAATCACCTCTACTCTAGTTCATGGAAATCTATCCATAGAAAACCTCAATCCTCTCTACACTACTTCAAGCCTTTCCATAAGGATTTCTTAATTCTGCTACAAAACCTACTCTCAACTCGGATTATATCTACTCCAAGTTTGCACACAAGACTTGCTCAAATATGCTTACCAAATCCTGCTCAATTCTACTCCAAGCCTACACATATCTTTGCTCATATCTACTCCAAGTCTACACAATAGACTTGCTCAAATATTCTCATAAAATCCTACTCAATTCTGCTCCAAGTCTACACAATATACTTTCTCAAATATTCTCATCAAATCCTACTCAATTCTGCTCCAATCCTAAACATATCTCTGCTCATATCTACTTCAAGTCTACACACTAGACTTACTCAAATCTACTACAAGTCTACACACTAGACTTGCTCAAATATTCTCATTACAACCTGCCATCAAATCTACTCATATCTGCTCCAATTATACACACTAGACTTGCTCAAATATACTCCAAGCCTACACACAAGGCTTGCTTAAATCTACTCATAACGAATGCTCAAATATGCTCATAACACATGCTCAAATATGTTCATAAAACATGCTCAAATATTCTCATAACACATGCTCAAATATGTTTATAACACATGCTCAAATATTATCATAACACATCCTCAAATATATTCATAACACATGCTCAAATTTGCTCATAACACATGCTCAAATTTATTCATAACACATGCTCAAATATTCCCAATTCTTGCATACAAACAATTTCATATATCTTTCCCAAAAGTGCTTTCTTTGACTAAAGTAGTTTAGACATATTCTACTCATAATTTGTTTAACCTCTTGAACATAGAGAGAATGATATGCATTAACAAATACTCAATATGTTCTTCACAATAATTAAGTCTTCACTTTCACATGTCTCACATTTATTTCATTCTAAAGGTAGCTCTAGTCTAGCACTTGATAACTGACCTGGTATTTGTTGATTTGCAACTTCACTTCAAAATAAATCACAATGCACAAGTCCTTCTCATCTCTCACAAAATCAATCATGAACAATGCACAAGTCTGTCCCTTTTATCTACTCCCAAGGTCAATCATGATGATGCACAAATTGCTTTACAAATCTGATCTATTATACTTGCACATGCATTCCCAATGTCACTCAAAAACAATGAACAAATTTTCCTTCCAACCCTTGCTCTTATATTTCCAAAAACCCTTGCACATTAACTTTCAATTTCATTCAACAATCATGCATGACTTTGTTCTCAAACCCTAGCACTTGTATTTCCAATTTCATTCATCACTTATGCACATCAAATCAATCCTTATATCTCTACCATATGATATCAAGAATATTTTCTTTAAACAAAGTCACCTTGAGAAAGGAATCAAATCACCATACCTCTAAGGCTGCCTTGATGAAAATCTTCTATGTGTCTTGACTTCTCAAAACCTGTCTTAAAATAATTTTCCTTTCTTTCACCACTTCAAAATAGGTTAGTAATATTCTTTTCAAATCATCCACATTAAAAACCTCTCTCAAAATATGTGCAAAGTAAAAGTCTTATTTCTCCTTTCCAATCCTCAAAAATAAAACTTTCAAACCCTTAAAATCCTTTTTCTACAATGCAAAATAATACAATTACAATAAACCACATTACACCTTTTGACTCCTTTCCTTTCAAGCAATACTCATATCACAATATAATTATTTTCAACATGCACACATTACAATATCACATAAATATTTATACACCTTATGCCTCCTATTCTCAAAATAAAATTTGCTTCTTATTATAAACAAAATACACCTTGCCTTGCGCACTATCCTCTTTTCTTTCAAAAATTTATCCTTATGTGAAATCAATAATCAGGCCAACAACTTATTAATTTTCAACTTTACCACATGCAAATTTAATCAAAAATTTTGGCGTGCATACCTCAACCAACAAGCCACACAAGTGCAAGAGAATTGAAACCGTGACCTCTGCCCACTTAGCGCCCAAGCCAAGGCTTGGTAACCAGTTGGGCTACCCCCGTGGGTAAGAACCCTCATGCAACATGTCACCTTTGAAGACTCCTTTAAAACCAAAAACTTTTCTTTCTGCCACCCAAACAGACCTACCTAAAATTGAACGAGTGACCTTCTAGGTCCCAACGCCTTAGTGCTAGCTCAGTAATCAACTGGGATAGCAACCCCATTGGGATATCAACAACAACACTTCCATATTTATTCACATATTGATTTCCTTCGAAAAATGTGTCCTCTCTCTATTATCATTCACAGAATTCAACGCATGAGAGAATTGATTGCACATTTAAAAACCTTAGAAATCAAATGATTTTAAGTAAGGTATTTATATTCATTTGTCTCCCTCATCGAAAAATGTTGGTGCTCATGAAATTTTATATTTTAAACTTGCTTCCTAGACGTTGGCACCAAAACATATAACCTTATGTTATATTATAATATTGAAAAAAATTATAATAATGGTTCTTTTTCTTTGGTCTTTCTTTTAAATCCTTTTAAAACTTTACCGTCTCATTCATATTTAAACCTTGCTCAAATCTATTTTAAAACATTTTCCCAAGCACTCTTAACCTCTTGGTCCTTATTTATAATATTTAAAAATAAATATTATAAACCTTTTCTTTCTTGAGATATATCCTGCCTTGCATATCTATCCAACCATAGAAGAATATTTCTACCTTGAATACCATGCAAATTTTTGACATCAATTCTTTGACATCAATGAAAACTCAATATGCTCAATATTTCCAAAAATCTCCCCCTTTGTATTCATACCTATTTGAACCATATATTTGTAGTCATATCTCTTTGAACCATTTGGTTGTCCTTCTTCTTGCTAGTCTTTGGAAGTTCCTAAAATTCTGTTCTACACCACTTTGTTCTATGCCCATAATTATTACAATTGTAACATCTGATATTATAATTCTTGGAAGGTGCAAATGATGTGAAAATTCTCTTTGTGAAGCCATAATAATTCTTACCATGAACCCTACAATGTATAGCTTTGTGACCAAAATGATTACATGAGTAGCAATAACCTTGAAAGAAATATTCATCTTGCCTTGGAGGATATGAATTGAAGTTCCTCTTGGTGAAGCCATAATCATTCTTACCATGAACCCTGCAATGTACAACTTTATGACCAAACTGATTACATGTGAAACAATAACCTTGGAAGAAATATTCATCTTGCCTTGATCTCATGGTTATTTCTTTGCTTTTCCTGTGATGGTCCTTGTTCCTTGATGGTGCATTGTTTTCTTCCTCTTTGATGCTTCCACTTCTCAACACATCAGAATAGGTCTTAGGCTCTTCTTCAATTACCTTATTTGATGCTTCTATTTCTTTTGAGCTTGACTCCTCCTTTTGTTCCTTTTGACCTTCTTCATAACCAAGTCCTATTTTTATAAATGGAGATCTTTGTGCTTTGATAATATCATTCAGAATTTATGTGCTTTTCTCAAACCTGATATTTTACTATAGCTTTTCAACTTCCTTTTTTAGAGTAACAACCTCATGTTCCAGTCTTTCACACTCTAGCTCTTTTGCCTTTAATTTTTCAGCCATACCTTCTTCAACCTTCCTTGCCTCTTCAACTTTAATTTTTAAATCGGTGAGATCTTGTAGAAGCTTTGCCCTTGTTTTCTCATCCTCTTGTACTTGAGCCTTCAATTTTAAGTTCTCCATTTTCAACTCATAAATTTCCTTTTCCATATCATTTGTGGCTTCCTCTTCCTTTTCTAAATATTTCTCTTTTTCTTGGTCTTTAACTACAGGATCATCTTCATTCTCTTGTACTTGAGCCTTCAATCCTGAGTTCTCCTTTCTAGCCCTCTTCAACTCTTCAAGAGAAACAATAATTTTATCTTCTATGTCAACTATGCCTTACTAATTTTCTAAAACTATCTCTTCTTCTTACATTTATGGAGGTCCCCATTATACCAAAAAGTGTTCCTAAAGATCATAATCGAGTCACGAGGTAGAGGAGTAGTCGTACATAATATACACTACTAATGGAATTAAAAACCTAGATGGAAAAACTACTTTGATGTTACTAAATAGTAGGTTGTTTGATAAATATGTAGAATTTTTAATAGATAGTGGAGCTACATATAGCTTTATTTCCACTAGTATAATTGGGGATATTCCAGAAAGACCTAGATTTTTGGTACAAGGGTGGAAGGTCGAGTATGGTTTTGGAAAGACCTACTTAGTGGATCAATGTTACCTATAGCCAAGATAAATCTATCCAATGGATCCACTATATGGCATTTATATGTGACACCCCTCCATGCTTTTGATATTATCCTAGGGATGGATTGGTTGAAGGCTCATGCAACCTTAAACAATTTTCAAGATAGGTGGATGAAGTACACCAAAAAGGATAAGAGAAGAATAAGGGTATAAAGTAGGTGAGTTTATTTTCAAACTCATTCATTGTTGTCTATGTAGTTAAAGAAATCCATTAAAATAGGTGGTATGTTGTATGTGGTAAAGATCAATGGAAAGACTAGAGAAAAGGGAGATGATGTATTAAAGAAACGTCCAATTCCGGATGAATTTTAGGATTTATTCCATGAAGATCTTCTAGGTATTCCACCTTAGTAGAAATTTGATTTATATATTGAGTTAATTCCAGGGACTGAACCCATTTCAAGGAGACCTTACAAAATGACCTCAATCAAGTTGTAGAAGCTAAAGGTACAACTCCAATATTTTTTGCAAAAGGGTCTGATCAAACCAAGTGTGTCACCTTAGGGTTCTTTGGTGCTATTTGTGAAAAAATATAGCTCTTTGAAACTTTGTATATATTATAGAATGGTGAACAAGGTAACCATGAAAAAAAGGTATCCTTTACCAAGGATAGATGACCTCTTCAACTAGCTAAAGGGTGCCACCATAGTTTCAAAAAATAGATATGAGATCAAGATATCATTAGTTAAGGATTTAGGAAGGGAATAATCAGAAAACAACCTTTAAAAATTGATATGAGTATTGTGAGTTTATAATATTGCCATTTGGATTGACAAACTAACTGATAACTTATATGAATTTGATGAATAGTGTGTTCAAAAAATATCTAGGTTGGTTTTTCTTGCTATTGCTAGATGATATTATGATATATTCTCATGCTAAGGATGAACATGACCATCACCTTAGGATATTATTAGAAGTACTGAGGAAGAAACAACTATATGGGAATTTGTCCATGTATGAATTTTATATCCCACAGGTGCAATGTTTGGGACACATAATATCAATAGAGGGAATTAGTGTGTATCCAAAGAAAATTGAGGCTTTATTAAGTTGGCCTCCACCAACAAATGTGATAGAATTTAGGATTTTCATGGGAATCACTAGATATTATAGGTAGTTTGTGAGATATTACTATAAGGTTACCTATTTTATCACCAATCTTCAAAAAAAGGTGAAAGAGTTCAAATTGACGGATAAGTGTGAGGCCGTATTTGAGACTTTGAAAAATAAGTTAGAAACAACATCAATTCTCAAAATACCAAATTCTATTAGAAATTTTACCATGTGTACAGATGCTTCCCTAGAATATTTGGGTGGGGTATAATCTCAAGAAGAGGTTACAGTATCCTATGAGTCTAGAAAACTCAAGAAGCATGAGGTAAACTATGCTATGCACAATCTAGAATTGATAATAGTTGTGCATGCCTTAAAGGTTTAGAGACATTATTTTTTGGGTAAAAAATTTAAGCTAAGAATAGATCATCAAAGTCTGAGGTATATTTTTACCCAACCTATACTGAATGCAATACAGAGAAGATGGGTAGAGTTATTAGTTGAATATAAATTTGGTATTGAGTATATCAAAGGAAAAGAGAATAAAGTTGTAGATGCCTTGAGTATGAGAAGGCACATAGCCAAATTGACCTGGATCCATATAGATTTGATGGATAGGGTGAAGGAAATGCATGTACAAGACATGTATTGCATAGAAATCTGAGATAAAACTAAGAGAAATCCCAAAGATAATAAGGGTTTCAACATAACATATGAACTTTTATGCTATAAAGATAGGGTAGTTATACCTAAAACTTATGATCTAAGGAGATTTATTATGTAAGAGACACATAATTCCCCCTATTCTTATCATTTGAGAGGGTAAAAAATAAGGTAAAACATTAAAAAGATATTTTATTGGGTCAAAATGAAGCAAGATATCACTAGTTTCCTTGCTAAATGTTTAGAATTCTAGAAGGTGAAGGTAGAACATCAAAACCTAGCAAGGAAATTTTACCCACACGAGGTACCTATGCAAAAATGGTAAGTAATATCTATGTATTTTATTATGGTTTTACCTAAGACTAGGTACCAACATGATGTGATCTTGGTAGTGGTTGACAAGTTGACCAAGGTTGCACACTTCATACTAGGGAACATCAAATATGATGCACCGGTGGTGGAAAATAATTTTACCAAAGAAATATTCAAGCTACATGGGTTTCTTGAGATGATCATATCAGACAGGGATTCTAGGTTTATATCAAAATTTTGGTAGGCTCTACATCATGCAATGGGCACTAAGCTAAATATTAGTTCTATGTATCATCTTAAAATAGATGGTCAAATTGAGAGGCTAAACCAGGTTTTAGAAGACATGCTATGCATATATTGCATGGACCAAAATTCAAAGTGGGAATGTTTTTTGCATCTTGTTGAATTTACATATAATAATGGGTATCGTGCATCATTGGAGAAATCCATGTTTGAAGCCTTGTATGGCCAAAGATGTAGAAAAACTTTATCATGGGATAATATGAAGGATCGAGTGATGATTAGATCATAAACTATATGAGATATTGAGGAACATATCAGAGAAATCTATATTGGGCTCAAGGAAGTGGCCAATCACCAAAAGAGCTATGCTAATATAAAAAAATAACTTAAAGAATTCTTTGTGGGAGACATAGTCTTCTTGAGAGTTAGACCCATGAAAAGTCTCATCAAGTCAACTAAGTTGAATCCTCACTATTTTGGTCCCTTTGAGATCATTTATAAGATTAGTACAATAGCCTATAAGCTCACTTTACCACCCACCCTATCAAATATCCATGATACGTTCCACATATCCCTGCTTAGGAAGTATGTTGTTGATCTTACTCATGTGTGGAATGTTTCTAAATTGCAAATGGTAGATACCTCAGCCATTGAGGTGAGACCAATAAATATTTTAGGGTTTTATTCCAATATATTGAGGAAAAAATCCTAGATCAATGTAAGGTTCAATAGGACTAGTATTTTGAGAATTGTTCCACATGGGAAAATATCGAAGAAATGAGGCATCAATTTTCCATACTTATTTGAATGAAAACAATTTACTCTTACAATAAAAATAGAGGATAATGTTTAGTCTAGGGGGAGTATGTAATGGCTCTCCTTGGTAGAAATATTTATTGACAATGAACTATGTATTGGTGTGAATGTTTAATTGCATAGCTTCATTTTATGATGTCTATATGATGGGATGATTGCATTCTTTTGAGCTTGGAATATGGTACTACTAATGTATTTGTGGGTGTAGGACTAGGTGCTCTCTCTGGTGGGATCATATGGGTGAACCACCTACAATGAGAGATATTTTGGGAAATGATGGTGATGACTTGCTCATCAACAACTTAGGGTAACAAAATACCCTTCATGTAGATGCATTTGCATTTTTCTTGTTTTCATGTTCACACCATTGGACCAAGAAGTTGCTTGTGCAATGAGTCTCCTTAATAGGTTGGTGATAGCATTAGACTATCTTAAAGGAGACCACCTACTTAAGGATAAAATAATGGTGTGTAATATTGTTGGTGTGAATCTATGTTTGTTTGAGGTATGCATAGATTTTTTTGGTAAGAATTATTAAGTGTTAATTAATACCTTGGAAATTAATTAAATGATGGCTTTAATACTTTAGACTAGTAAAGTATTAATTAAATTGGTGACATTAATATTTGGAAATATTAATGTCAATATTAAAAGTTAATATTAGCAATTGAAAATTAATAAAGTGAATTATTGAATTAATTCTTGAAGATACTTTCATTATTGCATTATTCCTCTAATGTTTGGAATAAAAATTGAATGGCTTGCAAAATTTAGTTTTAGCCTTCTTTTATAATGGTCGTGCTTGGATGGCACCTTTATGAGCAAAGGTGGTGTTGTTTAAGTAATGTCTTCTTGAGATTGAAAGAAAACACCACTTCCTCCATGCAAGAAAGGCACCTCATTCTATTTGAATGTAGTAGAGCACTTGGGGAGAAAAAAAGGAGGAAGGTGGTTTTTTTGGTAGAGCTTGGAAGGAAATGTAAATTGTGGATAGTGCATCATTGAGCAAGAAACATTGGAAATTTTGTCTCAGGTGCATTTTTTATGCTTGGATGAAATGTGTCTTTCTATAGCTTAAATATTTCCTTTGGATGTTGGTTCTCTTGTGTTGGTGTTGTTTGTATCACTCCCCTCATTTTTGTGTTGCTTTGAGCTTAATCCGAGTCTAGCTATGTATTTTCTAGTAAACTCCTTTTTTGTCATCTAGGTATTGGATGTTAGTCTTTCTTCTATGCTGATTTTGGTCATTGTTGGGAGTCGAGGGTATGATTTTGTTAGTACGTTGACATTGGAGTTATCTTCACTTGTGGGTATGGCTATCCACCTACAACAATGTTTTTCCTCCTTGCTATTATGTTGGTCAGCATTATCTTTAATTTGTGCACCACCATCTCTTTAACCTGTGTAGAAGTCTTGAGTAAGACCATTAAGGTAACTAAATTTTGCTTGTAGCCATGGGTCATCTTGGTTTGGGTCGTGATCATATTAATTGGTAGTATTCGATCGACATGAATTTATTTTTAATATAAATGTACCAATATTTTCCTTGCATTCAAATGTTGGCCTATGTGTGGCTCTTGGAGGTTAATATCAGGTGGTTCTGGAATGATTGTTGGTTAGCTTAGACATGCTTTATTTTGGAATGAATCTCTTTTAAGTTGCAACATTCAAAATGTGGAAATATCCTTCTAGTTATGTTGCTTTCTTATAATGGTAAACTTCTTAGTTTTGGAGAAGTTATAGCTTTGGAAAGAGATTTATTTTGTTGGATATTAACTTACTAAGGAAGATATGGTTTTTAGTTTGTTTACTCTTTTATTTTCAATGCTTTAGTTTTCGGTTATAAACTTGTCTTTGGAAATTAATGAGAAGTAAGATTCTTTACTTTAAAAGTTAGTAAAGAAAATGTTGTTGGTTGCAAAACTATAGTTGGATATTATAGAAAGAGAACTCCTTTAGTTTTATGTTGTAGCTTGGTTTTTGGGAATGTATTCTCTATGGTAATGGATTTCTTTTATAAATTGGATTATTGAATTTGGGGTTTTGAAAGAGAAACCATTATAATGATTCTTGAGACTTATGTAGGTTAAGGGATCATTATAAAGATAAGTATGGGATTCTCTTTATAAATTGGATTAATGAATTTGGGTTTTGAAAGAGAAACCATTATAATGATTCCTAAGACTTATGTAGGTTAAGGGATCATTATAAAGAGAAGTATGAGATTCTCTTTTAGAAGTTGGATTATTGGACTTTGGTTTTGAAAAAGAAACTATTATAATGGTCCCTAAGACTCGTGTGGGTAAAGGAACCATTATAGAAAGAGGAATTATGGAATCCTCTTCTTGATGGATTGTTTTATTATGTTTATGCATGGATGCTTGCATAGTAGAAAAGGTATGATTAAGTTGCATTGCATTTAGAGCTGTCCTAATCCCTAAGTATTCCTCATGAGCTATGGTGGGTTCCCTATCATGAAGAAGCTTATATATTTTTAGATGGCTTGAAGATCCTTGGTGGATGATTTCATAGTACTTTGAATGTATAGATGATATGGAAAAATAAAGGCTATGTAAATAATGTTTTGTTAAATTGAGTTTTGTAACTTGATTATTGTACAAACTGAAATATTATGTTGCTTTAATGTTACCTTGGGTTTTGTACATTAAGGTGATTGAGCAATATTTTATTTGGATAGATAGTATTAATCTCTATCAATTATTGGAATGCATATTTATGTTAAATACTTGATTCATTTATGTTGCATCTAAATTAAAGGAATGTGTATTTTGAATTTTTAAGTCAAGCATTTGAGATAGTCCTTTTGGGATTATCTCCTATGTGTTTTTTACGATGGATATCATCTCCCTATGGATATTTTATCCCTATTCCAATTGTAAAAGGTTTGGGGTCCCTTTCAAAATCCTATTACCTTTATAAAGAAAAAGCATTTGAGTTAAGCAAAATGTGGATTTTATTTAAGATGCATCCTTGTTTATCTATTATAGAATTTCAGATTAAATAGATTATGACTTGTGTTAAAATGATTTTGATATTATGTGATGCATATTGTTTTAATTTAGAATTATGTTTTAAAGTGTAAGATTTATTTGAGATAATATTATCTTGGGGTGGTTTGAATATTTTGTGGACCTTAGTCAAAATAAAACCCAATCCTAGGAGAAGTTATGTGAATACAATAAATAGGTTTCATGTGAATCATTACACCTTGAATGAGTAGGATCGTGTGTATTCCAACTAAGAGTTGTAAAACCATTCACAAGACAAGAATGGTGATCCCTTGAACATGGAGGATCGTGTGATCATGTTTATTGCTAGTGAAGTGGTAATGACCTTCGTTAGCCCACGTAGGTGTGGTAACTAAGAACCAAGGCTCTATGACTAATTAACCTACCTATATGGACTTAGACTAAGGTTAGGTAATATGTATTCCCCTTTAAGTGTTATGGGCCTTAAAGGATAATCCCTACACCATGGTCACATTGTACTATACCAGTGAGGGTATGGGAAAGGTAGGGGGGACCAATTTTTGCATCCTTCTAAATGTGTAGGTTTAGTAAGATGAATCCCAAAAAACATGAGATTTGGCCATTCCTATCCATTGAGTATCATCTCCAAGGACTTAGAATTCAAATGTAGTAATCCTTGTATGTTGGAAATATAAAAGAGGGTTTTTCCTTGTGAACCGTTGCTTGTAATTATTGTTTACAAAACAAAATTTGGGTTGGTAGTTTTGGGGTGTTACACCATCCATCCATGATCTATGGTGAACATTATTTGGATGTGTTTGAATCTTAAATCATTTGGACTATCTATGTGTCTGATATGTGTCTTTGGTATCAACCAATGTTGATGTTTTCTCCTAATTTTTTTTACCACTTGGTTCTCAAAATGGCATGGGGTATTGATCATTAAGATCAAATGACTTGTAAAACTTCATAATCTAAATGAATCAACATATTTATCAAATATTTTTAAACTATTGGATCCAATTTATTTCCCAAGATCGACAGTGGATCTTCTTTGGATGTGTGTCTTTATGGGACAACTACTTTTTTATGGGTCTGCCATGTGTCTCATGCTTTAACCAATAGTAAGAGTTTCCTTTGATAATTTTACCTATGACCTTCTGAAATGGCATAGGTCATTGGATACATAATCAATGGCTAAGTGGAAAAACCTTTCTTGTAGATTTATTTATCTCCTAAGTTCCCTTATTGTTGGTCTAGTTGCTCTTTTGGTCTCCTTCTTATGTGTGTACTCTATGGCTTTCTTATAGATCTCATTGAAGTATAAAAATACACCTAGAGTGGTGGCATAGCTAACTATAAGCTACCCTTGTGGAGGGGATGACAACACTAGTTAGAAAAATGGGCAATATGGAAGAGGTTAAGGGATGGCATAGAAAAAAAAAACCCTCAACTAAAGTGGGATGGAGGCCAACCTATGGGGTGGTAGAAGCAAAGGCTAATAGAGTGAGGGCTTTGATATTTTTAAGCAAAAGTGCCATGTGGAGAGTAGGCACAATAGGAGTTTCATGAGGAAGAGTGGTCATCAAGGTAAGGTAAATATGAGCTTGTATTATCAAGGTCAGTTCCTAAAGTGGTGTGATGCTTATATCTGACACACAAAGAGGAGGGGAACTAGGTGCTTCCCTAACTACTTGGGTCATAGTTGCTTGAGGTTTCACCTTAGAGAATTATTTATTCTCCTTCTTGGTAGGAAAGGAGTTGGTGTCATGAGGTGACTCCTATTTATGCTATGTCAAGGTAGATATCTGATTCTATGACTCTTCATTCAAGTAATTCCACTCAGGTGTTGCAAACTCTATGGTTCATTGAGGGGAATTCTCCACTAAAATGATTTCCTTGAACGTTTCTTATTTGGATGCCATCGCTTGAGTGATTGCCTCCATGACCATTTCTGCACTACATCCACCTATGTTGGAGATCTCCTCCTCTGCATGCTCTTTGTTCAAGTGCTCATCAAACTCTTATCCTCCTCTAACTAGTTGATTGTAGGTATTATTGTTGATATTTTGCTGGAACTCCCACCAAGCATTGATCTTCTCCATTTTCCACTTTTCCTTTATAAATAATTTTAGCTTAGTTGCATGGATGTGGTAGTTTAGGTCCAACTTAAACATTGTTAAATAGGTCTCATATATCTTCTTCCTTGGTGGTGGCATTGGCACTTATTCCACCTTAACCTTCACCCATGGGTTTTTAGAGAGATTCTAGGTTTAGCCCAAACTCATGTATGAACTCTATCAATTTCTTGACTCTATCCAACTAGTCTATGAACATCTTATTAGAGTTTTATTTCCACTTCCTTGGGGCTCTATATAATTTGAGCTCTTCAAGTGTATTTTTTAGAAGCTCATGGGTATTTTGTTTCATCAAGGTAATTTTTCCATGAATGAAAGGCAACTTGAATAATTTGGTCTTGTTTATCCCATTCTCATAAATTTCATCAATGAGATCCATATGGTAGAGGAATTTGATAGCAAAAACTCTCTCGATCATGCTTTGACAACTAATATGCTTAATTGTAAAAACCATGCATTCTGATGAGAGTCCTATCTTTGGCATAAAATTAGCCCCTTGGATGATTTCCCTCAAAGAATTTATTGTATTCTATTGAGAGCTACTCAGGTTTTTGCACTTTGAGGATTTTCAATGTCAAAACTAGAAATTTCTCAACAAAATCATAATAAGAAGAGGAGGACCTCCTCAAGCCTTCTATTTAAGAGGAGATGTGTAGTGAATAATCTGACTCATCCATGGAATTAATAGCTAGTTTGAGGTATATCCTTAGGTTCTAGAACAATATTAAATGGTCCAAGAACACAAAGAACCAAAACATATGAGTCTCCTAGAACCTGACAAGCCCCTCATAAATATTTTTTGCAATATAGTTAAAAAAGAAAATATCACCCTTTCCCTATTGGGTGTGTGCCTCATTTGGTATAGGAATCCAACCTAAGACTAGAAGAAATCCTTCTCTTCCTTTAGGTCAAATATAAATGCTTTCATATTTACCACATCCTTGTCACTATCCTTCAAAATTATAATATCTAGGGGAAATCTTGGTAGATCCTTTATTTTATGCCATATTATTCTTGAAGATAGACTAGCTTATCAAGGATGGTGTTATAAAACTCGAAAACACTCAAAAAATTGACCACTATCCTTCCCATATCCACCTTCAACATTTTTCAAATCAAGTGGGCATTGATGACAAATTTGAAGCTGTCGTCAAGAGCCCAAATTTCTTGAGTATTGGGGTTGTATAGTTCATTCAATGGGGGGACTATCTCGAAGTAGCTCTACACCTCAAGCACCATGTACTAGGATAATATGCTACTATATATTTAAGATCCAAAGCATTTGTAAGGTTTTTGATTAAAGAATTCTAGTGCTCCATCCTTCAAGCTCTTAGTCCTCCTAGACAATTTGGAATATATTGCTCCTTTCATCATGTCTTTTAAGAATTTGGAACCAATGGATTCTAAAAAAGGTATTGTCATATCCCAGCCAAAGGTGGATAAGGAGGGATCTAATGGACTAAGAATATGTCCTACTCTGGATGCAAGGCACCTGGTGCTACTTATTCTTCTTTCCATTGCTTCCTAGATGCTCTTGTGCAACTAGGCTCTTGTTAACTTAAACTCTATTTATCTTTGATGGATTTTAACTTTATGGATATTATATAGATTATGATTAGAAGAATATATTTGAAGGCCAATGTTTCCCCTTTTATAGATATTTTCTTGGGGTGTTAGAATGCACATCAACTTTAATTTCTCCATACACATGAAATCTTCTCTTTTTAGGGGAAGTCAACAAGAATTGTCTTTTATCACTTCTACTTGGGTCTATTTTAATTTTTTGAAATGATTATATTTTCACCTAGTCATAGAACTCTTTGATATTTTCACCCACCATGAATGCATAGTATGGCTACTTGCATCATAGATATGACACTCAATCCAACACATCAAATTTTTGCATGTTGCTTCAATGAGGAATGATTAGTGAGGTACTAACACCATCCAATTCAAATTTTGCCAATGGTAATTCAAGGATGTGCATGATTAGTATAGTGGAGAAGTGTGCCACTCCATAATGGTTTCTATGATAAACCTCGTCTGTTAAATTAATGTACCTACCATACAAATTTCTTTCTTCCATTCTTAGGCTAGGCATGCGCTTTCTAGGTATCAACCATCGTGGATTATGAGAAACCATATTATGTTGGATGTCTAAGCACACTTATCTAAGTTTGGGTTGATATCACATACTTTGAAAATTAATGTTGGGGCATGTGCCATCATTAACTTCAATCGCTTTAAGTATTTATTCCAAAATTGGGTGGTTTCACATATAGTCGTTGATGATATTTTATTGAATGATAGACATTGCTTCATATTTAGTTTATTTTTTCTTTTGGCTTTGGATTTTCATAGATTTTTCATGCATGACTCATGAGTTGGCATCAAGTAAAAAATCTCCTAGCATTATTTTTACTCATAGATATTTTGATTGTTTGATCAACATTATTTTAGTGAAGACTTCTTCTTTATTAAGACTTTGTTTCCAAATCTAAACCAAGGGTTCCTTGTGAAGATGCTTCCTCTTAATAAAATAGGTAACAAGGTTGCCTTGAGTTTGGCTTAATATGTGGGATGATGTCCTTTGTGCTTTGAAATGGGTCTTTAGATTCAAAGGAATTTACTCTTCTTTTTTTGAGTAAAATTATATTCAATATTTACAATATGTATAATAGAATACCTGGTGATATATCACTTCATCATAGTTGGATTGAATGCTTCATCAAAATCTAACCCCCATGTTTTGGATGTTGATTTCTCTAGATGGTGGTTGGGAATGTATGGATGCACTTCATCCATGAAGTAGTTATATTTTGATAACTCTTCTTTATTTATGTAGGTTTTCTCATCTTCTCTTCTTTTAAAGGCGACTTGCTCTATGCGGTGCATACATAGGGGTTCTAACAGGATGTTGAATTTGGTTCCATCCCTACTTCAAAGCAACATATGAGTCTAGTATAGAGATATGTACCCTTCGATCTTGGTGATGAATTACCTTGAGAAACATATTCTAAATGTGGATAGCAGATCAATCATCGCTATGTCTTGGTGCACTATCAGGTTGGGGCATGCATGGAGTGTTAGAGGAAGGTCCTCTATCAATATAAATACTGGTACTAGAGTGCCATATAACAAAACTACCCTACTGTTAGTATGCTCACATGTTAATACAAGCACTTTTAACACCCTTTTTGACATGACTGATGTGCTTGACCTTGAATCCACCACATAGTTGTGTATCAGCTTGTCCCCATAGATTAGGGTCAGGTAGAATGGCATAGGCTTGGTTCAACTAGGATTTGCGCTAGATATTTGTAGCATAATAGGAATCCCTTGTTTTCTTAGATATTTTTTCTTCCTTAGAGCCTCTTCCAATTCTTCATCTATTTAGGAATCAAGAAGACATCCCAAAGAGGTATGGACATAGTTGAATTCCATAGGTGCTTCACCACATTGAAGGGTCCCATAGAAGAAGACTTTAAAATGTTATTCCATGATGTTAGATATCTACTTCTTTTTTTACCATAGGAGGTTTGGATAGATCTACAACAGGTTTCCTTAGAGGCTTTAGGGCTTTTAGGGCTACTCTTGTGATTGTCAAAAGTCCTTGGGCTTGAATTTCTAGTGTAGCTTGTGTTCGGGAATTCCTCTCATTATCAACTTTAATTATTGAGGATCTAGAATCCATTGGAATAGACATACCATACTCTTCAATGGCCCTTATTTTAACCCTAGTGATATATTTTGATCAAACTTGTGGTCTCCTACATTTTGAGGTACTGACTTCATCCGATATGACATACACTTTCACTTCATCTCCAGTGATGAAGGTTTTCTTTGGGACTAATTTATTGGTAATAGGTATCATAGTAGAAGGTTATAATGCAGGTTTTAGGCTTAGTACTTGGGATTTTGACTTAGAATAATATGTAACTATAGCTAGAAGGAGCTATTCTGACTACTTGAGACTCAATTTTGCTATAACAATTGAAAGTAGGATAGTACCATCCATTAGGATCTTCAACATAGTTATTTTGCATGGAGACTAAGTCCCTAATCAGGTTTTTAGAAGCTTTTTGGACTGATACTGACATGGGTACTATCTACTAAGTTAGAGCCTACAACTAATCATGATTTCTATTAGTCAAAATAGAGGCTTATGATATCCATTTGGAGGCGATCAAACATTTGGGGTCCCCTATTGAAAAGGAGGCTTTAGGTGACTTTGGTAGGGAAACCTTTAGGCATTGTGATTCCTCTTCAAGGTTGTGATATCATTAGAGAATATTCTTTTCATATTATATAATTCATCAATTTTAGCAGTAAAATGAGCAAGAATATAAGCTTGCTCTAGGCTCATGGTTGTTTGTTCAACACTATTCTTTACTATTTTCTAACATTGTTCTATGTTGTTCTAGAGATTCAAAATACTATCTTTAGACCTGTAAAATACCAAAATTCATTTCTATTCTCTAATATCCATTAATTACATGTTAAAGATTGTATTTTTATCTCCAAAAACACATAAATGCATTATATTCAATTTAGTACTATATTCCTCCTTTTTACTATGCTTAACTATAATATATATGCAAACTATAGTCTAATCCATAGTTAAGTGGCACAAAAGAAGAGTTAAAGTTTGTATTAAATAAGTTTTTTTAGAGACTCATCAACCATCACATTAGGTACCAAAAATCCCATTTTCATTTGCATTAGTAATTTTAAGAAACATTTCAACTTTATCTTAATATTTAAAGATACATAATATTCACTACCTTGTTCAAGATAAAATATTGTGTTAATGCTTTCTAATTTTCATCTTAAACTCATTTTATTCTTGTAATTTCCATTTTTTATTTCAAACTCTCTTTTCCATTAAATCCTATGCTTTTGCAACACATATTAAGTTTTCTTAATACAATATTGTAAGGGATGTGTGATACCACAAATCATGCATTCCATGTACATGACACTTATTTTATTCTTTGATGATAATATTTAATAGATAAGACCACAATAATTATGATATTGTCTTGATTTAACACTTGTTAAATAATGATTATTTTTTATAAAACCTATACACAATAACTCACAAAAATAGTTACATGTTCTTGAGAATACAACTTTTTTTTTGATAAGTTAAAACATTTCATTTATTTCGGGTTTTAAAAGGCTAACCCCAAAACCTATTTACAAAAATAGCATATGCTGAAAAACATCAAAGAGAAAAATAGGGGAATGCATCCCCGAGCGAGACCCAATCAAAAGGAGAAGGGGGACACAACCCCTCCTGGGATCCACCACAAGACAAAACTGGCACCACGCAGGGTAGCCTTAGAAACACAAAAATAAGACAAGAAAGCTAATCCTCCTTAACATCCTCTTCATCCTCCTTATCATCTTCCTTCACCTCATCCTTGACTGCATCCTCAGAGTTGACCTTGTCCACCTTGGAATCTTCCTGACCCGAGAATTGTTCATTGAAGAATAGAAGATGTAGGGCCTCTCGAAGGTCAGTAAGGGAATTCACTAGGTTCAAAGTGGTCGTGATGATGTGGAAGGCTTTGATCCCAAGGCCGATAGCACTGATATATTGGTGAAAACCATTGAAAGTGCCTAAATTTTTGCATTGGATATAGGACCTTTTGACATGAACACCCAAAAAAATAGAGAGTTGTAATAGATCATCAAAAAAATAAACTAGGTCAAATGATTAATCTCTGACATTCTATACATCTTCTTGGTCCATGATATATTTAACCACTTGGGGAAGTCCAACCATCCATGTGATCAAACTATTAGTCGTGACCCCTTGATTCACCAGACTATCTACAGCCTTGTTGGATTCCTTGAAGGTGTGCTGAAATATGGTTTCCTATTGACTAAGGATAAGGATCCTCGCCTCCTCAATGCAATCCTTAACCCTCCATGAAGACCTCTTATTGTTCCTTAGATAATTGATGATAATAAGTGAATCTCCCTCAACTATTACCTTGCCAGGATAATATTTTGCAAGGACTAAGCCTCGCCACACAGCTTTGGCTTCAACAACATTGTTTGTCTGGATTCCTAGGTACTCAAAAAAGGTAAAAATGACTTTTCCATTGTGGTCCCTAAGGATGCCCCCTACACCAACTTTTTCAAGATACAACTTCTTCATTAGCATATACTAGACCATTTTTACCACCTCTTAAAACCATAATCCAAGGAAATATTTGAATCTTTTTTTTTGTATATAACAAACCCAATATGATCAAGTTTGTAAAAATTTTGAAATTCACATAAACTAAATTTAAAGCCATACTCAAAATTATACAAAAACTATGATAAAAAATTATTTCATTTTCTTAGCTCTCTATGACTTGACTTGTCTTTCACTCATTAATGATTTAAAGATAACTATATTACTTGCCAACCAATTCCCAATACCATTCATGTTATTTTTATTGTAAACTCAAAAGGACACTAATTTTATCTTATCATACACAATTTATTCCCCATTTACTTGTAATATGTACTTGTGGACTTTAGTGACATAATCCCATTCATTGGGAATTTTTTATATATAACTATTTTCTAGACATGGTACATAATAAACAATGTCTAGGTAGTCCCTTGATATCATGTGGAACAAAGATAATGTATATTATATGATTTGACCTAAATTTTTACACATCACTTGAAATTTTTTATCAATACCCATAAAATAACTTTCCTAAAAATGATAATTATAACCTTTAGTATTGATCATTAAAGAGTGACAAAGATCTAATTAAGTTTGATCAACTTCAAAATACATAGAGGACTATGCTTGTACTTTTCCTTGTAGGCCATTCACAACCAATCTTTGAACCATTAAAATATTGGAACTTTACTCTAACATTACATAAGACATATATTTTTTTGACTAGTCTTATTGTAGCTTTGACCTTTTCCAAACATTGAACACCATTTACAAAAATGACATAGCTTTTCCTATAAAAATAATAATTTCCTACAATATATGAAAAATAGTTACATATTATTTAATAGGTGAATAAGTAACTAATCTATATTTCCTAATCATTCGATTGTGAAGGGGGCATGACATATTGACTAACTTTTCAAAATAAATTACATATGAAAATAGTTATTGAACTAGAAAGAAAATTTAAGGAAAAGTACCAATTCAAGTTGGTAAAATATTCCTATGATATTGCACATCCCTAATATATGGATACATGTAAAAGTAGGGGAAAATAACTAATAGTTGAGTAGGGGCCAAAAATTGATAAATTAGTTGTGAATTTTTCTTGATCTATAAACAATTTTTTACCTTTCGTTTGATAGAAAAAATACTAAAGCATCTACCATAGTCATATCCTTCATACACATTAGCATATAATATTATAACATAATTATATATATATATATATATATATATATATATATATATATATATATATATATATATATATAATAAAGATGCATCCATGTTGCATTTTGACTCCAAGTGGGTTTTTAAGGGTAAAACATGTACAATGGAGTTATAAAAATTTCAATATAAAGTGTTTAACTATTAGAAGATACACTTGTTAAGAAAAGGTTCACCCATATTTTACATATAGTACTGAAACACCTGAAAATTCATTTTAGAAAGGCATATAATCTATAAAGGGTACAACACTATATGTAATGTAAAAAATATGACCAAATTATTAACTTTAAAGTTCCATGACCTGAAGTAGAATTATGTACTCTTAAAAAGTGGATATTCATAAGGTATCCAACTATTTGATCCTCAATACTTCTACTTCTTTAAAAAATAGTATGTAGTAAGATAGTGGAACTAAAATCAATATTTTTTAGTGCTCTTATAAAGGTGCTAATTATAGATACCAATGGTTAACCCCACCAATTTTTATGTTCCTCTTGCAATATTTAACCTTCTTTTGTAACATGATAACATCCATAGTACCCCTACATTTATGATGTTCAAGGATTGATTATTTTGATGGATGTAAAGCTCAAGATGGAAACATGTAGTTATTGCTACTAGGATTTATATTCCAAAGTATTAATATATCAAATATAAACATGAATTAATAATAGAAACAATAGAGGCACCCTACTAATTTCCCTACAACTAAGAACTTAGGAATAATAAAAAATAACATAAGTGCCTTGTTGATTTTCCCATGCCCCAAAGATAGCATTGTGCTCCTCCTAGATACTCTAATATTGTATTTCTTTCCAAAAATCAATGTAAAAGGAAAATTAGAACCAAAATCATACTATATATAGAAATTTTAATAGACCTTATTGAGATTCATACACATTGAATCACAAACTTTTGAAACAATGCTCAAAGTTCTCAACAAATATCCATAAAAAAAATAACTTACATACAATGTTTCTTTTCAACAACCCATTACCATTCACAAATATCCATGAAGACAAATAAGTTATACAAAATTTTTTTTTTCAACAACTCATTCCCATTCACAAGTAGCTTTTACACCATTGTTGGCTCTCTTAGATCTATTACTTGAGAAAAGAAAAGAAAAAACACAAGACAAAACATAGAAGTTTCTTGAAATTGATGGTCCTCTATTCACATTTAATTAATCTTTGTAATTGTTGATGGTTACACATGATACAAAGCCTAATAGTTGAACATGGCATTGGATGAAACCAATAGTTGTGCCAAATACCTCAAATATTATAGATTTTTAGTAATATTAAATGTATATCTAATAGGCTTGTTTAATGGATTCTTCAAGTGAGTTCAAGAAACACTTTAAACTCACAAATTTACTTGACCACTTGAAAGGATTTTGGGGCTTATTTAAGGTCACTCAACACTTATGTGCATGTGGGTCACTCAAAAGGTGTAGGTGTGTTTGGAGTTGAACATAAATCTATACTATGAAATCCAAAGAATACTTCAGTACTTAACCATAGTTGTTGGAGGTCAATCAACACTTTGAAGTCTAAAAGGTACCAAATTATTTAAAGGAGATGTTAGATATCAATTTACACTACAAAAATCCTTAATTCCAATTGGTTCATATCTTTTAACAAAGATAATATTGAAAAGAAAAGCCCCTACTCACAATCTTTATTGGATGTACTTTTCTCTTGTTCAAGTTGAGAAGTTATTCCTTTCTTATTTGATTGTGCAATGATGAAAATAAAATTTAAGCATGCTCTCATAAAGCATTTGAGACACATATAAAGGTAGCAAAGCAAGGAATGTAAAAGGTATGGGCTTCTCTTGAGTTACTCATATGTACCACATGAAAGAATAGGTATTAAAGTGGAACCAAATTATCTGGTATGAGAAGAAGAGAATCACAATGAACTAGTTAGAAAGCAAAGGTTCAACTACCCCAAAAACATGTTGTCACAGTAATAAAGGTAAATATCCTATATAAACAAGACCAATAACTTGCACCCCTAAACTTTTTACAGTTTTCACAAAGAGAAGCATCACAATGAACCAGTTAAAAATCAAGGGTCAAACTAACCCACAAATATGTTTTTTTTATTAGATATAGAAGGGATTTTGAAAGGGTACCCAAACATTTTACAATAGGAGAAGCCCTAAAAAACTTGGCCTAAGACCGGCAATACAGAGATAAGAACAACTATAAAGAACTACAACTGATCACCCATAACCAAGTGAACTAGCAACAACTTGATACAAGAAAAAAAATTAGAACATTGGTGAGCCCCCCAGCCAACCAACACTCTCACACGGTTGTGCATAAAATATTTCTTTGTAAACAATAAAATCTTATAGAGCATTAACAAGCATGCATCGCTAAATTCAATCGAAGAAGACCTTCAAGAAAATTGTCTCTCCAAATTGATAAACCATTGATACTTATACCTAGGTTTACCATAAATTCAATGTGGCAATTTCCTTCTCTAAAGATATGCTTTATCTCCCTATCCTCTCTAGCCTAAATAATTCACCTATATTCCATAATCACAACCTCAATATTCTAACCAGGGACTGAATCACCTTTGACCAAGTTTATAATATTTATTAAGCAAGTCTCCTTCAATGCAAACATTTTGGTACCCCATCTTCTCCACAAGCAGGATATCTTGGTAAAGGGCTCTAGCCTCCACAACATGGCAAGTCTGGATATCTAAGAATTCGGCATACGCTAGAAGAAACCCACCTTTATCATCCCTAAGCACACCATAAACACCAACATTATCGGGATTACCCTTTGAAGCTCCATTAAAGTTCAGTTTAACCCAATCCGGAGAATGATGTTCCCACCTCACAAGGGCCCACGGATTAGGACCAAGAAGACCAACAACCCTATTACTCTGTTGAAAGCCAATTTTTCTTTCGAGCGCAACCTCCTCAAATTTTCCCTTTTCCAAGGCCAGAGAGGACACATTCTTCAAAGTGGAGGCCAAGGCTCTGACACAAATAGATGCAAGATCTCTTTTGAAGTTTTTAAAATTCTACTATTCCTCTCCTTCCACACTTGCTAGAAAATATGAGGTAAATAGAAGTTCCAAAAACATTTCAGCCTTGAAAAGTAAAAAGGAGATTATTGTTGAGTGCAAACATCAATCAAACTCAACACCACCCAACTCAGTCCCAAAAAATTAAAATAAAAGTTAAGAACTTCCATAGAGAATGAGCATTGAAAGAATAAATGGCTTGTCTATTCCTCATTAGCACCATAGAGGCAACATCTATTCGGTATTGTGTTACCAACCAGAAAAAGATATTCACCTTTGGTGTTAGACCCTTAAGCCATACTTTGAAAGGTGGGCAAGTGAAGAAGGTAAGCCTAGCCCCGTTGAACGAGAGGTCCACGGTTTGAACCTTTGCAATGCAAATGGGGTCACAAAAGAAATATCCTATGGCTTCCCTCTAGATAATGGTATAGCCAGATGGGATGACATTGCCGACCACCTAAGAGCGACCCTCGAGGTTTCTTTCTAACCTAAAATTTTAAGTATGAGGGGACCATGACCCCTCATAAAAATATGTGTAAACTCATTGGAAGGTGTACCTTTGTAACGCAAGTGGAGAAGGTGAGCTTGGCCCTGTTGAATGGGAGGTCAATGGTTCAAACCTCTGCAATGTGAAGGGGAACACAAAAAAACCCTTGTGGCTTCCCTTTAGATAGTGTTATATCCAGATGGGACGACATTTTAAACCACTTAAGAGTGGCTCTCGAGGTTTCTTTCTAACCTAAAAGTTTTAATTAGTTGCAAGCTTACTGTAGTGGTAAGGGCTTTGGCCTCTCTTTGAGAGGTCCAAGGTTCAAACCCCACTCGGTATGAGGGAACCATGACCCCTCATAAAACATGTGTAAACTAATTGAATAAAGTCCATCTTTGTAGCGCAAGTGGAGAAAACACGTTGAATGAGAGGTCCATAGTTTGTACCTCTGCGATACGAAGGGGAACAAACAAAATCTCTTATGCCTACCCCACAAATATATTGTTACAAGAATAAAAAATCTTATAGAAACAAAACCAAAAACTTATACCCTAAACAAACTTATTATTTTATTTAAAAAAAGTTTAGCAAATAATAAAACATATGAAAGATTGCCAATAAGACTAGATCCAACTAAATTATCAATGTAAAACTTCATCTTTGTTCAATAGATGGTGAACTGATACAAAAGATTTTCAGAATTAAATAGTCTTCAACAATGTTACCCGCTTAACCCATTATCATGGAAAATCATGGCGTTTTCTGGTGTAGCCTCGTGTTTTACAAGGTCGAAAACGACTTCATCCCATGTAAATCAAACATATCTTCATTTCAATTCAGAGTTTGTTTTTTTTGTTGGGGGGTGGGCATGGCGATTGCTTATTTTATAATTGCTCATCTTTCAAATCATAGTTTGTGATTTTAAATCCTTCGCTTTCGATGTAATATATTCGTTAATCAAATATATATATATATATACTTTTATTTCCTAACTATGAATAAGATTCCTGAAGAACACAGAGAAAAATAAACTCTACGAAAAAAAAATCCATTGAAAACGAACCCTAATATAGACTGCCGTTTGTAAGAAGTATCCTCCCTACTTTCTTAAACTAAAAATCTACATCAACAAGAAATTAACAAATAAGGAATCGAATATTAAATACAAACATTATTTTCCATTACGTCATTATATTTTGATGTATCATTTTTTTATAGTCATTGACTCATTGATATCTGACATACGAATGCTTTATACGTATGTGTCGATTATCTTACATTTTAGGACCGGCTGACTCGATATATATCTAATTAACTACCAAATCCAGTGGAATCTTGGAAAAATGCAAGCGCATAATGTATTATTGTTATTGCCAAATGTTATTTGGCAACTTATTCTGTTGTCATGGTTGCGTACAACAAACATGTAAGCCAATGACATGTAAGCCAAATGAGCAGAGATCCCTTGTTTGAAAAAAAAAAAAAAAAAATTATATATATGTTATATATTAAATAAAAAAGACTCGGCTAGTTCATATAAATGTAGGCGCCTTGCCATGCAAATGTGTATGTAACTGGATTAGAGGTTCATCTCTCTTGTGTGTATCGATTTCTTCAGAGATTGTTTGAAAGCAAAACGAGATGGCAGAGGTATAATCCGCAATTTTTTTTTTGTTTTTGTTTTTTCAGTTGTGCAGAATTGACATCCTCTAATGCTGGTTTCCTTTTACTTGTTTGTTTATTACTGCAGACGGTGGTGCTAAAGGTGGGTATGTCATGCCAAGGCTGCGTCGGAGCGGTAAAGAGAATTTTGGACAAAATGGAAGGTGAATACTGATTGCCATGGAGTTTTGGTTATCCCACTTTTTTTCTTTATCAGTTGTAGACTTGTATAAACAGACTTATATGTCATATATATATATATATATATATATTCCTTATTTGGAGTGCAGAAACTAAGATTTATGGAACGGATATAATTAAAGGATTTAGAGTGCAGGGGTGGAGACGTATGAGGTTGATCTGAAGGAGAAGAAAGTGACAGTGAAGGGGAACATAAAGGCCAATGATGTTCTGCAAGCTGTGTCCAAGACTGGCAAGGAAACCACTTTCTGGCCAGCTGAAGACAAAGTTGTTCCCGTTCCTGTTGAAGTTCCAGTTGCTTGACAAGTTCGAATATTTCAAGGAGGCCTTAATCTTATAATTTTAATTCTGTGACTTAATAAGTGTTATGTCCATCATCTGTTGCCTTTCCTGGTATAGTGGAAAAAGTTTATGTTATGACTTCTCAGATTTCTTCCTACTCCTGGCCCAACCTATTATGGCTTACGATCGCGCTAGGTATTATCTTTTCTCTTCTTTTATTTGGGGTTTGACGGTTTAATAGATGCTATGTGCAACCTGTGTATCTTTGCACTGTTATGAACAAGAATCAATAAATAAATATATATATGTCTCCTCATAAAATGTTTTTATTAAATATTTGGATTTATATAGAAATTCTAATCATAGAATATGCCAATAGATTTGTATTATTATATTAACCAGTTAGAAAGTAAGAGGGCCAGCCCCCCACACATATGCTCAAAAAGCAAGAGGACCAGTCCCCCATATGCATGCCCAAACTCGATGTTAATAGGGGTGAGGAATCCCATAGAATGGGACCAAGGACTTGCACCTTTAAGCCTGCTACTTCATTGGCAAAGAGTATGGCAAGTGTTAGGGGTGAATAACCTGGGATTATTTACAAACACACCACAATAGTAGGTTTATAAATAAATTTGAAATTAAAAATAAAATATTGATGTCTTCAAATCAAAATATATAATAAGATTAGTTTCAACAGAGTAATTTTTTTTTTATTTTTAAGAAGATACTTAAGTTTAAATTTTGTTAAGTTATACATGCATGCTAATAAATAGTCAATATGTTGTAATGTCATTATATGATCACAAAGTTATATATGTATGCAAGTCTATAAAAGAAATGTTTGAATTTTTAATAATAGATAGGTATTAAGTGAAGGGAATTCCAATCTAAATTTTTTTTTGAATTTTTAATAATACTAATATTTTGAAAGAAACAAGTTATTAGGGATGAATAATTTTTTTCTAATAAATAGTCAAGATGTTGTAATGTCATTATATGGTCACAAAGTTATATATGTTTGGTGTGTATGTAAGCCTGTAAAAAAAATGTTTGAATTTTTAATAATAGATAGATATTAACGTATTCCAATCTTAAAAAAAATGTTTGAATATTTAATAATACTAACATTTTGAAAGAAACAAGTTATTAGGGATGAATAATTGTTTTTTTAATCCTCATTAACATCTATATTATCAATGAAAATAATTAAAGGTGTCCTTCCAAGCAAAATGTGAGTCTTAGAATCACATGTTGATTTCATACATAAATTTTAAAAAGTTTAATTGTAAATTTTCGAAACAATAATACTCCTCTTTTTAATTAATATAGATGTGTGCCTCTTCATAAATTTAAGTTTAGTTAAAGTAACCTATTTGAAATTTCTTGTTTTTTTTAACTTTTTTTTTTGTTATATAATTTTTGTTATATATGTCTTTTATAATGACATATGTAGTTGTATTCATATTAGGGATCTTGAAATTTATCAAATTTATATCAAATAATGTATCCATTTACAAGCATAATAGTATAAAAGCAACATGGATTTTGAGCAAAGGTGATGACTATTTACATTCTCAAATTTCATATAAATGGAATTTTATTACAATCAATTAAGGGACTAAGATGAAAGAATCTTTAAAAATAACCTATACGAGGGTACTAATGTATGCCATAAAGCTTTTATGTTATTCTGAATGCTTTATTCGAGCTTGAATTAAGCAAGTTTGATGGCATCAACATATGTAAGATATTTGAGAGTTATTGACAATACATCTACCACACTATGGCCTACATTTAAAATATGTATGTTAGAGTACTATTCCATTCTTTGGGATATTTACCCTTTTTACTCCATTAGGTAAAATAGGTAGTATATTGCATTATACTACATAGGTTATTACATTTACTTTTTACTAATTACCATTAGATATTTACTGTTTCAAATATCTAATGGTAAACTAGGTTAATTCCTAAATATCCTAGGTTATCAATTCTAAACCAAACTCTATACCTCCTATGACGCGTTTGTTAGCGTGGATCAGGGAGAATAGTTGGTTTTACTATTTTGTATATTATATAACATTAGCCTTAATGCTAATGTTAGTAATGAAATATTTTTTATTATTTTCAATATTGTTTCACCAAATTGCTTCATTGGCATCAGAGCCATTTTTTTTTTGCTCGCCCGGAGGACGAGCTGGTGACATTTGAAAGCCACCAAACCCACCTCAACAGGCGAGCTCGATGGCTAAGGGAGCGACCAGGCGAGGCCCATTTCTGGCCAGGTCAACTCGACTTGCCAGTGCCTAAGGCACCTTGGGGTCGATCGATCAGGACCGATCACCAATGCGATCGACGTTGACTGACCGCCCATAGGGCTTTCGACCTGACAAGTCGAAGCCTTCCAGGCTCGCAATCTCAAGGCCAACACTGGGCAATTGAGACCGCGCCTCCGCATACCAGCCAACGAGATCGCGAAGAGGGTAGAAGCACCCTCCCGATCCCACGTGGTTGTGGTCCACAGGTTGAGGCCGAAGGGCAGGAGTGCCCTCTAGGCAAGCTGATCAAGATCGGTGACCCCACCTATGACAGATCTCAACAGGTGAGCAATCAACCAGATGCTGTACCCTAGACCTACTAAGCTCAACACATGGCACACTTATCAAGGTGACACATGGTGAATTGATGCACCTTGTTGGAGCCATAACTTGTGAACCGTACGCTCGTTTGCCTTAAAATTTAATAGGTGGTTCCACGTGCGTGTTCTGCATCAAGATGATCTTTGATCCTCTTGACCCTCCAAAAATCATGTTTTCGAGACCTAACTCCGACATCTAGTGCCCCAAAATTAGCTTTTAGAATAGGTTCCCGGGTTTTTTGGGTTTTTTTGGCTATTAGAAGTTTATTATCTTTTGTTATACCTTAAGTTGAGACCTAATATTTTAAATTAAGGTTCATTATTGTAAGAGGGATGTGTGCATCGAATTTTGGCGCAATCCGACTCATTTCTATTTTTAGCAGTTTTTAGGAAAAATATCTATTTTTAGCAGTTTTAGAAAAAAAACATTTTTAGGGTTTCTTTGGTTTTCGGTTGCTATATGATGGATTGTAATCTTTTGTAGAAGGTGTGTGAATTTAAGAATGAGAAGAATATCAATTGGCAGTTTTCTTCCATTATTGCATTTGTGTTATGTGATTGGAGTCCATTTTGTTTGTCTCTTGTAGCTGAGTTTACATCATTTGGTATCGAAGCAAGTTGGATATTGATGGGAAGAAAAGAGAAGAAAAGAAAAGAGAAAATGAGAGGAGAGCAAAAAGGCTCAAAAAAAAATTGGCACTCTATGCAATGCTTGTAGAAGGTTTGTAAAACCTTGGAGACAGAAATTGACACTTTGTGTAAGTGTTTGCAGGAGGTTTTTTTATGTAAAAGCCTTAGAGAAGGAGGAATTGGCACTTTGTGTAGTGCTTGTAGAAGGTTTGTAAAACCTTAAAGAAATAAATTGGCACTCTATGTAGTGCTTGTAGGAGGTTTTTTTTCATTAAAAACCTTAGAGGGAAGAATTGACACTTTGTGTAGTGCTTGCAAGAGGTTTGCTATTTTAAAACCTCGAAGGAATAAATTGGCACTATGTGTAGTGTTTGCAGGAGGTTTGAGATATAAAACCTCAGAAGAATATTGGTACTTTGAGGAGTACTTGCAGATGTGTGACACTCTATGGAGAGTGATTATGAGTTTGATCAGAGGAACTCGTAGGAGTAGAGTTCTTTTCAACTAAAGGAGAATGATGCAGGAGCCTATCTTTAGAGGGTTTTTTTATAAGAAGTTTTAAAGTAGTTTTTTATTACTCAAAATGGAATTATTTGACGCAAAATATAATTTACCGAAAATGGTAATTACTAAAAAAATATATATTTTTTATGAAAAATATTTTGTCGAAAATAGTAATTACTTAAAAAGGTATTTTTGGTTGGAAAAATTAATTTGCCGAAAATAGTAATTTTTTTATTTTTAGGGTTTTAAGCTTTAGGGTTTTCTTTTAGGGTTTCTTTTAGGGCTTCAAGTTTTAGGGTTTTCTTTTAGGGTTTCTTTGGGGATATATATTCTCTTGGTATTGCATTGTAAAAGAGGAAGTGAATTTAGGAATAAGAAAAGAAAATATTTATTAGTTTATTTTCAATGTATTATAGTTTTTATGTGAATGGAGGGTTTTATTGATTATTTTCATTTATTGCAGTTTTTATGTAAATAGAGGATTTTACATATTATTTCTATTTATCGTACTTTTTATGTAATGAGAGGTATTATGTTTTGACCTCTTGCAACTGGATTCACATCATTTGGTATCAGAGCAAGTTGGATCTTATTGAGAGGAGAAAAGAGGAGAATAAAAAAGAAAATGAGAGGAGAGAAAAGAGGCTCCCAAAAAAAAAATGGTACTCTATGCAGTGCTTATAGAAGGTTTGTAAAACCTTGGAGACAAAAATTGGCACTCTGTGTAAGTGCTTGCAAGAGTTCTTCTTTTATGTAAAAGCCTCAGAGAAAGAGATTGGCACTTTGTGTAGTGCTTGTAGAAGGTTTGTAAAACCTTAGAGAAAGAAATTGGCACTTTGTGTAAGTGCTTGCAGAAGGTTTTTTTATATAAAATATCAAGAGGAATTGACACTTTGTGTAGTGCTTACAGAGGGTTTGTAAAACCTTAAAAAAATAAATTGGCACTCTGTGTAGTGCTTGCAGGAGGTTTTTTTCATTAAAAACCTCATAGGGAAGAATTGGCACTTTGTGTAGTGCTTGCAGGAGGTTTGCTATTTTAAAACCTCGAAGAAATAAATTGGCACTATGTGTAGTGCTTGCAGGAGGTTTGAGATATAAAACCTCATAAGGATATTGGTACTTTGAGGAGTACTTGCAGATGTGTGACACTTTATGGAGAGTGATTATGAGTTTGATCAGAGGAACTCGTAGGAGCAGAGTTCTTTTCAACTAAAGGAGAATGATGCATGAGCCTATCTTTAGAGGGTTTTTTTAAAAGAAGTTTTAAAGTAGTTTTTTATTACTCAAAATGGAATTATTTGACGCAAAATATAATTTACCGAAAATGGTAATTACTAAAAAAAGTAATTTTTTATGAAAAATATTTTGTCGAAAATAGTAATTACTTAAAAAGGCATTTTTGGTTGGAAAAATCAATTTGCCGAAAATAATAATTTTTTTATTTTTAGGGTTTTAAGCTTTAGGGTTTTCTTTTAGGGTTTCTTTTAGGGCTTCAAGTTTTAGGGTTTTCTTTTAGGGTTTCTTTGGGGATATATATTCCCTTGGTATTGCATTGTAAAAGAGGAAGTGAATTTAGGAATAAGAAAATAAAATATTTATTAGTTTATTTTCAATGTATTATAGTTTTTATGTGAATGGAGGGTTTTACTGATTATTTTCATTTATTGCAGTTTTTATGTAAATAGAGGATTTTACATATTATTTCTATTTATCGTAGTTTTTATGTAATGAGAGGTATTATGTTTTGACCTCTTGCAACTGGATTCACATCATTTGGTATCAGAGCAAGTTGGATCTTGTTGAGAGGAGAAAAGAGGAGAATAAAAAAGAAAATGAGAGGAGAGCAAAGAGACTCCAAAAAAAAAATTGGTACTCTATGCAGTGCTTATAGAAGGTTTGTAAAACCTTGGAGACAAAAATTAGCACTCTGTGTAAGTGCTTGCAGGAGTTCTTTTTTTATATAAAAGCCTCAGAGAAAGAGATTGACACTTTGTGTAGTGCTTGCAGAAGGTTTGTAAAACCTTAGAGAAAGAAATTGGCACTTTGTGTAAGTGCTTGCAGGAGGTTTTTTTATATAAAATCTCAAAAAGAGGAATTGACACTTTGTGTAGTGCTTGCAAAAGGTTTGTAAAACCTTAAAGAAATAAATTGGCACTTTATGTAGTTCTTGCATGAGGTTTTTTTTCATTAAAAACCTCATAGGGAAGAATTGGCACTTTGTGTAGTGCTTGTAGGAGGTTTGCTATTTTAAAACCTTGAAAGAATAAATTGGCACTATGTGTAGTGCTTGCAGGAGGTTTGATATGTAAACCTCATAAGGATATTGGTACTTTGAGGAGTACTTGCAGATGTGTGACACTTTATGGAGAGTGATTATGAGTTTGATCAGAGGAACTCGTAGGAGCAGAGTTCTTTTCAACTAAAGGAGAATGATGCAGGAGCCTATCTTTAGAGGGTTTTTTTTAAAGAAGTTTTAAAGTAGTTTTTTATTACTCAAAATGAAATTATTTGACACAAAATATAATTTACCAAAAATGATAATTATTAAAAAAGGTAAATTTTTATGAAAAATATTTTGCCGAAAATAGTAATTACTTAAAAAGGCATTTTTGGTTGGAAAAATCAATTTGCCGAAAATAGTAATTTTTTTATTTTTAGGGTTTTAAACTTTAGGGTTTCTTTTAGGGCTTTAAGTTTTAGGGTTTTCTTTTAGGTTTTATTTGGGGATATATATTCCTTTGGTATTGCATTATAAAAGGGAAAGTGAATCTAGGAATAAGAAAAGAAAATATTTATTGGTTTATTTTCAATGTATTATAGTTTTTATGTGAATGGAGGGTTTTACTGATTATTTTTATTTATTGCAGTTTTTATGTAAATGGAGGATTTTACATATTATTTCTATTTATCATAGTTTTTATGTAATGGGAGGTATTATGTTTTGACCTCTTGCAACTGGATTCACATCATTTGGTATCAGAGCAAATTGGATCTTGTTGGGAGGAGAAAAGAGGAGAAGAAAAAAGAAAATGAGAGGAGAGCAAAGAGGCTCCAAAATAAAAAAAATTGGCACTCTATGCAGTGCTTGTAGAAGGTTTGTAAAACCTTGGAGACAAAAATTAGCACTCTGTGTAAGTGCTTGCAGGAGTTTTTTTTTATGTAAAAGCCTCAGAGAAAGAGATTGGCACTTTGTGTAGTGCTTGTAGAAGGTTTGTAAAACCTTAGAGAAAGAAATTGGCACTTTGTGTAAGTGCTTGCAGGAGGTTTTTTTTATATAAAACCTCAAAAGGAGGAATTGACACTTTGTGTAGTGCTTGCAGAAGGTTTGTAAAACCTTAAAGAAATAAATTAGCACTCTATGTAGTGCTTGTAGGAGGTTTTTTTTATTAAAAACCTCATAAGGAAGAATTGGCACTTTGTGTAGTGTTTGCAGGAGGTTTGCTATTTTAAAACCTCGAAGGAATAAATTGGCACTATGTGTAGTGCTTGCAGGAGGTTTGAGATATAAAACCTCATAAGAATATTGGTACTTTGAGGAGTACTTGCAGATGTGTGACACTCTATGGAGAGCGATTATGAGTTTGATCAGAGGAACTCGTAGGAGCAGAGTTCTTTTCAACCAAAAGAGAATGATGCATAAGCCTATCTTTAGAGGGTTTTTTTAAAAAGAAGTTTTAAAACAATTTTTTTATTACTCAAAATGGAATTATTTGACGCAAAATATAATTTACCGAAAATGATAATTACTAAAAAGACAATTTTTTATGAAAAAATAATTTGCCAAAAATAGTAAATTTTTTTATTTCTAGGGTTTTAAGCTTTAGGGTTTTCTTTTAGGGTTTCTTTTAGGGCTTCAATTTTTAGGGTTTTCTTTTAGGGTTTCTTTGGGGATATATATTCCCTTGGTATTGCATTGTAAAAGGGGAAGTGAATCCAGGAATGAGAAAATAAATTATTTACTAGTTTATTTCCATGTACTGTAGTTTTTATGTGAATGGAGGGTTTTACTGATTATTTTCATTTATTGCAGTTTTTATGTAAATAGAGGGTTTTAATTGCCCTCTGGGCAAGCCAATCAATATCAACAACCCCACCTCAAACAAATCTCAACAAGCGAGCGACCAACCAGACGCTGGACCCTAGACCTACTAAGCTTGACACATGGCACACTCATCGAGGTGACACGTGGTGAATCTAGACTACTGACACTTGGAGGGAGAGCCAACCAGGTGGTGACACATGGCACCAAAAGTAGAGGGTAGGGCCAGCTCGATGACATGATGGCGAAGAAAATTTTTGTATAGGAATCAAGCTGCCACGTGGCGAGGAGAGGTTGGTTATCCGAATGACAAGTGGCAAGGGGCATCACTGGTTTGGTAGGCGATAACCTATAGGCAATCAAGTTTTTACTCGCAATGAGAGGGTTTTAAACACCCTCGCATCCCTTTACGGGATGCATGTGGGATAAATTCCCATGAAAAGGCATATTCAACATTGCCTTTCCTCAAGTACCACGACTGCGGGACGACTTTCAAAGCCACCCCAACAGTGCAGTGGTCAAGGCTTACGCCTTGACAGCGCTAGATCTAGTGCTCGAATCCCGCCAAGGACAATTTTTTTGGTGCACGCGACATTGGATTTCAGAAAATTAACAAAGGTACAATTTTTTTTTTAAGGTTTTATCAATATTTTAAATTTTTTTTTTATATTCTTTTTATATAATTTAGAACTTTTTGAGGAAATTAAATTATTTTGATTAAATTCTTAGATTTCTTTTCCCTCAAAACTCTTTGTTATATAAATTTTTTATCATTAATTTTTTTTAGTATTAAACCTTACAAATTTGATATCTCCAAACACATCTTTTGCAAAATCAAGCCATATAAAATTTCTTTAGTTTTCTTCCAAATTTGGAGATAAAGAGACAAAGAAAAACAAAATATTTTTTTTGCAAACCCAAGGATTTCTTCAACATTTTTTTTGCAATAAATTCTCAAAGTTCTATAGTTTTCTTCACACATTTTTGGAGATAAAAAGACATAGAAACTCAAACTTCTATTGCAAAACAAAGAGCTTTAAAACATTGGGCAAGGACAAAGGTCATTTTCTAAGCAACAAAATCAAAAATTTGCTTTTGTTTTCTCCTTCACAAAGGAGATATAAGACATAAAATTGCAACTTTTTTGTTGTAAACTTGAGAAATATTTTGAACCTATTTTTTGATCCTCATGCTTGAGTGTTGAAGACATAAACCAAAGCCATGTATCGACTAGTCTGGAAGCCTTTCAAATGTGGGTAGTGTGTCGACTGGTCTGGAAGCCTTTCAAACGTGGGTCATGTGTCGACTTGTCTTGAAAGGAGTGCTCAATTTTTTTTCAATTTTTTAAAAATTAAGGGGGGATAGAAGTCATATATTGTGATTCTATTTTTTGTAAAATTGTAAAGAAAAATGGGGGATATTTCAAAGTAAGAAAGGTGCATTCTCGATTGTACTCGACACCTTTTCTTAAAAATTGACTATACTAGGTGCATTTTTGGTTGCATCCGACACCTATAGTGATAAAAATTTGGGTTGCTCTATTTTTTATTATTGCACTAACCATCATGTTTTTTGTGTGCAATTAAACAATCATAAAAACATTGAAGAGCATTTCATAAACCCAAAATTCACTAAAATCATGCTACACCTTGCATAGGTTAAACAAGTCAATTTTTACACCCCATCAAAGGTCAAAATCCAAACACCTTGATTCACTCTCTTTGTTTGGCTTAATTTCCTCAAAATTTCCATCCTTTTTGAAGGGTGTTAATGCAGGTGCCATTAAATATCCTAGAGAGCAAAATCAAAAGTCTTCCAAAACCTACCCCTTTAATTTGCTCTATTTGTTTGGCTTAATTTTCTCAAACTTTTCATCCCTTGGTAAGGGTGTTAAGGCAGGTGCTATTAAATATCTTAAAGAGAAAATTAAGATCTTCCATATACTCTTTTGAGGGTATACTGCAAGATAAATTCATCTTAGTCATATCAATTTGAAACCTTCACCATGGCAATGATGAGCAAATATCTCAATGAAAGTCAACTCCTTAAAGGTTCAAATTATTTTGCCTAGAAAACTAAGATGAAATTTATTTTAACTATAGAGGATATGTGGGACATAGTGGCTGGCAATGATACTAGACCTACATCACCTGGATTAGATCAAAAAACATATGATAAAAAGGATAAAATACTTTCCAAAACCTACCCTTTTAATTTGCTCTATCTTTTTGGCTTAATTTCCTCAAAATTTTCATCCCTCGATAAGGGTGTTAAGGCAGGTGCTATTAAATATCTTAAAGAGAAATCTAAGATCTTCCATATACTATTTTGAGGTTATACTGCAAGATAAAGTCATCTTAGTCATATCAATTTGAAACCTTCACCATGGCAATGATGAAAAAATATCTCAATGAAAGTCAACTCCTTAAAGGTTCAAATTATTTTTCTTGGAAAACTAAGATGAAAGCTATTTTAACTGTAGAGGATATGTGGGACATAGTGGCTGGAAATGAGACTAGACCTACATCACCTGGATCAGATCAAACAACATATGATAAAAAGGATAAAAGACTTTCCTTATTGATCTTGCTAGTTATTACTGATGATATCCAACCTCATATCAATGAAGCTAAAAATGGTAAGGAGGCATGGGATGCCTTCGCTACCATCTTTGAGGGAAAGAATCAATCCACCATTCTTAACCTTCAAACATAGCTTCATACTCTTCATATGAAATCTAGAGAAACAGTAGAGCTATTCCTCTATAGAGTGGCAAATCTGAAGTCTAAGCTTAATGCTTTAGGGGCCAAAGTTGAAGACACCATTTTGACTTCAGTAATTTTGAGAGCTCTTCCTAAAACCTATAAAATTTTGATTAGATCCCTTAATGTTTCATAAAGAGTTGTCACCTTTGTGGAGTTAGTCAATTTACTTCAAACTGAGGAAGCAAATAAACTCCAAAATGATGAAGTGTCAAACAATGCACTTTATTCAAATAATAAGGATGATAAGAAGAAAGGAAACTTTCAAAAGGGAGGATCATCCTCAAAATGTAAGGGAAAGCAATCTCAAAAGAGGTTTTGCTCGTATTGTAAAAATGACAACCATGACACCAATCGGTGTTGGTTCAAAAACAAGCAAAACAAGATAGATAAAGGTACAACACAAAAGCAAAACAAAGGTAATATTGCTAGTGAAGTGTCTAGTTTTGATTCTAATTTTGATTCATAAAAAGCACACAGAGTGCTCATTGCAAAGATAGTATTGTAGAGGGAAAACACATTTGTCACCTTGAGCAATCACCATTTTCACTCTCTCTTTTTTAGGCTTCATAAATACCATAAAGTTTTTGTTTGAAGTACTTGTAATAAAGGGGTGTTTGTACCTCTTTTTAGGCTTCATAAATAGCAAAATCTCATTGTATGAAGTTCTTGTAACAAAAGGAGGGAATTTTCTGGTGTAAAATTGCCTAGGAGGCAATATTTGTAAAATCCTTCACAAAGTTTCTTAAGTTGCACATATTTTGCAATTAAGGGGGGATACACTTTCTTTTCTTCACAATTTTTTGTAAAAAGAGAAGAAGACTTATAAGGGTGCATTTTTGGAAGCAACCAACATCTTAGTCATACTTCTTTCAAAAATTAATTACAACATGTTTTGCAACAAGAAGAGGGGAACTTATAAGGGTGCATTTTCAGCAGTGATCGACACCTTAGCTATCTTATATTTTTCAAATTCATATTGTAAACTGAATGAACCTCATATGAAGTGATCTATTCTACTATACCTAGTGATTACAGCGGCTGGTTACCCATGCAATTCGGCTGGATGATGAGATTACTATAAGGACATTCATTGATGTGAAGACAAAGTGAGGAATGACCCACTTTTTTCTTAGGAGCAGCCAGAGCACTGTGACAGAGCAAGAACCAGCAGATCGACATTTTATTCCATTGTATTGGGGCATTATATACTTTACCCAAAATATTTTTGTATAGGAGGATAGGTATACATTACCCAAATAATGTAATAAGGGGGGATGTTAGAGTAATATTTCATTATTTGGGATATTTACCCTTTTTACTCCACTAGGTAAAATAGGTAGTATATTACATTATACTACATAGGTTATTACATTTACCTTTTACTAATTACCATGTATATATTTACTATTTCAAATATCTAATGGTAAACTAGGTTAATTCCTAAATATCCTAGGTTATCAATTCTAAACCTAACTCTATACCTCCTATGGCGCGTTTGTTAGCGTGGTTAAGGGAGAATAAGTTGGTTTTACTATTTTGCATATTATATAACATTAGCCTTAATTCTAATGTTGTTAATGAAATATTTTTGATTATTTTCAATATTGTTTCACCAAATTGCTTCAATGTATAACAAAGTAGACTAACAAACTATAAAAATATAGGATCTTACTTTTAAAAAAAAATGATTAACATAATGGAGAGTGTGTTGGAGGAGGCTTGATAATTGTTTGAGAGTTCCCATTGGATAAGCATGAGCAACCATTGTATAATAATATATGTGCATTCACATAATAATTTGATTAGATTAATTGCTTTAAGAATCCCATACGCATATTATATTTGACACAATTTTCTATTAACATTTAAATGAAACAAGAATTTTGTACAATGAAATATTTGAGACAGTGAATTAATCTTGTTTTAACAATATATATTCCTAATTTGAATGCTAACATTCTTCCATTATGACAATATTTCAAATAATAAATTTATCTTCTTTTAATAATGTAATTTCTTAGTGCAATCACAAGAAGAAAAAATATGATAGATCATATCTCAAAGAACAAATTTTAGACTATACTTACATGCTTAAAAATTAGTAGACTTAAACATGTTCATTAGTGGAGATATCGAATTTCACTTTAAGGAAATACAATACACAACATACAAGAATATGGAAATAAGTTACCATTAAATATTTAGGTATTTCTTTAAACCAACATTTACAAATTGTAGAGGATATTTTAGGTGATTTAGATATTTTTGCTAAAGTTCTAAAGTCTTTAGATATAGTTCACCATTTGATTCCTCATTCACCATAAAATAAATCAATCTAAAATTTGCACTCCATGGATAAGATGGTTTACTTTACTTGATTGGTTATTAGAGATCATCAACCAAATATAATAGTCATAAGCCCTAGTTTAAAATAGAACATCCATGAATAGAAAGTCACTATAAATAAATGTTCAAACAATTCTATACTGACTAAGATTATAATAGATGCATTAATAGAGTAAAATGAATAATAATTACAAGTAAGGGCTAGAGGAAAAATAAATATCAAAAGGCATTAGCTCAATTGATTAAATTACTTACTTTTAAGGAGTAAACCCATGTTCAAATTTTTTCAAGCAATACATGCAAAATAGTCAAGCTATTGTAATATAACTATGTGGTCATGATGTAATATGGGTGGGGCTCATACAATCCCACATAACCATTAAAAGAAAAGAACTAAGAAGAAAAACAAGTCATCAATATTTAAACAATAACATACTAGTATTTTTTCTAAAAATGGTTAGGCTTAAGGTAAACATTGAATTTAAACAATGCATAGAACTTTAAAAATTGTATTGAAGGTGGACACATTTTAAATCAGCATGATTATGGATAGACTATGACAAATATAATTTAGAACATATACACAACAAAAATAAGATATTCATTATGAAGAATTAGAGAAAGAGGGGGAAGAGCTTTAAAGGTAACATACCACTAATGCTAAAGCAAAACACAAATATATGGTAATTTGTAATACCCTATTTCTACCATAGTTGAATTGATGGGTTTCTCTAAATCATATTTTAAAAATAGGATTTTACAATTTTTCTCAACAAAAAGTTATTTTTTTAATCAATATTTAAATAGGTATGGTGATGTAAAACTGTGATAAAAAGGTATGTTTTTTTATTTGATATAAATAAAGGGTTTTTGAAAAGGTTCCTTGAACCTTTTACAAAGTGAACTTAGATCAAAAGATACAGGTCTCCAAAGACAATATTTACAAAGCAAATATTGGGAGACAATCTACTCCACAAGAAGAGAAACAAAGATACCCTCGACTATGATATATAGAAAAGAACTCTCAAAGATAGAGGCACACAAGGGATAAAGCCTAAGTGCAATGAAATTTTTACACACCAAGGTTGTGGAATGGAAGACACCTCTGAGAAGATAGACAATATAAAGGCATAAGCGATGGATCCATTTGAAGCTGGGGATGCATATGTCAAAGTATGAGGGCATAAAATTACATTGATACCAAACAAACCCCGAAGAAATTGACTAATACAACAAAACCAAGAATAGCATAACCTAAAAACAAAGAAATAGGGCATTAGATAGGGCATTGATTAACTTGAGAGCCAACATGCTAATTGGATTTGACATCTTCTACATGAGCAAGAATGTGTTGGACATTTTGAGTCAAAGTTGTCATTGATGTCAAGGAACGAAGTTGTCATTGATGTCAAGGAATAAGCTATCGTTGATGTCAAAAGGTCAAGAGGAACAATGCAAAGGTTAAAGGCAAAAGAGCTTCATAATATTTTTAATATTATGTGGAAGCATAAGTTAAGAGGGTTTTTATTAAAACCATGGTTGAGCAAAAATAAAAGGTTTTTCATAAAAACCCAAGGAAGCCCAAGGAGGTTTTAATATTTATTTTATAAAATATTTAAATTCAAATTGAATTTAAATTTTATAAATAAATATTATTTATACAAAGTGGTAAAATCAAAGAAGGCTTTGATAAAGCCAAAAGGATTTAAAAGTTAATTTATAAAATTTAAATTCTAAAGAATTTAAATAATTTATAAATTAATTATTCAAATTTTGAAGGCATCGACGTTCAAAATTAAAGGAGGAAATTAGTATATAAACTATATGCCTTAGTGGCATTTAAATTATCCTTCGTTCGAAATAATAAAGTGTGCAATTGTTGTGGTGAGAATTCGTGCGAGGAAGAAGACAAACACCTTGTCTTAAGCACCAACGAAAGGGTTAAGATTGTCATGGGCTAAATTGTCATATCCATCAAGGCAGTGTGGCCTAGTGGCAAGTGGATGAAGTGCTAAGGCATTTGTGGGTGGAGTGATCCACGATCGATTTACGACGACAGCATTTTGTGTGTGTGTTTTGAAGCATCAAGGAAGCGATGCATGATTTTTTATTTTGGTGCATGCGGAGAGGAATATAGAGCATGTTGTGCTCTTGCTCTCCAAATGAGCGCCTAGCTCGTGCGGTGGTTGGAGCCATGGCTAGGGCACTGGTAGAGGTGGCGTCGTGAGTTCGAGTCCCACCAAGGCAAAGGTAATAAAATTTTGATTATATTTTATGTTGCCTAAGGTTTGACATGAGGTCCTAGGGAGTTAAAAGGGTTAGTTAAAAAGGTTTTTAATTAATCATTATTTTTGGTTAATTGGAGGAATAAGGAGTTAGCTTTATTTTTAAATAAAGTATTTTTGACATATTGGTTTATTGAAGATTTATAGTGTTGAGAGGACTTCTTGCCATTGAGTTATTTTGAAAAGGAGATTGTATTGACATTATTCTTGGTATTGAATATTATTTTAATTGGGAGATTATAAGGTGTATTTGGTCAATCATTTTTGTATATGTTGATGGATGCTTTCTTTAAGATGGAGTGATAAGGTGTATGTGTGCTTTGATATTTGCATTGTATCTTTGAGAGAGTTTATCATCTTCTAACTCCTTTGAGCTTGGCAAAGAAGTGTTTGTGGTTGTGGCAGATATTTGAGGTTCCTTCATCATCAAGAAAAAGGTATGAGCACATTCTTCCATAGTTGAGTTGATTGGTTGGTTTTCTGGAAAATAAGTTTGGAGTGAAAAGGACTTGATTAGGGTTTCCTTATTGAGTGTGTTGAGTTAATGCTTCAAGGTTTTCTAGAATAAAGAGTTGTTGTTAAAACCTTGTTTTATAAGCATTGTTGTTGAAGCCATTGGTTGTGTGAAGAACTTGAACTAGGGTTTGAAATGAACATGAGTATCATTGTTATGTGAAGATTTTTTATAAGCATTGTTGTTGAAGTGAGTTGTTGAGTGAAGAACTTGAACTAGGGTTTGAAAAGAACATGAGTATCATTGTTATGTGAGATTGGTTGATAAGCATTGTTGGAAATATTTTGAGTGAATGTTCATATGCTTGGACTAGGGTTTGTAAGCAAGGATTGTTTCATTGAGTGATTGGTTGAGTAGAGTTGGTTGAGCCTAGTCAAGTGGATGTGTGAAGTGATTGTTCAAGTTCCATAAAATAAACTATTCTATATTCTGAATTGATTTGAGAAAGTGATTGAGTATTGAGTTGAAGCATATTGAGTCTCTAACAATTCTCTGTATGTTTCTGAAAGAGTGATTGAAAGTGATTGAGTATTGAGGTGAATGTGAAGCATATTGAGTCTCTAACAATTCTCTATATGTTTCTAAAAGAGTGATTAAGCATTGTGATGAGTATAGAGCATATTGAGTCTCTAACAATTCTCTTTATGTTTCTATGAGATTGGACAAGTTCTAGTGTGGACTTGTTGAGCAGATTTGAGGTAAGTCTTTGAGAAGACTTGTGGATAGATTTGGGTAAGCTTTTGTGGAAGCTTACAATATAGATTGAGAGTAGATTTGGATAAGTTCTTGTGAGAACTTATTGAGATAGATTGGACAATGTTGATGGAGAGGAAATTGGTGTGAGCTTTTGTGGAAGCTTACAAGGCAGATTTGAGACAAGTCTTTGAGAAGACTTGAGAGCAGAGTTGATTGATTGATTTGTTCAAACCTTGAGTTAAGGTTTGGGGCAGATCTAGTAGAGTTGATTTGAGATTGATTCAAGCTTTGAGTTAAGGCTTGAGGATAGATATTGAGGATATATTTGTGCTAGATCGAAGGACTATGTTTAGTATAAATTTGAGGATAGAGTTTGGTGCAGATTTGAGGATAGGTTTGTGCTAGAATAGAGATAGATATTGAGGATAGATTTGTGCTAGACCGAAGGATTGTGTTTAGTATATATTTGAGATAGAGATTTGGAGGTGACAGAGTATAGAGGATGATAGTCTCTAGTGGATAGAGATCCATTAGCTAGGGTAGTGAGGACAGGTGTCTTCAATGGATAGAGTTCCATTAGCTAAGAGTAGTGGAGGTAATAGGTCTTCTAGAGGATCACTAGCCGAGCAATAGGAGAAAGGAGTTCTCCTATGGATAGAGATCCACGAACTTGATTAGGGGATTGGTGTCTCCTTTGGATAGAGGTCCATAAACATTGTAATAGGGAAAGGATTCCCAAGAGATTTATTGAGAAAATTTTAGTGAAATATTTTCTCCATGGAGTAGCCCACATTGGGTGAACCACGTTAAATTGGTGTCTCTATTGTGTGTGATGATTTGTGCATTGCTTTGGTTATTGCTATTGATATTGCCATTGATTATATTGGATAATATTATTTGGGAAAGAAAAGTAAAAAGTGGTCTTATACTGTTCACCCCCCTCTCAATATAAGCTTGTGTTCTTCAATTGGTATCAAAGTTGGTTCCTTCAGAAAAGGTTTAACAACTTGAAGGAAGATCTTACAAGAACACAAATGGCAAAGAAAGGCAAAGGCAAAACCATGAGACACAAGAAGAAAAGAACACACATGGTCATGAAAGAAAAGGAATATGAATTTGATATTGTTGTTTTGGGAGGAAAAATAGAAATAGATTCAAGAGATGAATCAAGTAGTGGAGAAAATATCAGATTGATAAAGTTTTGTACCAGATGTAGGAATACAGGTCACCATGCAACTTATTGTCCACAAGAAGGTGAAGAATGCTTTGTTTGTGGTCAACTCGGTCATGATGCAAGATATTGTCATGGGTTCAATAGTAGTGAAGATGAAATGGATCTAAATGATAACAGGGACAGTCAAAATAGGTATGAAGAAGAAACTCTACTTTCAATAATAGAAGAAAAAGGAGATGCTCCTATAGAAGATCAAAGAAAGAAAGAAGAGGAAGATTCAGAAAAAGAAAAAGAGGAAGCCACTCTTAAGGAACTTGTTGAATTGAAAAGAGAGAATTTATAATTGAAGGCTCAAATACAAGAAGATGAGAAATGTAAGACAAAGCTTCTACAAGATCTCTCTGACTTGAGAGATAAGGTTGAAAAGGCAAGGAGAGCTGAAAAGGATATGGTTGAACAATCAAAGGTAAAAGAGCAAGAATGTAAAAGACTTAGTGTTGATCTTGAAGAATTAAAAATGGAGAACTCAGGATTAAGGGTTCAAGCTCAAGAAGATGAGAAAACAAAAGCAAAGTTTCTACAAGAACTCACCAACTTCAAAATCAAGGTTGAAGAGGCAAGGAAAATTGAAGAAGGTATGGCCAAAAAATTAAAGACAAAAGATCTAGAGTGTGAAATATTAGAACATGAGATAGTTTCACTAAGGATGGAAGTAAAAGGCTCTAAGGACAAGCTACACAAGTTTGAGGAAAATTCAAAGACTTTGGACAGGATTATCAATGCACAAAGATCATCAGTCACCAAAATAGGACTTAGTTCTGAAGAAGAACAAGGGAAACAGGAAGCAAAAAAAGGAGAGTCAAGCTCAAGCACCAAAAAAGAAGAAGCGTCAAAAGAAGTAAGTAAAAGAGAGTGAGACTTCTAAGGATAAGTTGGACAATAGAAAGTTCAACAAGGAAAGGAACAATACACAAGTAAGGAACAGATGGAACAGGAAACAAGACAAGGTAGAAGAGACTAAGAGACCAATGAGGTCAAGACAAGGAATCTTCAATGGAAGATGTTTCTCATGTCACAGGTTTGGGCACATGGCTTCACAGTGCAGGACACATGAAAGACAGGAATATGGGAATTTCAGAAACAACTTTTCCATGGGTATTGCTACTCATGTAATCAGTTTGGTCACAAGGCAATGAATTACAGGGTTCATGATAGAAAAGGATATGGCTTCACTAGGAGAAATCCTAAGACATTTGCACCTCCAAGGAATAATAACATTAAGTGTTATAAGTGCAATAATGATGGACACACAACAAAGTGGTGTAGAGCAGACATTCCAGAATCAAGTATGAACAGGAACAAGAACAGGAACATGGATATGGAAGAATAGGAACAGGAATAGGAATATGGATATGGACATGAACAAGAATGGAAGGAGGAGAAAGAAGAAAGAAAGAATAGGAACAAGAACAAGAATATGGACATGGACAGGAACATGGACATGGAAAGAAACAATCAAAGGAATCAAAAGGATCAGATAAGAAGAAAAGAGGATAAAGGTAAAGACCAGTGCTTGTTGGGAGTAGAAATACTCCCACCCCAGAATTAACCACCTCAAGAGGAGGTGGGGGAGGGGCTAAGCTAAGAGACTCATTCTTAGCCCCGAGCCCCAAAGGTGACCCTTTGCCATTGATGTCAAAGGGGGAGAGATTTGAGTAAGGGGGAGAGATTTGGTATTTGAGTAAAGAAGAGAGATTTGAAAAGAGCATTGAGCCAGGGGGAGCAATGTCCCAGGGGGAGCAGAACAAAGAAAAGGTTAAGTTTTTGGTAAAAATAATTTGGGTTGCCATCAATGACAAAGGGGGAGATTGTTGGACATTTTGAGTCAAAGTTGTCATTGATGTCAAGGAACGAAGTTGTCATTGATGTCAAGGAATAAGCTACCGTTGATGTCAAAAGGTCAAGAGGAACAATGCAAAGGTTAAAGGCAAAAGAGCTTCATAATATTTTTAATATTATGTGGAAGCATAAGTTAAGAGGGTTTTTATTAAAACCATGGTTGAGCAAAAATAAAAGGTTTTTCATAAAAACCCAAGGAAGCCAAGGAGGTTTTAATATTTATTTTATAAAATATTTAAATTCAAATTGAATTTAAATTTTATAAATAAATATTATTTATACAAAGTGGTAAAATCAAAGAAGGCTTTGATAAAGCCAAAAGGATTTAAAAGTTAATTTATAAAATTTAAATTCTAAAGAATTTAAATAATTTATAAATTAATTATTCAAATTTTGAAGGCACCGACGTTCAAAATTAAAGGAGGAAATTAGTATATATACTATATGCCTTAGTGGCATTTAAATTATCCTTCGTTCGAAATAATAAAGTGTGCAATTGTTGTTGTGAGAATTCGTGCGAGGAAGAAGACAAAAACCTTGTCTTAAGCGCCAACGAAAGGGTTAAGATTGTCATGGGCTAAACCATCATATCCATCGAGGCAGTGTGGCCTAGTGGCAAGTGGACGAAGTGCTAAGGCGTTTGTGGGTGGAGTGATCCATGATCGATTCATGATGATAGTGTTTGGTGTGTGTGTTTTGAAGCATCGAGGAAGCGATGCATGATTTTTTATTTTGGTGCATGTGGAGAGGAATATAGAGCACGTTGTGCTCTTGCTCTCCAAATGAGCGCCTAGCTCATGCGGCGGTTGGAGCCATGGCTAGGGCATTGGTAGAGGCGGCATCGTGAGTTCGAGTCCCACCAAGGCAAAGGTAATAAAATTTTGATTATGTGTTGTGATGCCTAAGGTTTTGACATGAGGTCCTAGGGAGTTAAAAGGGTTAGTTAAAAAGGTTTTTAATTAATCATTATTTTTGGTTAATTGGAGGAATAAGGAGTTAGCTTTATTTTTAAATAAAGTATTTGTGACATATTGGTTTATTGAAGATTTAAAGTGTTGAGAGGACTTCTTGCCATTGAGTTATTTTGAAAAGGAGATTGTATTGACATTATTCTTGGTATTGAATATTATTTTAATTGGGAGATTATAAGGTGTATTTGGTCAATCATTTTTGTATATGTTGATGGATGCTTTCTTTAAGATGGAGTGATAAGGTGTATGTGTGCTTTGATATTTGCATTGTATCTTTGAGATAGTTTATCATCTTCTAACTCCTTTGAGCTTGGCAAAGAAGTATTTGTGGTTGTGGCAGATATTTGAGGTTCCTTCATCATCAAGAAAAAGGTATGAGCACATTCTTCCATAGTTGAGTTGATTGGTTGGTTTTCTGGAAAATAAGTTTGGAGTGAAAAGGACTTGATTAGGGTTTCCTTATTGAGTGTGTTGAGTTAATGCTTCAAGGTTTTCTGGAATAAAGAGTTGTTGTTAAAACCTTGTTTTATAAGCATTGTTGTTGAAGCCATTGGTTGTGTGAAGAACTTGAACTAGGGTTTGAAAATAACATGAGTATCATTGTTATGTGAGATTTTATAAGAATTGTTGTTGAGTGAAGAACTTGAACTAGGGTTTGAAAAGAACATGAGTATCATTGTTATGTGAGATTGGTTGATAAGCATTGTTGGAAATATTTTGAGTGAAGGTTCATATGCTTGGACTAGGGTTTGTAAGCAAGGATTGTTTCATTGAGTGATTGGTTGAGTAGAGTTGGTTGAGCCTAGTCAAGTGGATGTGTGAAGTGATTGTTCAAGTTCCATAAAATAAACTATTCTATATTCTGAATTGATTTGAGAAAGTGATTGAGTATTGAGTTGAATGTTGAAGCATATTGAGTCTCTAACAATTCTCTGTATGTTTCTAAGAAGAGTGATTGGAAGTGATTGAGTATTGAGGTGAATGTGAAGCAATTGAGTCTCTAAAATTTTGTATTTTTAAAGAGTGAGAGGATTGAGCATTGTGATGAGTATAGAGCATATTGAGTCTCTAACAATTCTCTTTATGTTTCTATGAGATTGGACAAGTTCTAGTGTGGACTTGTTGAGCAGATTTGAGGTAAGTCTTTGAGAAGACTTGTGGATAGATTTGGGTAAGCTTTTGTGGAAGCTTACAATATATATTGAGAGCAGATTTGGATAAGTTCTTGTGAGAACTTATTGAGTAGATTGGACAAGTTCTAGAGAGGATAGGAGGATATTGGTGTGAGATTTTGTGGAAGCTTACAAGGATATTTGAGATAAGTCTTTGAGAAGACTTGAGAGCAGAGTTGATTGATTGATTTGTTCAAACCTTGAGTTAAGGTTTGGGGCAGATCTAAGAGAGTTGATTTGAGATTGAGTCAAGCTTTGAGTTAAGGCTTGAGGATAGATATTGAGGATAGATTTGTGCTAGACTGAAGGACTATGTTTAGTATAGATTTGAGGATAGATTTTGGTGTAGATTTGAGGATAGGTTTGTGCTAGACTAGAGATAGAGATTGAGGATAGATTTGTGCTAGACCGAAGGACTATGTTTAGTGTAGATTTGAGATAGAGATTTGGAGGTGATAGAGTATAGAGGATGATAATCTCCAGTGGATAGAGATCCATTAGCCAGGGTAGTGAGGACAGGTGTCTTCTAGTGGATAGAGATCCATTAGCTAAGGGAAGTGGAGGTAATAGTTCTTCTAGAGGATCACCAATTAGAGCTAGAGGAGATAGGAGTTCTCTTGTGGATAGAGATCCATGAACTTGATTTAGGGGATTGGTGTCTCCTTTGGATAGAGGTCCATAAACATTGTAATAGGGAAAGGATTCCCAAGAGATTGATTGAGAAAATTTTTAGTGAAATATTTTCTCCATGGAGTAGCCCACATTGGGTGAACCACGTAAAATTGGTGTCTCTATTGTGTGTGATGATTTGTGCATTGCTTTGGTTATTGCTATTGATATTGCCATTGATTATATTGGATAATACTATTTGGGAAAGAAAAGTAAAAAGTGATCTTATACTGTTCACCCCCCCTCTCAGTATAAGCTTGTGTTCTTCAATTGGTATCAAAGTTAGTTCCTTCAAAAAGGGTTTAACAACTTGAAGGAAGATCTTACAAGAACACAAATGGCAAAGAAAGGCAAAGGCAGAACCATGAGACACAAGAAGAAAATAATACACATGGTCATGAAAGAAAAAGAAGATGAATTTGATATTGTTTTTTGGGAGGAAAAATGGAAATAGATTCAAGAGATGAATCAAGCAGTGGAGAAAAGATCAGATTGATAAAGTTTTGTACCAGATGTAGGAATACAGGTCACCATGCAGCTTATTGTCCACAAGAAGGTGAAGAATGCTTTGTTTGTGGTCAACTCGATCATGATGCAAGATATCATCATGGGTTCAGCAGTAGTGAAGATGAAATGGATCTAAATGATAACAGGGACAGTCAAAATAGGTATGAAGACGAAACTCTACTTTCTATAATAGAAGAAACTCTACAGAGGTTCATAAACATTGTAATAGAGAAAGGATTCCCAAGAGATTGATTGAGAAATTTTTTAGTAAAATATTTTCTCCGTGGAGTAGCCCACATTGGGTGAACCACGTAAATTTGGTGTCTCTATTGTGTGTGATTATTTATGCATCACTTTGGTTACTGCTATTGATGTTGCCATTGATTACATTGGATAATACTATTTGGAAAAGAAAATTAAAAAGTGGTCATATACTATTCACCCCCCTCTTAGTATAAGCTTGTGTTCTTCGTAATGATATCATGAGGGAAGTTGGAATGCCACACTGAAATGTCTTCCTAAGAGACCCCAATGTTGACCAACATGTTAGTAGCTTGATTGCCTTCGTGATAGACGTGATGAATCAAGATTCTGCTCCTCCTTTGGATGAGTCTCTTGGATTCTTCAACGAGGTTCTAGGTCCTCCAATTGGATTGGGTCTCATTTTTGAGCTGATTAATAATATTAAGAGAGTCCCCTTCTATGATTAAATTTGAGCAAGGGTAATCAATGAAAAGGTTAAGGCCTTGAAAAAGTGCTCTTACCTTCATGAAATTATTTGTTTGGATTCCTATATTCTCAGCAAAGGCCAATAATATGTTGCCCATGTGATCACAAAAAATACCTCCTACTCTCGCTCTACTCGAATTCCCTTTTGTTGCTCCATAAAAATTAAATTTGATCCAACCTAAAGGAGGAGGCTCCCAAGAAATTTGAGATCTATTCATCGAAGGTCTGAGGTCCCGAGGGGGAAGATGACCTAAATATGATAAAATATCCACTTCACTCTTCAAGGTGGGAGCATCATTCTGGTGCACAATAGAAGAGTTTTTCGAGGTAAAAGACAAGATGAGATTCCCAACAGAAGAAATATCTTTGGAGGAATTGCGAAAAGCTCTATTATTTCTTTCATTCTAGATGACCCAAAGATAGTGGGGAAGTATGAAATACCAAATAACTTTTAACCTTGTACAAGCAAAAGGAGCAGGCCATTGGAGGTAGAGGTCAAGGATGGAGCAAGGTTGGGCCCAACTGATATTAAAAAAGGAGAAAATAAAATGGAGAATAACTAAGGAGTAAGGGCACTCTAAAAATAGGTGTTGAACGATCTCAATATTACACTTGCACAAATAACAACAATTAGGGATAACAAGACCTTTGGCTTGAAGATTGTCAAGAGTTAGAATTATGTTCTGAATAACAAGCCAATAGAAGATCACAATTTTGGGAATGAGATGTTTGACCCATACTTCTTTAGTAGGGAAACCATGCACATGAGGGTGGTCATTGACAAAGTAGGCATATTTGACACTAAACAAACCACTTTGGTTTGGTTTCCAAATAACTTTGTCATCAAGAGGAACAATAGGTATAAAATGCATTCTAAGAATATTGGATAAGGATTTGGTAGCCTAGATTTGATCTCTTGAGAGGCCTTGAATAGGGATAAGCTTCCATTGACATCTATGGCCATCACCATTTATGAAGTCAGATACCCTAGGACCAAAAAGTTGATCAATGATTGGCTTGATTGGAATTAGGGCTTGGTCCTGACTCAACAAGGTATCACAAAGTCAAACATCATTCCAAAAATCAATGCTATTACCTTTCTAAAATTGCTAGCCAATTCTTGCTTTAATAATATGTCTGCTTTTCATATTGAGTTTGATATGGTAGAACCAGATGGGAGGATTTCATCACGAAGAAATTCATTGTGGTGAAGGTACTTTCTTCGAAGGATATCTACCCAGACAACATATTTTTCATAAATTAGTCTCCATCCCAATTTGGCAAGAAGAGCTAGATTCATTTGGTTTACTCTTCTGAGACCCAATCCCCCTTGTGACTTTTTGGAACAAAATTTCTCCCAAGATACTAAGTGGAACCTGTGCTTGTTTTCAGAACCAGACCAAAGGAATTTTCTTTGGAGTTGTTCGATTTTGTGGTAAATGGATGCAAGAATTTTGAAAGTAGATAGGAAATAAATTGAGATACTTTGGAGGTATGCATGAACTAGGGTCAACATACCATCCTGGCTCAGTAAGGCTCCCTTCCAACCACTGAGTTTTCTCTAAATTCTTTCAAGGATAGGGTTCCACATATTATCTTTGGGGGGCCCAAAAAATAGAGGAAGACCAAGGTAAGTAGCCAAAAAATTAGATATGGGGCATCCTAGGATTTGGGCTATTTTGAGTTGCCTTCTAATCGAGGTGTTAAAAAATAAAGGACACTCTTGGTGAAATTGATTTTTTGGCCAATAGACATCTCAAACATCGAAAGAATAGACTTAATCAAATTGGCTTGAGGAATTGAGGAGGCATTGGCTAAAATGGTGTCATCCACAAATTATTGATGAGTAACCGGGGTAGAAGAAGAGGATGCCTTGATGCCAAAAATAAGACCAGTGGAACAAGTTGCCTTTAGAGTTATACCAAGGGCTTCAGATAAGATAATAAAAATGAGGGGTGAAAGAGGATCACCTTGGTGTAGCTCTCTCAAGATATGAAAATAGTCTTCTAGAACTCCATTTATGAGCATAGAAAGGATTTCAAAAGAAATGCATTGCTTGATCATATTTATCGACTTCTCGTGAAAGCCAAACTTGTGAAGAATGGCAATCAAAAAATTCTAAGACACCTGATTGAAATATTTATTCATATCCAACTTAAGGAGAAAGCCAACTCTTTTGCTTTTTTGAATTGAATGAATGATCTCGTGAATAATTATAATGCCATCAATGATCTGCCTCCCTTTGATAGAGCTTCCCTAACATGAATCAATGATAAGAGGGAGGATACAACTTAGCTGGGTGGCAATGGATTTGGATAAGATTTTATATAGCACATTGCATAGGCTTATTGGCTAGTAATCAGATATGGACTTCCCTGCTGAGGTTTTGGGAATTAGAGCTAGGAAAGTAGAATTTACATCTTTTAGAATGAATTTGGTACATTGTATCTCCTAGATGGATTTACAAATGTTCGGGTCCACAATGTTCCAAAAGGCTTGGAAGAAGCATGGAGGAAAACCATTGGGTCTAGGTGCTTTATCCCCCTTCATCGAAAATATAACCTTTCTAATTTCTTCATCAGAGAAAGGACTAAGAAGCCAATCATTAACATCATCAGTGACTAGGTTCGGGATGTTAGGCAACATCTGATTAGGACCTACAAGGGGAAAGGATATTGAAGCAGAAGATTCTCAAAGTGACTAACAACTAGGGATATGATTTCATGGATGTCTCTTGAAATTGAACCATTAGCTCTCGATAACTCATTAATTTTGTTGAAACTATGATGTCGAAGAGTAGAAGCATGAAAGAATTTTGTGTTAGAGTCACCTGAATTTAACCAGATAGCCCTTGATTTTTGGTGCCATAAATATTCTTCCATGGCAAGTATGTTGTGAAATTCAGATAGTAGTTGTCTTTCACGACACCTGAGAGACTCAAAATATTCTCCATTCTAGATGCAAGCCTCAATCTACAGAATATGGTTATGAATATTCTTTTTTTTAAAGATATCTCCAAAAACCTCCTTGTTCCATATCTTTAGGTTGGACTTGATGTACCTTAGCTTCTTTGCTATTTGAGAAATGATGGGACCTAAAAATTGCTTGCTCCACCATTCAAAAATGAGGTTTTGAATATCTGGGTGCTAGAGCCACATTGATTCAAATCTGAAGGGAGTCTTAAAAGGATAAAGTTGGAGCCCTTCAAACATGAGTGGATTGTGATCAAAACCAATCTTAGGGAGAGACCAAAGGGTGGCATCCCCAAATAGAGTGATGGCTTCTTGGGAAAGAAAAAATCTATCAAGTCTGATCTAGATGAGTTGATTTCCAATCCTTCTATTGCTCCAGGTGAATTTAGAGCCTCTGAGAGTGACATCCATGAGCTCATTATCATTGAAAATTTTTGAAAAATCTTGCATACTTGATGATGAAATTGGGGCTTCCCATTTTTTGTCAAATTGAAATAGAGGAGAATTAAAATCTCCAGCTATAATCCAGGCCTCATTGGAGAAAATGCTCCTTATTTGACTTAATGAATTCCATAGTAGGGCTCTTTCTGAAGGCGTATTTGGAGCATAGATGTTTGTTAACACCCATTTAGTATGGGTATCCCTGTGAAAAATGAGAATATTGGTGAACCTGTTAGAAGTAGAAAGCAACCTTCCTTCAACCTAGCAAGGGTCCCATAGGCATAAGAGACCTCTAGAAGTACCAACATCAGGGCTAGCCAAAAAAATGTCTCCTTTCCAAATACATTTGGAGACCTTTTCAAGATTTCTTTCTTTAATTTTTGTCTATTGAAGGAGGATTGAGGGTTTATAATATTTTCTCATGGCTGCAACCAATCTTTGGAAAATTTTGTCCCAACTTACTATAGTCCATCACTTACCCATCCATGGGCCATCCCAAAGAAATTTTTGTATGAGTGAGTCTAACTCTTTTAGGATTCCAATCGAAGCAGCAAGGATAAAGAACTTGTAATATGGCATTAATTGAACCACTGATTGAAGCAGAGTCACTCTTCCTCCAAAATAAAGCCAACACTACATCCAATGATTTACCTTCGCACCAATTTTATCGACTAGTATTTTCCATTCTGCCACCTTTAGCTTCTTATAGTGGAGTGGAATCCCTCAGTAGTCTAGCAAGAGAGAATCCTAAGATATGCCTAAGATGTTTATAATATAATATTGGATCCCCTTTTGGTATTAAAGAACACCACCTTGGACTTGGTTGCATTCATTTTCTCATCTATGACTTCTAGATAAGTATTTAAGGAATATTTGAGTGTTCTTGCCTCCCTGACATTGTCCATCCCAAAAAACCCTGTGTCATCCATGAATTGTAAATGGGTTATATTCACTACTCTCATTTTTACTCCTAAGATAACTCCTTTTTGCCTATTCCTTTGAAGAAATATTCCTAATACTTCAGCATAAATATTAAAGAGATACGGGGATATAGGATTTCCTTGTTGAATTTCTCTATAGTATTTAAAGGGATATGAGGAAATACCAATGATGAGGATTAAGGAAGCTAAAGAGACACAACTCATGGTCCACTCTCTCTAGCCCTGAGAGAAACCAAAGTTCTCTAACATTCAATCAAGAAAATTCCAAGGAAGTCTATCATAGGCCTTAGACATGTTTAACTTGAGAAACATGCCTCTTCAACTTTTCTGGTGCATTATGTGAATTGTTTCTTGTGCTAAAATTACTCCATCAAAAATTTGTTAGCCCTCCATAAATCATACTTTATCTGGAGAGATAATACTATCCAATACTTTCTTGATCCTTTCAGCTATCAGTTTGGTAATGATCTTGTAGACTACATTTCAAAGTGCAATTGAGTGCACATGTTGTGGATATGTTGTATATAAAAGGTTCCTCATCAAAAAAAATGTTGGACTGAACGCTTGTCCCTTTCCTAGTGCTTTTAGTGGCGTAAAAGGTTTAAAATGATTGTGGCATGGTGGTTATAGGGGCGGACTACGTGAAGATCTATGTGGCGGCTTCTAGGGCGGACAACGCAAAATACTATGGCGGCCATAAAAAGCTGGACAGCCTACCCGAATTCGTGGCGGCTACCGATTCCACCATGTAAATTAAAAAAAAAAGGTGCAATTGAGTGAAAGTATCCAAGTTTGGAAGCCTCTCCCACTTTAGGAATCAAAGCAAAGAAAGTGTGGTTCAAAGCCCATAACATGCTTTTATCTGCATGATATTCTTCCACTGCCCTGGTTACATCCTCCCCTATACCATCCTAACAAATCTAGACAAAATCAATTGGGAATCCATTAGGGCCTAGGGACTTTCTATTTTTCATGTTGAAAACTATGTTTCTCACCTTACCTAGATCCACAACTCTAAAGAGGACCTAGTTTTATTTGGCTTTTATAGTTTGTTATATACCTAGGATAATGTCCATCATGTTACCATGAAGGTATTTTAGGTTGGGAAGTGTGTTGGAGTGTCTTGTTACCAAGGTCGAGAAGTGGAAGAACTTAGTATTTTGGTCCCCCTCTAGCAGACAAGAAGTTTTGGCTTTTTGTTTCCAATAGATCTCCTCTAGTATTCTTAATTTTAATCAAGTATGCATAAAGGAAATATCATAGACATATTAGCATACTTATACAGAAGGAAACCAAATGGCAGATAATTTTAGAAATTGTGGTGTTAATATTTTTTTTAATAAAATTTAAATTTTAGAAAATAATTGGCCAAGATAGATTTTATCTTTAAATAACAATGAAATCAAAGATTTGACAAAGGGAAGTAGTGATTTAAGGGATTTAAAATATATCTTTAACAAAAAACAAGCTTCAAATAATTCAAGAAATTATTGTTTGCATATGGTCTAATTAACCTAATAGCAAATGTAATATTTTGATATTTTAATGGAAATGAACCTAATAGAAGTATATAATTATAATTAAAAGTAAACATAAAGAATATAATATTCAAATACATAATATTTTCAATATTAATTTTTTTTTATTAAAGACAACTTCAAATTTATTAGCATTTTTTTCATCGCATTATTGTATGTTTTGCATCTTAAAATTGTGTTTTAGCATTTAAAATTATTAACCAAAAACCATTTTTATCTTTCAAAATAATGGTATATGTATGGGAAGACAAATGGTATTGAAAAGGCAAGGAGTTGTAAAAAATAATTTGTCATAAATAAGAAGTGTTTGTATGATCTATACCAGAACAATTAAAAATATATTATTATTAAAATGATGACTATATCAATACTATTTATTATTGTGAAGAAAAGGGTCAGATGGATTAAAGCTTGTGTCTCTACAATATCATATTTTGTGTTGGTCAATGGGTTAGTAATGTAATCATTTAAATCCAAGAGATATTAGATAAGGAGATACTCTATCACCATATAAATTCATTATTATGGTAGAGGTATTACGTAGGAACTTGAAGAAGTCTAACAAATATGGGCTAATAAGTGGACTTAAGGCTAGAAATATCATCGACAACATCACCCATCAACAGTTTGTAGATGATATGGCCCTTTTTGGAAGGGCAAGGATAAACAAGGCTAGAGATTTGAATAACTTATTAAAGGAATATGAAATAGCATCAGGGTAGAAAGTTAATAGGACAAAATCCAAATTTTACTTCCTAAATACTTTAGCTAGAATCAAAGTAAGGATATGCAGGTTACTTCAAATGGAGGAGGAAAATTTACCACCAACTTATCTAGGGATGCCCTTATTTGAGGGGAAAATGAGGATAGAATTATGGAATCAAGTTATATGTCAAGTTTAAAATAAACTACCAGCATGGAAAGGTAGATGGTTATCATTAGCAAGAAGAGTGTAACTAATTTATTCAGTGTTACATGCCATTTCAATATTTTATATGTCCTTGTATACTATGCCAAAATTGATAGAAAAAAGTTTAATCTATATTATATAGTCATGGTTCCCTTCGAATATTATCTGGAATAAACATCTCACACCCAAAATCAGTTTCTTTTTTGGCTTGCTATCCAAGATAAAATCATTTCCATTCCTAACCTCTAGATCCATGGACTCCCTATTCCTAATTGTTGCTACCTATGCAATCAAGCTTGCAAATCCACCCAGTACATCCTCCTATCTTATAGTTTTTTTTTTCAAAATTCTTTCATTCTTATTTTACACTATTGGGATTATCTGGGATCCACCCTTTCTCTTGAATAATTTGTGCTTGCAATGGGCCAACCCATTCAGGAGCTTTCTCTTAAAAATTTTTTGGACTTTCTGTCTCCCCTATTTTTTATGGGAAGTTTGGAAAGAACATAACTCAAGAGCCTTTAATAACTCTACCCATGATTTCTAGTTTGTGCTCTCAAGAATCCTCCAAGCGGCCACTGAGAACCTCTCTGTCACCCAAGGTTTTGGGACCCTTGAATATTCGGATGAAGCCAGTCTGGATAGATTCCTAAAGCTTCCTGATTGTCCTATGTCTCCCTCAAGCTCTATGGTGGATCGTTCGCTCATTAAATGGTCCCCTCCACCCTTAGGCTAGATAAAATTCAATTTTTATGGAGTAGCCATGGGTAACCTTCCTATTAGTGTTGGAGGTATTTTTAGAAATCATGAAGGGAAGATCATTCTGGCCTTTGCAAAAAACCTTGGGATCCAAACTAATCATTTTTTTGAAGAATGAGCCCTTTTTCAAGGTCTATCTCTTCTACCCTGCTTACATTGTCCTAACTTAGTGGTTAAATCTGATTCAATGAACATCATTAAAAACTTTGTAGGGACTCAATATACTTCCTGGAACATCTCCAACCTGATTTCTAAAGCCAAAACCCTCTTGAGCTTATCCACCAATGTTACCTTTCAGTATGTCTATAGAGAAGGTAACCAACCTGCTGATCAATTAGCTAATTTGGGTGTCTTTGAGCTCAACCTTTCCATCTATACTGAGAATTCCTTCTTCCACTGCTCGATGGCAATTTCCTATCTATGTATTTTAAGTGATATCTCTCCAAAGGGTTGGAGGGATGTTGTTTTCCTTTTATAGGCTTAGCCAGCATTACTAGCAACCACATATTTACTTCAGCACGTAGTTTCCATGTTCTTATGGAAGGGCTTATGGTGCATATCCAACTCTTTGAGATCATTGGTATTTAGAGAATTCTTCGAACTATGTCTATTCTTATTCCTAGGTGCATGGGGAATATGTGTATCAATGAAGATTTCATAGGTGTTATCTGATACCTAGTTTCAATCCACCACAATGTGGCTCTCATAGGCGATAAAAATTGCCACGTATGGAGGACTTGTTATAGTGTGGACTTCACAGACATGACTTAGTGATGTATGGAAGATATATTTTAGCATGAGTGACATTTTTTGTTGCCTTCGGAGGGTTTCTCTTCTTACCCTATGGGGCTTTCTCTCCTGCCCCTGCGTGGGCTTCTCCTCTTAGTTTTAGTAGTTTATCTTCGATGGCCCGTAGAGGGTCTGTTGCTTTTGTTGTAGATTGGTTGGGAGCTCTTCTCTCAATCATCATATTTTTGTAAAATGTTACGAGATCCTTTCAAAACCCCTGTTCACCAATAATAAAAAAATATTATGCAATCATTTTTGTGGTTCGGCTTACATGATAAAAGGAAATTTCCTTTGGTGAAATGGAGTAATGTGAGTGATGGTAAAACTAGGGGAGGTCTTATTTTAAGAGTTCTTACATATGTAAACTTATCTCTTAGGGAAAAGTAATTTGAAGATTGTACAAAGAGAGTCAAAGACACTAAGCAAGAATTGTTTTAAGTACGTTGAGCCCAATGACACAAGCTTAATATTTACTACATTTTCACTTCTGGATGGTTCTATACTATGGAATAATTTAAAAAATCAATTGATCTAGTGATTAAAGGTCAAATATGGGTGGCGGAAAATAGAGAAAAAAATTCTATTTGGATGGATATTTGGTGTGATAAAAAACCTCACAATTTAGATCCAATTTTGAAACCATGGATGATATTAATTCAAGAAAAATATGGTGATAGGGTTTCAAACTTTATGTACAAAGATCAAGAAGAAAAATAAAAATGGAAAGAAGATATTTTTACAAGTATACAAGACATTGATGTTAGGAGGCAATAGAGCAAAAAGATAACAACAATGGCTATTCTAAGGGGATCCAAGCATAAGTTGATTTGGGAGTTGAATAACTTAGGAGAATACACAATAAGAAGTGGATATAATGTAAAGCACCAACATAATAGGAATATCATAGGAATATGGAGAGATATTTGGGATAGCATGAGCATTCCTAAAGTTAAAATGTTTCTTTGGCTAGTAGGTCATAGAAGAATTTTATCACAAACACAAGCCTCGTCTCCTGCACAAGCCCCCTCTCCAGCATCTTACTTCATGTCTTTGCCTCACTAATGATGCACCATTGTTGCTTTGTCATGTTGCGCTATTGTTGGCCAATTTTGATTCAATTTGCTTTAGTTTATGGCTCGTCATATTGTTGCCTTGTCAACCTACCAACATACCCCCATGCTTTCACTAGTGTGTCCATCGGGCAGTCATCACAATTGATTTTAATAATAGATCATCTTTTCTACTCGACGTCACATTATCATTCTTGTTAGTTGCTAGCGTGGACCTTGGACCATATGCCATTTACGAGCGTTTAAACATCTTGCTGGTTGACCCCCTATCTGCCACATTAATGGACACATGGCAAGGAAAACCTAAGGCAATGCACTAGGTGACTTGATGGCTCAACAAAACCAAGCATTCCAATCACATATCCCACATGGAGCATGGGAAGGAAAATTGAACCTTTATTTGTTGTTTTCCTTCTTTATATGATGTAATTAAAAATCTAGGAGCCCATGTAATTTTTTAAAAAGAAAATAGCATGTGCTATAGAATATTCCCTGATACTTCAAGTTGTAAAAGGAATCCATTCCCCTTATCTTTTTGTTGCCGAACGCGCCTCTGTTTTTCTCGTAAATCAAGCGCTTCATCCAATCACTAGTATAGGCTTATATATACTCATTGGAAATTTGTTTATGAGCCCAATCCAATGGCATCGATCTTTTCAAGTTTGGTAAAGACCTACTCAGGCTACGGATGCACCAAATTTTAGATAGTTTATATTCTAGCTCCCATGTTTTTCAAGCTTTTCTCCTCCTCTTTTGAATGCATTGGAGTCCAATGCTTTTGTGGTTGGGAGGAATATTGGGGATTATTATATTAATTAAACTTTAGGTTTATTTAAATTTAATTAATTAGGCTTTAGTTACTTAGATTTTAATTAAAGTTTGGTAGACTCTGAAAAAGTTGTCAAACCTTATCTTTTTCTTTGCTCATGGTTTTGCACAACCATAGTTTTGTAAATGTCTAAAAATATGTTTAATATCAACAAAAAATTTCAGGCAAGTTCTAAGGCAGACTTGATCCTCATCGATCGTATTTTATATTTTTGGTTTGGTTTTGTATTACTAAAGGAGAGAGTTGCTATTTGTCAAGGGTGACAGACTCAAATAAAACCCCTTGTTCTTTAGCAAAACAAAAAAAACATCCTTTATTATTATTATCAAATGATGTTAACTCAACGATTATATTATTCAACCTTCAAGAAGGAGACCAAGGTTACAATCTTACCAAATAATACATACATAATTGCTTGTAATATTATTTTGTGGGCATAATGCGGTATGGATGGAGTCCATATAACCTATTTAAAAAATACATTCTTTGTTGTTTTTCTATTTACTTTTTCAATTAACTTTAAAAGTTTAAAAAAACAGAAAAAGATTTTTTGGATCAAGATTAAAAAGTCTAGTAAACTAATCGTTGTAACTATTATATTAAAGGATAGTACAAGCATTTTAATATAAATCACCAATGCCATTCAAATAGAACAAAATGCAAGATACAGCATGGACATGTTTGTTATTAGCTTATAAACTCTTTATAATACATTACGAAGAAGCATTTTGGACGTTACATTGACTCTGGTCATTGAATCGGTGCTGGGTTATGCACGTTGGATCAGTCAGTTGGAAAGTTGCAACTTGCGTCTTTTCCACAATTACAAATTTTCCACAGGATACCTACTTAAACCTTTTCTTTTCCTTGGCCGGCGGCATTCTCATTTGGAATTCCTTAGGACGGAACGACTTTGCGAAAACCATCGAATCGAATCTGTCACATGTCACAGGATACCACAAATACAAGAGATATTATAGTTTTATTTTCTCAGTCAAGTCAAGAAATGAAACGAGATGTAGATGTAGATGTGTTGATGTAGATGTGTTGGAGGGAGAATTAGAGGATTTGTTGGGTGTTGCTACAGTTTCTAAAAGAAGGGGACTTGGCGTCGTCGAAGCAAGACCAATACGAAGCATTGAAAGGCGCGGGAGAAGGAGGAGGGTGTGGATGTGGCCGGGGAGTAAATGGTCCGGGCGATCCACGCCACATCTCCAGGCATTTCAGGAGAACGTCTCCAAACGCTTTCTCCGGATCACACATGCCGTCGAAAACTTTCTCGATGTCTTCACCAGGGCTCCGATGCTTGGGCCCGCTCAGCAGATCCGTTTCCATGGCCGATCTCACGAAATTGTAAATGGGGTAGGTCCTGCATTTCTTTATTCTGTTGGGAATGGGGAAGTCCCCTTTGTCGAATCTCTCCCTGGCCTTGGGGATCTCTTCGTCCAGCCGAGCCCTGAGCTCCTCCTGGAATATGGGAATCTTGCGGAAAAGCATTCCATCGACTGCTTTCTGTTCGTCGTCGTCGAGGGAGCACGAAGATTTTAAGGCGTGATCGACAAGAACTTGTTGGAGCTGAAGCATGAGCGAGTAGGAGGGACTGGAGGGGTCGTCGATGTAGGAGAAAACAGGGAGGTGATCGACCATCTGCAGGAGCTCCTTCTCGCAGAAACGAGTGGGAAGCAGCGTAACTCCGTCGTCTGCGGTGTAGAGGGTCTTTCTGGCCGTCTGTAGGACGATGTGCTTCACCACCGCTCGCATGTTTTCCTCCAAATGACGGAGGTCCACGGCCTGGCACAGGGCCACCAGATAGGTGGCGGACATGAGCTTCAGTATTTGCACGGCCTCCGCGGTCTTCCTGGCGGAAATGAGGCCCAGCGAATTGACGTCCTGGTTGTGCTGCTCGGCGCTCTGGACGTGAGTGGTGACGGGGTTGGCCAGATACTGAAGCTCCGACGTGTAGGAAGCCATGGCGATCTCGGCGCCCTTGAAGCCGTAGTCCAGGCTGGGATTGGGCCCGCCGCTCAGATTGGAGGGCAGGCCGTTGTTGTAGTAGTCACACACCAGCTCCGAGAACTGCGCGAACATGAGCTTTCCCATGGCCGCCAGCGCAATTCTGGTGTTGTCCATGGACACCCCGATGGGTGTACCCTGGAAGTTGCCGCCGTGGAGTGCCATGTCACGCTTCACGTCGATGAGGGGGTTGTCATTGACGGAGTTGATCTCTCGCTCGATGGAGTGCGTGCCGGCGCGGATGACTTCCACCTGGGGCCCTAGCCATTGGGGAGACGTGCGCAGGGCATAGCGGTCCTGCTTGGGCTTACTCAGCGGGTCCGTCTCATGCAGACTCTTCGCTTCCTTGACGTAGTCGCTCCCCTCCAGCAGATATTCCATCACGGCCGCCGCCTCTATTTGACCGGGATGATGCTTTAACTGGTGGGTCAGAGGGTCTGTAAACTCGGGCTTGCCCTGCATTACCTCGCAGAAGAGCGCTGATAGAATCTCTGCCAGGAGGGCCAGCACGTTCGCGTCGAAACACACAGATGAAGCCACAGCCGAGCCGACAGCGGTGCCGTTGACAAGAGCCAGCCCCTCCTTGGGCTGCAATTCGAAGGGCTCCGCAATGCCCACTCTAGCCAGCGCCTGCAGGGCGTCCACCTCCTCCCCATCCGCCGTCACCGCTCTCGAGTTGGGTCGTCCCGTGAGCAGCCCCGCAATGTAGGAGAGAGGCACCAGATCACCCGAGGCCGTGATTGTCCCTCTCAGAGGCACTTTGGGCGTAATGTTGGAGTCCATGAGCTTTTGGAGAGCCTCAAGGATTTCCCACCGGATGCCCGAGTAGCCCTGCATTAAAGTGTTTGTGCGCACCAACATGGCCGCCTTGGTGTACTCGCTCGGCAGCTGCAGCTGCAGGCACTCCTTGCCCTTGCCCATCCCCATCCCCATCCCCGACAACACTCCCGCGTTGAGGAAGCGAATCAGCTCTCTCTGCAGATCCACCGCTTTGCTTGTCCGCCGGTGAGATGTGGCCCCGAAGCCCGTTGTGACCCCATACGTGTCGGTTCCTTTGGCGATGTTGTTGGCCACCCACTCGGCGCTCCGCTCTACTCTCTCCTTGGCCGTTGCCTCATCCAACAGCACCTTCACCTCGGCCCGCCGCGTTATGGCCGTGACTTGAGCCACCGTGAGCGTGGTCCCGCGCAGAACCACCTTGTGAGCTCCCTTGAACTCCTCCAACATCCTTTTCACTTCCTCGAAGTGGCTGCACTGCATCGCATCCGCGGCCTTCTGCCAGTGACTTGGAGTAGGAAAAGTATTGTTGAGATGGCCTACATTTGCACCGACTGGCAGCGGCAGGGTTGCCGGTCTGCACACTTGTCTCAGTTTTTCTCCTCCTTCTGTAAGACTAGGGCTAACACTAGCGCTCATGTTCTCCCCATCGATCTTGCTCTCCATCGGATTCGCTTTAAATCGAGGAACGTAAATGCTAGGTATTATAACTAATGCTGACTGCTGCGAAACCCCTGTGTCACTATGAGAACAGAGATTTGCAGTGAAAAAACCCAAAGGGGAGGTATGCTACTTATAGTGGAGCTATGGTTGGTAGACAATGGGAAAAAGTTATTTACAGTGGAGCTTTGGTTGGTAGCCAATAGGAAAAATTATGTGAATACAGTCAAAGTCTACCAAGCATGGGCCGCCGAATGCGAAGTCCAATAGAGAAAAATAAAGGAATATGTGTGGCTAGCGAAGCATCCTCGAAGAAAGTGCATTGGCAGGTATGTGTGGCTATCCTCCAAGGAAGTGCATTGGCAGGCGCAAGCCAATTCTCACGTGGGAAAAGGGCGAATAATTATTAGAATATGAGATCGCCGATTATTTCGGCTTCCACCCAACCAAGATTATATTGTTTATAAATTCCTCAAACTTTAGCGGATAAATGACACGATTCATTCGCGAGACATAACTTGGTACGGTGGAACCATGATCGGACCCTCCATGTTTTTAATTTCATATTTTTTTTTGTTTCCATTATAATATTATAGTGTTATGTTTTTGAGTTTTTATTTAGGAGATCCAAGTTCAAATCACTAGATAAGGGATCGGGGCCCTTTTAAAAACCCATGCTTTACCCTAAAAATTTGATTGGGACCCCTTATAAAAGTTTGTGTTTTGAATTCAAAATTTTTATTAAAAAGGGACGGGTCAGTTGGTAGCAATTGAGTGCTTGTCGATGGACTGTTTCGGTTCGATTCCTCCAAGGAAAAGGATAGGTCGATTGGTAGTGGTCAAGTGCTTGTCGATGGACTATCTCGATTTGATTCCCTAAAGGGTCGGGATCCCATTGACTTCGTTTTTGCCCAATGGGCTAGGGATTATAAAGGTTATATGTAACAACAACAACAACAACAACAACAACAACAACAAAAAAGAGATAATAATTCACGAAAATAAAATTTTAGTCAAATTTCTTCAAAGGCGTCATTAAACATTCATAGATTTTAACTATTTATATTTCTTAAATCTCAACATTTAAGGAAGAGATTTAGATTCAAATTTTGTCATATCATACATGTATAATTGTCAAATCACTGTAATATCACTATGTGGTCATTATATAATACATGTGGTATACTATGTGGCCACGTTGAATATAGGTGGGATCTGTTTCAATCCTATATATAACCAATTATATGTTGGAGATTGATGTTGACTAAGAAAAAGATAATCAAAAGTTCTCCCATGAATTTTAAGAAACCCAAAAGTTTCTATAGGCCTTGAAGAGTCACTATGACTATTGGACTCCTGAATATGAAATGAAGTGGCGTAACATCATTTTCTCTCTTGTAAATGTACAATAGTGTAAAATAGTAGGAGAATATTGTGGAAAAATCTTTGTAATACTTCCGAGTTCGTATGGAATACAAAACAACATTTTATTCCATTCATTTTGCGAAATACATAATTGTTGTCCCTATTTTTTTAAAATCTGTAGTCAAGTTTCTAAGCTCATAACTTGTGTTTTACAGCTCTATTTTGCACGTGTCATACACTGTTGGAAAGGGTATTTTGTGTAGAATTCACTCATAAATTTTCATCAAATTCTAAGTTGTTTTGGTCCCTCAAATTCATGTTGTCCTACGTTCTTGCAAAAGTTATTGCATTTTTTACTGCTGCAATTTTTTCTTGTTGCGATTTTGTTGCACTTTTTTTGCTCTTCATTTTTTAGTCTAATACTTCATTTGGTATTAGATCTTGGTTGGTTTTTGGGTTTGAGTGAACTTGAGTTTTTGGCCAATCTAACATTTGATCAAGTTCTTGGGCAAGTTCATTGAAGAAAAACTTCATTTGTTGTTGCTTGAGTCTAATGGTAAACTTCAACAACTCACTACCCATTCTAGAATTTAACGGGCAAGATTATGATTATTAGAACATAAAGATGAAATTATTGTTAATTAGAAAAGATATTTGGGAGGTAGTGGAGAGTGGTTATGAAGAACTACCTGATTAGAACACATTGCAAGGAAATGATAGGACATCAAAAAGGTAAACAAAGACGAATTCATTAGCCCTCTACCATATTCAATTTGCTCTTGATAAGAGTTTATTTCCACGTATTGATGCTGCTACATCAACCAAGGATGCTTGGAAGTCTCTTCAAGAGACTTACCAAAGAAGTGACCAAGTGAGAATGGTAAATTTGCAGACCATGAAGAAAGAGTTTGAGAATCTGTAGTTGAAAGAGGTTGAAAGTGTGGGTGATTATTGTGTTAGAGTGAAGGATGTGGTGAAAAAGATGGCCACCCTTGGAAATACCTTGAAGAAAGAAGTAGTTGTAAAGAAGGTATTGATATCTCTTACCTCTAAATGGAATCATGTTGCAATAATGTTTGAGGAGAGTAAATATTTGTCTACCATTAAATTTGATTGTCTAGTTGGTTCTCTTATGTCACATGAGGAAAGACTAAGAGAAACCAGTAAAGAAAATGAGGAGAATGCTTTTAATTCTAAATTGATTTTTTTATAATGATGAAACTGGTCCAAGCACAAGTAAACAAGCACATGGAAGAGGAAGAAATCAGAATTACTCAAGAGATAGAGGAGGTAGAGGAAGAGGAGATGTTGCTGTTGGAAGATGACATGGAAAGGCTGATAAAAAAAATAGTTGAATGCTACAATTATCATAGAATGGGCCACATTGCACGATATTGTAGAGTGAAGACCACAAATGGAGATAGAAGAGCTCACTATGTATGTGAGGATGAAGTCGCATAAGGTAATTTATTTTTTACTAGTGACATGGTTGAAAAAACTAGTCAAGAAGTTTGGTATCTAGAATTCGGTTGTTCTAACCACATGGCCGGCAAGAAAGAGTTGTTTGCTAAAGTGAACGAGAATTTCAATACCAAGGTCATTCTTGGGAACAATAATGCTTTGGATGTGGCTACAAAAGGCACCATGGAGGTTGGCACTAAAGAAGGCACAAAGAAAATCCATGATATCTACTATGTTTCCAATTAAAAGAATAATTTTTTGAGTGTTGGATAGCTTGTAGAAAATAAACTATAAATTTGTGTTTGATAACAATGATGATAAGAACAATAAGAACCGTATGGTCACCATTGTTCCTATGACAAAGAACCATATGTTTCCTTTGAATTTTGGAGGAAAAGGGACTATGAACATGGCACACATGGAACTTGAAGATAAGAATTGGCTTTGGCATCTCATATTTGGACACTTGAATTTTAAAAGTTTGGAATTTTTATCTTCAAAATACATGGTAAATGGACTATCTAAGGTTGGAGATCACAAGGGTGTGTGTGAAGCATGTGTGATTAGAAAGCATGCAAGAAATATGTTTCCAAAAGTAAAAGCACGGTGGGCCTCGTACCCACTCCAACTTGTACATTCTGATTTTTGTGGATCTATGCAAACACAAAGTTTGGGTAAGTCTTCATATTTTCTCACATTCATTGATGACTTTTCGAGGAAGTGTTGGGTGTAGTTTTTGAAACACAAGGATGAAGCTTTTGGCATGTTTAAGATCTTCAAAGCATTGGTTGAGAATGGAAGTGGATATAAAATAAATTGTTTGATAACTGAACATGAAAGATAATTTTGTTCAAATGAGTTCAATAATTTTTGCAAACAATTTGGCATCAATAGGCAGCTCACTACCGCCTATACACCACAACAAAATGGAGTAGCTGAGAGAAAAAATGGAACCGTTTTAGAAATGGCAAGAAACATGTTGAAGACAAAAGGTTTGAGCAATTCTTATTGGTCTTATGCAGTTGACACAATAATGTACAATCTCAATAGATGCTCCACAAGAGAACTACACAAGAAGACTCCATATGAAGCATGGTATGGCACAAAACACATTGTAGGTAATTTGAGAGTTTTTTGTTGTCTTGCATATGAACATGTGAATGATGAAGTGAGAAAGAAGTTGGACCCCAAGAGTGAGCCATGCATTCTTGTGGGATATTCTAAAACAAGTAAGGCATATAGATTATATAATCCAAAAATTCACAAGTTTGTAGTCTCTAGATATGTAATTTTTGATGAAGGGGGAGTGTAGGGTCATCAAAAAATCTGTAGAAAAAATATATGATGTTGAAGAAGATAACACAATTGGAGGACAACCTTCAAATGTTCCCTCTACTTCTCCAAGCCCACCTAGTATCCCATCAACAAGTTCAAATGAGACTACACCAAGTTCAAGCACAAGCAACTCATCTACAAGTCCCATCAAGAATACAATTAAAGGAAAGAGAATACTCAAAGCACATCCAACCAGCCAAATGATGGACATGAACTTTCAAAAGAGGTTAACAAGAAGCCAATTTCAAGAGTTGGACCAAGTTATTTCAAGATTGAAAAAGCTCAAAATGTATGGTGGTGATGAAGAAGAACCAAAAGGTGAGTTGGTAAATTATGCTTTATTTTTTGAAGCTGATTTGGAACCTTCATATTATGAAGATGCTTGTACTAATGATTCTTGGGTGCAAGCAATATAAGAAGAATTTGAGTCCATTAAAAAAATGACACTTGGGAACTTATGGAATTGCCCGAGGACAAGAATATTGTTGGATCCAAGTGGGTCTACAAAATAAAGTTTAACAGTTATGAAAGCATAGAAATATACAAAGCAAGGCCAGTTGCAAAAGTATTCACTCATAGACATGGTATGGATTACAAAGAAACATGTTCCCTTGTTGCAAGACAAGAGACAAAACATATGGCTCATTCATTGGCAACCAATAAACAATGGAAATTTTATCACATGGATGTGAAAAGTGCATTCTTGAATGGTTATCTAGATGAGGAGGTTTATGTTCAACAACCTCAAGGCTTTGAATTGGAAGGAAAGGAAAAGCACCTTTATAAATTTAAGAAAGCATTGTATGGACTGAAGCAAACACCTAGAGCATGGTACTCAAGAGTTGATGGGTAATTCTAAGATTATGGTTTCAAACGTAAGAATGACCCCACACTCAATTTCAAGAATGAAGGTGATGATATTCTTCTTGTGTGACTATATGTTGATGATTTGATCTACGTGGGAAGTAGTTCAAAGATGATAAATGATTTTAAGCATGTTATGATGAAGGAATTTGATATGAAATATTTAGGACTACTGCGATACTTTCTTGGTGTGTGTTGTGGCCATCGCACAACTAGCCCCAAATTTGGGGACCCACATTTAATTTTGTTGTTTTGGGGGTTTTGGTGTTCTTTGAGTGCTAATTTTGTAGGTCCAAGGTTCATTGTTGGTTATTGCTTTCTTTTGGATTGCTTTAGTGGGTTGGTTAAGTTATAATGTTGTGGAGATTTTAAAGGTTTGAATCAAATTATTCAAACATTTAAAATTAATTGATTCACATTTTAAAATGAAATAAAAATAAAGGGTAATTTTTTAATCTCATCGTTAAGTTGATTACCTACATGTTCATAAAAATTAACTAAGTCAAATTTTAATATTATATATAAAAGGAATATATATATATATATATATATATATATATATTTAATATGGTATATATATAAATAAAAATAAAGTTTACATGATTTAAATAAAGTGATGTTTTGGTTTATATGTTGGTGCCCTAATAAAGGTGTTATGTGAATAGGTGATAGCCAGTGTGACCTGTAGATATGCCATGGACTATGGAAGTAATTAGGACATCGGAGGACACTGAGCACTACATCCACACAGATTTAAAGGCTGACCATGCTCGATGGTACAATGTTGAATATAGACAGGCCTCACACAATGATCGATGACATGGAAGATTGGTGGTAGACTGGAACATGACAATGACTAGATGACACATTGGATAACACCTCCAAAAACAACGTGCAACTTGTGCATATACATGAGGACGTGGCTAGGTGGTGGTAGTTTGATGATTTGGACTCAGGAGGATAGACAGAACAAGGACATGTTGATGATTTGACCACCACGGTGGACATTGTCAAGTGGGATTAAACAACTAATAATATTGGCCAATAAAGACATCGCGGTGATGAACTCATTGTTGAAGGAAATGAGAGCATATAGTGTACCATGCTTGTCATCAAATTGGGGCAGGGCTTATTCATTTACACCCACGAGGAGCTCATTAATAGTGTGTAAAGTTTCATACGAGTGTGGTTATCACGTTGAAGAAATTCGTTCAGTGACGAATGAAGGACCAGGATAGATGGTGGCCCATTGTTGACCATTGATGAAGATAGACTACAATGGAAGAAAAAAAGTATAGCATATGAGAAGATGATTGTTATAGTAGCAAAGCTCATAGTATACTAAGGAAGACCTAGGGGATGTCGATTGGTACTGTTGCATAAGCTCTCACAGGGAAATGTGGAATGATTTATGGAATACAACACGTAGGTCTCATATCCAAGTTTTGAAACACAATGTGATAAGGTAGACAAATCCAGTATGCATCAGAGAGTCACTATGATATACGCACTATCGATGGGTCGAACATACCGGTATTAAATTAATCTTGGTTACAGTGATGGCTGTAGATGGGAGATTTGCCCAATATGACATGGAATATAGAGACATATGTTGGTGAACAATCTTGACTACCAGCATAGTGTTATCAAGATTAAGTGTAAGTGAAATAAAAACATCCATAAAAGAGCTAGACACTCTGTAGAAGATCCTATAGAGAAAAAAATTGGAAAAAGAGATAAATGACACAAAATAAAAAATAAATAAATAAGGGGTGGGTGCTCGTAGGCACTCTAATATCTCAACAATCATAAATTGATATAATGAATTAGTTTTTGGTGGTATATATAGTGATACCAAAACCCTAGTTAATAATTTATCTAAAGTTAACATTAACTTGAATTTGAGGTAAAACCATAGTAATATAATAATAAATCACACCCTTTAATCAAGGTCATCCATAAAGGTATATTAACCAATATCACTAAGGGTGAATACATGAAGGATGGCCTTAGGATTACATCAATATGCTCATAGGCTTACACATAGATGGTCATAGGCTTTACCTAGAAGAGTAGTTTTTGGGTTATATATAAATATGTCTATAGGATTATATATAGAATACCTATATACTTACATCAAGATACCCAAATGCTTAAATAACACTTGATTGTAGGTTGCATAAAGAGCACTTATACGTACTTGTTAATCATTATTGACCTTGGCCTAATAAGGTTAGATTACAAATATCTCAACAAAATTTATAATAAATAAATTGAAGTGTCTTTATGTTCAACTTCATCACTATAATAGTGTTAATGGACAAGCACTAGCCCAAGTGACCCACCTCTTAAAGACTTTCTCAAAATTCAAAATAGTTGTGGAGATTGCAAAGAAGAAGACTTCTGGTGTCATGACATCTTTTGAAAATCTTGGTAAAATATATATATATTTTTTTTCTAAATAAAGGGGTAAAAATTTATTGATAAAAAGTCTGGATTACAAAGTCCAGCTGAGCCCCCACCCAGGACTCAAATAAGCAACAAGACAGGCTAAATCACCAGACAAGGTCAACTCCCAAAGAAAACCAAAAAAAACAAACCACATTAAGTCTGAACATCCTTATGGATCAACTCCTGTAGGTGTTGAGAATCCCTAGACGGGAGACTCTCCTAGTTATCAATACTCTGAGTATCCAATAGCTCAGAAGCCCTTTTGGCTAGGTAATCAGCAACCCCATTCCATTCCCTTGGAATGTGCACAAAGGATATAAATTCGAACTCTTCACTCATTCTGAGAATCTGAATGGTCACAGAGGCCAACTGCCAATTAACATCCTCCACTCTTTTGATGTTTAAAAGATTAACCAAAATTTGAGAGTCAGAATCGCAAATAATCCTACGCCAGCCAAGAGAAAACCCCCTTTGCAAGGCCTCAAGTATTGCCAGAGCTTCCATAATATTGTTGGAGTGAACACCTTTATAAATGGAAAAGAAAAAATTGACCACGCCAGCAGAATCTCTCCCAACACCACCAATTCTAGCATGTCCAAGATTGCCCCTGGACGACCCATCAGTATTAATTTTTAAAACTCCTCTAGGGGGCAATCTCCATCTACCCTCTCTCCTAACCTTCTTGCTAAGCTGAGGAATCCTACTAGGGATAGAAGAATTCACACCAACCCCAAACAAACCAAGGGCCTGTCATACCTTCTCCTCCCTAGAGTCCAAATGAGGGTCCACATCACATTTACTATGGATAGTTTCTTGAACCATACACGGGATCCTTTGCCGGATCCGTTGAACGAGCCAAATGACTTCCCTAAAAAATGCATCGGTTTCGTTCGAGCCAAATCTGCGGGATGATGCAAGAAGGGCCCAAATTCCAAGCCACTTGGAGGAAGGGGGCCTTGGTTGGAGGTCTGCCCAAACTACTCCAAAACTCCACCAGGGAGAGCACATGAAAACAAGGATGGTTCCAGGCACTCCACCAACGGTGCCAAATGTCTTTGGCAAGGGAGCATTGGAAAAATAAATGAGAAGATTCATCCTCATTCTTACCACAAAGGACACATAAAGAGGGACCCTGAAATCCCCTCTTCCTCAAGTTATCCCAAGTGAGGCATTTATTACGAGCTACCATCCAGAGAAAAAAGTTACATTTCGGCCAAGCAAATCTATTCCACACCTTTTTCCACCATGTGACAGGGAGACTTCCAAACTTTTGCTTATCAAGAACTTGATAACCATAGGCTACAGAGTAGGTTCCCTTGGGATTAGGGTTCCAAGACAGAATGTCTTTATCCCTCAATGAAGAACAGTACCTCCCCGCAAGAATAAGAGCAAGCACCTCTCTATCCTTGGCCAATCCCCCTTGGGGCCATTCCTGCGGATCTTTCCATCTGTACATCTCCATATTTCCAAAATACTGGATTTTTTTAAAGTCCTCCACATGAGACCAACCTGCTTCCAAGAAACAAATTCTTAGGGAATGTAACCTGGGATATTGAGTCAAGATAGGAGGGTGGCCATCCCAAGAATACTCCCAAAAAATAACATCTGATCCTCGATTGCAAATCCAGAACAAACCCTGCTTAATTAAATTAGCTCCTCTTTTCAGAGTGTCCCAGATAATAGAACCTTTCCCAACCAAACTGGCTCTAGGGATATCTGCCTCAGAAATACCTCTCAAGTATTTATAAGATAATATTTTAGCCCAAATCTGATCTTGAGAGGTACACCATCTCCAATAAATTTTCACAGCCAAAGCCTGCCCAGAGAGAGTTGCCTGTCGCAACCCAAGGCATCCCTCTTGAACTGGCCTACAAATGGAATCCCATCTAACCAAACTCCATTTAGATTGATCAAGTTTGCCAGACCACAAAAATTGTCTTGACAGAGCATCCATGTTCTTGATGAAATGAGAAGGAGTCTGTTTGCACAAAACATCCGTAAATGGGTAAAGCTTGAATAACAGATTTTAAAAGCAATACTCTACCTACGAGAGGATAGCCATCCGACGATCCAGTGATTTACCTCCCTTCTAAACTTATCAAGTATAGACTGCCAAGAAGATCTAGGCAGAGGATGAGATGAAATCGGGATCCCAAGATAAATGAAGGGGGGAGTCCCGACCTGGAATCTTAGAATGCGAGCAATCCTGGCTTGAATAAGAAATCACATATCCAGAAGCACCAAGATATATGTCAAGAGACTGTCTAATGTTTCCAGCTTCCTTGATAGTGGCAACTCCCAACAAAGCAGTATCATCAACAAATTGAAGGTGGGAAAGAGGTGGCAAACTGTTATCCCACTTCCACCCCTGAATGAGACCATGCCTGACCTAAGACTTGAGTAATCTACCCAACCCTTATGCCATAATGATAAACAAATAAGGATATAGAGGATCTCCTTGCCTCAATCCCCTTGAGGCCTCAAACAACTCCGTTGTCTCGTTATTAACAAGAACAGAGAATGAGGAAGAAGAAATACAGCTCATCACCCATCTAATCCATTCCTCCTCAAAGCCAAAAGCAGAAGAAATTTTTGAAGAAAGGACCATCTAACTCTCGTCATAGGCTTTTGCCATGTCCAACTTAATGAACATAGTTTTCTCCTTAGAAGTTTCCATTGAGTGAATAGCTTCTGTAGCAATAACAACCCCATCCATGATTTGTCGGCCAGAAAAAAACCCACCTTGCTCCTCAGAGATGATTTTGTTCAACCATATCTTCACCTCTCAGCAATAATTTTTGTGATGATCTTATATACAACATTACAGAGAGCAATAGGCTTGAACATATCCAGGGAATTCGCTCCCTCTTTCTTGGGAATAAGCACCACAAAGGTAGCATTTAGGGCCCTTAGCATATGTTTGTTCTTTTGGGACTCACGGACCACTTCCAAAAGGTCAAATTTGATTAACTCCCAAAACTCTTGATAAAAATCAATCGGGAATCCATCCAGACCCGGGGCTTTCCCCTTTTTCATCTTGAATACAACACTTTTCAGCTCCTCAAGGGAAATTGGATCCATCAAGTGCTCATTCATCTCTCTAGAAACAATCGAGGGAATACAATTTAGAATAAGTTTTTCTTCCTCATCATCTGAGAGGGCATCCTCCTTGAAGAGAGAGGAAAAATACCTCTTAGTCTCTTCTGAAATATCCCTGAAAGAAGAAAGCAGGGCACCCTGAGAATTAACAAGATAGGTAATCAGGTTACCATTATGACAAGCCTTAACAGAGTTATAAAAGAAGGTTGTGTTCCTATCCCCTTCCTGAAGCCAATATACTCGAGATTTTTGTTTCCAAAAAATTTCTTCCCTCAGTTCCCATTCAGCAAGGTCTTTTACAGCCTCAAATTCCTCAACAAGAAGCTCCTTTGTGAGTCCCTGATCTCTAATCTTCCTTGAGGCTTCTTCCACCCTCCTAAGAGCTACCAGCTTAGCCAAGGAAAGGTTCCCAAAATTTAGTCTATTCCATCTCTTCAATTTATGCTTAACAAATTGAAGTCGCTTCATAAAGGAGTACATAGCGGTGCCATGAGGAGGTTTGCCATTAGTCCACCAGCCTCGCATGAAATCATGAAGCTTAGGATCTTGCAACCACATAAGTTGAAACTTAAATGAGGGATTATTTTTAGCCCTAACTCTAGAGCAGAGAGTTTGATAGGCCAATGATCAGATCCTCTACCCTCCAGAATCACAGAACTAGCGCTTCTATTATTGCTAATCCAAAAACTAGAGATCAGAAACCTATCCAGTCTCTCTGAAATGGAATATTCCCCACATCTTCTATTATGCCAAGTAAATATCCCATTATCCAGCTTGATGTCAACCAAGTTCAAGGCCCGGATATGAGCATTGAAGACAGAAGAAAAAGGCTCAAGACGATCAATCCCACCACGTTTTTCCTCCAGACAAGTGATAGAATTGAAGTCTCCAGCCAAAATCCATGGGTACGGGGGAGCCGGAATTCTCACAAAGCCAATGTGCTCCCATAAATTCACTTTACCATTGTAATCAATAGGAGCATACACGTTTGTAAGTAGGATGGTCTCACCGGATTCATTATCATGCCCGATCATCGAAATAGACCACTCGTTGGAAATCTAGGTAAGAGGAGAGATCTTAACTGGATCCCATAAACAAGCAAGGCCACCAGACATATCCACATGCACCAATACCATTGACATTGCCCCTTTCTCCACAACTTGGGAGCAATATTGAACAAACTGTCAATAGCTAATTTAGTCTCCTGAATAAAAACCACATCCGGAGAATGAACACGAATCAAATCACGAACAACTTTTTGTCTGGGGATGTTGTTCAACCCCCTTACATTCCATGAAAGTATAATCATTTTTGGGGGTTATAAAAATGGGAGTCCAATGTTCTCACCAAACCTGACTCTACCAAAGTCTCCCCCATTAACTTAATTTTATCCTGGTCTTTCTTTCGACCCACCTTCATATTCTTATCTAAAGCATTTTTTTTTATTATTTTATGTTGCAATCCCAACACCATAGGAGTTTTCTGATCCATGGATGATCGCATCAGTGCATGGGTAGGAGAGGGCATATCTAAATCTGTGCCATTTTCTAAGATAACTTCACTTTCAGGGCTAGGGCCAACCATATCACCTATACTCGGAACCAAAGCCCTCTGTTCTTCATTTAAACCCCCTATATCTAGTTCCCTTGGTTCCACCTCATGAAGAGACAATTGATTTGGTCCTGTTATATCTATAACAGGTAGCGATGTTTCAGGTATCTCCACGCATTGATCAAGATTCTCTAGAATTTCAAAACGATTGAGTTGAGCATCTGGTCGGTTATCCTTAATGTCTCTTTTTGCCTTTCTTCCTTTGTTTCGAGGTTTTACCGTAACAAAGCCTTCCTTATCCTGATCCCCCTCTTTATCGAGGCTTTTCCTTTATCCATATTTTGTACAGCTCGAGAGGGCCCAGGATTTGAAGCCACATGCAGGACAAACTTAGGGCATTTTCTTTGTAAGTGGCCATATTCATGGCAAATCCGGCAACAAAATGGAAGAGCTTCATTGTCAATTTTTTGAACCCATTTGGTTGATCCGAACTATATTTCAATAGAATCTGGAATAGGATTGTTTAAATTTCAACACAGATACGGGCAACAAAGATTACCTTTTTATCCAATGTCTATCGTGACGGCCCAACCGGCTTCCCAAGTAGAAGGGCAATCATATGCAAGATGTCATTTCTCCAAAATTCCAATGGGAGCCACGAAAGCCGAACCCACACCGAAACCCGTGACGATCGCTCCTCTGATGGGTTGAAACCCACATGCCAAGGTTTAAGAAAGAGTCCCGCTTGGTTACAAAAATAGGGACCTCCTTCAAATGCTTTGTTACGATCCGCAAGACAAGAAAAAACCACCATAAAATAGTTGTTTGCACTCAGCATCACCTCCACATCACCTTCAGGGTTCCAAGTCTTCCTAACCCAAGCCTCCACAAAGGGAAGAGAAATTCGGATGCCCATAAATTTACCAATAAGCGCATGTTTGGTTAAATACTCCACATCTTCTGCCACCGAGTCTGGTTGAACCACTAGAACCGACCTGGCTTCACATCGTTCCAAACATCCATTGTTCTTTAACAAGCGATTCTTGGCATGCAATGGGAAATCCTGTTCCTTCCAATCATTTTTAAAAGAAATACCAGCCCTAGCATGCACGCTCTATGATGGACCTGATGCCATCACTACATTCCTCCAATTGTTCATACCTCCTCCAGAAACTGCTGCCATCCCCGCAAAGCCCACCAAATAGGTCTCAAAAAAATTCCAGCAAAGCAGCTTTCCTCATCAAACCCTAGCAGAGCTCTAAAATATTATTTAATTGTAATGAGACCTAAGTATTTTATTTTAAACTAAATTTAATTCTATAGTAGTTGTAGTATAACTGTAACTTTTGGCTTACAAGATTCAAACTGGTAATAATAATAGAGATTTTGATATTGATTTTAAGTTTATATTTTTAATTCCCTGAGAACTTATAAAAAGCTCAAGTGTTTACCTAAAAAATTAAGGTGCCTCATTTTTTTGGTATTATATATATAGAATTATTTAATCCAAAAATGAAGAGCATAAAAAGTGCAACAAGAAAAAATTACAACAAAAAACACAATAATTCTTACAACAATGTAGGATAGTTTGAATTTGAGGGACCAAAACTGCTCAAAATTTGATAAAATTTTATGAGTGAATTCTACACAATATAACCTTTCCAACGGTGTATGATATACACAAAATAGATTTTTAAAACAAAAGTTATGATCTCTAAAAGTTGATTATAAGTTTAAAAAACAGGGATAATAAGCATGCATTTCACAAAATGAATGGAATAGAATGTTGTTTTGTATTCCAAATGAACCAAGAAGTATTAAAAAGATTTTTTCATAATATTCTCTAGTTATTTTACACTACTGTAAATTTTCAAGAGATACAATGGTGTTCCAACATCTCATATTTAGGGAGTCCAACATTCATAGTGACTCTTCAAGGCCTGTAGAAAATTTTGGGTTTCTTCAAATTCGTGGGAGAAATTTTGGTTGTCTTTTTCTTAGTCAACATCAATATCTAGCATACCCCCCTTGATTATTAGTGGTTAGATAATTTTATCTCTCATTCTCAAAAATTATTCTTTATTGACACCTTTGGTAAATAGGTCTGCAAACTATTGTTTGGTGTTGCAGTGTTTCAAATCTACGACCTTTTCCACCATGTATCTTAAGAAATGAACCTTTAAATAAATATGATTAGTTTTACTATGATGGAATGGATTTCTTGCAATCTTGATTGCACTTGTGTTGTCACAAAAATTGTTGTTGGACTATTTTGAACTTCACCAATCTCTTCAAGTACCTTTCTCAACCAAAGTGTTTGTGTACTTGCTACAGTAGTAGTTGCAACATATTCTGCCTTTGAAGAAGATAAAGCAACAATACTTTGCTTCTTTGAGCTTCATGTTATCACTCTTGAACCAAGTGAAAAACAATTTCCAAAAGTTGTTTTTCTATCATCAAAGCAACCTCCCCAATCTAAGTAATTGTATCCAACAAGCTCCATTTTATTGTTATCATCATAATGTATGCCAAAATTCAAGGTTACTTTGACATACCTTAAGATTCTCTTGGCTCCTCTCATGTGGTTTTGTGAAGGTCCATTCATGTACCTTGATACAATTGAAATTGCAAATACAATATCAAGTCTTGTTGTAGTAAGTAACATTAAGCTTCCAACAATGCTTCTAAACAAATTTTCATCAACTTTCTCTTCTCCATCATCTCTACACAACACTTCTCCATAATCCACAAGTGTCCAAACTGGTTTACAATTTTCCATGGAATATTTTTTCAACATATATTTTGCATATTTTGATTGATAAATAAAAAATTTGCCATCACCTTGATGTACTTTCACACTATTGAGTGGTAATTTTACCCAATTGTAAAATCACACTCACGGTTAGGATTTTTATTAGAAAACCCTCTCTTGCAAAGAAATAGAAACTTATCCAAGGTTAATTTTAGTTAATGTGTGCTTGTATGCTTATGAAAATGTGCCAAATAAGTGCTAGAAATACCTTAGTGATTTGCAAATAACTGTTAACAAGGGGCCTGTGTTGGTATTACTTTATTATGCTACGTTTTTTATTATTCATGAAACTTAAAAGAAAATAAAATGTAAATGTGATTGGCCTCATATGACCATGATGTATATGTTATTTAATTTGTTTTATCTTGGAGTGTTTTAAGTAGATTTTATCTTATTTTGTTAGTTTTATCTTCTTTAAACCTTGTATTGAACATGAAACAAAAGATTAAAATCTATCTCTAGATGTGAATCTTAAATGATGATTGGATTCATTTTAGCTTGCTTTGAGCATGAAAATAAAATAATCTACATGATTAGCTTTGAAAATGTAGTAACCTTTGAAATGCCCTATAAATTACCCCCCTTTAATGAAATTGTAATTTTCATAAAGGGAATTTAATTTATTGCTTTTAATACAATAGCCTTTGGAATGCCATATAAATTAACCCTCTTTAATGAAATTGTAATTTTCATAAAGAGAAGTTAATTTATTATTTGCAAATAAAAATACAAAGCTTGAAATCTAATTCTCCTTTAAAATGTGAAATCATGCCAAATTTTGAAATTACAAAATTCCTTCAAAAAACTGAACTTTTAAATATTTTTTTGGAATTTCAAATTTGCTTCAAAATGAAATCAAAATTGCTTTAAATGAAACTTTAAAGCTTAATCTTGGAATCCGTGCATTTGTTTTTGGAATTTTAATTTTTTTTATATATATTTATTTTATTTGCAGAAGTTAAAAAAATGAAAAAGATAGGGTCAAAGAAATAAAGATCAAAATCTAGAATATGGACCATAATACTAAAAATGTTAAAAAATAAATAAACTACTATCAGTATAATGCTACCCTATCCTACAAAACCAAAGATGTGAGAATTTTTAAATGTAACCTAATCTAATTAGAGCTGCATTCACATGATCCAAACTAAACTAGGTGCAATCTTCTAAGGAAACGAAAACAAAATCCATGTTTCTAAACCTTCGACAATGCAACCATCAAATTGTATTAAATATTGTATATAATCCTAAAAAGCATGGAAAGGAAAGATAAAAAGTTAGTCCAAAACATTCAGAAAAATTCTCCTTCAAATATGCTTACAAGGTGCAAGTTTGTGGAGTATTTTGCTTAAAAAATGAAAAATAATATCTTTGTTTTACACATAAAATTTTAGCCTATTTTCCCCAAAAAATTCCAACCCTAGTTCATGAGCTTCAATGGGCCTTTAACATTTTTCGTGAAATCCTTCATTTCCTTTTCCTCTCCTTCATTTTTGAAATATTATATTTATGTGATGATCCTCATTTCGTTTCACTTTAGATAGCAGTTTATTATCATCCTTGTAACATACTGCAAAATGGTTAACATAGACGACCTCTATTTCATTACCACTAGTATTAATGTCTCAGGCGCTTCATAACAACCTATATAACGTCTTTTGAATTTTCTATACCTACATAATATTTTCTAAACCTTTTGGATTTATTTTCGTTCACTTTGGAATAAAATTCGTTAAATATGTTTTCCATGATCTCAAAATAAAAATTTAATCATATACTACCCAAACCCATGCAACGATAACTCTCGTTGGGCTTGTTCGCCTCAAACACATGGCCAAAGCCCTTTGGTAAAGGTGTTTGGAAACGACCTCACATGTTTTCCAATGCCTCTAAGGTACAACACTTGTCTCATTATGGAAGCAAAGACTTGTAATACGAGGTTTCACAAAGATAATGTCAACAAACATAGTGTTTCTATTTGGTCACTACAAAGGTAATGTCTGCATAGTGGTTTCTTTGATGTTATTAATCAACCCATTTTAATGACACCTTTTATTAGAATCCATGAGAATATTAAATATGTGTATAGCTTGGTCCCATTTCATCCATTGGTTTGTATTTGAAAATTAAAATGAATTGCAAGCCTTTAACACATTCTGGAGCTCTCAAAACCATCCATGTGTAATACTTTGGGACCTTATCATTCACTATATTTGGTCATCGAATTATTCACCTGTAATCCATCTATCTCGATCAACTCATAATCTGCCAACCATTGCCACCTTGTCATCTTCAAGCTATCCATCCTCATAAACACTCATTTCTTGTTTTCAATCAAGGTTTTCCAGCATCCATGCATCGCCAATGACTGACGTAGGGCTCACCTTTTTTTTGTAACCATCATGTCTATCTGGAACTTTGTTGTTGTGTAGCACCAACTAATACCTTCAGTCATCCTTAGTTGGATGTTGCTGCCACAGTATCAACATAACATCCACTGATAAATATATTGTTGTAAGATGAGGTCTGTTGTGCTACGTCTTGTTTTCATACCTGGTACAACAGTGTTGCCAAATTATTTGACTATGCCCTTGACCATGTGAGACGTAATACCACGACCTCCTCTTGCTACATATCTACTTCATTCCACTTATTATCGTGATGTCTCCACTTTCTTGGCTCTCTGATGGATGTTCTTATTTTACTTACACTTAATCTTGATAACACTATGCTAGCAGTCAGGATTATTTGTCAATATATTTCTCTATATCCCATGTCATCTTCGATAAATTTTCCATCTACAACCATCATTGTAACCAACATAATTTAATACTGGTACATTCGACCCACTAGTAGTGCGTATATCATAGTGACTCTCTATTGTATACTAGACTCATTTACCTTACCACACTATGTTCCAAAAATTGGATATGAGACCTACGTGTTGTATTCCATAAATCATTCCACATTTCCCTGTAAGAGCTTATGCGATAGCACCAATCAACATCCCCCAGGTCTTCCTTAGCATGCTATGAGCTCTGCTACTATAACAATCATCTTCTCATATGTTGCATTTTCATCCCCCATTATAGTATGTCTTCATAAATGGTTAGCAATGGATTGTCGTTTTTCCTAGTCCTTCATTCATCACTCAACGACTTCCTCCAGTGTGATAAACACACTCATATGAAACTTTACACATTGTCAATGAGCTCCTTGTGGGTGTAAATGAATAATATCCATCCTCGTTTGATGACAAGCATGGTACACTATATCCTCTCATTTCATTCAATGATGAGTTCATCGTCGTGATGTATTCTCTGGCCAATATTGCTAGTTGTTTAAGCCCACCTAGCAATGTCTGTCGTGGTGGTCCAAATCATCAGCACATCCTTGTCCTATCTATCTGCTCGGGTTCAAGTCATCAGAATACCACCACGTAGCCACATCCTCATGTCCATGCAAGTTGCACTTTGTGTTTGTAGGTGTAATCCAACATGTCATCTAGTTGTTGCCATGTTCTCGTCTACCATTGATCTTCCACATCATCATCATCGCGTGAGGCCCATCTACATTCAGCATCACACCATCGGGTATGATTAGCCTCTAAATCTATGCAAATGTAGTACTCCATGTCCTTCAGTGTCCTAATTATGTCCATAGTCCATGTCATATCTACAGTCACACTGGTTATCACATGTTCACATAACACCTTTATTAAGGCACCAACATATAAACCAAAAATCACTTTATTTAAATCATGTAAAATTTATTTTTATTTATATATATATATATATATATATATTCCTTTTATATATATTATTAAAATTTGACTTAATTACTTTTTATGAATATGTAGGTAATCAACTTAACCATGAGATTAAAACAATTACCCTTTATTTTTATTTCATTTTAAAGTGGAAATCAATTAATTTTAAATGTTTGAATAATTTGATTCGAACATTTAAAAATATCCACAACATTATAACTTAACCAACCCTCTAAATCAATCCAAAAGAAAGCAATAACCAACAAAGAACCTTGGACCTACAAAATTAGTGCTCAAAGAACACCAAAACCCCCAAAACAACAAAATTAAAGGTGGGTCCCCAAATTTGGGGCTAGTTGTGCAATGGCCACAACAAATGGTGACTCTGCTAGGAAATGCTCCTGAGCATTTTGGGTGAAGAACCCAGTTCTAAAAACAAACAAACCAAAGATCAGAAAGATAAACCATCTAGCAACATCCAAGAAGGTGGGGTAGATAACTTCAAATGAAACACATGAACCCTTTGCTTTAGCTTAATGTGTGTGAAAGTGATTTCATTTTGCATGCTTGAAAACCATCCGGATTCCATCACATGTTTAGCATTTAGGCTATAGAAGTATTGCTCACTAAAAGGAATTTTTATAGATAGAGCCCTACTGCCAGTCAGGCGTCTATAGCCCCGATAGAGTTTATCTAAATTACCCTTGTGTTTAATTGATATTTTGCAATGCCTTTTTTTTTTAACAAGCTTTGTCTAGATAGAGCCCTACTGCCAATCAGGCATCTATAGCCCCGGTAGAGTTTATCCAAACTTGGTGACTGATTTTAGCATGTTTTCCTTTGCTTGCCTTTTTTTTTGAATGGCTTTGCAAAAGTTTATGCACCACATGGGTTAGAAAGTATTTGAAATGGAGCGTGTTGGATTTTTTCCTTAATTTGCATACCAAAATGATTTCATCCTTCAATATTTCAAAGCATGCCCCTTAATATGATGTGTTCGTGTGTAGCTTTAGAAAAATGATTCAGTATTCCAAAATTCACTATCTTAGTCCCAAAATCTAGGAGTGGTTACTAAACAACTTCATCCCCTTTTCTTGATCCACATGATAGGCAAATTCATCCTTCATGACAAAGGAACACAAAAATGATCAAGAGGCCATAAATTAGTAGCTACCACAAAACATCACCTCAAATGAAGGGACCAAACCCGAAAAATGCAACACTAAAACCTAACCTAATGACAACTAAAAAGCAATCAAACAACAAAACTTGCCAAACCAAAAATTAAAGACAAAGCACAAAAACATGAAATCTAAAAAGCAATGAAAACCAAAACTATATACAATAATATACAATATGGTACAAGATGATGCAAAATTTATGCTATCACTTCCCTGGATCCCAAACACGATTAGCACACTTTAAAAGACATATACCATGATATGCATGCCAAGCTTTATAGAAATCCAACCAAAACAAGATTAAGCCACACAATACAAAAACTCTCATTTTACCTCTCTCACCCCACCAATTTGATCTAGTTCCATTAGCAATCCCATAGTGGAGTTTCAAATCATCAAATTGATAAGACAATAATTGATTTTCAATTCTTTCTTGTCTATTCCTTAAAATGCAGATTTCACAATTCAATTCATGATTTAGAATTAGGCTTTCCTTTTCAAATATGAGGTCTTGCAAGTAGGAGCCTATTTCTAAAAATTTCAAAGTCAAGTCATTTTCCATGTTTTTAGGCCAATCAAACTTATGCAACAATTTGCAAGCATCTAGGATATCTACTAAATGAGGATCATTATAAGTTTTTATCCTAGATTCAATTGTTAATTGTTGATGAACTTGATTCAATAACTCAAGCACATCTACTTTTGTTTCATTCAACAAAGCAATCTTATTAGTGGTGTGAGTAGAAATCAACTCAAGTTCTTTATCAACCACCAATGGCATTTCATCATTGATAACATTTGAATCCAATAGATAATTAGGTAAACTTTTACCTGGAGTTTGAATGGTTGAACACAAAAGGTGAGATTCTACCTTTTGTACATTTCCATTTACCAAGACTTGGTGAGGATTTGTAACTTCTTCTTTTTCCTCATGATCTATCATCATCATCATCTTGTAGCCCTTCATCTTCATCAATGACCTATTTTTCAAACACACCAAAATTAGGCACCCAATCAAAAATATGTCCATCCTTTTCAAACCATAAATCTTGTCTATCTAGGGATGTGTCAAATAACACATCTCCCTGATCAACTACTTGAGTTGTTTCAAATAAAGCCATATTTTCATTTGGATCATCAATGACATCAAACCCAAACCATTCAGATTCTAGAATTTTCTCTATCTGAGGTAACATAGATATTATAGGGTCCTTAGGTGAAACAAGGCTTTCAATTTCTTACCCCTCAAATGGAAGCAAAGTGAGTGATTCCCCTTCTTCATCCAAAATAAATGGATCATAAGAAACATTTACCATTTCTTCCTTTTCTATTTTGGCAAGGTGTTCAATAAAATCATCTTCAAAATGATTGAATTTTGGAACCTTCTCTATTTCTACAAATGGCTTGCCATTTTTTGATTGTACAAGAATTGTAAGATCTTCATGTGAGATAGAGGTTTCAATGTCTTGCATATCAAGTGAAATAGAAATTTCATCAATATGAGTGTGAGAAACAAATGATTCCTCATATCTTTACCAAACCATTATAATAATTATCTTCTAAAATATTTGATGAGATTCTATCCCTTCTTTCATTTCTTCCTGGTCATTATTTTGAGGATGTTGAAGGTTTTGATCATCAATTTTAATCATCTCATCCAAATTTATGGAAGGTCCTGATTTATCATATGTTTCAAAACTAGTCCACTCTAGGACCCCTCCACTGTCTAAAAGAATATCACTTTTAGTATCTTCGACCTTTGTCTCATGAGGATGATTTGTAGAATTATCAAGATATGCATCTTGAGGCATTTGTTCCTATAATTGAGTGATGTTTCTTTTAAGTTGTAGAACTAGCCTTTGCAACTTGTCCTGCATATCAGGTGAAGTGAGTGCTTCATTAGAAAGAGTAGAAAAGTCCTCCCATTTATTCCACCAACAATAATCATCTTCTAAAACTAGGGTGTGATGCTCAACCACTTCTTCACAATATTTAAATTCAATAATAGATTGCTTTTCAAACTCACCTTCATCCACTTTTGAGGGCTCAATTGTTTCTAAAAGTGGATCAATTCATTTAGCTTTCTATGATTATCCCAATCCTCACTTGTAAATAATGACTCTAAGCCTTTTATTTCTAGCTTGTCACAACTTGGCTCATGTTGGCTTTCTTGATCATTATAATAATTGTCTTCTAAAAACAAGTGATGGAATTCTATCATGTCTTCTGATGACTCCTTAGATTCATCTATTGATTCTCCCTCAAATTCACTTTTAACCACTTTTTGTGGGTCAAGGGTTTCTTTAATGGGATCAATTCTTGTATTTTGTTTTCTATGATTCTCCCAATCCTCCTTTGTGAATAAAAATGAACCAATCTCTACATCTTGATGGGTTTGTTTACCACAATCCTCATTAATGGACATTGGCTTTGAGACTTGCACCTCCTCTTGGATGATATCTAAGGTGGTTGTAATATTTGGACATTCAACTTTATCCCATTGATTTCTCACATTAGACATCATTTGATTCAAGGGTGCTAGATTGGATGGTTGGTATTGGTTGGAATCCATAACTCCTAAAAAATAGTTCATCATGGGAGAAGGTTGTGCCTCAACCTGACTCATGGGTGGTATCTAATTTTGAGCCTTAGGGTTAAGTAATGATAATCTACCCACATCAACCCCTTTCAAAATCCATCGTTGTTCTACTATTATTGCCTCATTGTAGGCTCTAGGCAAGGATGGATCTTTAAGAACTCTCCCTAGAAAAGTAGAAGTTAAGGGGTCTAAGGCTCCCATGTAGATTTGAATAACCTCTTCTTCTGACATGATATAATGTGTCACCACTTCGGTATACAACCTATGGAATCTATCATTGAATTGACTCATGGATTCATTAGGTTCTTTATAGATAGAGATAAACTGATTTAGCATCATAACTAGGTCAACTAGTTTTCCAAAATGGCTAAGAAATGTTGCTTCTAGTTGAGCCCAAGAAGTGATAGAACTTAAAGGTAAGTGTATGTACCAATCAAATGCAACCTCATCCAATGTGTATGAAAACAACCTACAAGGAACATCTCCATGCATAATTTGCAAATAAATTAAAATGTCCTTGTATCTCTGAATATGTTCCTCAACCGAGGCCACATCATGCCTAAACTGAGGTAAATATTCTTCTACACCTTCAGGGATTTTATGGGTAGGCATGTTTAAATGGCTATAATAATCACCTATCCAAGATGCAATTCCTGCCCTTGTTGAAGTAAACAATGCCATTAGTGGACCTTAAAGAATATAACTTTAGTACCAATTTTGTTAGTCAAAGAAATATATCTTGCAAAGAAGCATGAAATGACTAACAAATATCAAATGTTTAACATATATATCATCATGTTAGCATCAACCAAAATATATGCATCAATTAAACCATGGCATCAAAGAACATTCTCCAATTTGCAAAAAGGTTAGCATTAATGCATCATCAATTAGAGATTTTCCAATCAATGAATGTGATCACATGTAAACAAAACCTCGTTAGTCAAGACCAATGCCTTCAAATAAACCTTTCAAGTAAACATGAACAATTTAGCATTTAAATAGCAATAAAGTAAACCAATTCAGGCCCTCCTTCTAGCGCCAAAATGTTGAGTGGTAATTTTTCCCAATTGCAAAACCACACTCACACTTAGGATTTTGATTAGAAAACCCTCTCTTGCAAAGAAATAGAAATTTCTCCAAGGTTCCTTTTACTTAATGTGTGCTTGTATGCTTGTGAAAATGTATCAAATAAGTGCTAGGAATACCTTAGTGATTTGCAAATAACTGTTAACAAGGGGCCTGTGTTGGTATTACTTTATTATGCTATGCTATTGATTGTTCATGAAACTTAAAAGAAAAGAAAATGTAAATGTGATTGGCCCTCATATGACCACGATGTAAATGTGATTTAATTCATTTTATCTTGAAGTATTTTAGGTAGATTTTATCTTCTTTTGGTTAAGCAGATTTTAAACAAGTTTTATCTTCTTTAAACCCTACTTTGAGCATGAAACAAAAGATTAAAATCTATCTCTAAAATGTGAATCTTAAATGATGATTGGATTCATTTTAGCTTGCTTTGAGCATGAAAATAAAATAATCTACATGACTAACTTTGAAAATGTAGTAGCCTTTGAAATGCCATATAAATTACCCCCTTTAATGAAATTATAATTTTCATAAAGGGAAGTTAATTTATTGCTTTAAATACAATAGCCTTTGGAATGCCATATAAATTACCCCCCTTTAATGAAATTGTAATTTTCATAAAGGGAAGTTAATTTATTGCTTGAAAAAAAAAATGCAAAGCTTGAAATCTAATTCTTCTTTAAAATGTGAAATCATGCTAAATTCTGAAATTACAAAATTCCTTTAAAAAACTGAACTTTAAATAAATTTTTGTAATTTCGAATTTGCTTCAAAATAAAATCAAAATTGCTTTAAATGAAACTTTAAAGCTTATTCTTGGAATCCGTGCATTTATTTTTGGAATTTTAATTTTTTTATATATTTTTTATTTTATTTTCAGAATTTAAAAAAAATGAAAAAGGAAAGGGTTAGAAAAATAAAAATAAAAATCTGGAAAATGGACCAAAATGCTGAAAATATTAAAAGATAAACTACTATCAATATAATGCTACCCTATCCTACAAAACCAGAGATGTGAGAATTTCTGAATGTAACCTAATCTAATCGAAGCTGCATTTGCACGATCCAAAATAAACTAGGTGCAATCTTCTAAGAAAACAAAAATAAATTCCATGTTTCTAAACATTCAATAATGCAACCATTAAACTGCATTAAACACTATCTATAAGCCTAAAAACATGGAAGGGAAAGATAAACAATTAGCCCAAAACATTCAGAAAAATTCTCCTCCGAATTTGCTTACAAGGTGCAAGTTTCTGGAGTATTTTGCATTAAAAAAGAAAAATAATGTCCTTGTTTTACACAAAAATTTCCAGCCTATTTTCCCCCAAAAATTCTAGCCTTGGTTCATGATCTTTGATGGGTTTTTAATATTTTTTGTGAACCCCTTTGTCTCCTTTTCCTTTCCTTCGTTTTCGAAATTTTATATCTATGTGATGATCCCCTTTTTGTTTCACTTTAGATAGCGGTTTATTATCGTCCTCATAACATACTGCCAAATGGTTAACATAGGTGGCCTCTATTTCATTACCACTTGTATTAATGTCTCAAGAATTTGGTAATAACCTTTATAATACCTTTTGATTTTTTTATATCCACATTAACTCTTCTAAACCTTTTGGCATTATTTTCATTCACTTTGGAATAAAATCCTTTAAATACATTCGCCATGATTTCAAATAAAAATTTAATCATATATTGTCCAAACTCATGCAACGATAACTCTTGTTGGACTTGTTTACCTGAAACACATGGCCAAAGCCCTTCGGTAAAGGTGTTCGAAAATGGTCTTGCAAGTTTTCCAAGACCTCTAATGTACAACACTTATCTCATTTTGAAAGCAAAGACTTGTAAGACGAGGTTTCATGAAAAATATTTTACGGAGATAACATCAACGAACATAGTATTTCTATTTGGCTGCTACAATGTCAATGTCTGCACAGTGGTTTCTGTGATGTTCTTAATAAATCAATTTTAATGACACCTTTTATTAGCGGCCATGATAATATTAAATACGTGTATATATTGGTCCCATTTCATCCATTTAATGGTATTTTAAAATCACGATGAATTGCGAGCCTTTACCACATTTTGGAGCTCCCAAAACCATCCACGTGTAATACTTTGGGACCTTATCATTCGTTGTATCTGGTCATCGAATTATTCACTTGTAATCTAGGTATCTCAGTCAGCTCACAATCCGCCAACCATTGCCACGCTGTCATCTTCAAGCTGTCTATCCTCATAGACTCTCGTTTCATGTTTTCGGTCAATATTTCCCAATGTCCATGCAACGCCAATGACTGATGTGGGGCTCACTTTTTTAATGTAACCATCATGTATAGCTGGCATTGTGTTGTTATGTAGCACCAACCTTTACTCATCCTTAGTAGGATGTTGCCACCACAGTATCAACATAACATCCACTAGCAAATGAATTGTAGTAAGATGAGATCCGTTGCACTACGTCCTATTTTGATACTTGGTACAACTATGCTGTCAACTTTTGTGATCGTGCGAGACTGCAATACCACAACCTCCTCTTGCTACATATTTGTTTCATTCCACATGTTGTCATGATGTCTCCACTTATCTGGCTCTCTTATGGATGTTCTTATTTTACTTACACTTAATCATCCTTTATGGATGACCTTGATTAAAGGGTGTGATTTATTATTATATTACTATGGTTTTACCTCAAAGTCAAGTTAATGTCAAATTTAGATAAATCATTAACTAGGGTTTTGGTATCACTATATATACCCCCAAAAATTAATTCATTATATCAATTTGTGATTGTTGAGATATTAGAGTGCCTACAAGCACCCACCCCTTATTTCTTTTTTTTTAATTTTGTGTCGTTTATCTCTTTCTCCATTTTTTTCTCTATAGGATATTCTACAAAGTGTCTGGCTCTTTGATGGATGTTTTTATTTCACTTACACTTAATATTAATAACACTATGCTGGTAGTCAATATTTTTCACCAACATATGTCTCTATCTTCCATGTCATATTGGGCAAATCTCCCATCTACAACCATCACTGTAACCAAGATTAATTTAATACCGGTACATTCGACCTATTGATAGTGTGTATATCATAGTGACTCTCTGATGCATAATGGATTTGTCTACCTTATCGCATTGTGTTTCAAAACTTCGATATGAGACCTACGTGTTGTCTACCATAAATCATTCCACATTTCCCTGTGAGAGCTTATGCAACAGTACCAACCGAAATCCCCTAGGTCTGCCTTAGTATGCTACGAGCTCTGCTATTATAATAATCATCTTCTTGTATGCTATATTTTTGTCCTCCATTGTAGTCTATCTTCATCAATGGTCAGCAATGGGCCACCATCTATCCTGGTCCTTCGTTCATCACTGAACAACTTTCTTCGACGTGATAACCACACTCGTATGAAACTTTACACACTATTAATGAGCTCTTCATGGGTGTAAATGAATAAGCCTTGCCCCCATTTTATGACAAGCATGGTACACTGTATCCTTTCATTTCCTTCAACAATGAGTTCATCACTGCGATATATTTATTGGCCAATATTATTGGTTGTTTAAGACCACTTGGCAATGTCCACCGTGGTGGTCAAATCATCAGCATGTCCTTGTCATGTATATCCTCCCGGGTCCAAATCATCAAACTACCACCACCTAGCCACATCCTCATGTCTATGCACAAGTTGCACGTTGTTTTTGGAGGTGTAATCCAACGTGTCATCAAGTCGCTATCATGTTCCCGTCTACCACCAATCTTCCACGTCGTCGATCATCGTGTGAGGCCCGTCTACATTCAACATTGTACCATCGAGCATGGTCAGCCTTTAAAGTTGTGTGGATGTAGTGCTCAGTGTCCTTCGATGTCCTAATTATGTCCATAGTCCACGTCATATCTACAGGTCACATTGGCTATCACCTGTTCACATAACACCTTTATTAGGGCACCAACATATAAACCAAAACATCACTTTATTTAAATCATGTAAACTTTATTTTTATTTATGTATACACCATATTAAATATATATATATATATATATATATATATATATATATATATATATATATATGTATATTCCTTTTGTATATAATATTAAAATTTGACTTAATTAATTTTTATGAATATGTAGGTAATCAACTTAACCATGAGATTGAAACAATTACCCTTTATTTTTATTTCATTTTAAAATGGGAATCAATTAATTTTAAATGTTTGAATAATTTGATTCAAACCTTTAAAATCTCCACAACATTATAACTTAACCAACCCACTAAAGCAATCCAAAAGAAAGCAATAACCAACAATGAACCTTGGACCTACAAAATTAGCACTCAAAGAACACCAAAACCCCCAAAACAACAAAATTAAATGTGGGTCCCCAAATTTGGGGCTAGTTGTGCGATGGCCACAACACACACCAAGAAAGTATCGCAGTAGTCCTAAATATTTCATATCAAATTCCTTCATCATAACATGCTTAAAATCATTTATCATCTTTGAACTACTTCCCACGTAGATCAAATCATCAACATATAGTCACACAAGAAGAATATCATCACCTTCATTCTTGAAATTGAGTGTGGGGTCATTCTTACGTTTGAAACCATAATCTTAGAATTACCCATCAACTCTTGAGTACCATGCTCTAGGTGTTTGCTTCAGTCCATACAATGCTTTCTTAAATTTATAAAGGTGCTTTTCCTTTCCTTCCAATTCAAAGCCTTGAGGTTGTTGAACATAAACCTCCTCATCTAGATAACCATTCAAGAATGCACTTTTCACATCCATGGGATAAAATTTCCATTGTTTATTGGTTGCCAATGAATGAGCCATATGTTTTGTCTCTTGTCTTGCAACAAGGGAACATGTTTCTTTGTAATCCATACCATGTCTATGAGTGAATACTTTTGCAACTGGCCTTGCTTTGTATATTTCTATGCTTTCATAACTGTTAAACTTTATTTTGTAGACCCACTTGGATCCAACAATATTCTTGTCCTCGGGCAATTCCATAAGTTCCCAAGTGTCATTTTTTTAATGGACTCAAATTCTTCTTATATTGCTTGCACCCAAGAATCATTAGTACAAGCATCTTCATAATATGAAGGTTCCAAATCAGCTTCAAAAAATAAAGCATAATTTACCAACTCACCTTTTGGTTCTTCTTCATCACCACCATACATTTTGAGCTTTTTCAATCTTGAAATAACTTGGTCCAACTCTTGAAATTGGCTTCTTGTTAACCTCTTTTGAAAGTTCTTGTCCATCATTTGGTTGGTTGGATGTGCTTTGAGTATTCTCTTTCCTTTATTTGTATTCTTGATGGGACTTGTAGATGAGTTGCTTGTGCTTGAACTTGGTGTAGTCTCATTTGAACTTGTTGATGGGATACTAGGTGGGCTTGGAGAAGTAGAGGGAACATTTGAAGGTTGTCCTCCAATTGTATTATCTTCTTCAACATCATATATTTTTTTCTACAGATTTTTTGATGACCCTACACTCCCCCTTCATCAAAAATTACATATCTAGAGACTACAAACTTGTGAATTTTTGGATTATATAATCTATATGCCTTACTTGTTTTAGAATATCCCACAAGAATGCATGGCTCACTCTTGGGGTCCAACTTCTTTCTCACTTCATCATTCACATGTTCATATGCAAGACAACAAAAAACTCTCAAATTACCTACAATGTGTTTTGTGCCATACCATGCTTCATATGGAGTCTTCTTGTGTAGTTCTCTTGTGGAGCATCTATTGAGATTGTACATTATTGTGTCAACTGCATAAGACCAATAAGAATTGCTCAAACCTTTTGTCTTCAACATGTTTCTTGCCATTTCTAAAACGGTTCCATTTTTTCTCTCAGCTACTCCATTTTGTTGTGGTGTATAGGCGGTAGTGAGCTGCCTATTGATGCCAAATTGTTTGCAAAAATTATTGAACTCATTTGAACAAAATTATCTTTCATGTTCAGTTATCAAACAATTTATTTTATATCCACTTCCATTCTCAACCAATGCTTTGAAGATCTTAAACATGCCAAAAGCTTCATCCTTGTGTTTCAAAAACTACACCCAACACTTCCTCGAAAAGTCATCAATGAATGTGAGAAAATATGAAGACTTACCCAAACTTTGTGTTTGCATAGATCCACAAAAATCAGAATGTACAAGTTGGAGTGGGTACGAGGCCCACCGTGCTTTTACTTTTGGAAACATATTTCTTGCATGCTTTCTAATCACACATGCTTCACACACACCCTTGTGATCTCCAACCTTAGATAGTCCATTTACCATGTATTTTGAAGATAAAACATTCCAAACTTTTAAAATTCAAGTGCCCAAATATGAGATGCCAAAGCCAATTCTTATCTTCAAGTTCCATGTGTGCCATGTTCATAGTCCCTTTTCCTCCAAAATTCAAAGGAAACATATGGTTCTTTGTCATAGGAACAATGGTGACCATACGGTTCTTATTGTTCTTATCATCATTGTTATCAAACACAAATTTATAGTTTATTTTCTACAAGCTATCCAACACTCAAAAAATTATTCTTTTAATTGGAAACATAGTAGATATCATGGATTTTCTTTGTGCCTTCTTTAGTGCCAACCTCCATGGTGCCTTTTGTAGCCACATCCAAAGCATTATTGTTCCCAAGAATGACCTTGGTATTGAAATTCTCGTTCACTTTAGCAAACAACTCTTTCTTGCCGGCCATGTGGTTAGAACAACCGAATTCTAGATACCAAACTTCTTGACTAGTTTTTTCAACCATGTCACTAGTAAAAAATAAATTACCTTATGCGACTTCATCCTCACATACATAGTGAGCTCTTCTATCTCCATTTGTGGTCTTCACTCTACAATATCGTGCAATGTGGCCCATTCTATGATAATTGTAGCATTCAACTATTTTTTTTATCAGCCTTTCCATGTCATCTTCCAACAACAACATCTCCTCTTCCTCTTCCTCCTCTATCTCTTGAGTAATTCTGATTTCTTCCTCTTCCATGTGCTTGTTTACTTGTGCTTGGACCAGCTTCATCATTCTAAAAAAATCAATTTAGAATTAAAAGCATTCTCCTCATTTTCTTTATTGGTTTCTCTTAGTCTTTCCTCATGTGACATAAGAGAACCAACTAGACAATCAAATTTAAGTGTAGACAAATATTTACTCTCCTCAAACATTATTGCAACATGATTCCATTTAGAGGTAAGAGATATCAATACCTTCTTTACAACTACTTCTTTCTTCAAGGTATTTCCAAGGGTGGCCATCTTTTTCACCACATCCTTCACTCTAACACAATAATCACCCACACTTTCAACCTCTTTCATCTATATGATTCTCAAACTCTTTCTTCATGGTCTGCAAATTTACCATTCTCACTTGGTCACTTCTTTGGTAAGTCTCTTGAAGAGACTTCCAAGCATCCTTGGTTGATGTAGCAGCATCAATACGTGGAAATAAACTCTTATCAAGAGCAAATTGAATATGGTAGAGGGCTAATGAATTCGTCTTTGTTTACCTTTTTGATGTCCTATCATTTCCTTGCAATGTGTTCTAATCAGGTAGTTCTTCATAACCACTCTCCACTACCTCCCAAATATCTTTTCTAATTAACAATAATTTCATCTTTATGTTCTAATAATCATAATCTTGCCCGTTAAATTCTAGAATGGGTAGTGAGTTGTTGAAGTTTACCATTAGACTCAAGCAACAACAAATGAAGTTTTTCTTCAATGAACTTGCCCAAGAACTTGATCAAATGTTAGATTGGCCAAAAACTCAAGTTCACTCAAACCCAAAAACCAACCAAGATCTAATACCAAATGAAGTATTAGACTAAAAAATGAAGAGCAAAAAAAGTGCAACAAAATCGCAACAAGAAAAAATTGCAGCAGTAAAAAATGCAATAACTTTTGCAAGAACGTAGGACAACATGAATTTGAGGGACCAAAACAACTTAGAATTTGATGAAAATTTATGAGTGAATTCTACACAAAATACCCTTTCCAACAGTGTATGACACGTGCAAAATAGAGCTGTAAAACACAAGTTATGAGCTTAGAAACTTGACTACAGATTTTAAAAAAATAGGGACAACAATTATGTATTTCGCAAAATGAATGGAATAAAATGTTGTTTTGTATTCCATACGAACTCGGAAGTATTACAAAGATTTTTCCACAATATTCTCCTACTATTTTACACTATTGTACATTTACAAGAGAGAAAATGATGTTACGCCACTTCATTTCATATTCAAGAAGTCCAATAGTCATAGTGACTCTTCAAGGCCTATAGAAACTTTTGGGTTTCTTAAAATTCATGGGAGAACTTTTGATTATCTTTTTCTTAGTCAACATCAATCTCCAACATATAATTGGTTATATATAGGATTGAAACAGATCCCACCTATATTCAACGTGGCCACATAGTATACCACATGTATTATATAATGACCACATAGTGATATTACAGTGATTTGACAATTATACATGTATGATATGACAAAATTTGAATCTAAATCTCTTCCTTAAATGTTGAGATTTAAGAAATATAAATAGTTAAAATCTATGAATGTTTAATGACGCCTTTGAAGAAATTTGACTAAAATTTTATTTTCGTGAATTATTATCTCTTTTTTGTTGTTGTTGTTGTTGTTGTTGTTGTTGTTGTTACATATAACCTTTATAATCCCTAGCCCATTGGGCAAAAACGAAGTCAATGGGATCCCGACCCTTTAGGGAATCAAATCGAGATAGTCCATCGACAAGCACTTGACCACTACCAATCGACCTATCCTTTTCCTTGGAGGAATCGAACCGAAACAGTCCATCGACAAGCACTCAATTGCTACCAACTGACCCGTCCCTTTTTAATAAAAATTTTGAATTCAAAACACAAACTTTTATAAGGGGTCCCAATCAAATTTTTAGGGTAAAGCATGGGTTTTTAAAAGGGCCCCGATCCCTTATCTAGTGATTTGAACTTGGATCTCCTAAATAAAAACTCAAAAACATAACACTATAATATTATAATGGAAACAAAAAAAAATATGAAATTAAAAACATGGAGGGTCCGATCATGGTTCCACCGTACCAAGTTATGTCTCGCGAATGAATCGTGTCATTTATCCGCTAAAGTTTGAGGAATTTATAAACAATATAATCTTGGTTGGGTGGAAGCCGAAATAATCGGCGATCTCATATTCTAATAATTATTCGCCCTTTTCCCACGTGAGAATTGGCTTGCGCCTGCCAATGCACTTCCTTGGAGGATAGCCACACATACCTGCCAATGCACTTTCTTCGAGGATGCTTCGCTAGCCACACATATTCCTTTATTTTTCTCTATTGGACTTCGCATTCGGCGGCCCATGCTTGGTAGACTTTGACTGTATTCACATAATTTTTCCTATTGGCTACCAACCAAAGCTCCACTGTAAATAACTTTTTCCCATTGTCTACCAACCATAGCTCCACTATAAGTAGCATACCTCCCCTTTGGGTTTTTTCACTGCAAATCTCTGTTCTCATAGTGACACAGGGGTTTCGCAGCAGTCAGCATTAGTTATAATACCTAGCATTTACGTTCCTCGATTTAAAGCGAATCCGATGGAGAGCAAGATCGATGGGGAGAACATGAGCGCTAGTGTTAGCCCTAGTCTTACAGAAGGAGGAGAAAAACTGAGACAAGTGTGCAGACCGGCAACCCTGCCGCTGCCAGTCGGTGCAAATGTAGGCCATCTCAACAATACTTTTCCTACTCCAAGTCACTGGCAGAAGGCCGCGGATGCGATGCAGTGCAGCCACTTCGAGGAAGTGAAAAGGATGTTGGAGGAGTTCAAGGGAGCTCACAAGGTGGTTCTGCGCGGGACCACGCTCACGGTGGCTCAAGTCACGGCCATAACGCGGCGGGCCGAGGTGAAGGTGCTGTTGGATGAGGCAACGGCCAAGGAGAGAGTAGAGCGGAGCGCCGAGTGGGTGGCCAACAACATCGCCAAAGGAACCGACACGTATGGGGTCACAACGGGCTTCGGGGCCACATCTCACCGGCGGACAAGCAAAGCGGTGGATCTGCAGAGAGAGCTGATTCGCTTCCTCAACGCGGGAGTGTTGTCGGGGATGGGGATGGGGATGGGCAAGGGCAAGGAGTGCCTGCAGCTGCAGCTGCCGAGCGAGTACACCAAGGCGGCCATGTTGGTGCGCACAAACACTTTAATGCAGGGCATCCGGTGGGAAATCCTTGAGGCTCTCCAAAAGCTCATGGACTCCAACATTACGCCCAAAGTGCCTCTGAGAGGGACAATCACGGCCTCGGGTGATCTGGTGCCTCTCTCCTACATTGCGGGGCTGCTCACGGGACGACCCAACTCGAGAGCGGTGACGGCGGATGGGGAGGAGGTGGACGCCCTGCAGGCGCTGGCTAGAGTGGGCATTGCGGAGCCCTTCGAATTGCAGCCCAAGGAGGGGCTGGCTCTTGTCAACGGCACCGCTGTCGGCTCGGCTGTGGCTTCATCTGTGTGTTTCGACGCGAACGTGCTGGCCCTCCTGGCAGAGATTCTATCAGCGCTCTTCTGCGAGGTAATGCAGGGCAAGCCCGAGTTTACAGACCCTCTGACCCACCAGTTAAAGCATCATCCCGGTCAAATAGAGGCGGCGGCCGTGATGGAATATCTGCTGGAGGGGAGCGACTACGTCAAGGAAGCGAAGAGTCTGCATGAGACGGACCCGCTGAGTAAGCCCAAGCAGGACCGCTATGCCCTGCGCACGTCTCCCCAATGGCTAGGGCCCCAGGTGGAAGTCATCCGCGCCGGCACGCACTCCATCGAGCGAGAGATCAACTCCGTCAATGACAACCCCCTCATCGACGTGAAGCGTGACATGGCACTCCACGGCGGCAACTTCCAGGGTACACCCATCGGGGTGTCCATGGACAACACCAGAATTGCGCTGGCGGCCATGGGAAAGCTCATGTTCGCGCAGTTCTCGGAGCTGGTGTGTGACTACTACAACAACGGCCTGCCCTCCAATCTGAGCGGCGGGCCCAATCCCAGCCTGGACTACGGCTTCAAGGGCGCCGAGATCGCCATGGCTTCCTACACGTCGGAGCTTCAGTATCTGGCCAACCCCGTCACCACTCACGTCCAGAGCGCCGAGCAGCACAACCAGGACGTCAATTCGCTGGGCCTCATTTCCGCCAGGAAGACCGCGGAGGCCGTGCAAATACTGAAGCTCATGTCCGCCACCTATCTGGTGGCCCTGTGCCAGGCCGTGGACCTCCGTCATTTGGAGGAAAACATGCGAGCGGTGGTGAAGCACATCGTCCTACAGACGGCCAGAAAGACCCTCTACACCGCAGACGACGGAGTTACGCTGCTTCCCACTCGTTTCTGCGAGAAGGAGCTCCTGCAGATGGTCGATCACCTCCCTGTTTTCTCCTACATCGACGACCCCTCCAGTCCCTCCTACTCGCTCATGCTTCAGCTCCAACAAGTTCTTGTCGATCACGCCTTAAAATCTTCGTGCTCCCTCGACGACGACGAACAGAAAGCAGTCGATGGAATGCTTTTCCGCAAGATTCCCATATTCCAGGAGGAGCTCAGGGCTCGGCTGGACGAAGAGATCCCCAAGGCCAGGGAGAGATTCGACAAAGGGGACTTCCCCATTCCCAACAGAATAAAGAAATGCAGGACCTACCCCATTTACAATTTCGTGAGATCGGCCATGGAAACGGATCTGCTGAGCGGGCCCAAGCATCGGAGCCCTGGTGAAGACATCGAGAAAGTTTTCGACGGCATGTGTGATCCGGAGAAAGCGTTTGGAGACGTTCTCCTGAAATGCCTGGAGATGTGGCGTGGATCGCCCGGACCATTTACTCCCCGGCCACATCCACACCCTCCTCCTTCTCCCGCGCCTTTCAATGCTTCGTATTGGTCTTGCTTCGACGACGCCAAGTCCCCTTCTTTTAGAAACTGTAGCAACACCCAACAAATCCTCTAATTCTCCCTCCACCATATCCTCTAATTGTCTTGTATTTGTGGTATCCTGTGACAGATTCGATTCGATAATATTCGCAAATTTGTTCCGTCCAACGGAAATGCCGGCCAAGAAAAAGAAAAGGTTGGACTAGTCAGTTAGGTATAAGGAAAAGTTGTTAATTGTAGAAAAGACGCAAGTTGCGACTTTCCCAGTGATCCAACGTGCATAACCCAGCACCGATTCAATGATTGAATGACCAGAGTGAATGTAACGTCCAAAATACTTTTTATTTTGGTTTTCTAATCACTTTATTATAATAATCTTTTCCATACACTGTTTTGTTTTGCTTTGCTGTCCACGAAGGCAATTCGGACCGCAACACTGGCTGATATTTTCATGTAAGATTAAACGGCCATCGACAATAAAGTTGTGATATGGAAAGGATTGAGAGCCTCTTTCTATGTCTTCGAATTAATAAGGTATTTTATGTATTAACAAGTGAGACGAACACCACTACTTAACCTAATTGCACAATTCAACCTGGCCACACTCTTGTATTAGTGTGTTATATTAAATAGAGCACCACCATATTGTATTAGTGTGTTATATTAAATAGAGCACCACCATATTTGCACTTTGAGCTAATTTGATAAATTCTATGCACTCTTGAAGCAAATATTTTTTAATTAAAGTAAGTGTCCATACTTTGGGTGCTATAAAGTGTACTTAAGTAGTAATGTTTTATATAAGATACCTAAATTGGTATGTTTTTATTGAGGAAATCTAAATTGAAATTATGAAGAAGATCACTCAGTTATTTTTTTTTTACTTGTACTTCACATCTTGCTTAAAGAAAAAAGAAGTAATCCTTTAAGTATTACTATGTCTAAAAATAAATGAATCATAACAATATAAAAGTACCTTCTAATTTCATTATCGTAGATGACTCTTTCATGTATGTTTAAATCATGTAGCTAAGTTATTAACATTTTTTTTTTCTCTCTGCACATGTGATTTCCTATGATAAGCATCATATTTAAAGATATTCTGCAAGAGAGGCAATAATATGGTTCTAAACTTGGGCATGATTTTGAGATTAATTTTAAAAATCTCTATTATTCCTTTCAAGCCATAAATTCCAACAAATAATGGCAAGGCCAATCCTCCATATAATACATAATGTTTTAGCTTTGAAATAATTAATCCAACATTTCATCAACTCTTTCAATGTTGATGGAGCTACCCAATATAATTTCAATTTTTTTTTTAAATAATTCCAAATGGTGTGAGCAAAAGTACAATGAAGAAGTAAATAGTCTGATGTTTCCAAATCCTTCCCACACAAGACACATATAAAACGTCCATAATATCCTCTTCTTTGTAGACTCTCTCTTGTAAGAATCTTACTTTGAACTTCTAACCAAAGGAATGTTGAGGCCTTAGGGAAAGCCTTTAATGACCAAACATTCTTACAAGAAAAATCTTTCGAAGAAGGAAGTTTTGATTGCTCTAGTCTTCATATCCCAACTTATTCACTTTCCTTTCTTAAATTCCAAACCAACTCATCCTTTCGAGTAAACATCGATAAAGAAAACTCTTGAAGCATCTTTTGTTCATCAATCTCTTCTATTTTTTATATCGTTCATAATGAGACTTATCTCCTAAAGATTTATGTTTCCCTGAAGAATCTAATGTGCAAGGAATAGCCTCATTAGCATTTTATTCTTTATGTTGCCTTAAAAACCCTCAAGTCCACAAATGATCCTCCGTAGTCATTACTTTTTTATGTTGGCATGGAAAGCCTAAATCTCCTTGGATATCCTCCATATGAATTTCTTTATTGTACTAATATTGAAAATCTAAAGTGCAACAAATACATTTTATACTGCTTTCATCTTATTGCAAGGAGAATATTTTATGTCGCTTAAGAAAAATTACCTGGATTAAGCTTGACCTCCTTCACCTCATTTGCTTTAAAATTCACCTCCCCATCTTCCTTTGCTTTTTCATTCGCACCTTTAGCTCCTATATTTGAACTTGTGCATTGTACTTCCTCATCCCTCATATCATTTTTTTCTTCTAATGGTTGATTTGAGTGAACTGTAATGGCCTTTGTCATCTAATGATGTAGAGGGGTTTTTCTTGCCACTTTCTTAGGAGTGGAAAATCCTTGATTTGACCTAGCTTCTCCTATGATATAATATCCTTGTTCCATATTGAACTTATCCTCATGGCCAACACTTTTGATCTCTTTCTCCATAATTTTCACTTTGAAGTCTCTCTCCATGTGCATGGTTTCATGACATTTGCGACATTAGAACGCAATATTTTCATAATCCGCTTATTGATTCCATTCTCTTGTTTCAGGTCTAATCCTAATGAAATGTGGTAAAGGTTTTGAAATATCCATGGCAATGTTGGAAATTTGAGTTATTTTCTGTTGTCATTGATGTCACATTAATGTCACAAGGTAACATTGAGTTTTGATGACCAAAGCATTCATATTTCGGAGAGCATGGATATATACAGGGTTTTTGTGAAAACCAAGGCAGGTAAAATAAAAGGTTTTATTTAAAACCATGGATGGCAAATTTGAAATGGGATTTTCTTAAAA